>CM055121.1:52718030-53320530 GCA_029206835.1 Rana muscosa | reverse complement strand
CTGGCTGTATTATGGGGGGAAACTGGCTGTATTATGGGGACTAACTGGCTGTATTATGGGGGACAAACTGGCTGTATTATGGGGGACAAACTGGCTGTATTATGGGGGACAAACTGGCTGTATTATGGGGGACAAACTGGCTGCATTTCGGGACAAACTAGTGGCGTTTGGGCACAGTGGCTGCGTTTAATGGGCACAGTGGCGGCAATTGATGTTTTTGTTTTTTTTCAGTTTGTTTGCGCCCCCCAAAAAAATTTGAGCACCAGCCGCCACTGCCTAATATATAAATGATATCTGTAAAAAAAGAAAAAACATAGAGTTGACTGGCTTTCTCCAGCTGTAGTAGGGGAAGAACCGGCATGCAGAAAGAAAAGTCAGAGTGAAATTATAATTCCTGATTTGCATACTTGTCCTAAATTAGTGACTAGGAAAGTTCTGAAACTAGGGGGTAAGCATAACAGAATTTTCAGAAGGAGATTGGAGATGACAATCTATGACAGGTTTCTTACAAAAGCTTTAAAGCAGTTGTAATCCTAAATGAATTAATAACAGTGCTTGTGCTGTGTAATTTGTACCTTTCTATAATCTAAAATACCTGGTTGATCCTGCCTGGCGCTGCCCTCCCCTCTGTAAACTGGCCACATTTATCATGGCTGCTGATCCAGAATACCATGGTCAGTTTACATGCCTTTGTCTCCTCTCTCCCCCTCCCTCCCTGCCTGTTGGCTAGTCTCAGTGCCGGTCTAACCCCTGCCCCTCCCCTTCTGCTGCTATAATACTAAATACTGCTAAAATAACTTTGTTCTATTCATAGAATCCCCTGTGTTAGATTAAGTTATGTGCTTTATAAAAAATATTCAGCTTCATACCTTATTTCAGAGCGTCGTTCAGCACTCACATGACCACCTGCCCTCTCCTTTCCTTTTCCCTGCTTACATCAGTGGGGATTCCCAGCCCCTACCGATGTGGTTCTCAGATCAGGGAGGAGAGTGGCGGGCGGTCCCGTGAGCACCAAGTGACGCTCTGAAATAAAGTATGAAGCTGCATATTTTTTTTAAAGCACATACACTGGGGCACATAACCTAATCTAACACAGAGGATTCTAGGAATAAAACAAAGTGGCTTTACAACCACTTTAATGTTGCGTATATTGATCTTCCAAGTGTCTAGTTTCTAAGTAATTTCTGGTGACACTGACTTTTGTAATACATAGGGCTTTTTTTCTCAGAAAATAGGTGCAGGAACTCAATCACGCCCCCCCCCGAAACCCCTCACACACACACACACACCCTCCAAACCTCATCACATAGTGGGTTAATAGTGTGGTTAAATTTCCCTAACAGTGGAAGGGTCTTAAGGGGCATTAAACACCAGGAGTGCACAGGGCCGGTGCTACCACTAGGCAAACTAGGCAGCCACCTAGGGTGCACTGCTGCCTAGGGGGCGCCCGGCCACTGGTCTTCCTGCTCTCTTCTCTCTGCAACTAAGTCTCAGCATCAGCAGGCAGCTGCCCGCTCCATTTGCACATAGTGTCAGAGGCGCAGCGGCAGCAGAGGACTGTGTCTGTGTCCTGACTCCCGAATGAATGGAAGCAGGCAAACATTCATTGATGGGCGCTGGTAGGTTGCATTTGATGGGCGCTGGTGAAGCTGCATTTGATGGGCGCTGGTGAGGCTGCATTTGATGGGCGCTAAATTTAAAAACGTGGGGTATACATGGGCAGGGCAGGGCAAAGGGGGTGGGGTCAAAAATCCTTGCAAAAATCCTTGCACCAGCCCTGGGAGTGCATTACATACAGAGTGCAGAGTTCGGGGGGGGGGTGCACTACAAAGAGAGTGCAGAGTTCAGCCTTCTTCCACAGCTGCTTACCTCTGCATCCCCCATCCACATCCCACTTTCACCCATTTTCAGCTCTGACCTCTCCATGCAACCCCCCCCTCCTTAAAAGCTCCACCATCGTCCACATATCTTACTTTTGTTGCTGTATTAAGCTGAAGCACCCAGCCAGCTCTAGTACCTCCACAGTAGGTGACTTCTGTGTTTACAGGTGATAGTGGTAGGCAGAGAGTCTGAGCCAGAGGTGGTGCTACTGAGTTCCACCAAGTTCCAGCTGAAAAAAAGCCCTGTTTGTACATAGTCCATGTATGATTTTTTCATAGGTCTTTTTGCTATGTTAAAGGCCTGGCAGCTTAAGGACCGTCACAATCTGCACCTGGTGTTAGGATTTGCAGATATAAGACTTCTAAAAAGCCTTAAAGATACATCTTTCTCAGATTTTCGTTTAAACTGATTAAAATAGCTTTTTACTTGGCATTCCTAAAATTAAAACAACATCACCATATAGTCACAAAGAGGTCACAGACATCAACTGAGCAATTCAAGAATTTTATTAATAAAAGGTATTTCTGGAGGTTTCTCTGGAGCTGGCTAATTTCCTTCCAGACCACACAAGCATTGTACAGTACTGTGTATACATTAAGAAAGGTTGGGATCTCTGGAGGAGGAGGAAAGCTCACTTGTACCAACACATGTGGTTTCAGCCAAGACAGCAGAATTAGTGGCAGTAATTCTTGAAACTGGAAAGATGTACAAGGCTATAGCTATAAAAATAAATACACTCTCATCAGTATAACTTTGTTCATTTTAAATTGTGCACTTTACAAATGTATGTACTGATTCTGAACAACATTTTTAAAGAGGTCCTGTTGCCAGACCGTTTATTTCAATAATAATCTTTCTATTGGATTATGTGTACATTTAATGTATTTTAGGCATGTTATTTATCCAAAAACGTCCCTTGTGTGTGTATATATCAAAAAGCCCTAAGACGACTTCTGGGTGCCATCATCTTGGACGTGATGTCAGCACCCCCAGCTAACACTTAAGTGACACTTTGTAGTGTTACCCTTTGTTTCTTCCCCAGCAGCTACCTTATGAGTTCAGAAGCACTTTGCTTCAAATTGTTTAAAGAGAGTAAAAATTCTGCATGTAAGTGTAGCGGGTATGTACTTTCCCGGGTGTAAATTTGAATTTGGAAGTGACACCAGTGATGTGTGATTCACCGCGGCCCATTGGGTGGCGCTGTCGCCCTGGGTTGGGTTGGATTATCGCTGTGTGCTGTCCTCCTCCTTTTTGTCCTCCCTCGGCAGTGTAGAGCGGGGAACCCGCCGTGCTTGCTGGGAGAGGGTATAAAGGGGGCCGGCCATCTTGGTCACGGGGTCGAAGTCCCAGGCACCTTCAGCTTGCGGACGGTGGGTCGTGTCGCTCCTCTGGGTGGCTTAGGCCCAGAGGACAGCGGAGGTCGAGTTCCATCCCAGGCACCTTTAGCCTGGGGTGAGGTACTTAGATGGAGGTCCGGAGCTCAGTGCCCAACACTGGGTTCCGCGAGGGAAGGAGATCCTAGGGTACCCAGGGATTGGGTACCCGAATCCGGAAGGCGCAATGGACCGGGGGGAGCTCCTCATTTGAAGACCCGGTGCAGCATATTGCCGGTGACAAGTGAGTCTCTCGTCGGAGACCACCTGGAAGGAAATCTACCCTCGTGCGGAGACCAGGACACACTTCTAGGAAGGGAAGTGGCAACTTACATTGTGTCTGGGCCTGTTCGCATCCGCACCTACTTTTCTGTTCTGTTCTATCAAGGGAGTTCAACTGTTTGTGTTCAGACAAGGAGAATAAAGGAGTGTTGAACTTTAATGGTGTGGAGCTCATTTTCTAACGGACATGGTTCACGGTGACTCTTGGAGGGAGGATCCAGGTGCACAGCACTGACCCGAAGGTAATACAAAACCGTTGCTTATACCGCACTAACACCTGTGGTGGAAGCCAGGCGTGGTGTCCCCGCTCCCTCCCCTCTAAGGTACCCCTAGACAAGAGAAAGACGAGACGAGACAAAGAGGGGAGTGGAGGTGGTCGCTACACGTGGGGGCTCGGGTCCGGTATAGTGTTTGTGCACCACAGTATTGAACGTGTCTGTTGGAAGAGTTAAGCGAACAGGCGGGCCTTCATTGGCCGAAGTGCACCCCGGTGCTCAAAGTCGTGGACATGACCCATTGAAGGGAAAGGCCCGCGCAGAAGAGCGAGGAGAGGGGGAAACCCAGCCGTGTGAGGGACTACACATGGGGGTTTCTAGTTGCACTGCGCCACCAGGCACACCCCCACCTCTTAGTTTGTGGGCGTGACTCAGAAACAGAAAAGAAGAAAAGCCCGCGAACTGGAGCAAAGGGGAGGAGTCCAATACGTGTGAGGGACTACACGTGGGACGTTGGCGCAAAAACTTTGCAGTGTGCGATGGATCAGCAACAGGTCGCCATGTTTGGACACACCTCGTGGATTCCAGTTCACCCTTCCACCACGACTTTGACTGCTGCTGCTCCTGTAACGGATACGGGGATCCGACTAAAGCCAAGGGGTCGATTCGCCCTGTACTCGTGCATGGACGTTGAGGCCCTGGGTGTGATTTGTCCCGGGTGTTCGGGACTGGTGTGCCAGTTGAAGCCGTTCGGACGCTGTGAGGCCTGTGGGGAGTTCCTGTTCGAAGTGGATCCGGCGGTGGAGAGGCCGAGAACCATTTACCCTGGCCGGGCTTCAGGCAACACCACTCAGAGAGGAGGAATCACTGCTGTGAGAGTCACCCCTGCGCACACTGCAACGACCGCGGAGGAGGTCGTAAAATCTCAACGGGAGAAATCCGAGGATGCTGACTCAGTCACCACTGTCTCGCAGCGTCCACCACCGAAGAGGAAGACCGGCATGGTAGCCCCGACCAGCGGTTGTGGTGGACCGTCTCGCCCGCTTACACCCGGCCCGGATGAATCCGTCGACAAGAGTTCCGGACGTCCCGCTTCAAGCAAAGGCCGAGGTAAGCCAGGCGGGGAGACTTGGTGTGTGGGCGGAGGTGTCGGGAAGTCATGGCCTAGCGAATCCGTGGGAGGTGGTGGCTCAGTTTCTACAACCGGCTACATACCCGCGGAGGAGTGTGACACCTCTGACCTGGAGTCGCTCTCGGACATGGGAGACGACGCTGCCATAGACGATTTGTTTGCCGGGAAGGGCTGGGACAAAGTACCTCTCGCTTCATCTCGGAGAACCAGAGATCCACCCATGTCTACAGGGGAAAGCACACCCCGGGTGGAGGCATCAGCGCCTGAAGAGAGGTCCGGTCCCCAGCCTGCTTCTACATCCCCGGTGCCATCAGTACCGAAGGCCGGGGAAAAGAGACTGCTGCTGCGGGCACCTATGCCCAGATCAGATGTGATCAAGGTCCCTCGCCACCCGGACTCAATAGATTTGCCTGGTGAAGGGGACAAAGCTACCATGCCTCCTTTGGCGAGATTGCAACGGCTGTTTGGTCAGAAGGTTGCTGCAGACTATGGATGGGAGTATCCATACTTATCGAAGGAATTGCTTTATGAGGTGGAAGTGTGCCGGGAGCGCTGGTACAATGACTTTGTGTGGACCCACCTTCAGGTTCCCCACGCCCGCAGGTACCTGGCATGCTCTCCAAAAGCCTCTCAACGTTTTAAAGACTGCAAGGCAGAGTGGATGTTGGGACGACACATCCATGCAGATAAAGTGTTGATTCGGCGCAAAGAAGGAGAAGATGTGGAGTATCATCTGGAGACCATGGATCAGCACTTGAAACCACTTGTTCTGCCGCATCCCCGCTTTTACTTATAGGAGAGAGAAAGACTCAGTTTGTTCTTATCATGTTGCTGAACTTTCTGGGGCCCGTTGCTTTTGTGCCCAGAGGAATGAAGAACTGTTCCTGTTTGCTCTTCACTTTCCAGCAAGAGATTATTGACTCTGGGGTAGATAGGGCCGAAAGAAAAGAGGAAAGCTCCACGAGTGCAGTTACCGCAGTGCTGTCACCAGGTGGCAGTGTTGCGCAACGTTTAAACATTTATCATACACTCACTCTGGAGAAAGGGGATTTCTTCTTGAAGAAGTTTCTTTCCTCCTACACGAATATATGTGTCAGGGTTTATGTGTGTTGTTTTTTTTTTTCCCTCTGCAGGAGAGCAACCCTTCAAGATCACTGAGAATGGGGTGGTTCTTAGTCAGGATGGGTGGGAAAAGTTAAATGTGAAATGTGATTCTAAGTCATGTGTCAAAATAGTTGTTTCTTGTTTGTCTTATTTCCCTTTCTTTACAGGGCTCAGACACAATGTTTAGTTGGATAGTTTTCCAAAGTTTTCTTTTTGGAAACATTTTTTAGTCGGTTTCTGGATTGGATTATGTCAGCTGTTGAGGGCATGATTTACTCCAGACACTGGGGACCAGTGTCAAAGGACCGAGGGGAGAGTGTAGCGGGTATGTACTTTCCCGGGTGTAAATTTGAATTTGGAAGTGACACCAGTGATGTGTGATTCACCGCGGCCCATTGGGTGGCGCTGTCGGCCTGGGTTGGGTTGGATTATCGCTGTGTGCCGTCCTCCTTTTTTCTCCTCCCTCGGCAGCGGTATGGTGGGGCGGGGAGCCCGCCGTGCTTGCTGGGAGAGGGTATAAAGGGGGCCGGCCATCTTGGTCACGGGGTCGAAGTCCCAGGCACCTTCAGCTTGCGGACAGTGGGTCGTGTCGCTCCTCTGGGTGGCTTAGGCCCAGAGGACAGCGGAGGTCGAGTTCCATCCCAGGCACCTTTAGCTTGGGGTGATGTACTTAGATGGTGGTCCGGAGCTCAGTGCCCAACACTGGGTTCCGCGAGGGAAGGAGATCCTAGGGTACCCAGGGATTGGGTACCCGAATCCGGAAGGTGCAATGGACCGGGGGGAGCTCCTCATTTGAAGACCCGGTGCAGCATATTGCCGGTGACAAGTGAGTCTCTCGTCGGAGACCGCCTGGAAGGAAATCTACCCTCGTGCGGAGACCAGGACACACTTCTAGGAAGGGAAGTGGCAACTTACATTGTGTCTGGGCCTGTTCGCATCCACACCTCCTTTTCTGTTCTGTTCTATCAAGGGAGTTCAACTGTTTGTGTTCAGACAAGGAGAATAAAGGAGTGTTGAACTTTAATGGTGTGGAGCTCATTTTCTAACGGACATGGTTCATGGTGACTCTTGGAGGGAGGATCCAGGTGCACAGCACTGACCCGAAGGTAATACAAAACCGTTGCTCATACCGCACTAACACCTGTGGTGGAAGCCAGGCGTGGTGTCCCCGCTCCCTCCCCTCTAAAGTACCCCTAGACAAGAGAAAGACGAGACGAGACAAAGAGGGGAGTGGAGGTGGTCGCTACATAAGCATCTAAAATAGTTTTTTTTTGTGCTTTTAGTTGCAATTTTTTTTAAGTTGGTGACAGAGTCTCTTTAACCACTTGAGTACCAGCCAGTATTTCCATTACCAGGCCAATTTCAGTTTCTAGTGCTGGAATAGGTTGATGGACAATTGCTTATATGCAACTGACCTGTGTGGCCATTGTCATTGGACAGTTTGACCCGCCCTGTTTTCCAAGGGGGGGAGGGATGTGCTTTGAAGGGAGATATCTGTGTGTCCATGTGTGATAAAAAAAGGCAGTTTGTTTTACCCTATACTGGGTGTTGTGTCTGTGGACTGAGGGGCTGAAGAAGCTTGGAGGGTGCTGGTTCTGGACAGAGGAAGCATTGACGGTGGACCTAGATCTGTTTGAGGGCAGAGGGTTCGTCACAGTATGTCACCTAGATAACAATATAGACATAGCAACTTTAGCCAGATATGTTTAGATCTTTTTATTTTTTATTTTTGGTGATGAACCAAATAGTAAGCACATTTTATCTTTTTGTAAATAACTGGCTGATGAATTCTTGGGATTGATCTGGTGAAGAATTTCATTTGGCATCAAATCACTTTATTTAACATCCTACTTTATCTGTTCATTATTATATTTACAGTATTGCTGTAATAAAGCTTCCATTCAATAGTACAGTGTACAGTATAATTTTTGATAATAGTACTCATGAGCTTGTTCAGTAACATTGCAAAAATAGTGTAGTACCTTTAGCAACCCCCAATGACTTGTTAAGATTGAGAAAGGGGCTGAGAATATTAATTCCTCAGTCCCTTTCTCTATAGCCTCAGCTGTACTGATAAGTGAACGAATAGAAGGCTCTGAAAGAGGCTCCTGTTCATTCACAAACTGAAGAATAGTAAATATAGATGAATATGCTTTAGTTATGATTGAACACAGTGAGCAATCAGTACCAATCACTCGCTGGGCTCAAACACAAAAGAAAGGGGCCCCATTAAATTTAAATATTTACTGGCCCCTTTCCCCGCTCTGCATCCTGCAGTCAGTCCCCCCTGCGTGCCCGCAGGACACGGAGTGGAGAGAAGCCGGTAGGGCTGCAGGGGGGCTTGGGCAACAGGGGTATCGAATCCTGGACATCGAGAGTGATCGGTGTGGCGAAGGGGGAATTATAAGAACCAATACCGTTGTGTCTCTCCCTGCAGAAGCTGAAAGCTGGTGGAATGGTATTGATTCTTATAATTCCCCCCCCCCCCACTACAGTGATCACCCAGTCTCCTGCTCACATCCGATTCCTTTGCTGTCTGGAGCATGAGCGGGGGTCACAATGAGGGGGTTATTAGGGTGTGCACAACTATGCTAGGGGTTCCTTGAGCTGTGGCTGTTTGGCCTCCCATTGGTACCTGCATAAGTCAAAGGTCAGGGCAGATGGTTGCATGATCTTTTTAGCTGTCTGTAAAAGTGGTATTCTGACCAAAACTATAAGATGGACATTTTTACCATCATGCCACCAATTTGAGGGGCATTTTCCCCACTGACCACCCATTGAATTTGTTTTTAGAAGGGTTCCTGAGACCTGGAAATTATTTCAGAGGTTAAAATGTTGCTAAAAAGATAAACAGAGTATTTGAAAAACATTTTAGTGACACAAGTGATGCAGGGCAAGTGTCCCAACAATTCTGTGCTGAGGCTTTACCTATGGCCATGGCTATGATGTCTGAACATTGTGCACATGAAATAACATATAAATATGCTTGAGTTGGGGTGTATGGTATGTAAACACTAGAGAACTTGATCTACAGATTGATGCAGGCATGCCCTAATAATGTGTAAATTGATGATCTCGCGCCTAAATAAATTGTTAAATTAATTAAGCTGCTATCCCCTAATTTCAAAGGTTGAAACTGTGATTGGAAATGGTTATAAGTGCAATATTAGCAATTATATATAGGGGGCGCTAAAGCATATAAATAATATGAATTAAATAAATTACTTACATTAAATTATATATTACGTGAATAAATTGTGAACACCAGCCTGCCTGTGTGAACCGCAATAACTAGTCTATGACTAACCAATCATAATGACCAGCCTCTATGCAGTCCCCTTAATGGGTGAAATAACTTTGCCAAACAGATTATGATACAATCACAGATAAATATATGACAACAAATGATCAAACATGCAATGTCAATCGTGTGAGACTCAATGTCCCAAAAATAAATAAATATTGATGTCAAAGAGCAGGCATAAGGAATCCCTGCCTCCTGGAGGCTCGGATGGAGCAATGCGCTTCCTGACGACGTGCTTACACGAAACAGCTGTCGAGGCGCCAGACTACGTTCTGACGACACTTCCGGTCCAGCTGGCTCTTCCTCTGTTACAGGTGGAACGCACGCCGGCTTATCTCCATACGGGTCACTAGCCCTACTAGTCCATGCTCTACAGCCTCAGTGCCGGGCTCAAGGCACTAACCAAGTAAGGGGGCATTTGGCTGTCATATTTTATCATGTTTTAATAAAACGGGATTACACTATTTTCCGCTCTATCTCTCTTTTTTGTGGTTCGCATTGCTCCATCCGAGCCTCCAGGAGGCAGGGATTCCTTATGCCTGCTCTTTGACATCAATATCCATTAGGGTTGTCCCGATACCGATACTAGTATCGGTATCGGGACCGATACCGAGCATTTGCGCGAGTACTTGTACTCGCGCAAATGCTCCCGATGCCTGATCCGATACCTGTGATGGGGAGAGAGAGGCGGCGTGCAACAGGAAGTCCGTGGGTGGAGTCAGCGGGCGGAGTCAGCGGGCAGAGCGAGCGAGCAGGTAAGCTGGCGGGGTGGGGGGGAATGGGGGCAGCCAGGGCCGGATTCCAGACAAGGCCACCGAGGCCAGGCCTCGGGGCGGCAGTCAGTGCAGGGGCGGCTCCGCCTATCCTCGCCGCCCTCACTCACGGGCACAGTCACCTCCCACTCTGCCTATTCTCCCCGCTCGCACCCACGGTCACACTGTACAGTTCCGGCTCCGCCTATCATCTCCGCCCACTCCGCTCATCCTCCCCGCCCTCACTCAGGGGAACACTGCAAAGTCACCGCCCATTCTCCCCGCCCTCATTCACGGGCATACTGCACAGTCTCCGCCCGCTCCGCCCATCCTCCCCGCCCTCACTTATGGGCACTCTACACAGTCCCCGCCCGCTCCTCCCATCCTCTCCGCCCGCACTCATGGGTAGTCACAGGCCCCACCCATCCTCTTTGCCCGGCCAAGCAAAACCTAGCATGGAGGGGGAACCAACTGATTTGCGAGTGATCTGCAAGTAAGTGGCACTGATATCAATATCAACACTGCTACTGATTCCCCCCCACACCACCACTGCTGCCACTGATACCCCCCACCAGCATTACTGCCACTGATACCCCCACCAGCATTACTGCCACTGATACCCCCCACCAGCATTACTGTCACTGATACCCCCCACCACCATTACTGTCACTGATACCCCCACCACCATTACTGCCACTGATACCCCCACCACCATTACTGCCACTGATACCCCCACCACCATTACTGCCACTGATAACCCCCACCACCATTACTGCCACTGATACCCCCCACCAGCATTACTGCCACTGATACCCCCCACCAGCATTACTGCCACTGATACCCCCCACCACCATTACTGTCACTGATACCCCCCACCACCATTACTGCCACTGATACCCCCCACCACCATTACTGCCACTGATACCCCCACCACCATTACTGCCACTGATACCCCCACCACCATTACTGCCACTGATACCCCCCACCAGCATTACTGCCACTGATACCCCCCACCACCATTACTGCCACTGATACCCCCCACCAGCATTACTGCCACTGATACCCCCCACCAGCATTACTGCCACTGATACCCCCACCACCATTACTGCCACTGATACCCCCACCACCATTACTGCCACTGATACCCCCCACCACCATTACTGCCACTGATACCCCCACCACCATTACTGCCACTGATACCCCCCACCACCATTACTGCCACTGATACCCCCACCACCATTACTGCCACTGATACCCCCCACCACCATTACTGCCACTGATACCCCCAGCACCATTACTGCCACTGATACCCCCCACCACCATTGATGCCACTGATTCCCCCCACCACCACTGATACCCCACCACCGCCACTGATACCCCACCACCGCCACTGATACCCCACCACCGCCACTGATACCCCACCACCGCCACTGATACCCCACCGCTGCCACTTATACCCCACCGCTGCCACTTATTCCCCCCAACACCAGCACCATTACCACTAGTGCGACTGATACACCCCCCACCACTGATACCCCCCACCTCACCACGACCACTGCTGCCACTGATCCCATTCAGCAACCACCATCCCTGCCACTGATCCCACCCCCCACCACTGCCACTCATCCCGTCCAATCTCCCCCTTCCACTACCACTCATTCCAACCTATCTTCCCCGAACACCACCCTCACCACTGATCCCATCCTCCCACCACCGCTGCCACTCATTTCATCCAATGCCCCCCAACCACAACCCTTGCCACTAATCCCATTCCCTACATCATCTCTGCCACTCATCCCATTCAATCCCCCCTACCACTGATCCCACCCCCCAACCACCACCCTTGCCACTCATCCCATCCCCCCACCACTGCTGCCACTGATCCCACCCCCACCGCTGCCACTCATCCCATCTCTCCCTCAACGCTGCCACTGATCCTATCCCTATCCAACCACCACTGCTGCCACTGATCCCATCCCCCACCACCACCGCTGCCACTCATCCCAAGGGCATAACTACAGGGTCACAATTGCAATGGCGCACATGTTGCCCCTGTACACCTGGATGGGGGGGCATATAGAGGAACAAATCCCCTCCATTTTTCTCCTGCAGCCACTAAAAGCCTGCTTTTCCTCCCCTCCGTCCCATAGGCATTCAGTGGCTGCAGGAGGAAAATGGAGGGGAATTTGTTCCTCCATATGCTGCCCCCGCCGCCCCTCCTATCCAGGTCCTGCTGCCCCCAGGATCAGTGGGAAGGGCGCTGGCCAGAGGTCACAGTGCCAAGCAGAATATTTGACTCAAAAGGTATTTAATTCCTTGCTGGGTATGCTGCATAATGCACATATTTACAGTTATTATTGTATAAAAACAGTGCACAAATACACTAGGTATGTCTTTAATAACACAATATGCAAATCACAAGTACTTTCAGGTTTTTTTTGGCGGGGGGGGGGTATTTCTAGTGTCATTTTTTTTTCTTTGCCTCATTTCTATCACATGGGGGGGGGCTCAGAAGACCCCTATGTGATGGTGTGTGTGTGTGTAGGGGGGGGGGGCGGCATTGAAGGACCCGGCCTTGGGGCGGCAAAGGGAGTAAATCCGGGCCTGGGGGCAGCCGCATCATCCATCGGTGACCGGAGCCGTCACATTGGGTAACTGAAGTGACGCTCCGTGTTGCCGGTGTACACTGTCAGTGCTTTAACCAATCCCGGGTCCCGACGCCCATCTTGGTACACCCTGCACTCGGCCACATTAAGCCAGCAGCGGACATATTGTTACACCCAGCCCATATAGTTTGGGCTAGGTGTAACAAGATGTCCGCTGCTGCTTTTATGTAGCCAAGTGCAGGGTGTAGCAAGATGGGCGTTGCAGGGGGCAGAAAAAAATTATTTAGGTTGCTTTCGTGTCATTTATTTCAGTGCCTGCCCATAAGTGCCAGCCATCTGTCAGTGCCCATCCATCAGTACCAGCTATCCATCAGTGCCACTGCCAGCCATCAGTGTGTGCCATCTATCAGTGCCATTTTTCAGTGTGTGCCACCTACCAGTGCCATCTTTCAGTGTGTGCCACCTATCAGTGCCATCTTTTAGTGTGTGCCACCTATCAGTGCCATCTTTTAGTGCGTGCCACCTATCAGTGCCATCTTTCAGTGCCAGCCATCAGTGCGTGCCACTCATCAGTGCTGCATAATCAGTGCCACCTATCAGTGCCCATCCATCAGTGCCACTGCCAGCCATCAGTGCCACTGCCAGCCATCAGTGCCATCTTTCAGTGCGTGCCACCTATCAGTGCCATCTTTCAGTGCCAGCCATCAGTGCGTGCCACTCATCAGTGCTGCATAATCAGTGCCACCTATCAGTGCCCATCCATCAGTGCGTGCCATCTATCAGTGCCATCTTTCAGTGCATGCCACCTATCAGTGTCATCTTTCAGTGCCAGCCATCAGTGCGTGCCACTCATCAGTGCCACCTATCAGTGCCCATCCATCAGTGCCACTGCCAGCCATCAGTCAGTGCCACCTTTTAGTGCCCATCAGCCAGTGCCATCTATCAATGCGTCACATGACATAAAAAAAAAAGTATCGGTATTCGGTATCGGCGAGTACTTGAAAAAAAGTATCGGTACTTGTACTCGGTCTTAAAAAAGTGGTATCGGGACAACCCTAATATCCATGCTAGCAAGTGGAACTTGCACAAAGCGCATTTGACTCCTTTTTAACTAAAAGAGTCAACTATATCTGGTAAGCTGCTATAATTTATCACGAGCACTATCGGGTGTCCTGTATTAAGGTGGTGAAGGCTATCACTTCAAGCAAATTCTTTTGTCTGTTTGACAGAGTCGTTTCTCAGGATTCACTTCACTATTTTGGAATTTATGGACTAACATTTGTTCTTTTGACAAATATTTATTTATTTTTGGGACATTGAGTCTCACACGATTGACATTGCATGTTTGATCATTTGTTGTCATATATTTATCTGTGATTGTATCATAATCTGTTTGGCAAAGTTATTTCACCCATTAAGGGGACTGCATAGAGGCTGGTCATTATGATTGGTTAGTTATAGACTAGTTATTGCGGTTCACACAGGCAGGCTGGTGTTCACAATTTATTCACGTAATATATAATTTAATGTAAGTAATTTATTTAATTCATATTATTTATATGCTTTAGCGCCCCCTATATATAATTGCTAATATTGCACTTATAACCATTTCCAATGCCCTAATAATAGTGATTTAGAAGTGTTAAAAATAAGTCAAATGTTTAAGCCACATGCTATTAATGTACTCAAAATAGCTGCATGCATATATGATGCTCTCAGTACATGTGATTTTCCAATGGTAAATTCTCATCATGCATTCCTATTGCATCATTCCATTCTTTACAAGATGTGCGGCATTCCTTTAACAGCTTTGTAAGATTGCTGGGTGTCACTGGCTCCTTGAAATACTGAAACATAAGGCCCACCAGGAAAGCTCACAGCTACTTAAGCTGGAATGGAGCCAGTAAAAGGAAGGCGTCCTGTACATAATTTTATCTGGCAGCTTGCTAGCTAGCAAAGTTTCCTTACCAGAGTCAGCATGAACTGAAATTCTTAACATACGATTCTGTTAGTATTGTTGGTTTGTTTGGTAGAAAACTGAAATTCTTTCCATTTTATTTCAGAATATGAAGGAAACTCGACTCCCAGGAGATGTACGACCCAAGGACCAATATTCTACAAATATATTCTCCTATTGGAAACACAAGAGCCCTTACTTGCCTATGTTCTACAGGGTATTCTAAATAAGATGGACATGCAATTTGAGAAATTTACCATGTCCATTTATCATATATCTTGAGGTATATTAAATGGAAGTGTAGACATTAAATGGGTTTTAAAAATTTAAACTAAAACTGGACCGTAACTTGTCCTTCGTTTTTTCGACTCAAAAACTTCCCAACGACTATAGATTTTGGGCCCATTAACTGTTCGAAAAACAAAAGAACTGTCTGAACGACCGATTTTCGCTCGATTTTTCGTATAGTGTATGGCCAGTATAAGCTTTACTCAAAAACTCTTTAACAGCTACACTTCTGCCTTATCTTGTAAAACAGTGGTGCGGTAGACATGTGTTTCTCAGGTGCTGTTTATGTGTGGCATTTCAGAAATGACACATGGACTATTAGTGCGCTTACAAATGACTGTGATCTGAGCCATCATAGGGCAATCTGAGCAGCTCTGCACCTTTTAATTGCTGTGACCAATCCCTGTGATCACAAATATAAATATTGTACTGTTTACATTTGAGAGCCCCCCCCCCTTTCCTCTGACAAATTAAGGAAAGGAAAAGGAGGAGGAAATTATAAATTAATGGATCATTTATTATCAGGAGAAGCAAAATCACACACAATGTTGGGGATTTAACTGATTTTTTAAATCCTTTCTGTCTGAGGCCTGTACATTATTGCCTTTACCTCCATTATACTGAATGTCTGCACTTTAACACACTCATTTCAATCCTCCCACCATATGTAACTTGTGCATTGACCCATTCACCTCTCCCTACCTCTATGTATGACCTGTACATTGTAATGATGTGCTGTATCTAGTGCACCCTTACCAAGCTCCATTTCTTTCTCCATTTCATTAATTTCTCCATTTCTTTCTTGGGGTGATTTACAACATTGTGTGCTAATTTTAATCTCAAAGTGGGAGGTTTGGTGTAAATAAACTGGGGTAAATCTGGTAGAATACTAGTAAGATCTCCATCTTTACGCAACAAAGGCCAATGTTCTTTGATTATTTTTTCAAATTGTTTATGTTGTCTAGTTTACCCAGTTAAGAAGCAACACCATAATTTTTTTTCTCACAAATTTTCTTTTCAAAAAGCTGTTTCCTATCGATATTTCAAATATTTTCCCTTGTTTTTCTAAGAGTACCCTTTTTCTTGGAACCTTTCTAATATAGTTTGGGACTGTATATCATAATCTTCTATTTTATTACAATTTCGTCATACCCTCAGCATTTGGCTTTTTGGTATACCATTTAACCATCTTGGATGATGGCAACTGCCAAGTGGTATATAGCCATTCCGATCAACCTCCTTGAAGAAGGTGCGAGTGAACAGCTTACCACTCTCTTTGAATATGACCAAATGAAGGAAATTGACCGAATCATGGCTAAATACCTTTGAAAAGGAAATGCCATATTGATTGTTACCAATTTGATTTAAAAACTCAAAAAAGGAATTTCTTGATCCTGCCCAAATAATATAAATGTCATCAATATACCGTTCATAAATACTCAATTGCGGTATATTTTTGCCATAAATTGCTTGAGATTCCCACCAACTCATAAAGAGGTTAGCCACTGACTGGGCGTATTTAGTCCATATCGCAACCCCTCTTTTTTGCCTGTAGTATTTCTTCTAATGCCCAAAAAAAATTATGGCTCATAGCTAGATCCAGGGCCTCCAGCAAGAAATCTTTTTGTTTAGGCTTGATATTGGTGTCATCTAAAGCCCATTTGACCATCTTCAGTGCATGGTGTTGCTGTATGGTCGTGTACAAAGAGTTAACATCTACACTAGCAAGTATACAATTATCGTCCACTAGCAAAGGTTCTAGGAGTGTTATGAGATCTTTGCTATCCTTAAGATATGCTGGACATTTTTGTACTAGGGGCTGTAGGAACCGATCCAAATATTCCCCAATCTGGAGAATAGCGAATCCACCCCACTAACTATCGGCCTCCCTGGAGGCTTGAGTGGGTCTTTGTGTATTTTGGGCAACTGATAAATCACCGGGACCCTAGGAGCATCAGGGACAAGAAATCTTGTTTCCTTTTTGTTAATTATCCCTACTTGATGCGCATTTTTTGTTAATAATTTCAAATTGGCTTTATATTTATTACTGGGATTTCCTTTGAGTTCATCATAAGTAGCAGTATCAGATACAAGTTTGTTTAGTTCATCTAAGTAATCACTTTTATTAAGGATCACTAACCCCCCCCCCCCTTGTCAGCTGACCTAATAACAATGTTTTTCTTTTTCTCTAATAACTCTAGACCCCTTTCAACATCTTTTTTCCGTCTGCTGGGATGAACTTTTAATTTTCTTAGATCTTCCTCAACAACTGATTTAAAAACCTCAACAAAATGATTATTATTCGGTTTAGGACTAAAAACTGAATTGTTTCTTAAGGTAGTATGAGTAAATTCCTCTACTGCTTGTTTGGGTGTTACATTGTTTTTATTTTTTGCATAGACCTTTTAAATGTTGATTTTCCTAATAAATTTCTGGAAATCGATAAAAACACCAAACTTATTAAAATCTTTATCCAATGCGAATTTTAATCCTAAATTTAAACTTTATTCTCATCTTCTGAGAATACTGCATCACTTAAATTGAAAATCCCTGAATTTAGGTCACTCTTTTTCTTTTTCCTTTTCCCTCCTCTGCATCCTCTGGATCGACTCTTCTTGTTGTATCCTGATGAGATGGGGGTGGTGCCATGGGATACCAGGGCCTCCATTTCTCCTCCCTCACATCCTGTGGATATTGATCTCTCCCTCGTCCTCTGGGATTGGGCCCCCCTCAAGGTCTCCGAGGGGGTCCCCCATAACCCCTCCCTTGAAAATCCCCTCTATAGTTGTTTTTATTTGGATAACCTCCTCTGATGGATACTGATTGTATGGGTATGGTGTCCAGGAAGGACCCCCATACCCTTAATTTTATTATTATTTTATTTTATTTTATTTTTTTACATGGCTTTTTAAGAAATTATTTATATGAAATGATTTTCCAAAATAATTTTAAAGACTAAAGATTTTAAAAGATTAATAGAAGATTTGAAGATCTTCTCTCTTTTTAGTATCTATAATGTATTTTCTTTATTCCAATGTCAAATGATTTTTGTCATTGTCAGTCTGTTATTAAAGTTTGTTATATTCTGGCAATGACAGGCAATGATGTGGATGGGAAGCTGGCGTTTCGTTACGCTGGAAAGTTCTTCTATTATTGGCTGTTCTTGCTGGGAGGCGGTGACTTCAGCGCATATAAATTTCTTCCTTCATGGCCGGAAATGATGTCCATAGGCCGGGCTCTATGGTTCGGGAGATGCTTGTCTGTCTTTTTCTATTATGAAATGTATATTTTTACATCCTCGGTTTTTACTTTATCATGTTTTTTCTTCGTTCATAGTTACGTGACAACATTGTTCATGTGTCTACTGAAAATTAATGCATATATAGATATAGCTCCTGAAGAAGCGGACTCCTTTTTTGGAGTCATTAACGTGAAACATGTCAAGCACTGCATATTATGTATGTATAGTTGTATTATTCTCCTATGATATATTGAATGTCACAACTATCCCCGTCTCTATGAACTGTACAAATTTCTATATAACTTTGTAATAAAAACCTCTTAAATATATATCTTTAACTGTTTCATCAGTCCACATAAGGGGCCAACATAGTCCATACCAGCCTCGCTTTTCCCTCTATATTGCTTGACTATGAGAAGGGAAGTG
Source organism: Rana muscosa (assembly GCA_029206835.1). Lineage (NCBI taxonomy): Eukaryota > Metazoa > Chordata > Amphibia > Anura > Ranidae > Rana > Rana muscosa. The sequence continues at coordinate 53,301,969 of CM055121.1, read as the reverse complement.
CATGGTGGGATTTGTGGTACCGGGAGAGTTGGACTCCAATGGCAAGGGTACTACACAGACTACTATACCCACAGTGCAACGGAACATCCATCGTGCATTGCCCGGCACAAGGTCTGCTGGGGATGGACTATTTAAGGGAAGGAGGAGCAACACGCGGTCTCTTTGGACATCGCCCGCCCAGCAACTTGGATCCTGTTGGGGCCTATCGTGTTGGTTTAGGCTGGGGAGTCTGGGCCTACCGAGCGGGAGAAGCCTGCTGGTCGGAGAGGGAGAGAGACCTCATCCAGAGAGCCTGCTGACATCTCGGAGTTCCCAAGGGTCGAGTCACTTTCACCTTCCCCATTGGTTGTCCGGAAGATCAGAGACTCCGGGTGACCGGGAGATCGTATGCTGAAGCTCAGCAGCAGGATCGGTTAACGGATTGGTCCGGTCGGGTGAGAGAGCACTTGCTCAGGAATTCTTAACTGTTGCTAGGTCTGAGATCCTTTGCATAGGGCCCACCGCCATCACAGCAGTGTGCCGCGCACCCAGTGACAGTGTGCTGCACAGCTAAAGTTGGGCGTCTTTTCGCCTGTGACTTTAGGCCCTAAACTATAGTAGGATTACAACTAATTGTGTTATCCCTTGGATTACAAATGTAAAAGTGCACCAACGCTGCTAGCGAAGATCCTTTCTATTGGAGTAACTGTAACTCACGGAGACAGTGTTTGGGCGCCATATTGCCCACGAGGGGGAAGCTCGCAAAGACAATTTTAGAGTGCATAAGATTGTTATATCTAGATATTGGTTACATTGTGCATAACTTTGACTTTGCAGGGCCCTGCATATTTAAATGCCTGTCTGTTAACCTAACCTCTTTTATATCTAGTAAAGATATTTTATGGTTTAGCAAACACGGTGTGTGGAGTGTTACTGTTCCGGAGAGACGGCCAGCACAGGTACTCTAGTCCTAAACAGTGAATATATACTGCATTGTAGTTTTCATTACTCGTACGTTACAGAATCTCATTTGTTTAACGGCTGTGCCAGCGGAGGGTCAGAGACAGTTTATTGGGAGTTTACAGCAGTGAAGTACAGGCCCAAATTAATACCAGCAGCCCTCTTAACTAGGGGTAGTGCTTCATATATATATTTGTGCACATAAAAAATCAGGAGCATAGTGCTCATTTGCCTGGGTCACTGTTAGTTGAAAGCCTGAATATAACTAACCTAGCCTAATAGGAGGTGGTCTGAAAATTGTAACATGCTAAACCTGTGATAAAAGTTTCTCCCATGAAAAGCATTTACAATGTTTATATTAATAATTAATAATTAATTTAATAGTCAAAAATGGGAGGAAAACACTCTTGCTTTAGCATCTTTGCACTACAAAACATGACTTTGCTTTGTTTACATTGCATTTGCAACTTATATTATTTTTATATTATTTCTCCAATATAAAACCTTTCTTTATTATTATTATTAATATTTTTCAATATGGCCCCTTGTGAGCCAAGACCATGGCTCTCTATCGTACAGAAACAGGTCAGATTTAGGTTTTGTAATATAAATGTAAACACTCGACCTAAGGCCTTGCAATTTTATAAGGCTGTTAAACTTCTCTATGACCTCTAATATTGTTGTATGTTACAAAAAGAACATTTTATTGCCAATTATATCATGCAACTCAGCTATTTATTAACAGTAAGCTTCTGCTATAATTTTGCAATTTACCATACTGTGTGCAGACAAATGTAATAAACTACTTGATTTTTACACTTAGTTTCTTTGTTTGTGGGTATTTAAAATAAAATGGAATTTTTCAAACACATGTAATGGCATATGCAATTAATCTTATGTGATTTGGATACATTGGTGGCTCCAGGGAAGGGATTATTTTATTTAATCCAACTGAAAGCTCAGTGGGGACTGGAAGTCAGAGAAGTAGGGAACTGTATATGATGCCTACCTCCTTGAATAGCACCTCATTATTGTGACTATTTTCCCTGCAGGGGCTCAGAAATGTGTGTGGATACGGCTTTCAAAGGTCCTAGGGATAGTATAAATGGCATCTGGATAATGCAGGCTGAGAAGTGTAATTATGGTGAATAATGCCCTAATTTGAGAGATATATTACCTTACTCTTTTATTCTACAACATTCTACAAACTAATTAACTTCAGCAGTTCCAAAATACCTAACCAGAGAATAGATCATAATAAACAACATACCTTTAAACTATTAACTGTTACTCTTGTCAAAAATCAGCTCCTTGGCTGGTTCAATTATATTTCAAAGTTCCAATACATGGTTCACTTTTGCACCTATAGTGATGGAAATTTAAAGTATGCTAAAAGGCAAAACTTTTTTTTATTTTTTTTTCTACTTGGTTCTACTCAGTTGGAACCTCTCTTTCAGGTTTTTATTGCTGTCTGTGTTGCCGCTAGAAGATAGCTAGAAATGAAAATGAAGGAATTCTGAGCTGTCGCCAAATCAAGAGAGGAGGCTATATCTTTCAATGGATACACTTGTTCCAGTGATGAATGTCTAAGAGAGGAATTTTCTTCACTTTGGTCAGATTTCATCACATCTCCTGTGGCATCGCCAGGACACCAAGTGCAAGGAAATCTCCCCAGTGGGATCCTACTCTATCCAAGTCTACATACAGTAATATGCAAAAGTTTTAGGCAAATGTGAAAAAATGCTGTAAATGAAGAATGCTTTAAGAAATAAAAGTGTTAACAGTTTATTTTTATCAATTAACAAAATGGAAATGAACAGAGGAGAAATCCAAATCTCATACATTTTTGGGGTACCACCCTTTGCCTTCAGAACAGGATCAATTCTTCTCGGTACACTTGCACACAGTTTTGGATGGAACTTAGCAAGATGTTCCAAACATCTTGGAGAACTAACCACAGATCTTTGGTGGATTTCGGATGCCTCAAATCCTTCTGTCTCTTCATGTAATCACAGGATTGGGTGGTGGGGTGGAGGGAAGGCGAGTTGTGGGTCTTTATAAAAGATGTGACACTACAAGACATAAACTGTGTCCCCTTACACCTTATACCTTATCCTACACATACACCTTATCCAGAAACCCTTCAAAATGTCCCTTGTAATTATTTTGGAATGTTGGTAACTATGACAAATTGAAAACATATATACACACTTGTCACGTACCTGATCGGAGACCGGAATGACGAGGTAGGCCTCCTTTGTATCTCCAAGCCAGGTCCCGCTGAATTTGGAACAATGGGTATGAAGGGACAGGAGGAACACGAGGGCCAGAAGGTGTTCATAGGAGTGCTCGCAGCAGGAGGATGCAGACCCTGGCAGGCTGGCAGAACATCAGGTCAGGAACAGTACCTGTGCATGAGATCCAGTCAAAGTTAGAGGGGCAATCCGCACAGGCTGTGGGTTCCAGTTGTGAAGCTTGTCAGAGCTTCCAGCAGGCTTAAGACAGGAACTCGCTGTGATGAGCAGAACTGATACAGATGACAGCCAGGTAGGCACTTGAACCAGATGTGAGGAGCAGAGTCGGGAACAGCAGCGTGGTCACAGGGATAGCCAAGGCCAGCAGCAGGCAGGCAGCAAGGCACTGTGTCATAAGACAGAGATGTTGTCAAGAACGTAGCTGGGGTCAGGAACTGCCAACAGAGCAGAAGCGGGGTCCAAGTTCAGGTCAGAGGCAAGCCGGGTCAGCAACAAGGGAACAAGCAGAGTAATAGCAGGACCCAGAGAACAGCTGAAAGACCAGTCAGCACTGGAGCATGAACAGGAGCCCCTTTAAATAGTCCATCTGGTGCCAACATGCATTAAGTGCATGCCTGTGCTCATGTGCACATGCCCATGTGCATTCCCGTGCACATGCGTGCAACGAGTCACCATTATGTCGAGAATTCTGCGCACGTGTGCATTTCTGTAAGCTAAATGTCTGATAGTCAATCTCTGACAATACTGCATATAGGATACAGAGAATACACATTTCCAAAATAACTTAATTACCACCCCCCTTCATTACCAGGCTATTTTTTAATTTTCAGTGCTGCGATAGTTTAACTGACAATTATGCGTTATGCAACAATGCAACCCTAATGAAAATTTAAACCTGTTTCCTATACTTTGTGTTATAAAATTTTGCAAATAAATATTTCAGGACAGTAGGAACAGCTCTACGATGAACCCTTTTTGGAGAGCAGATACCCCAGGGAGATATTTTGCCAGCATTTAAAAAAAATAAAGAAACATGTTTATACACCAATAAAAAGATTTAAAAAAAAAATGCACAGGTTACATATGGTGGGAGGATTGAAATGAGTGTGTTAAAGTGCAGACATTCAGTATAATGGAGGTAAAGGCAATAATGTACAGGCCTGAGACAGAAAGGATTTAAAAAAATCCCACAATCAGTTAAATCCCCAACATTGTGTGTGATTTTGCTTCTCCTGATAATTAATGATCCATTAATTCATAATTTCCTCTTCCTTTCCCTTTCCTTAATTTGTCAGAGGAAAGGGGGGGGCTCTCAAATGTAAACAGTACAATATTTAGATTTGTGATCACAGGGATTGGTCACAGCAATTAAAAGGTGCAGAGCTGCTCAGATTGCCCGATGATGGCTCAGATCACAGTCATTTGTAAGCGCACTAATAGTCCATGTGTCATTTCTGAAATGCCACCTGAGAAACACATGTCTACCGCGCCACTGTTTTACAAGATAAGGCAGAAGTGTAACTGTTAAAGAGTTTTTGAGTAAAACTTAGGCTCGGTTCACACCTATGCAAATTGAATGCACGTTTCCCCACATCCAATTCGCATAGCAGGAGAATGTGACTGGCTCTCGACGGAGTCGGTTCGAATATCTCCGCAGCGGGTCCAGTGCGGTGTGCAGGAAAAACGTGTGCCTTTTTTGGTGCGTTTCAGGTTCGATTTCAGCCCAAAATTCAGGCTGAAATCGGACCTGAAACGGTGAACCAGCACACACCGGACCCCTGCTGTGCGACGGATGTGGCGACGGTGTGAACCGAGCCTAAAGGAAGGCTTCCAATTTAGGTACCCCCTTCCATGTCTAGCAATACATGCTGCGAGGGGGTTAACTCGGTAGCGGGTGTGTGTGACCCCCTAGTTGGGCTCCCCACACAAAAACAGGGCCAGCAGACGGAGGTTGTGGTTTTCAAAATCAAAAGGTGCGGTTTATTTCTCTATGTACAGTGACAAAAACACAGCAAAGCCAAAAAGAAACAAACAAAATAAATCCTGGTCAGTTTGACCTCTGACTAAACATGCAGGTTTCCTAAACTAACAACTGGGATCAGCCTGGTGCTGTCCTAGTCCCTAAGTCCCTGGTTTAGTAAAAGTCCAAACAAATAGCCACACAGGCTTTGCCTCACCGCACAGGGGTTCACTCTCCCTAGACAGTCCACACAGGTCTGGTTCCAGGCATGAGCTAACATCTAATGAAGCTGGGAGTTCTTATAGAGGCCTAAATGAGCTGACAAGCTTCAGCTGGCCTCATCAACTCCCTGTCTGTACGACGCCCAGCCCTCTCCCTAGAGGTATGAGTCATCCATGAGCCTACTAGCCTCAGCTGGGCTTATACAACTCTCCACCCTAGTTGTATAAGTCAGCATAAAGCCTGAATCTGGGAGAAATATATCTACCCCCCTGGATGCAACCAGGTGACTTTACCTTCCTGCTGTCACATACCCCCCCCTCTTGTTTTAACCTCGGGGTTGGAACACCAGCAATCAGGCATTCATGTACTCGAGACAAAGCATCCACATTCCCCATTTGAACGCCAGGGCGATGCTTTACTGTGAAGTTGAATTCCTGTAGGGCCAGGAACCACCTATTCACTCTTCTATTTGTCTCCTTGTTTTGAGCCATCCACTTTAACGGAGCGTGATCCGTAACCATGTCAAAGTGCCTACCTAGCAGATAGTACCGAAGGGAATCTAGAGCCCACTTCACCGCTAAACACTCCTTTTCAACCGTGGCATAATTTACCTCATGGGACTTCAACTTCCTGCTGAGGTAAATGACTGGGTGCTCTTCCCCGTTCCAGACCTGGGACAATACTGCTCCTAACCCCACATCTGACGCATCACTTTGTACGACAAAGTCTTTAGAGAAGTCGGGTGAGTACAACACTGGCTGGCTACATAAGGCTTGTTTCAAGAATTGGAATGCTGCCTCAGCCTCGGGGGTCCATTTAATCATGACCGACCCTTTCCCTTTCGTCAGGTTGGTTAGGGGCACAGCCTTAGAAGCAAAGTGGGGAATGAAGCGCCGATAATAACCCGCGATTCCCAGAAAGGCCCGTACCTGCTTCTTGCTGTTGGGACGTGGCCAACTCTGGATGGCCTCGACTTTGTTGAGTTGGGGTTTTATCACTCCCCTGCCAATGGTGTACCCAAGATATTTGGCCTCCTCCTGCCCAATGGTACACTTCTTGGGGTTAGCCGTAAACCCCGCTTCCCGGATAGAGTCTAGGACTGCTTGCACTTTTGGCAGATGTGAGGCCCAATCTGTGCTATGGACAATTACGTCATCCAGGTAAGCCGCAGCATACTTCCGATGGGGCCTCAGTATCTGGTCCATTTTCCGCTGGAATGTGGCCGGCGCATTCTGTAACCCGAACGGCATTCTCTTATATTGGAACGCCCCGTCTGGGGTTACAAATGCGGTTTTCTCTTTGGCCGACTTGGCCAGGGGAATTTGCCAATACCCTTTTGTGAGGTCAAGAGTCGTCATGTATCGGGCTGTTCCCAGCCGGTCGATCAACTCATCTATACGTGGCATGGGGTAGGTGTCAAATTTTGTAACTTTGTTCAACTGACGAAAATCGTTACAAAATCGCCAGCTCCCATCCGGTTTAGGCACCAACACAATGGGACTAGACCAATCACTTTGGGACTCCTCTATCACCCCTAAGTTCAGCATTTTCTGTACTTCCTCCCGTATTGCCTCCCGTCGGGCCTCTGGGATCCGATAGGGTTTTAACTTCACCCTTTCACCGGGCGGGGTAATAATATCATGCTCTACCCCAGATGTTTGTCCCGGCAGCTCAGAGAACACCTCCTTGTTGCGAAGCACAAACTCCTTAACCTCCTGTTGTTGGGGTTGTGACAAGGTGGCTGCTATTCCAACCTCCGGAACCAGTTTGAGCTGGTGACCAAGTTTCTGCGACTAGGGACTCTCTATCCCTCCAGGCTTTCAACAGATTAACGTGATATATCTGTTCGGGCTTTCGCCTTCCTGGTTGTCTGACCTTGTAATTCACTTCGCTCACTTTTTCCATTATCTCGTAGGGGCCTTGCCATTTGGCAAGGAATTTACTTTCAACCGTAGGGACAAGTACCAATATCCTATCCCCCGGGGAAAAGGTACGGGTCTTTGCTCCACGGTTGTACACTCTCTGCTGTGCCAACTGCGCTTGGGCCAAATGTTCCTTCACGATGGGCATTACCTGTGCAATTCGATCTTGCATCAGGGCGACATGCTCAATCACACTCCTGTGGGGAGAACTCTCACTTTCCCAAGTTTCCTTGGCAATATCCAACAGCCCTCTTGGGTGTCTCCCATACAGTAACTCAAAGGGGGAGAATCCCGTAGAGGATTGGGGCACCTCCCTAATAGCAAACATCAAATAAGGAAGTAGACAGTCCCAATCCTTTCCATCTCTATCCACCACTTTCTTCAACATTTGTTTTAGGGTTTTGTTGAATCTTTCAACCAGCCCATCGGTTTGGGGGTGATACACAGATGTACGCAATTGCGTCACTTTGAACAATTTACACAGCTCTTTCATAACCCGGGACATAAAGGGTGTACCTTGGTCCGTAAGCAGTTCTTTACAAATACCCACCCGGCTAAAAACAAGAGATAGCTCTTTGGCTATGGTTTTGGCCGAGGTATTTCTGAGAGGGATCGCTTCTGGATAACGGGTGGCATAGTCCATTATAACCAATATGTACTGGTGCCCCCTAGCGGACTTGATTATAGGACCTACCAAATCCATTGCGATTCTCTCAAACGGGACCTCAATGATGGGTAGAGGGACCAGCGGGCTACGGAAATGTGGCATCGGGGCCGACCTCTGACACACAGGGCAGGAGGAACAATAATTTTCTATGTCCTTCATCACCCCAGGCCAATAGAATCTCTGTAATACCCTCTCTCGGGTTTTCTCTGTCCCCAGATGACCTCCAAGAATGTGCCCATGGGCCAACTCCAACACCAACTTCCTGTAAGGTTTGGGCACCACAAGCTGCTCAACGGTTTCTTCTGCCCTTTTTGCCACCCGATACAGTAGGTCCTTCTCTACGCTGAAGTATGGGTAAGTGCAGGTATTATCTGGGTTCACTAACTCGCCATCTATTTCCACTACGTTTTCCCGTGCCTTTATTAGGGCGGGGTCTTTTAACTGTTCTGTGGCAAAATTTTCCCTGTGAACCTCAAGATCAGAAAACTCCACAGACGGTAGGTTTTCGTCTGAGGAGGTGGGCTCCTCTCCAGTTTCTTGAGTCTCCCCTGCCAATACTGACAAGGGAAATTCTGGAGAGTCCTCACCACTCTCAGAGGAGTTCTGGCTATCACATTCCTGGTACATAGGGGCACCAGTGGGGGGCTCAGGATCATCCCACAGTTCCCAGAACTTCGGAAAATCTCTTCCCACAATGGCATCATGCGGTAATTGAGATACTAACCCCACTGGATGAGAGAGGGAACCTTTGGGGGTCTCGAAACACACTGTAGTCACTGGATACTCTCGGGTGTCCCCATGCACACAAATAACAGCTACCTTGCTATTCCCAGAGACCTCTGTTTTAACTAATTCAGCCTTTATCAGGGTCACAAGGCTACCTGAATCCAGTAATACCACAACATTTCTACCATTAATACACATTTTGCATAAATGTTTCTCAGTTCCCCGAATGGCAGTGCATGCGACTGTCGCACACAGCGACTGACGTCTGTCCGTCAGAAAGTCACATTGCATGGGTTCCTCCACAACCGGGCAATTTGCTGCAATATGTCCCGCTTGCCGGCAGCGGTAGCAAACAATCCTTTTGGCTGCCTCTTGAGCCCCTGACTTCCCAGGCTGTTCTCGCCAAACTTTGGGTAGAGCTCCCACCCTCTCACTCTCTCCACCCTCACCCCTTGGAATCCTCTTATCCGCCCCTGGGGATGGTCTGGTCTTAGGGTGGAAAGTCCGAGAGTCTCTGGAAGAGGCCGTCAGGTTCTCTGTAGCCAAGTATTTCTCTACACGATCCACAAGACCACCGGCCGTCTCTGGGTCTCCATGGCTTACCCACTTTTGGATGGCAGTAGGAAGAGCTCTCAAAAACTGATCCATTACAACACGTTCCACAATCTCTGGTGCGGACAAAGTCTCTGGCTGTAGCCACTTCCTGCTCAGGTGAATGAGATCATACCTTTGAGACCTGGGGGGTTTTCCAAGCTGGAAAGTCCAGTTATGCACACGCTGAGCCCGGACAGCCAGGGTGACACCCAGCCTTGCCAATATTTCAGCTTTTAGCATCACATAGTCTTTTGCTTGGTCAGGCTCTAGGTCATAGTAAGCCTTCTGCGATTCACCAGTTAACAGAGGAGCCACCAGTCCAGCCCACTGCTCCTCAGGCCACTTTTCTCTTTCAGCAGTCCTTTCAAATGTGGTCAAAAATACCTCTGGATCATCCTCTCCAGTCATTTTTGTCAATAAACGACTCACCCCAAAGGACGCGGTATTAGTGGGACGGCTTTCCTCACTGGTCTGCGGACGTTGCTGCATTACTGCTTCCATTTGTTGTAGTCTCTGCTCTTGCTTCTGTAACAGGTCTATGAAGCGGGCCTCAGATTGCTGCTGGGCTTGTTGATGAGCTTGCTGCTGGGCTGCAAGGCTCCTTTGCAAACCTGCATTTGTCTGCTGTTGATTGGCATTTGCTAGAGCCAGCTGTTTCAGTATCTCCTCCATGCTGGCTTAAAAAAAAACTGCCACTGGTTCTCCACCAACTGTGAGGGGGTTAACTCGGTAGCGGGTGTGTGTGACCCCCTAGTTGGGCTCCCCACACAAAAACAGGGCCAGCAGACGGAGGTTGTGGTTTTCAAAATCAAAAGGTGCCGTTTATTTCTCTATGTACAGTGACAAAAACACAGCAAAGCCAAAAAGAAACAAACAAAATAAATCCTGGTCAGTTTGACCTCTGACTAAACATGCAGGTTTCCTAAACTAACAACTGGGATCAGCCTGGTGCTGTCCTAGTCCCTAAGTCCCTGGTTTAGTAAAAGTCCAAACAAATAGCCACACAGGCTTTGCCTCACCGCACAGGGGTTCACTCTCCCTAGACAGTCCACACAGGTCTGGTTCCAGGCATGAGCTAACATCTAATGAAGCTGGGAGTTCTTATAGAGGCCTAAATGAGCTGACAAGCTTCAGCTGGCCTCATCAACTCCCTGTCTGTACGACGCCCAGCCCTCTCCCTAGAGGTATGAGTCATCCATGAGCCTACTAGCCTCAGCTGGGCTTATACAACTCTCCACCCTAGTTGTATAAGTCAGCATAAAGCCTGAATCTGGGAGAAATATATCTACCCCCCTGGATGCAACCAGGTGACTTTACCTTCCTGCTGTCACAATGCATAGATTTTTCTCATTCAGTTCTGTGGGTTGAAAAATAAAAATCATGCGATGTCCCCATCCATGCTAACAATGTGGATGGAGGAATCTACCGTGCTAGCTGCTTCAGTTTTGATATTGACGTTTGTCGAGACGAGTGGTGCACAAATTTGTCAAAATTGTTTATTTTTTTATATATACACAATTTTTGTTTAGCACTTCTAGTATATATTCGGCTAGTGCTGTAATATTCAAATCTACTTTTTTGAGGTGTTAGTACCTTTTGCTGCAGCAGCTACGGTCTTAATTAATTAATTATTTATTCAATTTAGCGCAAGTTTTCGTTTGTTTGTGTGATCTAAGGTCCCTAACTCACATTCATATATACACATACTAGGGCCAATTTACACAGGAGCCAATTAACCTACCAGCATGTCTTTGCAGAGTGTGAGGAAACTGGAGTTTTAGTGATCTGTTACTATGAGAATACATACCATACATTAAAATGCAACATAATGCATGAACATAATGCATGAAAATGCATGTTAAATGCACATCAACATACATGCATTTTCAATACGTCGAGGTGAGTTTTTATGTGCAGTATGGCGTGAAAGGACTCTGAATATTTTCCTGTGTCGTGACAAGCTTTTCTATGTATTCCAGTAAATTCTTATTAGCCAGGTGTGGTTTTGTGACAGTGTAAAGCAGCTCTGAAGCTGGTGGAGCACTTACAGATGCTTGGTCTGTTTTACAGCCTCCTTACAACCACAGAATAACTGGCTGACTACAGTACAAATTAGCAAGCTTTGTTGTTCAGAACCACCTTGAATATGTTAGAAACAATAGCAAATTTCCCAAATGTCCTTGATTTGGAGAACCGTCCTTTTTTTTGGAACAAAGTCCTCCTGTCCCTCCTTCTTCCTTATTTATCCTTTATTTTGGTCTGAAACATATACAGTACCTGTATAAACAATACCCTATTCTTCTATTAACTGCTTACTGCCCAGAATACATAGATAAAGGCCTGGTCAGCAAGAGGCTATTTTTTATATTAATCAATCTTTATTTTCTTTACCATAACATTTACAATAACAAAACATCAGACATATACACAATCATAACAAACATTAAGCATATATAATTCGATTTTGAGAGGCGGGTCTCCCTGCAAAAAAAAATAATTAAACCCCTCCATTTCTTTTCCTTTTTTTTTCCTTTCCCTTCCCTTCCCTTCCCTCTTTCCATTTCCTTTACTTTCCCTTTCAATCATTTTAATTACAAAATCGTGAAAAAGTGTAGGAGAGATATTATCTTTTCTCCTTCGGGAAAAGTTCCCTATATTTCTTCTAGGTGTTTATTGTGTTCTCTCTACGTACCCCCCTTTATTTCCCTCCTTTTCCCTTACCCCTTCCCTTTTTATGCCCTTCCCTCTTCTTACTATTCTCCCGAAAGGGTCGTGATAAATAAAATGTGTTATATAACCACTTGACAACTGGGCACTTAAATCCCCTTAATAACAGACCAATTTTCAGCTTTTGGTGCTCTCACATTTTGAATGACAATTACTCAGTCATGCAACACTGTACCCATATGAAATTTCCGTCCTTTTTTTCACACAAATAGAGCTTTTGTTTGGTGGTATTTGATCACCTCTGCGGTTTTTATTTTTTTCGCTATAAATGAAAAAAGACCGAAAATTTTGTAAAAAAATGCATTTTTCTTCATTTCTATTATAAAATTTTGCAAATAAGTAATTTTTCCTCATAAATTTGGCCAAAAATGTATACTGCTACATATATTTGGTAAAAATAACCCAAATTAGTGGATATTATTTAGTCTGGGTGAAAGTTATAGGGTCTACAAGCTATGGTACTAATTACTGAAAATTGATCAATTTGATCACACCTGATGTACTGACAGCCTATCTCATTTCTTGAGACCCTAACAAGCCAGTAAAGTACAAATATCCCCCAAATGACCCCTTTTTGGAAAGTAGACATTCCAAGGTAGTTAGTAAGAGGCATAGTTAGTTTTTTGAAGTTGCCATTTTTTCCCACAATTCTTTGCAAAATTAAGATTATTATTATTATTTATTTTTTTCACACCAAATTGTCATTATAACAGGTTATTTCTCTCACATGGCATGTACATTCCACAAATGACACCCCAAAATATATTCTGCTGCTCCCCCCGAGTATGGCGATACCACATGTGTGAGACTTTTATACAGCCTGGCCACATACAGAGGTCCAACACTGAAGTAGCAACTTCAGGCGTTCTAGGAGCATAAATTACACATCTAATCTCTCAACCACCTATTACACTTTTGAAGGCCCTGGAGCACCAGAACAATGGAAACGCCCACAAAGTGACCCCATTTTGGAAAGCTAACACCCCAACGTATAATCTATGAGGCATAATGAATCTTTTGAATGGATCATTTTTTTCCAGAAGTTTTTGGAAAATGTGGAAAAAAAATTAAAACGCAATTTATTTTTACAAAGTTGTCCATTTATAGGATATTTCCAACACATAGCATGTACACAGCAAAAATGACACCCCAAAATATATTCTGCTACTCCTCCTGAATATGGCAATACCACATGTGTGAGCTTTTTTAACAGCCTGGCCACATAGAGGCCCAACATCCAAGAAGCACCATCAGGTGTTCTAGGGACATAAATTACACATCCAATTTCCTTACAATCTATCACATTTTTGAAGGCCCTTCATATTTCTAACACAGCATGTACATACCAAGAATTACACCCTAAAATACATTCTGCTGAGTAAACGGTAAAAAAAAAGATTACCTGTGGTTTTAGTAGTGCAATTGTCCACAGGAGGAGAGCCCTGATCCAGGCAGCAGACAGGGACGTGGTCAGCGACAGTGAATGGAATTGTCCAGGCAGCAGACAGGAATATTGTCCATAGTCACTACAGGCAGGAATACTGTCCATATACAGTCCAGGGTCAGTGCAAGTAGAGACATTGCCAGCAGTGACATAATATTGGTCCTGGTAATAAGCAGGAACATGGTCCAAGTAGCAGGCCAGGAAAGAATGGGGACAGGGGTAGAGGCTTCTCCCACCCAAATGTCTTTGAAGCCTCCGAGTCTCCAGACCCTAATCCGGGAATGAGAAAACTAAAAAATAGTTTTCTTCATCCAGAAAAACAATTCTGGAGCCCCTCACATATGTGAGACCCCTGTGTTCCCACTAGCATAGCAGGGTAAAAGATCAATCCAAGAGGCAGGCAAAAAACGTGGTCAAACAGTCCAGGGTCAGTTCCAGAGCAGGCAGAGGTAGGTACAGTTAAGCGTTAGGCAGAAGAGTGGTCGTATAACAGGCCAGGGTCAGTTCCGGAGAAAGCAGAGGTAGGTACAGTTTAGCGTTAGGCAGAAGAGTGGTCGTATAACAGTCCAAGGTCGGTTCCGGAGAAGGCAGAGGTATGTACAGTTCAGTGCAGTGGCATAAGGGGTGTGGAGGAAAATGACAGGAAATGAGAATTGCATTTACCATACTTCCCTAATAGTGTAGAAACGTATGGTAACGGTGGAAACATTCGCCTATACAGAGGCCTGGTTGGGAGGGACAATCGGGACAATAATACACGGTGTCTCTTCGAATTCCTCCTCTGGAGCACACCCGACATCTCTTCTGACGTCTGTAGCCTGTTTCACGGGGGACGGCTTTCTCAGGGAAGTGGCGCTCGTGGAGTCTGCTCACGGAATCAGAGCGAATATTTTCTGGTGGGCTTTCAGGGTACAAAAGGGCGGAGATAACTTCTTCTTGGTAGAGTAGATAGGATACGGGGTTCTCTGTTGATTTTTTGTAAATAACATAAGTGTTATACATGGCCAAACTAAAAAAATAAAGGGACACTTTCTTATACCAGTGGCGGGATTTTCTTGTAGGAAGATAGGGTTCAATCATCTGATCGTTGAGGTCCACTCCCCCCATAAACAAATTATAATCGTAGACACAAGCTGGTTTCTGGATTGTGCCGTTTCTTTTGGGGACTTCAACGTAGGTGTCGTTGTGGATTGAAGTGAGCATGTGGACGTTTCGTTTGTCCCTCCACCTGACAGCCAATATCTCCTGGTTCCTCAATGATGCCGTCTCCCCTCGTCGTAGCTTTTCATTGACGAGTTTTTGTGGGAAGTCTTTTCTATTGGGTCTTACTGTGCCACATGCTGGGGTGTCCCTCCGGTAAAGATTGCGGAACAGGGGCAAGCTGGTATAAAAATTTTCCACATAAAGGTGGTATCCCTTTCCAAGGAGTGGATAGATAAGCTCCCAGACCACTTTTCCGCTGACTCCGATGTACTCTGGGCATTCAGGGGGATGCAGTTGGGAGTCCTTCCCTTCGTACACCAGGAAGGCGTAGATGTACCCCGTAGCTCGGTCACATAGCTTGTACATTTTAACCCCATATCGGGCCCTTTTGCTGGGGATAAACTGTTTAATGCACAGCCTGCCTGAGAATTTTATAAGGGACTCATCCACGGAGATATTCTGTTCAGGGATATACAACTGGGAAAAAATTTCAGAGAAAAAATTTAGGAGTGCCCGAATTTTATATAGTTTGTCAAAAGCTGTGTCATTTCGGGGAGGGCACTGGGTGTTGTCATTATAGTGGAGGAACCGCATAATCATTAGGTATCGGGATCTTGGCATAATGGATGAGAAGAGTGGCATGTGGTGGATGGGTTTGGTAGACCAGTAGGAGTACAGTTGTTTTTTTTTTTGAGAGTCCCATATTAAAAGTTAGGCCTAGGAAAATTTTTAATTCCTCTACGGTAAGTTCTCTCCACTCAAAGGGACGGGCGTAACTAGACCCAGGGTTGCTTACGATGTACTGCTGTGCGTAGAGGTTGCACTGGGCCACAATGGAGGATAGTAAGTCTTCGGTGAATACTAAATGAAAAAAATTGAGCATGGAAAAACCATCGGTGTTCACCTGGACACCTGGCTGGGCGGTGAAAGGGGGGTTATTTGCTGCTCCGGAATTAGGGGGAAGCCACAGGGGGTTTTGAAGGCCATAGGGAAGGCTGGCATGGCCCCTATCCCTTTGGGGCTGAGATGACACCCTACTGGTGCCTGGCCTTTGTTGCAGTGGCACTGCGCTTGGGGTGGACGGCACTGCGCTTGGGGTGGACGGCACTGCGCTTGAGGTGGACGGCACTGCGCTTGAGGTGGACGGCACTGTGCTGCTGGTAGTAGGCCGCTTCCCCACGCCAGAACCCCTTGTTTTCACGGGCACACATTCCTCTTCTGATTCTGTATCAGACCCACTGTCTGTAACGGGTTCATAGGCCGAATCCGAATCGGACTGAGACTCCTCGCTGCTCTCATCGGTCATGATTAGACGCTGGTAGGCCTCCTCACAAGTAAAGATTTTTTTTTGCCATGCTGGTGGCTGGTGAGGCTGCACTGCAGAGCACTGTGGTGGCACTGGTGGGCACAGGCGGCACTGATGTGGCACAGGTAGCACTGGTGTGCACTGTAGTGGCACTGGTGTGGCTCTGGTGGCACTGATTAGCACACAGGCGGCACTGGTGGGCACAGGCGGCACTGGTGGGCACAGGCGGCACTGGTGGGCACAGGTGGCACTGATGTGGCGCTGATGGGCACAGGTGGCACTGATGAGCACAGGTGGCACTGATGGGCACAGGTGTGGCTCTGGTGTGCACTGGTGTGGCTCTGGTGTGCACTGGTGTGGCTCTGGTGTCACTGGTGGGCACAGGCGGCACTGATGTGGCACTGCAGTGGCGCTGATGGGCACAGGTGGCACTGGGCACAGGTGGCACTGATGGGCACAGGTGTGGCTCTGGTGTGCACTGGTGTGGCTCTGGTGTGCATTGGTGTGGCACTGGTGTGGCTCTGGTGGCACTGGTGGGCACAGGCGGCACTGGTGGGCACAGGCAGCACTGATGTGGCACTGCAGTGGCGCTGATGGGCACAGGTGGCACTGGGCACAGGTGGCACTGATGGGCACAGGTGTGGCTCTGGTGTGCACTGGTGTGGCTCTGGTGTGCACTGGTGTGGCTCTGGTGGCACTGGTGGGCACAGGCAGCACTGGTGGGCACAGACGGCACTGGTGGCACTGGTGGGCACAGGCGGCACTGATGTGGCACTGCAGTGGCGCAGATGAGCACTGATGGGCACAGGTGGCACTGATGGGCACAGGTGGCACTGGTGTGGCACTGGTGTGGCCCTGGTGTGGCTCTGGTGGCACTGGTGTGGCTCTGGTGTGGCTCTGGTGGCACTGGTGTGGCACTGGTGTGGCACAGGTGGCACAGATGTGGCACAGATGTGGCACAGATGGCACAGATGTGGCACAGATGTGGCACAGATGTGGCACAGATGGCACTTTGGGGCACTTTTGGGCACTGTTTGGCACTGTTGGGCACAGCTGGGCACAGGAAAAATCAAGATTGACTCACTGTGCGGCACTGTGTGGCAGTAATGTCTCTCCTCTCCTCTCACGCTGCATCGGTGTGAGGAGAGGAGAGAGATGAACTTGTCCTGACCCCAGTTTGTTTACATTGTGATCGCGCCGTCATTGGACGGCGCGATCACATGGTAAAAGGCCGCTGTCATTGGTCATTTACCTCGATCTGTGTTGCTACGGGTCCGGTGGACCCGGCGAGCACAGTCGTTTGCGTGTGCGCGCCCGCGGGCGCGCGCAGGAACGATTCTAAGGGAGGACGTTATATAACGTCCTCCCAGAGTTAAGCAACCACCTTGTCGCCGTTATTCGGCGGCAGGTGGTTGTGAAGTGGATAAGGGGGTTTTGTTGTCCCCTTCTACTAATGTGTTCATCTATATTCCTTATTTCATTAGTGTTTATTTATACTCCGTGACTCAAAAAAAAAAAGAAAAAAAAAAAAAGGAAAACAGGGAGAGACCCCTCCCTCCATCATCACACCATCATATATCTATACATTTTTTTTTAAAGTTGCAGTCCATCATTATTCATCCCTCCCTCTTATATTCTCCTAATTCGAACAAGATATTATTTTTAGGCTTTAAGCAGAGTTACATTTTCTCTATATTCCCTCTTCCCTCTCTTTCCTTCTTTAAACATTCTTTTCCCATTCTGCCCATATTTTCTTGAATTTCTCCTGTTGGTTTCTAGTTTCATGAATCCATCTTTCTGCTTCCATTATCCTATCTACTTCTCCTCTCCATTCTGCTAAGGTAGGGCATGTAATTTGTTTCCAATATCTGGGTATCAGCTTCTTGGCCGCATTTAGTAAGTGTGGTATGATACTATTTTTATATGGTTTTATAGACCCCCATGGACCCATGGAATAAAAAGTTCAATGGTGTTAATTCCGCAGGTTTCCTTGTCATCTTTTCTATCCATGGAGCTATTTCTTCCCAGAAAAATCTAATCTTTGGGCAGCTCCACCATATATGGAGGAAGGTGCCTTTCTCTTTACATCCCCTCCAACATTCGTTACTTACGGCTGAATATATTTGTGCCATGCGTATGGGGGTCCGGTACCATCTAGTCAGGAATTTATATTGCATCTCCTGGATAGATGAACTTATTGACGATCAGTGAGTTACCTTCCATACGTTTTTTATTTGAGCTGTAGTGAATGTGTAATTTTATTCTTTTTCCCATTCCTGAATAAAATATGGGTTTGCAACCTTTTCCCCGCTGAGTATCAACCCATAGATTTGAGATAATTGATGGTTCGGTTTTGACATTTCCTTGCACATTTTTTCAAACGTATTTAACTAATTTAGAGTTCTTAATTGTGGTTCAAGTTTTTTTTAGAAATCTTGCATTTGATAATATCTCCACCTCGACATTGACGTCTTCCCTTGTATTTACGTCAATTCCGCTTGAGAGATTAGTTTTCCTAGTGGTGCATATCTTAAACACATTGTGTTCCCCTCTGATTCCCATGGGCCTAACTCTCCCTTTTCTTCTCCCGGGGGAAACCATGGATACCCTCCTAATGGGGACAGTGGCGATGTTCTTGGGGCATATTTGCCATTTTTATTAATTCTGTCCCATACCGCCAAGATGTTCCTAGTTAATAAGAATGTCCATTTGGACAGTCCTCTCATCTTGGGTGGTATCCATGGTGCTCCTTTTATGTCTCTCCCTGCCGTATTTTTTTCCATCGAAACCCATGCTTTGTTCTTCGAGTCTTGACACCAGTTTAGTATGCGTACCAAAGTCATTGCTCTGTAATACATTGCAATGTCCGGTAGTCCCAGTCCTCCATCCTCCTTACTTCTTCTTAATATGTCATACGCTATTCTCGCGTTTCCGTCCTTCCATATAAATGAAAGGAACACTTTACGTACTTTTTTGAAGAATGTCTGAGGGAGTGGTATAGGCACTGTATATAAAAGATAAATTAGTCTGGGTATTACGTTCATGTTAAGAGTGTTTATTCTACCTGACCATGTTAATATATGTCCTTTCCATCTGTAAGCAAGTGGTTATACCAGGATCATGGTGGTAGCAGCAGTCATATTTTTTTAAATTGTAAGCTCTAATGAGCAGGGCCCTCTGATTCCTCTTGTACCAAATTGTTATGTAACTGTAATGTCTGCCTTCATTTTGTAAAGCGCTGCGCAAACTGTTGGTGCTATACGAATCCTGTATAATAATATAATAATAATACTATAAAGCTAGCAATTGGCTTTCCTGTAAAAGTGATCTGGGCAGCTTTACAGCTTTAGATCTTGACTTGTTTGGTATCTATTTACTCTCACTCAACATCAGATTTTATATTTTACAAAAAATACTGGGCATCATACTGTGTTTGTGTGCACTAAAATTAATTTTTCTCCTGAAAATTTGCATTTGATAAATGCCTGCACAAATATCATATGACATAAAAAATTGCAACACCCACCATTTTATTCTCTAGGGCCTCTGCTTGCAGAAAATATATAATTATTTTTCTAATAATTTTCTAACAAAAAATGCAGAGTTTAATATGTATGTGAAAATGAAAAAAATTGCCATGGTAGGCAAGCAGTTAAAAAGTTGTTTTTTACAGTGCTAAAACTTTCATCCAATTTCTATATTGTTGCATTTGTAAATTTCAGAAGCCATCATAAAGAAATAATGGTGGTAAAAAAATCACTTGTGGGTTTAACCATTTATTAATTCTTACATACTTTTTGCTAATAGGTGCCCTTCTTTCTCATCGCAGAAGCATGGGAGTTATGCAATAGTCAGTAGTAGTGCTATTTGCTTCTAGTTTTGCCTGTGAACAACAGAATTTAGTTCAGAAAGTGTAAGACCCCTTTCACACTGGGGCGGTTTTCAGGAGCTCTAGCACTGGAAATAGCCTCTGCAAAGCGCCTGAAAACTACCTCCTATTCATTGCAGTGTGTCTTTTCACACTGGGGCGGTGCGTTGCGGGAAATTTATGAAAAGTCCTGCAAGCAGTATCTTTAAGGCGGGTTGAGAGCGCTGTATTTAGCGCTCCCACAACGCCCTGCCCATTGGAATGAATGGGCAGCGCTTTCAAAGCGCCTTGAAAGCGCTGCAAAACTGGAGTTTTTAACCCCTTTTTTGGGGTTAAAATCGCCATGCCAGAGGCCAAAAAGCGGTGCAAAAGCGCCGCTAAAACGAGCAGTGCTTCAGCGCTAATGGCCAGCGTGTTCAGTGTGAAAGGGGTCTTAATCAAAGTTTACCAGAATAAAGGTATTTGTTTTTAAGTTGCATCTCGTAAATAAGTAGTGATGAGCCGAACACCCCCGGGTTCGGTTCGCACCAGAACCCGCGAACGGACCGAAAGTTCGTACGAATATTAGAACCCTATTAAATACAATGGATGCGAACGTTCGAATTCTAAAGTGCTAATTATAACGACTATTATGCATGTTATTGTCCTAAAAAGGGTTTGGGAACCCGGGTTCTGCACCAGGGGACATGTATCAATGCAAAAAGAAGTTTTAAAAACGGTCGTTTTTCGGGAGCAGTCATTTTAATGATGCATAAAGTGAAAAAAAAAAAGTCAAATATTCCTTTAAATATCGTACCTGGGGGGTGTCTAAAGTATGCCTGTGAAGTGCCACGTGTTTCCCGTGTTTAGAACTGTCCCTGCACAAAATGACACTTCTAAAGGAAAAAAAAGCCATTTAAAACTGCTTGCGGCTTTAATGTAATGTCTGGTCCCGGTAATATGGATGAAAATCTTTAAGAAAAATGGCATAGCTACCCCATGACCCCCCCCCCCCCTACCCCAGCCCATTACCAGCCCCTTTGGGTCTTGTATGGATATTAAGGGGAACCCCGCACATAAAATAAAAAAGGCCCTATATACTCTGAACAGCCGTATACAGGCGGTGCATACAAGACAGGGACTGTAGGTTTGTTCTTATGTAGAATCTGTTTGTAATTTTGAACAGGTACATTGTTTAAGTGTAGCTCCAGCCCAAAAATCTATTTTTAAACTTTTTGGAAAACATAGGTAAGGGTTATCACCCCTGTAACATTTGTTTTGCTGTCTGTGCCCCTGTTCAGAACATTTCACCTCACTTTCCGTCCCAATGACAACTGTTTTTGAAATGTGGTGTTTTTCTTGAAACAAGGATTGGTGATAAAGCATCAGTACAGAGGAGACACCTTTCTCCCATATTAATTCTTACAGGAGAGAATTTTCCTTCCTAGGGGTAGATTTCCTCTCACTTCCTGTTGTCTTCTTGCGTTTGCAAGTAGGAGTCGTTTGTAAGTTGGATGTTTGAAAGTAGGGACCTGCCGTATATACTCTGCAGAAATAGGCCCCTTAGTTGTTGGTGTTGGCACAACACTGTAAGCACTCACAGTTACTCTTGGTTGGTGCTGGAACGCCCTGCTGTCAACTATTATATCAGGAATTGTAATTACATATAATTGTTGAACAGTGGTAGTAAAAATTGGGCCTTTGATGGTGGTGCTGGTGCCACAACACTGTAAGCCCTGACAGTTACTCTTGGTGGGTGCAGCAATGGGCCCTGCTGTGAATTATTAGATCAAGAATTGTAATTGCATGCCCCTGTTGAACAGGGGCTGAAAAATTGGGCCTTTCGTGGTGGTGGTGGTGGTGGTGGTGTTGCCACAACACTGTAAGCCCTCAAAGTTACTCTTGGTGGGTGCAGGAATGGGCCCTGCTGTGAATTATTAGATCAAGAATTGTAATTACATGCCCCTGTTGAACAGGGGCTGAAAAATTGGGCCTTTCGTGGTGGTGGTGGTGGTGGCGTTGCCACAACACTGTAAGCCCTCAGAGTTACTCTTGGTGGGTGCAGCAATGGGCCCTGCTGTGAATTATTAGATCAAGAATTGTAATTACATGCCCCTGTTGAACAGGGGCTGAAAAATTGGGCCTTAGGCACTGGTGGCACAACACTACAACCCCTCACAGATACTGTACTTGGAGCACAGCAATGAGCCCTGTTGCAAAGTATTGCTTCAAAAATTGTAATGACACACCCCTGTTAAACAGGGGCTGAAAAATTGGGCCTTAGGCACTGGTGGCACAACACTCCAACCCCTCACAGATACTGTACTTGGAGCACAGCAATGAGCCCTGTTGCAAAGTATTGCTTCAAAAATTGTAATGACACGCCCCTGTTAAACAGGGGCTGAAAAATTGGGCCTTAGGCACTGGTGGCACAACACTCCAACCCCTCACAGATACTGTACTTGGAGCACAGCAATGAGCCCTGTTGCAAAGTATTGCTTCAAAAATTGTAATTACACGCCCCTGTTAAACAGGGGCTGAAAAATTGGGCCTTAGCCACTGGTGGCGGCACCCATAAACAAAAATGATCTTCCAAGCTATCATCATCAATCGTATCATTGAGGACTCGGAGGAGGAGGATAGCCAGTCAACATAACAGCACAGGCACTCAGCATCAGCATCAGTCTTGAAGGGATGTGACATGTTAAAATCAATTAGTCTGTTATATCAGCATCAGGTGTGTGGTAGCTGGTGGTGATCCAAGACTGGTTCATCTTGATGAAAGTCAGTTGATCAACCGAGTCGGTGGACAGGCGCACCCTGTGATCCGTGACAAATCCTCCAGCAGCACTGAATGTGCGTTCCGAAAGAACGCTGGATGCAGGACAGGCCAGTAGCTCAATTGCATACTGTGCAAGCTCTGGCCAGTGATCCATCCTCAAGACCCAGTAAGCCAGAGGATTTTCGGTGGGGAAGGTGTCCAAGTCTGACCTTGCCCCTAGATATTCCTGCACCATGTTTATCAGACGCTGGCGATGGTTGCTGGAACCGATCATACTTTGGGGCTGCGGACTAAAGAATTGTCTGAACGCATCGGTCAGACGGCCACCTTCCCCACCGCTCCTTCTTTGACTGGCCGAAGCCTCAGCAACTCGTTGTCCAGGACCAGGAGTTTGTAACCTCCCAGTCTCTGGGAACGCGTTGCACAGACCTTTCTGCAAGGCCTCCCGGAGTTGTCTCATCCTCTGCTCCCTCTGCGACGGTAACATAAGGTCCGCAACCTTACCCTTGTACCGTGGATCAAGGAGAGTGGCCAGCCAGTAATGGTCCCTCTCCTTGATCCGAAGAATACGAGGATCCTTCCGCAGACTTTGCAGGATCAGGGAGGCCATGCAGCGTAGGTTTGCTGAGGCATTCGGTCCGGAGTCTTCTGGGTCACTAAGGACGACATGATCCGCAGCCACCTCCTCCCAGCCACGTACAAGTCCACTGGTTTCTTGGGACTGTAAATCATCCCTAAAAGACTGCTGCTGATGATGCTGAGTGCCAGCCTCCACCTCCATGCTGACACAATCCTCCTCCTCCTCCTCCTCCTCCTCCTCCTCTTCCTGTGCGATGGGTGGGACAGAAGGAACACTGTCTGGGTAAAGGGGGCCTTGAGAGGCAAGGAAGTCCTCCTCTTCCTGCCTCTGTTCTGCCTCAAGTGCCCTGTCCATTATTCCACGCAGCGTGTGCTCCAACAGGTGGACAAGAGGTACAGTGTCACTGATACATGCACTGTCACTGCTCACCATCCTCGTGGCCTCCTCAAATGGTGCCAGGACAGTGCATGCATCCCTGATCATGCCCCACTGGCGTGGAGAAAAAAAACCAAGCTCCCCTGACCCTGTCCTGGTGCCGTAGTCGCACAGGTACTCATTGATGGCCCTCTGCTGCGTGTGCAGCCGCTGCAGCATGGCCAATGTTGAGTTCCACCTGGTGGGCATGTCACATATAAGGCGGTTCTTGGGCAGGTTCAACTCCTTTTGCAGCTCAGCCAGGCGAGCACTGGCATTATAAGATCTGCGGAAATGCACACAGACTTTCCTGGCCTGCCTCAGGACATCCTGTAAGCCCGGGTACCTGCCCAAGAACCGCTGCACCACCAGGTTAAGGACGTGAGCCACACAGGGCACATGGGTCAGTTGTCCCTGTCGGAGGGCGGAGAGGAGGTTGGTGCCATTGTCGCAAACCACCATTCCTGGCTTAAGCTGGCGTGGCGTCAACCACCTCTCGGCCTGGCCCTGCAGAGCAGACAGGACCTCTGCCCCAGTGTGGCTTCTGTCCCCCAAACACACCAGCGCAAGCACGGCATGGCATCTTTTTGCCTGCGTACTTGCGTAGCCCCTTGAACGGCTACGGAGCACCGCTGGTTCAGAGGACAAAGCACAGGAAGAGGCCATGGAGGAAGAAGAAGAGGAGGGGGTGGAGGAGAGAGGTGTGTCACAACCAGTAGTAGCATTTTGGAGGCGTGGCGGTGGAACAACCTCCAACACTACTGCACCTTGTCCTGCATCCTTCCCAGCTGCCAAAAGAGTGACCCAATGGGCCGTGAAAGAAAGGTAACGTCCCTGTCCATGCCTGCTGGACCATGAGTCAGCGGTAATATGCACCTTACCGCTGACCGCCTTGTCCAGCGAGGCCAAGACATTGCCTTCCACATGCCGGTAGAGAGCCGGAATAGCCTTCCGTGAGAAAAAGTGGCGTTTGGGAACCTGCCACTGAGGAACCGCACATTGCACAAACTCACGGAAGGGGGCCGAGTCTACCAACTGAAAAGGCAGCAGTTGAAGTGCTAGCAATTTAGCCAAGCTAGCATTCAACCGCTGGGCATGTGGATGGCTGGGAGTGAACTTCTTTCGACGGTCCAGCAGCTGGGGCAGGGAAATTTGCCTGCTAGAATCGGACGTCGGTGTACTGCTAGCAGAGTGGCCGCAAGTACTTGGCTGTGACACACCTAATTCTACACCTTCATTCCTCTCAGTGCATGTTTCAGAGAGGACTGAAGTTATAGTGGGGTTGGAGATCCCAGCTGATGCGGTGCAAGGAGAGGTCCGCTTTGTTCTTTGGTGTGGGTCTTTGAGGTAGGCTTGCCAACGAGCTGCATGGCAGGTCAACATATGTCTGGTCAGGCATGTGGTACCCAAGCGGCTGATGTTTTGGCCACGCGATATACGCTTGAGACATATGTTGCAAACAGCAGCTGTGCGATCTGATGCACTAGCCTCAAAAAAGGCCCACACCAAAGAACTTTTTGAATGACGGGCAGAGGCAGCGCCCTGCACAGGCGGAGCTCTGCGGTGTGATTCCGTCGGTGTACTGCCCTTACGCTGGCCACCAAAGGGCATCCTGCCTCGTTGCAGATGTGCCTCCTCCTCATCCTCCTCCTCCTCCTCTCTCCTATTAGGCACCCACGTGGAGTCAGTGACCTCATCATCCCCTCCCTCCTCATCACTGGAGCCAATCTGGCAGTATGCTGCAGCTGCTGGAACATGACTGCCAGATTGGTGTCCTTCTTGAGCATCCCCTCTGTCTGCTCTCACGCTACTGCCTTCCTGTAGCTGGGTTTCATCATCAGACCCTTCGAAACGCTGGGCATCCTCCTGGAGCATGTACCCAACACTGTGCTCAAACAGTTCGGGGGACTCCTCAGGAGGAGGACATGGTGGGTCTAGGGAAGGAGTGACTGATGATGAGTCTGACATTGATACCAGGGAAGAGGACGCTTTGGCAGCTGCTTGAAAAAAATTGGAAAAGGGGTGCCCCTGGGATTGTGTGGATTGGAGTAAATTATGGATTGCCACCAAGTATATATAGAAAAATATAAAGAATTTTATTTTACATAATACACATATATATCAAAATGGTTTAAAATCAAAGAAAGGAACAGACATATACAGTCATTAAAGAACAATTGCATGAGGACACCTTACTACTTGAGACATATAAGTCATATAGCTAGTGGTGACACAACCGACATGTTTCGGATACTCGAGCTATATCTGTGATAGCCTCCATTATTTCCTTCTTCAAGGTTCATGCAATAGTTTGAAGACAATTTAGTCTCTATATAAGAGAAAAAAAAAAAAAAGAAAAAAACAACACAACATAGTATGTGATAGCTGTATAATACACAACAGTGTACTGGCATGATTACATTATTTTGAATTTCTCCCATATGTGGGCAGCTAGAAGATAGACATTGTTGCAAAGAGAAAATAAAAAATAAAATAAACAATGAGAGAGGAAAAGAAGAAAGGGGGAGGGGAGAGAGACAAAGGGAAAAGGAAGAATAAATATACATGAAAGTTCATTTAAGAATACATGGATGTATATATACATCGTATAATTGTATGTCTATACGATACAGTACATCTATATCAAATAGTGTTGCATACATACATTTCCAATGGTAATATAAACATCAGCCGTTTGGAGGAATTGTCCCGGTGATATAGAGCCCAAACGGATATGGTGCGGGTTTAATGGTCGCATAAAGACAATGCAGCGGCCAAAAAGACACTGCAGACAAGATGACAGAGCCACGGGGAAATGTATAAGAGGACCAACACCAAAAACGCCCCTCAAAGCTCACAGGGAAGCCTCAAATTGCAGCGGACAGACTGCCACGGCCTCTCTGTAAAAACATACATACATGGATTATAGTTTCTAGATCGCAGACCAGCCCTGTAACCAGGCATCCCATAACTCTGATGAAGTGTTTAAAAAAAAGCTTAATACCTGTCAATGTGGCGCAAAAACATCCACACTCTGGCTGTGCGGCAATTGGCCAAGTCAGGTGGGACTTTTTATAGAGCTGTCGCTGGTGTTGCAGCCAATCAGCTCAAATGGCGCCAAAGGTAAAGCTGCAAAAGGGAGGAATTCAACCAATGGGGTAGAGCGTGGGAGGCCACAACAGGGCTAGACTATGCGTCCGGGTAGAAACCCAATTAACTGCGTATTGTAAATGAAAAGAGAGGTTCTTATAGGACAGGCATCGCATACAGAGGCCGCCCTCGATCCCGGCGGCGTCCGGCGTCACCGCGCACCCACGCAGACGTGAAAGACGTCCACGACACCGGCGCGGTGACGTCAGACGTCGACCCGACCGCCAGCACAACGAAAAGGGCGGAAGTGCTAAAAGAAAATCACTCCGTTGCCCGCACCAGACCCAAAAAGGTCAGCGCAAAGGCAGCACAATTGTATGTGCTGCGCCAAACGGCGCCATCGGAGGAATGGGGAAAAATTGACTAATCCAACACCCCATGGGTAGTAAACCGTGTAACATGAATACCCTCCGTCCCATATGTATGTAATTCTTGGGACAGGGAGAGAAATTTATTCATATGCACATAACCGTCCATTTGCTCAAGTATGAGCAGTCAGCCCCCGATTATCAAAACAACCGGGGGCTGTTTTTGTGCTGGGGAGCGTCAGTGGGCCCAATGGGTGGTCCCCAAATCCCCGGGCTCCAATATGTCAAAAAGTGCAGGGTACAATTGTCATTTGATTAATTTCTAAATAATAAACAGTAATCAACAATGTAATAACTAGGCACTAATCTCCAGTGGGCGAATCATCAGGTAAAGTTCCACCAAATAGATCCAATCTTGTTTAAAAAGGATTTTTTAGTTTTTACATAAATATCTAACCGGCATACATCAGAAACATTAGTACACATGTTATACAGCTGGCATAGTTCATACATATTTATTTATTTTCCAAAAAAAAAAAAACCAACACACAAACACGGTATAAACAAATTGTTGAGCTCAGTTTAGCAGATCCCTATCAAACTTCGCAGATGTAAAACCTGGTAGGAAGGGTTTAAAGTTAATTGCCTGGTTCAAGCCAGGGGGTGAGGTGGCGTTGAGGATCGAGATCCATCTCAGCTCCCTTTGAAGAAGGTGCTTGTTAAGGTCACCTCCGCGGGGGCTGCGGTGGACCCTGTCCAAAACTAACACCTCAAGGTTTGGTACGCAATCTCCATGAACTTGGGCAGCATGTCTGCCAAGAGGGAGATCAGGATTTTGTTCCTTCATCCCTTTTAGATGCCGGTAAATTCTCTGCCACAATTTTTGTATAGTTTTTCCTACATAAAAGCAGTTACAACTGCAAATAATGAGATATACTACGTCCGTAGTTTGACAGTTTGCATAATGTTTTGGTCGAAATTTTTGGCCATTCGGTAACCGAATGTTCTTTCTAGTGTTCATATATTTACAGTATGTGCAATTACCACATTGGAAAGTTCCCAGGTCCTTACATGGATCTCCCCTATTGGTGTTCTCAAATTCACTCTGCACTAGCATGTCCTTCAGGGACGTTGCTCGTCTATAGGCAATATTTGGCCTGGGGGGTACTAATGGTCCTATCACAGGATCTGCTGTAAGTAGATGCCAGTGCTTTTGGTAGATTTTAAGAAGTTCAGCGTGATCATCAGAATAAGTGTTAATAATACGATGATCACTTTCACTTTTTTTAGATTTAGATATTAATAATTCGTGTCGATTTAGATTTGAAGTGCGTTTAAAGGCCTTTTTGAGGCACTTATGGCTGTATCCCCTTGCTAGAAGTCTTTGCCTTAAGTTATTAGCTTCTCTTTTATAATCGACCTCGTTAGAGCAATTTCTTTTTATTCTTAAATATTGTCCATAGGGAATAGATTCAACTAGGGATTTAGGGTGAAAACTAGAAGAATGTAGGATTGTATTGCCTGCACTTGGTTTGCGGAACAGCTTACATGATAACATGTTTTGCTTGTCCCTGAAGATCTCCACATCAAGGAAGGTTATGGTATTTGGGTCCGATGTCATTGTGAACTTAAGATTAAAAGTATTTAAGTTTAGGGCGATGAGACACTCATCCAAACATTGCTGGGAGCCCGTCCATACAATGAAGATGTCATCAATGTACCTGTGCCATAGAGCTACATGGCACAGGTACATTGAGAGATCCCCACTGGAAAAGATTGAATGCTCCCATTCCCCCAGGTACAGGTTGGCGTAGCCAGGGGCACAACTGGTGCCCATGGCTACGCCCTGTACCTGGAGGAAACATTGACCATCAAAAGTGAAGATATTGTGTCTCAGTATGAAATCCAAGGACTGGATTATAAATTCATTGAACAAACGTTCATGGTGACTGGTTTGTGATAGAATATGTCTAATACAAGCAATACCTAAAGAGTGAGGAATCGAGCTGTAAAGTGCCTCCACGTCGATACTGACCAGGATCGAATCTATAGGAATTTGTACTCCCTCGATAATGCGTAATAAGTGAGGTGTATCTTTAACATAAGAGGGGATGCTCTGAACAAAGGGTTTTAAATGCTCATCAATGAGTCGTGAAAGATTTTCAATAATAGCTCCGTTTCCAGATATAATAGGACGTCCTGGGGGATTTAGGGGATCCTTGTGAATTTTGGGGAGTGAGTAGAATGTTGGTGTGCGGGGAAAGGAGGTGCGAACAAATTCCCAAGTTTTTTTAGAAATGACATTGTTTTGAAAAGCTTCATCTACCAAAGTGTAGAATTTTTTATTAAAGGCATCTACAACACCCCTACTGACTGGGCGATACCACTCATGATTTCTCAATATGTTAAAACACATTTCAAGATATTGGGGGTTGTCCATGATGACAATGTTTCCTCCTTTATCCGATAATTTAATCGTAATTTGATGATTTTTGGATAGATTTTTTAAGGCCATCTTTTCAGTAGGAATAAGATTTGTATGTCTGGGTGTTATAGGTACTAGGTTATTTATTTCTTGGCTGATATTTTTAAGAAAATTAGATACACCTGGATTTGAGCTAGGCACTGGGTATAAGGTAGATGTTTTTTTAAGGGAAGTTTGTTTTGGGGTACTGGGGATCTCGGTGTCAATTGTGCTGGCATTAGCCAAAAGTAAATCAAGGTCCAGGGTGTCGATGAGGTCTTTGGATTCATTTTCCTCAAGTAAAGATTTGAGATTACCCAGAGCTTGACGTTCACTATACGTGTGAAATTCCCGTGTATCCGGGTCGCTCTTTTCAAAAATGCTTTTAAGTAGCAATTTGCGGGCAT
The DNA here is from genome assembly GCA_029206835.1 of Rana muscosa. Taxonomy (NCBI): domain Eukaryota; kingdom Metazoa; phylum Chordata; class Amphibia; order Anura; family Ranidae; genus Rana; species Rana muscosa. The sequence continues at coordinate 53,272,052 of CM055121.1, read as the reverse complement.
ATAAGTGAAGATCTTTGATGGTCTCAAATTTGTCTACAGGTTTATTAGGGCAGAAAGTTAATCCTTTTGAGAGGACTGAGATCTCATCGACACTCAGGACATGTGATGACAAATTTATAATATTAAAAGCCGAGGCTATGTCGTAATCGGGTTGTGAGGAGTGAGTGAGTTTCCCGAGTTCTTAGAGAACATCAAGGGAACCTTAGGCGTGACAAAAGTGCCCATATTTTCAAGTGATTCATGTGCACTGACGGTAACATCCGAAGCCGTCAATGTGGAAGTGTTGGGGACTGATGGGAGCAGAGTACGAGGATACTGTTTAGGGGGGCGTTTTTTAGTAATATTACTATTGGAGGAATTTTCAAAGTCACGATTTCTTTTAGATGGTTTTGTGCGTTTTCCTTTCATCGGTGCATATGACATGTTGGACGAAACCGAAGAGGTATCAGACGTATCCAACTGTGTAGAGCGATGATTGTCGTTCTTATATTGGACTCTAGATCTAGTTGAAAAAGCCCATCTATATGCTCTGCCTTCTTCGAAGGCTTGTTTATCCCGCATGTATTTAAACTCTTTTTTTGCTAAGATCGATTTGTTGAATAGTTCAATATGGGTTTTAAGTTTCTCATTTAGATCTTTATATGAGGAATGGGCTTGTAAGGGTTTGATTCTAGAATAGATTTTTTCAATGTTCGTGTTGATATAGACGAGACGTCTCCGATATTCATCAGAAAGAAGCCTCATCATACCAGCCGAGCATGATTTTAAATTCGTTTCCCATGCTTGTTTGAACGTCGGGTCCAGATCCTCAAAAGTTGGGAAGATCTGGACTCGAAGTCCAAGTGGGTTTAAATCATCTCTTATGTACTCATCAAACGTTTTTATATGCCAGTGCATTGAAGATTTCCTCTCCAACCATTTAGTTAGGTTGGAGAAAAGAAAGGTTAGCTCAGATTCCAAAGATTCATTTTTACCATAATTTGATTGTAATTGTTCAGTGAAAACCTCCCATGATTCACTGTAAAGTTCAGCCATGATGATGGTGTCACTGAGCTCTACACAAATGGATATACCAACACAATAACAATAAAAAAAAAAAAAAAAAAAAAGAGAGAGAAAGAATTGCAGCAGTGCGTTTTCAAAATAATTGCTCATATAATAGGGAGCAAGCAAAAAATTAATTCAGTAAATTGTTTATGTAGATAACGCTGGAAAGCTTCAAATATGGATGGGGACTAGGGGGTATTTGCTACCCAAAAATAGAATATATTGATTGGGGGGAGATGAAGCCATTAGCCAGCAGATACAGGGCAAGTTACCATTTTTACCAATCACATCCCGGTAATTTTGAAAAAAATTGGAAAAGGGGTGCCCCTGGGATTGTGTGGATTGGAGTAAATTATGGATTGCCACCAAGTATATATAGAAAAATATAAAGAATTTTATTTTACATAATACACATATATATCAAAATGGTTTAAAATCAAAGAAAGGAACAGACATATACAGTCATTAAAGAACAATTGCATGAGGACACCTTACTACTTGAGACATATAAGTCATATAGCTAGTGGTGACACAACCGACATGTTTCGGATACTCGAGCTATATCTGTGATAGCCTCCATTATTTCCTTCTTCAAGGTTCATGCAATAGTTTGAAGACAATTTAGTCTCTATATAAGAGAAAAAAAAAAAAAGAAAAAAACAACACAACATAGTATGTGATAGCTGTATAATACACAACAGTGTACTGGCATGATTACATTATTTTGAATTTCTCCCATATGTGGGCAGCTAGAAGATAGACATTGTTGCAAAGAGAAAATAAAAAATAAAATAAACAATGAGAGAGGAAAAGAAGAAAGGGGGAGGGGAGAGAGACAAAGGGAAAAGGAAGAATAAATATACATGAAAGTTCATTTAAGAATACATGGATGTATATATACATCGTATAATTGTATGTCTATACGATACAGTACATCTATATCAAATAGTGTTGCATACATACATTTCCAATGGTAATATAAACATCAGCCGTTTGGAGGAATTGTCCCGGTGATATAGAGCCCAAACGGATATGGTGCGGGTTTAATGGTCGCATAAAGACAATGCAGCGGCCAAAAAGACACTGCAGACAAGATGACAGAGCCACGGGGAAATGTATAAGAGGACCAACACCAAAAACGCCCCTCAAAGCTCACAGGGAAGCCTCAAATTGCAGCGGACAGACTGCCACGGCCTCTCTGTAAAAACATACATACATGGATTATAGTTTCTAGATCGCAGACCAGCCCTGTAACCAGGCATCCCATAACTCTGATGAAGTGTTTAAAAAAAAGCTTAATACCTGTCAATGTGGCGCAAAAACATCCACACTCTGGCTGTGCGGCAATTGGCCAAGTCAGGTGGGACTTTTTATAGAGCTGTCGCTGGTGTTGCAGCCAATCAGCTCAAATGGCGCCAAAGGTAAAGCTGCAAAAGGGAGGAATTCAACCAATGGGGTAGAGCGTGGGAGGCCACAACAGGGCTAGACTATGCGTCCGGGTAGAAACCCAATTAACTGCGTATTGTAAATGAAAAGAGAGGTTCTTATAGGACAGGCATCGCATACAGAGGCCGCCCTCGATCCCGGCGGCGTCCGGCGTCACCGCGCACCCACGCAGACGTGAAAGACGTCCACGACACCGGCGCGGTGACGTCAGACGTCGACCCGACCGCCAGCACAACGAAAAGGGCGGAAGTGCTAAAAGAAAATCACTCCGTTGCCCGCACCAGACCCAAAAAGGTCAGCGCAAAGGCAGCACAATTGTATGTGCTGCGCCAAACGGCGCCATCGGAGGAATGGGGAAAAATTGACTAATCCAACACCCCATGGGTAGTAAACCGTGTAACATGAATACCCTCCGTCCCATATGTATGTAATTCTTGGGACAGGGAGAGAAATTTATTCATATGCACATAACCGTCCATTTGCTCAAGTATGAGCAGTCAGCCCCCGATTATCAAAACAACCGGGGGCTGTTTTTGTGCTGGGGAGCGTCAGTGGGCCCAATGGGTGGTCCCCAAATCCCCGGGCTCCAATATGTCAAAAAGTGCAGGGTACAATTGTCATTTGATTAATTTCTAAATAATAAACAGTAATCAACAATGTAATAACTAGGCACTAATCTCCAGTGGGCGAATCATCAGGTAAAGTTCCACCAAATAGATCCAATCTTGTTTAAAAAGGATTTTTTAGTTTTTACATAAATATCTAACCGGCATACATCAGAAACATTAGTACACATGTTATACAGCTGGCATAGTTCATACATATTTATTTATTTTCCAAAAAAAAAAAAAAACCAACACACAAACACGGTATAAACAAATTGTTGAGCTCAGTTTAGCAGATCCCTATCAAACTTCGCAGATGTAAAACCTGGTAGGAAGGGTTTAAAGTTAATTGCCTGGTTCAAGCCAGGGGGTGAGGTGGCGTTGAGGATCGAGATCCATCTCAGCTCCCTTTGAAGAAGGTGCTTGTTAAGGTCACCTCCGCGGGGGCTGCGGTGGACCCTGTCCAAAACTAACACCTCAAGGTTTGGTATGCAATCTCCATGAACTTGGGCAGCATGTCTGCTAAGAGGGAGATCAGGATTTTGTTCCTTCATCCCTTTTAGATGCCGGTAAATTCTCTGCCACAATTTTTGTATAGTTTTTCCTACATAAAAGCAGTTACAACTGCAAATAATGAGATATACTACGTCCGTAGTTTGACAGTTTGCATAATGTTTTGGTCGAAATTTTTGGCCATTCGGTAACCGAATGTTCTTTCTAGTGTTCATATATTTACAGTATGTGCAATTACCACATTGGAAAGTTCCCAGGTCCTTACATGGATCTCCCCTATTGGTGTTCTCAAATTCACTCTGCACTAGCATGTCCTTCAGGGACGTTGCTCGTCTATAGGCAATATTTGGCCTGGGGGGGTACTAATGGTCCTATCACAGGATCTGCTGTAAGTAGATGCCAGTGCTTTTGGTAGATTTTAAGAAGTTCAGCGTGATCATCAGAATAAGTGTTAATAATACGATGATCACTTTCACTTTTTTTAGATTTAGATATTAATAATTCGTGTCGATTTTCAAATGAAGATTGAGGGGTGTGGTTTTGAGATGGCAGAGTGAGGAGGAACACGCTGTAGCCCTTTGACTCTCCACCCGGACACCCAGCGAGGATAATGGCCGCATAGCCTCCTGTATAGCTCCATGTGTGTACGGCTCAGTAATCCAGCCTACCTGGGATGAAGAGGAGGGAGAGAGCAGCGAAAAAAACGGGGTCGCAGCCGGAGATTGAATCCTTCTTCCCCCGCACACGAGCCGCGCTGACCAGGCTACAAGCGGTGGAGTCACGTGGGGCAGCGAGCGGTGAGACAGAACAGTGTAAGCGCCCAGAGAGACACCAGAACGAAGAGACACACGGTCCCGAAGCACTGGAGGAGTCGGCAGCATCGGCAGCAGCGACAGCACCCACCCCACAGGTGCAGGTACGGGGGTCTATGGAAGGGGGGAAGCAGAGTAGGCAAGGGGGGCAGGAGCATAGCCCCCAGGACAGGATGATACAGGGAACTCCTGACTTTGGTGAACTGGACCTTAGAGCTCTGCTGCAAGCCCTGCCAACGCGTGCAGACATAGAATCCCTCCCGACCCGCGCTGACATACAAACAATGATGCTACGTTTGGAAGAAATGCACCGAAAAGAGTGGGATCGAGTACATACTGAAGTGAAGCTTCTCTCAGAGAGATTGTCAGGGGAGGAGGGTCGGGTAACTACCCTAGAGAATCGGGTACAGCAACTGGAGCTGGGACAGGGTCTTAACTCATTACATGTTACCTCAATACAGCTGCAATTGGAGGAAATTGAGGACCGGGGACGTCGTTTGAACCTACGGTTTAGGGGGATCCCCGAGACAGTAGGGGGAGAGACATTACAGGCAACAGTCCTAGCAATATGTCAGCAGTTGGCTACCCCAGCGCCACCTCAAACATTGGAATTTGAGAGACTACACAGAGCCCTGGGACCCCCCTCAGTAAACATAGACAGACCAAGGGATGTTATAGGCCGTTTTCACCGATACGCACACAAGGAACTAATAAGTCGCATGGCCTGGGAAAAAGGTGAAATAGAACAAGAAGGATTTAGGGTAAAAATCCTGCCAGATCTTTCACGGGCTACATTGCAACGTAGGGCTATGCTACGCCCGCTCCTGGATAAAATTAAATCATTGGGGGGATCGTATAGATGGGGGTACCCCATTGCATTAATAGTGAAGAAAGACTCCCATACATTTACTTTGCGGCACCCGCGGGAATTATTAGACTTTTTTTCCTTCATGGAGATGGAAGCTATAGAGATCCCAAACTGGCTGCAGGAAATCCCAGGAACTGGGAGAAGAATGGAGACAATGAGGGATAGGAGACTCGAGGCTGTAAGGGGAAAGGGAGAAGGAAGCAAGAAACACTCTACTATCCCCCCTCCTCTAAAGAAGTGAAGATAGGAACAATGCTCTCTGTTTTTCTCCTCTCTAGCTCCTGACCCCCTAATAGTAACAATGGGGCTAGAATCAGAGGACCCCCCTGGTGGGAGATTCAACCTGGTCCACCAGCCCCCCTGGGAGAGGGGAGGGGGGAGTCCCCTCTCTTATTTTGTTTCCCCTTTATCTCCCCCTTGTCCCCCTTATGTGGGAGAATTCTATTTTCTGAACTTTTGGTGGGTCTTGCCTTGAAGAGGTATTCATATCCCTCTTTTTTTTCTTTTTTTCCCCTTCTTTTTCTTTTGGGGAGGATGTCTCCGTTTGCCCTCCCCCTCCCCCCTTTTTTTTTTCTTTTTGAGAGAGACTCAAGAGGGAAGGGAACGGGTGTTTCAGGAGATGATCTAACTGACGGGAGACAGATATGGTCGGGGTGTAATTACATGCACCCCTTTTTCCATTTTTTTTTTCTGGTCCCCCCCCTTCAGGATTTGGGGAACACGGAAATATGGGGGATTGCTATCGCTTTGTCCTCTGACCCCTTTTTTATATATATTGGCAAATACGGGTGATAAATCCCTTTTTTTTTTTCTTCCCCCTCCCCTTTTTTTTTTTTTTCTTTTAGGAGAAGGGGGAGGGGAAACTATTTATTTACTTATTTATTTATTTATTTTTTTTGTGTGTTGTTGATTATTAGATGTGGGGGTAAAGGGGATAATGTTAAGGGTAATGGGAGAGGATGTGTTGCAGCGGAATATACTATAAGATGTAATGTATGATATATGTGAGTATCCTCTAAAATTATATACACATGTATACACATATTGGCCCCCTTCAAGACGGAGGGGTGCCCGTAGGAGGGAGGGAGGGATGGACTGGGGGGTTTCACCCCCTGCCCCCCCCCCCCAATTTATTTAATGTTTCTATATAACACTGGAGATCACTGGGCTCCTTTTTTTTTTTTTTGTGTGTTGGGAAACAATTTTTATTTTTTCTTTATTTTTTCGGGGGTGAGGTTAGAAGGGGTTCAGAGGATATAATATATAAATGTATAAATAAGGTATATATAAGGTATAAATAATGTATGATGATATATGATGAAGGGAAGGGGGAGAAGGATGTGATTCGGTTTAATTCTGGAAAGGAGGGAATATGGGAAGGAGATATCAATAAGAGGGGAGGTTTAGAAATTTAGAAGAAATGAGAAGAAATGAGAAGAAACCAATAGGAGTACTAGGTAAAAGTAACTAGATAGGGTTCCCTATAATTAAACAGAATGTTTTAGGGAAGGCAGAGGCCTGAATGGAAAAGAGGGAAGAAATTTCCAAGTGTGAGGGGTGTGAATGTTTTAGGTACTGTATAAGTGCCACACCTTTTTTTTTTTTTTTTTCCCTAGTAGATTTAGGGATACACATATAGTCACGTACATATATAATAAAGGAAATAGGGGGGAGGTATTGGGTAGTAAAGGAGTAGCTAGGAGTTAAACACAGAGACACAGGGAGGGATTAGGATAATAAGTGGGTAGATTGAGGGTAGATCGAGATAATATAGGAGGGAGGGGAGATAATAGGTAAGGGAGGGGGGGGGGTAGAAAATAAGGGGTTAATGAGAAGAAAGGGATATTTAGAGAGTAGGAGGAGGGGGGCACGTATATATCACATTACACTTGTACACAATAGGATAGAATAGAAGGTACACACACTTGGATACAATTGAGGAGGTTAATGGTTAGAATGAGAAAGGAACCCCAGGCAGGAATAGGAATAAGCTAGTACTCGGAAGATCTATCATTAGGGAAGGAAAATGAGAAGGGGGGGGTCGAGGGATTAGGATATAGGAAGCAAAGGAAAAACAAAACAGATGGAATGGGGGAATGGGGAGAAAGGAGGGAAAGTGGTCCTGGCATATCTTATTTAAAATTAGTTATATTAAATTCCTAAAAAGCAAAATGTAACCTATGTAAGGGAATTTAAATTCTATATACAGTAAACACTAGCTGTTTAGATATATGGTTGATAATGGGGAAAAAGGGAAGAGGAAAGAAGGGAAGAAAGAGGAGAGAAAGGAAGAAAAAACTGGGATAAATTAGGATAAAACTGAATGATGGATGCCCCCTCGAAACTAGGATAATATAAAGTAAGGGGAGGGAAGAAGAGAGGGGAAGAAGGGAAAAAAATGGAGAGAGGAGCTGGAGTGAGATAGACGAAAGGGGCGTCCGGGGTGGAGGGTTGGGGGTGCACCTCTGCTGTACCAACACAACACCCCAATTAGGCTTGCGCCCACGTGAACCGTAGGGTAAAGGTTCAGAAGTGGGTGCCTCCCTTTGGGGTGGGGGTAAGGGGGGAGGGGTTAGTTGAATATTTAGGGGGGGGGATTGGAAAGGGGGGGGGGTTTGCAATTTTCTTTTTCTTTTTTTTTTTTTTTTTTTTCTTTTTTCTTCTCTCTCTCCGTGCTTCACCCTCTGAATCTACCGGGATGGAGGAAATAAGGATAACTACCATCAACGCTAAAGGACTTAACGTCCCAGAAAAGAGGAGAATGCTCCTGAGCGAGTTAAAACGAGCCCGCTCAGATGTAGCATTCGTGCAGGAGACACATTTCAAGATGGGCGGACTACCATACCTACAAAATAGGTTCTATCCATGTACATACCACGCATGTAGTCAGATATCAAAGTCAAAAGGGGTGTCAATCCTAATTTCCAATAGAATATCTTGGTCCCTGGTGGACAAAATAGTAGATGTAGAGGGTCGTTTCTTATTCTTAAAGGGACAGATTGGAAGTACAAAGGTGACATTGGCAACTGTTTACACACCAAATATACATCAAGACGCCTTCTTGAGCAAAACTTTGGATAAACTGGCGGGGTTTGCAGAAGGGAAGCTGATCCTAGGGGGAGATTTTAACATAACATTGGAACCTAAGGTTGACACATCAACGGGGACCTCATCCACACCAGGGGGGGTCCGGAAGAATATTCTGCAGAAGTTGCGGGACCTGCAGATGGTAGACGTTTGGAGATTACTACATGTAGGGGAAAGGGACTATACATTCTTCTCCAACCCTCACCAACTGTACTCCCGTATAGATCTCTTCATGGTGCCACACTATCTGTTGACGGCGGTGAAGGAAGTAAAAATTGAGAATATAACATGGTCAGATCACGCGCCAGTGACGCTACATATTGTGCTGTCTGATTCATCTACCGCACCGGAGTGGCGTTGGCGTCTGAACGAGAGCCTACTGCAGATCCCCGAAATTCGGGAAGATGTAGCAAAAGAAATGGAGGCATATTTCCTGACGAATGACACCCCGGGGAGTGACCCGGGAATGATATGGGAGGCGCATAAGGCAGTAATGAGAGGGGTATTAATAAAACATGGCTCCCGATTAAAAAAAGCACGAGAAAGAAAAATAGCTAAACTGTTAAGAGAAATCCAGGCACTAGAGGTACAACATAAGAAAATACAGATGCCGTCAGTGGGGATAGAACTGGCCCATTTGAGGAGACAACTGACAGAGCTACTTAGATACAAAGCAGAAGCGGCAATACAAATAGGGAAAAAGGTAACCTATGAACTTGGGGAAAAATGTAGTAAAATATTAGCAGGGAAACTTAGAGAGAAAGGGAAGACAGTATACGTACCCCATATAAAGGGAAAGAATGGACAACTGATTTCACTTCCTAAAAATATTGTCCAGAGATTTAGAGAATACTATTCATCCCTCTATAACCTGACCCCAACTCAGACGTCTCAGGCCACAATGGAAGAATACCTTCTATCAGCACATCTACCTTGTTTGTCACCAGCGGACCGTAATAAATTGGAGATACCTATCTCAGTGGGGGAACTAGAGACAGTGATAAAAACAGTTAAACGAGGGAAGGCACCGGGCCCAGATGGCTTTACTATCCAATACTACAAATATTTTCTCCCAATACTAGGGGTGTACATGACAAAGACATTCAATGGGATCGGCCGGGCCCCCGCACTGCCGCCGGATGCCCTTATGGCATATATTTCGGTTATTCCGAAAGAAGGGAAGGACCCGGCGGAGTGCGGGAGCTACCGCCCGATCTCATTGTTAAACACAGATTTAAAACTTTTCACTAAAATACTTGCCTCCCGTCTTCAGCCGCTTTTGAATCAAATGGTACATCAAGACCAGGTTGGGTTTATCCCAACCCGGGAGGCCAGGGATAATACCGTAAAAGTCCTCAATCTGGTACACCATGCTAACATATCAAAAACGCCCTGTATTTTTTTGAGTACCGATGCGGAGAAAGCGTTTGACAGGGTTAGTTGGCGATTTATGTTCGAAGTATTGAGGCAAATGGGATTGGGAGAACATATGCGGAGCTGGATAGCCGGGGTGTATGCTACACCCCAGGCCTCGGTAAAAGTGAATGGAGTCTATTCGGAGACATTTAAAATTTTAAATGGAACGCGCCAAGGGTGTCCACTCTCTCCGTTGCTGTTTTCTCTCTCCCTGGAACCCCTACTGAATAGGATTCGGCAAAATTCAGATATTCAGGGTCTCCAAATAGGTGCCCAAGAATATAAAATATCTGCCTATGCAGATGATATGATGTTCTCCCTATCACAACCTCACATTTCACTGCCAAACCTGATGAAGGAAATAGAAGGATATGGGAGACTAGCAAATTTAAAAATTAATTACGCAAAATCGGAAGCGATGGGGGTTGCCCTCCCCCCAGAAGTCCAGCAAAACATACAACCCAATTTCAACTTTAAATGGGTAGGGTCGTCACTAAAATATCTAGGAATAAATATACCATCAAGACTAGAGAAGGTTTTTGCTGCAAACTTCCCCTCACTATATAATGCAGTTAGCTCCCTATTAGACAAATGGAAACAAGGATTCCATTCATGGTTCGGCCGATGTAACGCCATCAAAATGAACATTCTGCCAAAATTCTTGTACCTATTCCAAGCTGTACCAATAGGAATTAATAGGGCCTACTTTCGGCAAGTAAATGCACTTTTCACTAAGTTTATATGGGCCAACAAGCGACCAAGGATTAGCAGAAGTCAAATGACCCTCCCCAAATGCCATGGGGGCTTAGCAGTCCCAGACGTGTCTAAATACCACCAAGCAGTCCATTTGGGAAGGGTCATAGACTGGTGCAGACATGTAGAATTCAAACTATGGATAAAACTGGAGCAAGAATTTAGCCAGGTGCCTTTGAGCAGGGCACTCTGGTGTTATTCAAGGTTACCTGACTCACTTAAAAAACACCCTTTGATAGGACCAACATTATCTATAGGGGCAAAAATATGTCTGAACCCTAAATACTCATCAAGACATTCCCCATTATATCCAATATTGGGAAACCCAAGCTTTGATCCAGGGATGGAGACAAGAGCATTTCGGAGACTTCGAGAGAAGGGCTATACTCAGGTATCGCATTTTATGCAATCCGAAACTTGGCCCACAATGGTAGACCTGACGAAATCAGGAGGTCAATTTGAAGTAGAACACTGGCAGGCAATACAACTTCGATATTACCTGGAGACATTGGGCCCAATGAGTAATTTTAAACGGGAACTAACTAGGTTTGAAACATACTGTGAGGAGAAGGAACCCACCAACCGAATAATATCTAAAATATATACGATGTTAATGACCCCACCAGAGAATTTTGAGCTGCCAGTATTTAGAAAATGGGAAAGGGACCTAAATAAGACCTTTACACCAGCTCAATACCAGAAGATAATATATTTGGCATTAAACTCATCAATATGCACTAAAATGCAAGAATTAAATTATAAACTACTGATGAGGTGGTATTATACACCATCAAAATTAGGCAGGTTCTACCCGGATGCATCAGATCAGTGCTGGCGATGTAAGGGGGAGCGGGGAACTTTGTTTCATATATATTGGACATGCCCTCAGATCAGACAATACTGGCTAGAGGTAGGAAGGATCGCTCAAAAAATTGAGCCTTACCCGGTGCCGGACGATCCGGGTTTTTTCCTATTGCATATAACGCAAATACCCACACAGACCTATAAAAAGTCAGTATTATGTCACTTGGTCAATGAGGCTAAGGCGTGTATAGCGAGATGCTGGAAAAGCTCTAGCCCTCCAACAATCGCAGAATGGCTCAACAGGGTCAGACAAGTGGGGGCGATAGAGGAGTTGGTGGCCTCGGCCCAAGACAGAAAAGAGCAACATATTAAAATCTGGTCAACATGGGAAAAATTTACGCAGACAGAAGAAGGGAAAAGATTAATGGGGAAGTAAGTCCGTCCACCTAGCCAGAGAAGTATTGAGGAGGTTATGGTTTACCTAACGGGGGAGGAGGTTGGGGTGAGGAGGGGAGAGAGAGATTTATTTAGTTATCTACTTATCTATTTAATTATTATTTTTTTTTTTTTTTTTTTTTTTTTTCCTTTTTTTCTTTCTTTCTTTTTTGGGGTTTGATTTGGGAGGGAGGTAGAGGGGGAATGGATAAAAATGTAAGGGAGAAGAAAACAAGGGCGTGAGAATCAAAGACGTTTAATAGAGGAAAGGAACTTTATGTGTCCCTCCTGTCACAGGGAGACACGTGAAGGCCAAAAGGGAAGGGAACCCATTGACATTGAGGTTTAGAGGTGAGAGGATCTAATTAATGGAATGGGATGAGGAAAATAATATGAATAGAAATGTAATGGAAAATGTATAAACGATGTATTGTATGTATCCCTTTTTGAAATATAAATAAAGAATATTTAAAAAAAAAAAAAAAAAAAGGATTTTTTAGTTTTTACATAAATATCTAACCGGCATACATCAGAAACATTAGTACACATGTTATACAGCTGGCATAGTTCATACATATTTATTTATTTTCCAAAAAAAAAAAAAAAACAACACACAAACACGGTATAAACAAATTGTTGAGCTCAGTTTAGCAGATCCCTATCAAACTTTGGCAGCTGCTTTGCCAGTACCCTGAGCCTGGGTGAGAGAGGATGAGGAGGAGGAGGAGGGCTTGGTCATCCACTCTACCAAGTCTTCGGCATGATGTGGCTCAACATGTCCAGCTGCCGAAAAGAAGGACAAGCGTGTCCCATGGCCATGTGCTGATGACAATGCACCGCGTCCACGACCAGCACTGTTGCCCCCAGACACAGAGCCTGCTTGCCCTCTTTTATTGCCTCCTGACTGTCTGCCTCTCCTTGTTTGCCTTCCAGACATTCTAATAGATGGCCTGCAGGGAGATGGGAAAAAAGCAATAAGGGCTACCTTCAGGTGTCCTTCTCTGTCCCTTTACTTAAGGATTTCTAAATATGGTTGAGGATGATTGCTTTCGCACGGAATAGCACAACGACAATTTCCCTGACTGTCCAAAAAAACAAGGATTTCAAAGATGGTTGATGAGGAATGCTTTAGCACAGTATAGCACAAGGAGAATTTCCCTCACTGTCCTTCCCTGTCCCTACAAACAAGGATTAGCACAGTAAAACACACTAACACTCTCCCTACCTATAGTTTTCTGTCCCTAGAAAAAATGTTTTTTTAAAGATGGTTGATGATCAATGCTTTAGCACAGTATAGCACAAGGAGAATTTCCCTCACTGTCCTTCCCTGTCCCTAGAAACAAGGATTAGCACAGTGAAAGAAACTGACACTCTCCCTACCTATAGTTTTCTGTCCCTAGAAAAAATGTTTTTTTAAAGATGGTTGATGATCAATGCTTTAGCACACTATAGCACAAGGAGAATTTCCCTCACTGTCCTTCCCTGTCCCTAGAAACAAGGATTAGCACAGTGAAAGAAACTGACACTCTCCCTACCTATAGTTTTCTGTCCCTAGAAAAAATGTTTTTTTAAAGATGGTTGATGATCAATGCTTTAGCACAGTATAGCACAAGGAGAATTTCCCTCACTGTCCTTCCCTGTCCCTAGAAACAAGGATTAGCACAGTGAAACACACTGACACTCTCCCTACCTATAGTTTTCTGTCCCTAGAAAAAATGTTTTTTTAAAGATGGTTGATGATCCATGCTTTAGCACAGTATAGCACAAGGAGAATTTCCCTCACTGTCCTTCCCTGTCCCTAGAAACAAGGATTAGCACAGTGAAAGAAACTGACACTCTCCCTACCTATAGTTTTCTGTCCCTAGAAAAAATGTTTTTTTAAAGATGGTTGATGATCAATGCTTTAGCACAGTATAGCACAAGGAGAATTTCCCTCACTGTCCTTCCCTGTCCCTAGAAACAAGGATTAGCACAGTAAAACACACTGACACTCTCCCTACCTATAGTTTTCTGTCCCTAGAAAAAATGTTTTTTTAAAGATGGTTGATGATCAATGCTTTAGCACAGTATAGCACAAGGAGAATTTCCCTCACTGTCCTTCCCTGTCCCTAGAAACAAGGATTAGCACAGTGAAAGAAACTGACACTCTCCCTACCTATAGTTTTCTGTCCCTAGAATTTTTTTTTTTTAAAGATGGTTGATGATCAATGCTTTAGCACAGTATAGCACAAGGAGAATTTCCCTCACTGTCCTTCCCTGTCCCTAGAAACAAGGATTAGCACAGTGAAAGAAACTGACACTCTCCCTACCTATAGTTTTCTGTCCCTAGAAAAAATGTTTTTTTAAAGATGGTTGATGATCAATGCTTTAGCACAGTATAGCACAAGGAGAATTTCCCTCACTGTCCTTCCCTGTCCCTAGAAACAAGGATTAGCACAGTGAAAGAAACTGACACTCTCCCTACCTATAGTTTTCTGTCCCTAGAAAAAAAGTTTTTTTAAAGATGGTTGATGATCAATGCTTTAGCACAGTATAGCACAAGGAGAATTTCCCTCACTGTCCTTCCCTGTCCCTAGAAACAAGGATTAGCACAGTGAAAGAAACTAACACTCTCCCTACCTATAGTTTTCTGTCCCTAGAAAAAATGTTTTTTTAAAGATGGTTGATGATCAATGCTTTAGCACAGTATAGCACAAGGAGAATTTCCCTCACTGTCCTTCCCTGTCCCTAGAAACAAGGATTAGCACAGTGAAAGAAACTGACACTCTCCCCCTACCTATAGTTTTCTGTCCCTAGAAAAAATGTTTTTTTAAAGATGGTTGATGATCAATGCTTTAGCACAGTATAGCACAAGGAGAATTTCCCTCACTGTCCTTCCCTGTCCCTACAAACAAGAATTAGCACAGTGAAACACACTGACACTCTCCCTACCTATAGTTTTCTGTCCCTAGAAAAAATGTTTTTTTAAAGATGGTTGATGATCAATGCTTTAGCACAGTATAGCACAAGGAGAATTTCCCTCACTGTCCTTCCCTGTCCCTAGAAACAAGGATTAGCACAGTAAAACACACTGACACTCTCCCTACCTATAGTTTTCTGTCCCTAGAAAAAATGTTTTTTTAAAGATGGTTGATGATCAATGCTTTAGCACAGTATAGCACAAGGAGAATTTCCCTCACTGTCCTTCCCTGTCCCTAGAAACAAGGATTAGCACAGTGAAAGAAACTGACACTCTCCCTACCTATAGTTTTCTGTCCCTAGAAAAAATGTTTTTTTAAAGATGGTTGATGATCAATGCTTTAGCACAGTATAGCACAAGGAGAATTTCCCTCACTGTCCTTCCCTGTCCCTAGAAACAAGGATTAGCACAGTGAAAGAAACTGACACTCTCCCTACCTATAGTTTTCTGTCCCTAGAAAAAATGTTTTTTTAAAGATGGTTGATGATCAATGCTTTAGCACAGTATAGCACAAGGAGAATTTCCCTCACTGTCCTTCCCTGTCCCTAGAAACAAGGATTAGCACAGTAAAACACACTGACACTCTCCCTACCTATAGTTTTCTGTCCCTAGAAAAAATGTTTTTTTAAAGATGGTTGATGATCAATGCTTTAGCACACTATAGCACAAGGAGAATTTCCCTCACTGTCCTTCCCTCTCCCTAGAAACAAGGATTAGCACAGTAAAACACACTGACACTCTCCCTACCTATAGTTTTCTGTCCCTAGAAAAAATGCTTTTTTAAAGATGGTTGATGATCAATGCTTTAGCACAGTATAGCACAAGGAGAATTTCCCTCACTGTCCTTCCCTGTCCCTAGAAACAAGGATTAGCACAGTAAAACACACTGACACTCTCCCTACCTATAGTTTTCTGTCCCTAGAAAAAAGGGATTTTTATAACAGCTTACCTGTAAAATCCTTTTCTTGGAGTACATCACGGGACACAGAGCGACTTAGTCATTACTAATGGGTTATATAGATTACCTTCAGGTGCTGGCACTGGCCACTTCCAAACCGGAAGTACCCTCCCCTATATAAGCCCCTCCCATCCGGGAGCACCTCAGTTTTGTAGCAAAGCAATAAGTGTCCCAAAAAGAGGGGTGGGAGCTCTGTGTCCCGTGATGTACTCCAAGAAAAGGATTTTACAGGTAAGCTGTTATAAAAATCCCTTTTTCTTTTTCGTACATCACGGGACACAGAGCGACTTAGTCATTACTAATGGGACGTCCCAAAGCAATGCCAAATGAGGGGAGGGATACATAAGCTGGGCGCCATCAGGCATGAGGCTCTTTTGCGGCCTGCAACATACTGCGCCCAAAGGCGACATCCTCCTGACTTCTGACGTCTACCTGGTAGAATCTAGTAAACGTGTGTACTAAGGACCATGTTGTGGCCTTACAGACTTGAGCCAGGGAGGCTTGGTGATGCACTGCCCATGAAGTTCCAACTGCTCTTGTGGAGTGCGCCCTAACTTTGAACGGAGGCGGTCTCCTTTTCAAGCCATAGGCTTGTATTATGACCTGTCGAATCCACTTGGCTAAAGTAGATTTTTGATGCTGCCTGACCCTTTCTGGGGCCTTCCGGCAGAACAAACAAAGTATCCGTTCTACGAATCTGAGCAGTGGCTTTAAGATAAGCTTTAACTGCTCTTACTACATCCAAAGAATGCAATAACTTTTCCTCTACCGAACTAGGTTTGGGGAAAAAGGAAGGAAGAACCACATCTCGGTTCAAATGGAACCTTGATACCACCTTAGGAAGAAGGCTGGATGAGGACGTAATACTACTCTGTCCTTATGGATAACCAGATATGGCTCCTTACAGGACAAGGCGGCTAATTCCGATACTCTTTTAGCCGAACAAATGGCTACTAAGAAAATCAATTTCCTGGTGAAAAGAACCAAGGAAATGTGCCGCAATGGTTCAAATGGTTGTTTCTGTAGAACCGACAGAACCAGGTTTAAGTCCCATGGACATATGGGAATACTAACCGGAGGGCTAATACGCATCACTCCTTGTATGAAAGCTTTGACTAATGAATGCAAAGCCAAGGGCCTTTGAAAAAAAAATATTGACAAGGCCGTCTGACCCTTGATAGTACTCAAGGCAAGCTTCCTATGTACAGCCCACTGTAGGAAGTCCAGAATCCTACCTAGTACGTACTTACGTGGATGCCATTTCTTGGCCTCACACCATGTAATGTACGCCTTCCAGATCCTATAATAGATCTGCCTGGATACCGGCTTCCTGGCATTGATCATGGTAGATACCACAGGATTAGAGAGCCCTCTCTTTTTTAGAATGTGGGCTTCAAATAGCCATGCCGTCAAACCTAGGGCTGGTAAGGAAGGGTGGTATATCGGTCCTTGCGAAAGCAGGTCCGGACGATGTGGGAGGGTCCAAGGACTTCCCACTGACATTTTTACAATCTCCGCGTACCATGCCCTTCGGGACCACGCTGGAGCCACCAGAATCACTGGTTTCTTTTCTACCCTGATTCTGCGGATTAATCGCAGTGGGAATGCATATATCAGCTTGAACTGATCCCAAGGGAACACTAGGGCATCCGAACCGCAAGCTAGGGGATCCTTTGTGCGAGACACAAATCTGTCCACCTTTGCGTTGAATCTGGATGCTAGCAGATCTACATCCGGTGTTCCCCACCGCTGGCATATTGCCTGGAAAACCTCGGGGTGAAGAGACCATTCCCCGGGCATAATTGCTGGCGACTTAAAAAGTCCGCTCTCCAATTTTCCACTCCTGGGATGAAAACCGCGGATATGGCTGTGACATACCTTTCTGCCCATTCCAGGATGCAATTCGCTTCCCTCTGGGCTGCACGACTCCTGGTGCCACCCTGGTGATTGATATATGCCACTGCTGTGGCATTGTCTGATTGAATTCTGACAGGTGACCCTTGGAGTTTGGATGTCCATGCTACTAGGGCATACCGGGCTGCTCGTATCTCTAAGAGATTGGTGGGAAGGGCCTTCTCTGCTTCTGACCACTTGCCCTGGAGAGACCATTGCTCCAGTACTGCCCCCCAGCCTATGAGGCTGGCATCTGTAGTGACCACCTTCCAAGAAACCGGACTGAAGGGGACAGGGACATTGGTAAGTCTCAAGCCTGAACTTTTTTGTTCCAGGCTGACAGTATGGCCCTCTGCAAGTTCCTTGAATGGAATTGACCGTAGGGTACTGCTTCGAATGAAGCCACCATTTTTCCCAGCAGCCTTATACACAGGCGTATGGATGGTTTTTCTTTTTTGTACCCACTAAGTGGGTCAAATCTTTCAAAGACGACACCTTCTCTGGAGGTAAGAAAATCTTTCTCTGATTTGAATCCAGTCTTAGCCCCCAAGTATTCCAGGCTTTTGACTGGTTTTAGGGCTGACTTGTCTCGGTTGATAATGCAACCGTGAGATTCCAGATACTTGATTATCTTGTGAACGACCACTTCTAGTTTTTTTCACTGAGTGGTCTATCAGCAACAAGTCGTCTAGATATGCCATTATCGTTACACCTTGTGTTCCTAGTTTGGCCAATCGTAGGGCCAGAATTTTTGTGAACACTCGTGGTGCTGTGGCCAGACCGAAAGGTAAGGCTCTGAACTGAAAATGGCGCCCTTCTACTGCAAGGCGTAGAAATTTCTGGTGGGCCGGACAGATGGGAATATGCAAATAAGCATCCCTTATGTCGATCGAGGCTAACCATTCCTGCCCTTGTAGGGCGGTGGCCACCGATCGGATCGACTCCATCCGAAAAAGTCCTGATATGTAGGAACTTGTTTAGCCCTTTTATATTTAATATGGGCCTCATGTCCCCATTTGGTTTGGGGACTGTGACAAGGTTCGAGTAAAACCCGAACCCGTTTTCTTCCAAGGGAACCTTCATGATTACCCTTGGGGCAATAGTTGCTCTAGTGCCAGAAGGAGGGATCCACTCTTCTGGGGATCGCTTGGCACGTTTGACCTTATAAAATGGGCAGGAGGAATCTTTTAACTCCAGCCTGTATCCCAGACTTACTGCGGAGATCACCCATCTCTGATGGTGTCCCGCCAGGTCTCTGTGAACAACTGAAGTCTTCCCCTCACCCGATTGAGTGGGGGCAACCCTTCATGACTTAGGGGGAGGTTTTGTACCTCTCTTGACCCAGGGTTTCTTGTTACCCTGTGATTGTCCCTGATTTCTGCCCCCTGGATTTGACCACGGAGGCCGTCGGAACTGTTTCACAGCCGATGTGCCAGGGACTGGAGAAGTAGGCCTCTTAAAAGAAGGACTTCTACCCTTGTTCTTAACCGGCAAGAGTGTACTTTTACCGGCAGAAGTTTTCTGGATATATTTGTCCAGATCATCTCCAGATAAGCGTTCTCCATGAAATGGGAAGCTAATCAGCAATTTCTTACAGGGAGCTTCAGCAGACCAGTTTTTGAGCCATAGAAGCCTACGCATATGTACTATAGACAGCGTAAAGCGGGATGCCTGTTGGATTGTATCCTTTATGGCGTCCACCGCAACACAAGGCTCTAGGTAGGTCAGCTAGGGCAAGAGCCTGCTGATCTGGTAAGTCCCTTAAGACTTGTTTCAACTGATCTTTCATTGCTTGGCAGACTCCAATCGCTGCTACTGCAGGTTGTGTCACCATGCTTGCTGTAGAGAAAGCAGATTTTAGTAAAGACTCCAATTTTTTATCTATTGGGTCTTTGAACATTGGAACATTATCTACTGGACATGTCAGTGATTTATTTACACAAGAGATGGCTGTGTCCACTGTAGGGACCCTCCATTTTTTTTTTTTTTTATGAACTTATCCTCCATGGGATAGATCACTGGAAATCTCTTGGGGGGAGTAAATATTTTACAGGATGCTCCCAATCCTGGTAAATAAACCCTTCCAATAAAGGGTGAATTGGGAAGGAACAGACAGTCTGGGGAGCTTTCAGCGACCCCAGCGAGGAGACAGTAGTGGTTGATGGTTCCGCCAGAGGCATTTAAAATGCTGCTCGGACCATGTTAGTCAGAGACTGAACCCATAATCTTTCAGCCTGAGATGCTGAGAAAGGTTCTTCCACTGTTGATTCCTCTATATCTTTATCAACCTCATCCTGATCCCCTTCAGGTAGGTCGATCTCTGGGACTGTTCCTCCACTAACAGGCACTCTGCAGGAGGAGACGGAGATCGGACGCGCTTTTCCTGTAACAGGGAAGCAGCGATCAATGCTGTTAATCTCTCTTCCAATCCTCCCAGAGTTGAGGATAAAACCTCCTCTGTTATATATACAGGAGCAGGTGGACTGGGGACAGCCGCAGTACCAGGTACTCCTGCGGGGTTCCTACGGCTACTGACCTCTGAAATTTCAGGGGAGATTGGCGCAGTACAGCATGCCCAAAATCCTCAGAGCCCGACGGAGACCCCTTTCGCTTCTTGGAAGATCTATTTCCAGAGCGTCTGGACGACATATCCTATAAGCACAAAGCTGAGGTATTCCCGTCGTCATACACCAATTTTGCTGGTAATAGTCTAACACAGTTGCTGCTATATACCAGCTGGTGTCCACTAAAGTGCCTTTCTATGGGGATGCCTGCATCAACCGCCTCTGTGTGCCACTGTTTGTTGCTAGCTCTGTTTGCATCCAGCTGACACTTGTACTGTGTCTTTATACAAGCTGGGACGCCTGCACATGCGCAGAAGCGCCGTGGCGCGCATCGAGCGTCATCCACCAGCCCCGCCCCTTTTTTTTCATAGGAGGCGCGTGCACGCGCCCGCGCGCGTGCCCGTGCGCCATTGGCGCCCTTTTCGAAAATCAAACAGGGACTAGGAGCCAGGGCCCTTTTTGCTGGAGGGCCTGTGCGGTGGATGAGCGCAGCAACAGGGCAGAGGAAGTGGATTCCCACAGAGAAACTTACCAACTGCCTGGATCTTTTGACTTGAGAAAACCAAAGATCCACATGACAAGAAAAATGGACCACAGCGGCCTCTAGTGGTTTAACACAGGTACCGCGGTCCCTTTTTTTTTTTTTTCTTGACTACTATTAAAATTTTACATTTTCAGTAGTTACAGGCATACACAGATATCAGCGGGAATACCGTTACGTAACAGACAGAAAGACAAATTAGGCTTGGGGGTCCCCCAATAGAACCAAGTTCCTGGGGGCCCCCACTTACCTGATCCCCGCCGCAGGACTTTGTTTGGTCCACAGAAGCCCAAACTTCACCTATCACGGCAGGCATTGTAATTAAACCTTCAGGGACCGGGTTCCCAAGGATTCCACTCCCCTGGACCTGTATAGCACCCTGCACAGACAACATCTTGGTCGTGGGTATGACCAGAGCTCTGGATCCCAGGGTCCAGCCCTCCTAAGAGAGGCATTACAGGCAAAACCTTGCTCTTCTGTTGCAAGGCCCGGGTACCGACCGTTTAGCTATGAAGCTTTTTTGGTGGGATCCGGAACAGCTTATTAAGGCCCAAAAGAACCTGTACGCAAGCCCAGTGAAAAACACATGTTACTCTTTGGCCAACACCTTAGACACTGGCAAAAAACTGAGGTGCTCCCGGATGGGAGGGGCTTATATAGGGGAGGGTACTTCCGGTTTGGAAGTGGCCAGTGCCAGCACCTGAAGGTAATCTATATAACCCATTAGTAATGACTAAGTCGCTCTGTGTCCCGTGATGTACGAAAAAGAAAAATGTTTTTTTAAAGATGGTTGATGATCAATGCTTTAGCGCAGTATAGCACAAGGAGAATTTCCCTCACTGTCCTTCCCTGTCCCTAGAAACAAGGATTAGCACAGTGAAAGAAACTGACACTCTCCCTACCTATAGTTTTCTGTCCCTAGAAAAAATGTTTTTTTAAAGATGGTTGATGATCAATGCTTTAGCACAGTATAGCACAAGGAGAATTTCCCTCACTGTCCTTCCCTGTCCCTAGAAACAAGGATTAGCACAGTAAAACACACTGACACTCTCCCTACCTATCCTTCTCTTTCCCTAAACTAAAGGAATCCAGGTTAAGCAAGAAAAAAAATGTCACTGTCCCTGCCTATGCTTCTCTTTCCCTGCTCCGGAACACACTACACTAGGCCGCCGTGCTGGCGGCCTTTTATAGTGTGGGGCGTGTACTAAACACCCTCAGCAATAATTGGCCACAGGCATCCTGCCTGTGGCCAATCATTGCTCTCCTCGCTGCCGGCGCTGTGATTGGCCAAGCATGCGGGGTCACAGTGCATGCTTGGCCAATCACAGCGCCTGGATGACACTGCGATGGCGTAGTGCATTGTGGGCCGTTCGCGTCACTGGAATTAGGCGCGAACGGCCCAAATCGTTCGATCTTCGTCGAACGATCGAACAGCCGATGTTCGAGTCGAACGTATGTTCGACTCGAACACCGAGCTCATCCCTATAAATAAGGTAATTTGGTCATGTTCGTTTGATAAGCAATTGCAGCGTTATAGAGAGTCAGGATATATTTGATTTAATGACACATTTCATATGGTTGAATACAATATTCCAAATGCTGTTCCTCATAATATTCACTTGAAATGTTGGTTAGGTTTTGATAAAGGCATGTTTTATTCCATTAGCTTTGCCATTGTTCCCTTGGATCCAGCTAAAACGTTTTAGTAGGAAAAATAAAATTGAGAGAGTATTTAGGCTGTCAATAGCGTAATAAATTTCAATGGACCAAGTGCTGTTTGGCAGTGTGAACCAATTTAAATGTTTTGTTAATGTCTTATTAATGTTTTGGAGAGCTGAGGTAAAGCTCTTTGCAGACATTTGCAGTAGGTGGTTAAGGTCCTTAGACAAAGATCCCTTGAGCTGTTCTCCCATAAGTCCAGATGTCAAGGTGAAAATATAAATTTTAATTTTTTTTTAGAAATACAGCTGCTGTATCAGCAGCATGGAAACAGAACAGATATATGCTGTGTGAGGGGGTTAGCTCGGCAGCGGGTGTGTGTGACCCCCGGGATGGGCTCCCCACACAAAACAGGCCCAGCAAACGGAGGTTGTGGTTTTCAAAATCAAAAAGGTGCGGTTTATTTTCTATTTACAGTGACAAAACACAGCAAAGCAAAAGAAACATAACCAAAATAAATCCTGGTCAAGTTGACCTCTGACTAAACATACAGGTTTCCTAACTAACAACTGGGATCAGCCTAGTGCTGTCCTAGTCCCTAAGTCCCTGGTTTTAAATGTCCAAGCAAATAGCCACACAGGCTTTGTCTCACCGCACAGGGGTTCACTCTCCCTAGACAGTCCACACAGGTCTGGTTCCAGGCATGAGCTAACATCTAATGAAGCTGGGAGTTCTTATAGAGGCCTAAATGAGCTGACAAGCTTCAGCTGGTCTCATCAACTCCCTGTCTGCACGACGCCCAGCCCTCTCCCTAGAGGTATGAGTCATCCATGAGCCCACTAGCCTTATACAACTCTCCACCTAGTTGTATAAGTCGGCGTAAAGCCTGAATCTGGGCGAAATATATCTACCCCCCTGGATGCAACCAGGTGACTTTACCTTCCTGCTGTCACATACCCCCCCCTCTTGTTTTAACCTCGGGGTTGGAACACCAGCAATCAGGCATTCATGTACTCGAGACAAAGCATCCACATTCCCCATTTGAACGCCAGGGCGATGCTTTACTGTGAAGTTGAATTCCTGGAGGGCCAGGAACCACCTATTCACTCTTCTATTTGTTTCCTTGTTTTGAGCCATCCACTTTAACGGAGCGTGATCCGTAACCATGTCAAAGTGCCTACCTAGCAGGTAGTACCGAAGGGAATCTAGAGCCCACTTCACCGCTAAACACTCCTTTTCAACGGTGGCGTAATTTACCTCATGGGACTTCAACTTCCTGCTGAGGTAAATGACTGGGTGCTCTTCCCCGTTCCAGACCTGGGACAATACTGCTCCTAACCCCACATCTGACGCATCACTTTGTACGACAAAGTCTTTAGAGAAGTCGGGTGAGTACAACACTGGCTGGCTACATAAGGCTTGTTTCAAGAATTGGAATGCTGCCTCAGCCTCGGGGGTCCATTTAATCATGACCGACCCTTTCCCCTTCGTCAGGTTGGTTAGGGGCACAGCCTTAGAAGCAAAGTGGGGAATGAATCGCCGATAATACCCAGCGATTCCCAGAAAGGCTCGTACCTGCTTCTTGCTGTTGGGACGTGGCCAACTCTGGATGGCCTCGACTTTGTTGAGTTGGGGTTTTATTACTCCCCTCCCAATGGTGTACCCAAGATATTTGGCCTCCTCCTGCCCAATGGTACACTTCTTGGGGTTAGCCGTAAACCCCGCTTCCCGAACAGAGTCCAGGACTGCTTGCACTTTTGGCAGATGTGAGGCCCAATCTGTGCTATGGACAATTACGTCATCCAGGTAAGCCGCAGCATACTTCCGATGGGGCCTCAGCATCTGGTCCATTTTCCGCTGGAATGTGGCCGGCGCATTCTGTAACCCGAACGGCATTCTTTTATATTGGAACGCCCCGTCTGGGGTTACAAATGCGGTTTTCTCTTTGGCCGACTTGGCCAGGGGGATTTGCCAATACCCTTTTGTGAGGTCAAGAGTCGTCATGTATCGGGCTGTTCCCAGCCGGTCGATCAACTCATCTATACGTGGCATGGGGTAGGTGTCAAATTTTGTAACTTTGTTCAACTGACGAAAATCGTTACAAAATCGCCAGCTCCCATCCGGTTTAGGCACCAACACGATGGGACTAGACCAATCACTTTGGGACTCCTCTATCACCCCTAAGTTCAGCATTTTCTGTACTTCCTCCCGTATTGCCTCCCGTCGAGCCTCTGGGATCCGATAGGGTTTTAACTTCACCCTTTCACCGGGCGGGGTAATGATGTCATGCTCTACCCCAGATGTTTGTCCCGGCAGCTCAGAGAATACCTCCTTGTTGCGAAACACAAACTCCTTAACCTCCTGTTGTTGGGGTTGTGACAAGGTGGCTGCTATTCCAACCTCAGGAATCACGCAACCAGTTTGAGCTGGTGACCAAGTGTCTGCGACTAGGGACTCTCTATCCCTCCAGGCTTTCAACAGATTAACGTGATAGATCTGTTCGGGCTTTCGCCTTCCTGGTTGTCTGACCTTGTAATTCACTTCGCTCACTTTTTCCATTATCTCGTAGGGGCCTTGCCATTTGGCAAGGAATTTACTTTCAACCGTAGGGACAAGTACCAATATCCTATCCCCCGGGGAAAAGGTACGGGTCTTGGCTCCACGGTTGTACACTCTCTGCTGTGCCAACTGCGCTTGGGCCAAATGTTCCTTCACGATGGGCATTACCTGTGCAATTCGATCTTGCATCAGGGCGACATGCTCAATCACACTCCTGTGGGGAGAACTCTCACTTTCCCAAGTTTCCTTGGCAATATCCAACAGCCCTCTTGGGTGTCTCCCATACAGTAACTCAAAGGGGGAGAATCCCGTAGAGGATTGGGGCACCTCCCTAATAGCAAACATCAAATAAGGAAGTAAACAGTCCCAATCCTTTCCATCTCTATCCACCACTTTCTTCAACATTTGTTTTAGGGTTTTGTTGAATCTTTCAACCAGCCCATCGGTTTGGGGGTGATACACAGACGTACGCAATTGCGTCACTTTGAACAATTTACACAGCTCTTTCATAACCCGGGACATAAAGGGTGTACCTTGGTCCGTAAGCAGTTCTTTACAAATACCCACCCGGCTAAAAACAAGAGATAGCTCTTTGGCTATGGTTTTGGCCGAGGTATTTCGGAGAGGGATCGCTTCTGGATAACGGGTGGCATAGTCCATTATAACTAATATGTACTGGTGCCCCCTAGCGGACTTGATTATAGGACCTACCAAATCCATGGCGATCCTCTCAAACGGGACCTCAATGATGGGTAGAGGGACCAGCGGGCTACGGAAATGTGGCATCGGGGCCAACCTCTGACACACAGGGCAGGAGGAACAATAATTTTCTACGTCCTTCATCACCCCCGGCCAATAGAATCTCTGTAATACCCTCTCTCGGGTTTTCTCTGTCCCCAGATGACCTCCAAGAATGTGCCCATGGGCCAACTCCAACACCAACTTCCTGTAAGGTTTGGGCACCACAAGCTGCTCAACGGTTTCTTCTGCCCTTTTTGCCACCCGATACAGTAGGTCCTTCTCTACGCTGAAGTATGGGTAAGTGCAGGTATTATCTGGGTTCACTAACTCGCCATCTATTTTCACTACGTTTTCCCGTGCCTTTATTAGGGCGGGGTCTTTCAACTGTTCTGTGGCAAAGTTTTCCCTGTGAACCTCAAGATCAGAAAACTCCACAGACGGTAGGTTTTCGTCTGAGGAGGTGGGCTCCTCTCCAGTTTCTTGAGTCTCCCCTGCCAATACTGATAAGGGAAATTCCGGAGAGTCCTCACCACTCTCAGGGGAGTTCTGGCTATCACATTCCTGGTACATAGGGGCACCAGTGAGGGGCTCAGGATCATCCCACAGTTCCCAGAACTTCGGAAAATCCCTTCCCACAATGGCGTCATGCGGTAACTGAGATACTAAGCCCACTGGATGAGAGAGGGTACCTTTGGGGGTCTCGAAACACACTGTAGTCACTGGATACTCTCGGGTGTCCCCATGCACACAAATAACAGCTACCTTGCTATTCCCAGAGACCTCTGTTTTAACTAACTCAGCCTTTATCAGGGTCACAAGGCTACCTGAATCCAGCAATACCACAACATTTCTACCATTAACACACATTTTGCATAAATGTTTCTCAGTTCCTCGAATGGCAGTGCATGCGACTGTCGCACACAGCGACTGACGTCTGCCCGTCAGAAAGTCACACTGCATGGGTTCCTCCACAACCGGGCAATTGGCTGCAATATGTCCCGCTTGCCGGCAGCGGTAGCAAACGATCCTTCTTGCCGCCTCTTGAGCCGCTGATTTCCCAGGCTGTTCTCGCCAAACTTGGGGTAGAGCTCCCACCCTCTCACTCTCTCCACCCTCACCCCTTGGAATCCTCTTATCCGCCCCTGGGGATGGTCTGGTCTTAGGGTGGAAAGTCCGAGTGTCTCTGGAAGAGGCCGTCAGGTTCTCTGTAGCCAAGTATTTCTCCACACGATCCACAAGACCATCGGCCGTCTCTGGGTCTCCATGGCTTACCCACTTTTGGATGGCAGTAGGAAGAGCTCTCAAAAACCGATCCATTACAACACGTTCCACAATCTTTGGTGCGGACAAAGTCTCTGGCTGTAGCCACTTTCTGCTCAGGTGAATGAGATCATACATTTGAGACCTGGGGGGTTTTCCAAGCTGGAAAGTCCAGTTATGCACACGCTGAGCCCGGACAGCCTGGGTGACAC
The DNA here is from genome assembly GCA_029206835.1 of Rana muscosa. Lineage (NCBI taxonomy): Eukaryota > Metazoa > Chordata > Amphibia > Anura > Ranidae > Rana > Rana muscosa. The sequence goes on along the minus strand of CM055121.1, from coordinate 53,244,920 downwards.
CCAGCCTTGCCAAAATTTCAGCTTTTAGCATCACATAGTCTTTTGCTTGGTTAGGCTCTAGGTCATAGTAAGCTTTCTGCGATTCACCAGTTAACAGAGGAGCCACCAGTCCAGCCCACTGCTCCTCAGGCCACTTTTCTCTTTCAGCGGTCCTTTCAAATGTGGTCAAAAATACCTCTGGATCATCCTCTCCAGTCATTTTTGTCAATAAACGACTCACCCCAAAGGACGCGGTATTAGTGGGACGGCTTTCCTCACTGGTCTGCGGACGTTGCTGCATTACTGCTTCCATTTGTTGTAGTCTCTGCTCTTGCTTCTGTAACAGGTCTATGAAGCGGGCCTCAGATTGCTGCTGGGCTTGTTGCTGAGCTTCCAGACTCTGTTGGTGAGCTTGCTGCTGGGCTGCAAGGCTCTGTTGATGAGCTTGCTGCTGGGCTGCAAGGCTCCTTTGCAAACCTGCATTTGTCTGCTGTTGATTGGCATTTGCTAGAGCCAGCTTTTTCAGTATCTCCTCCATGCTGGCTTAAAAAAAACTGCCACTGGTTCTCCACCAACTGTGAGGGGGTTAGCTCGGCAGCGGGTGTGTGTGACCCCCGGGATGGGCTCCCCACACAAAACAGGCCCAGCAAACGGAGGTTGTGGTTTTCAAAATCAAAAAGGTGCGGTTTATTTTCTATTTACAGTGACAAAACACAGCAAAGCAAAAGAAACATAACCAAAATAAATCCTGGTCAAGTTGACCTCTGACTAAACATACAGGTTTCCTAACTAACAACTGGGATCAGCCTAGTGCTGTCCTAGTCCCTAAGTCCCTGGTTTTAAATGTCCAAGCAAATAGCCACACAGGCTTTGTCTCACCGCACAGGGGTTCACTCTCCCTAGACAGTCCACACAGGTCTGGTTCCAGGCACAAGCTTCAGCTGGTCTCATCAACTCCCTGTCTGCACGACGCCCAGCCCTCTCCCTAGAGGTATGAGTCATCCATGAGCCCACTAGCCTTATACAACTCTCCACCTAGTATAAGTATAAGTCGGCGTAAAGCCTGAATCTGGGCGAAATATATCTACCCCCCTGGATGCAACCAGGTGACTTTACCTTCCTGCTGTCACAGCTGTTATTGTTCAATTTGAAGCATAACCTTTCTAGTAGTTGTGAAAGCACAGCAGATATGTATGTTCAGCTACATATAAATAGCTATATAATACAGTGGAACCTCGGTTTAAGAGTAACTTGGTTTGAGAGCAATGATTGGCGAGCATTTTTTTTTTTTAATTCTGACTCGGTTTGCGAGTGTTGACTCGCAAGACGAGCAGAATTCAAGCTAAATAGGCCTGCAGTACCATATTTGGCCTGAGGTACTGGGGCACAGGAGCGGAGCAGAGCCTAAATAGGCCTGCAGTACTGCATTTGGCTTGAGGTATGGGGGCGCAGGAGCCGAGCAGAGCCAAACAGCGATGATCGTAGCCGATCGCCGCTGTTTGGCAATGCTCTGAAAGACACGGAAATACTCAGTTTTCGTGCCTTTTCGATGTTTGCCAAGGTCAGCCAAAGTGTCCTCGGGCCTTTTTGGCGGTTTCTGAGGCTCTCCGGAGCCCCCCCACCTCTGGCCGCATTCGGTATTGCATCCCATTGAAGTCAATGCGGAACAAATTATTTTCGTTTCCATTGACTTCAATGGCAAACTCGCTTTGATATGCAAGTACTTTGGATTATGAGCATACTCCTGGAACGGATTATGCTCGTAATCCGAGGTTCAACTGTACTTATTTTTATGTATGTATGGCCAGCATTGTACACATAGTTTTACAGAGAACAAAAACCCGAAGAGGGCTCTTGCACACAGGCCGACTGAGCATGTTCAGTGTAAAGGCCAGCATACTTTTATAGCCTGTCATCTACATGAATGGCTATGCACTGCTGTACTCATGTATATAGCAGTGTTATTGTAAACAGGAGTACAGCATAGGGGTGTATGCAAAAATTAGAAAATACGGCTGCAGTTACCCTGAACAGACTCAGTTGACCCATGAGCAAGAGCCCCAACACTGGGGCCTGAGCTATTGCAGCCACTGGTGGTGTTAGGACGTGTCAATGATTGCAAGGGTTTTGCATTCCCATACAAGTCTAGGGGGATGCAAAATCTATTTAAAGCAGGTCAATTGCACCTGTCAATAAATTCTTAGGGATCTCAAAAGCGTCTATTCAGGGAGTTTGAGGAGTTATATTCATATTTCTGTTTATGTCTGCATTATTGTTCATGCTTTAAATTTCCAAACATGCCTATAGATTTGTGTGACTGTATGTATAATATTATGATTGCAGATCAATATTGTATTTGGGAACAAGTGGGGTGGATCTCCCATGCCGCACATAAGCCCTTGGTTATTCATGGAGATGCCTTGTGCACCTTGGTACTGCTCCTTAAAACTTGTAGAAAAAAGGAAAATAAACTGCGCTAAGAAAATGAGCAAACTTATGTGACAACAAGAATTGCTCTAAACATGTGTTTGAAGCAGCAAACCTTCTGTAAAACACCCATACAGTGAACAAAATATGAAAAAAATATGGTCGCGCTAAACCTATAAATGTTACAGATATGAGCGTAACCACTTGTGAGTATCCAAACACTAAGAAGTGAACATGAACAAGTGAATGATTCAAAAAGCTTAAATAACATCTATTGAAAATTGTTTTGAAGACAAATTGATCATATAGTGAAACAAAAAATCAAAGTTCATAAATGTTGGATAAAAAATGATAACTGTCCACCCGTGCAAAAATGATTATTAATAAAGTTCATCCATAAGTAGGGACTCCTCAGATGTTGGAAAGAAGCCAATGTGAAATCCACCACCGTAATAAGAAAAATTCCTGCTTACCAGAGCTCCGTGATCCCCCGTAACAAAGGATCCGAAGAAGCTTAACTGAAGCTTAAAGTTGGATGGACATTTTCTTGCTATACTGGAACTACCTAATATTCAAATTCACTTGAAAAATAACCACATGATGCCTTCAGTTATTCCTAGGAAACAGGTTTTACACTATGGAAGCATTATGTCTCTTACATGCCATTTCCACATGGGTCTGATTATCCACGGAGTGTGTTGACTGGTGGTACATCATATCTCGGGTGTCTCTGGAACAAGCCGTGATTTCAGTTAAGCTTCTCCGGATCCTCTGTTACGGGGGATCACGGAGCTCTGGTAAGCAGGATTTTTTTTTATTACGGTGGTGGATTTCACATTGGCTTCTTTCCAACATCTGAGGAGTCCCTACTTATGGATGAACTTTATTAACAATCATTTTTGCACGGGTGGACAGTTATCATCATTTTTTATGAACTTTAATTTTTTGTTTCACTATATGATCAATTTTTCTTCAAAACTATTTTCAATAGATGTTATTTAAGCTTTTTGAATCATTCACTTGTTCATGTTCACTTCTTAGTGTTTGGATACTCACAAGTGGTTACACTCATATCTGTAACATTTATAGGTTTAGCGCAACCATATTTTTTTCGTCCTTAAAACTTGTATTTCAGGCTTCATCAGTGTTTGTACTATGTATATTAATAGAGATAGTACCCAATGAGGTCTATTGCTTGAACGGGAAATGGCCAATACTGACTTGGTAAACCCAGACATACAGTGTGATGGGATGGTACTTGTGTACAATACGATATAAAGTTCCCCATCACGTCTGATCTTTGTAAGGGTAGTGTCCAGCACTGATGTGGTAGCTCTTGATTGGGTGCAGTATAATACTGTACTGATGTGCCAATTGTAGAACAGTTGGTCAACAGTTAGGAAAGACCCATATATTGAGACACAATCTAGGTGCTTTCCACCTTAAAATTAGAGCGCCAGCATTGATACATTTGTGTTGAAAAATTGTGCCCAAAGAGGGAAAAGTCCGCTGCCAAGCCTGTATGTCTTCCTCATTCTCCCCTCCGGCCCCGCAACCGTCCTCCATGTACTCTTCCCAGGCCTCTTGCTTCCTCTGCCTCCCAGCTGGTGGCTGCAGAATATTAGTATAAAGATCTCCTGCTGCTGTACCTCCAGTGCTCTGCCTATGAGGTAGATGTTTGTTCCAGCAGAAATTATGAAGGTTTCGATTATCCCTACCTGTTTAAAGCTCACCATTTTTGACACCCCCTTACAGGGAGCCAAAATGGTAATAAAAAACTCCAAGCTTCGTCTCATAGTTGGGCAGATGCTCATTAATTGCTTGTGGCTTCTGGCAAAGTCTTTGCAGCATGTGCAAGGTGGAATTCCAATGTGTAAGAGGGCTGTATAAAAAACGGTTGGCAGGCAGCTGTTTTTGGTCAGACAAGCCATGGTTGGGTAACAGTAGATAAAAAATGTCTGCAAACCCTTCTCTCCTGGTGATGCAGGTCTTGGAATCCTAGGTATTTGCACAGGAAGTGCTACACTATGAGGTTTGAGACTTAGCCCAAGCAAGCCATGTACATAATCTTTCCCTAGCAATGGCAGACCCAAGATTGTATTATTATCTCACACAACCTTGCCAGGCTGTAGGAATCATGGGGTAAACCACCTCTCGGCCTGGACCTGAAGAGCTGAACAACAACAACTAGGAGGAGGTAATCATACTTGTCACTGATAAAGATAGTGGCATTAAAAATAACTCTAGAACATGTTACACCCATATATGTTCCAGCCCCCCCCCCTTATTCCCAGTGCCCCCTCCTGTGACAGTGGGTGGAGGTTCTTCATTTAAAGTTTTCTAAAGGATGGGTGTTTTTTTACCTTAATTGAGGTAAAAAACACCCCACTGATTATTTCCCTCCCCCTTTTCTAAAGACTTACCTGAGCCCGGCTGTAGTCTTCTCTCCCCTCTCTTCCTCTTCTCACTGGGATTTGGGCAGCACCAGGAGCCATTGGCTCCTGTCCACCAAATTGTGTGAGGAGGGATCGGAGGAGGAGACCATGCTGTCTGTGTCAAAGGAGCGAGCCCACACAGAGAGTTTATTTTGATTGAAAAAATTGCAGGCTTTACAATCACTCTAAAAGCAGCTTGGATCTGTGAATGAATAAACGAAAGTCCAATTTTCCACTGTGGCAAACAGATTGTAGTTATCAATGGACTATAAATGTGCTGATCAACGTGTAGTCCATTCACTCTTTCTCCAGCTTTCTAAGTGAAAGTACTAGGACTGCTGTGAGTTCAACCTTTTATAGTGAGTGTACTGGATTATCCATTTCCTGTGGTTGGTCAAATTTGCTAAGACCAGTTGGAAAATAAGATTTATAAAATGGCACAACTTTTTACTTTTAATGGTCGAAGCATATGAGGGCCTTTAAAAATTACACAAAATCCTTAGGGCCCTTTTATCAGATCCCCCTGTCAGTCATCTGCCTTTATCAGAAGGACCATAGGCGTGCCCACGGGGTGTGCCGGGTGTGCCCAGGCACACCCTAATCATCTCTGCTGTGCACTTGTTCTGCACTGACTGCCTGCACTCTGCAACATGTACATGATGTCCCTGTGTGTAACTCAGTCACCCAACACAGCCTGGGGTAATGTCCGCCGGCAAATACAGCTGTGTGCTGCGAGTGGAAGGATTAAGCAGGGAGGGAACTAGCTGCGGAGTAACCCAGCCGGGAGCTGCATAAGCTGATGCAGCTTCTATAGTTCCGGCTGCAGGTCCCACAGGCGCCGATGGAGTGATCTACATCTGCACTCCGCCTCCCCCCCTCCGTCCTCTCTCTCCCTTTGAAGCAGCGGACTAGCGGAGCCTGGATAGTGGCTGAAGCCTGCTGGATCAAGGTGAGCACTGCAGTGAGAGCCGGTGCCCTGTCTCTGCCTTGCAGTAATAACCAAGGGCAGATAACGGGACTCTGCCTGATTTGGAGAGCCATCTCGCTCGGGAGTGGGGTTGCAAGTGCTCAGTGTCTGGTTGGTCCTGTCCATTCTCCCAGCCCCACACTCACTCCACTAACTGTCCAATGCCACACTCCGCCTCCCATTTGTGTCCGCCCAACCCCGCCCACAGTCCAAGCCCCTGCATGCAATGCCTGCAATAAGCTGTGATTGGGGTTTTTGAGAAGCTGGGGGGGAGATATGAAACAATGGCTGCTATAGCTGCATAAGCCACCTAAAGGGGAACCAGCCTGAGAGGAGGGATGCATAATTGGTAAATGAAAATTTTGCACACAGAACAAAACCCCTGTCTCCCCCCGCCACCTTTTGCACTGACCCCCCTCCTGCCTCCATCTCTCCATTCTCTTTCCCCTTCTCACTTCCTCCTCTACCCCCCCCCCCCTAATCTCTCATCTCTTTCTCCCTCTCTCTCCCTTTCTCCCCCCTCTCTCTCTCTTTCTCCCTTCTCTCTCTCTCTCATGCTCTCTCTTTTTCTCCCCCTCTCTCTTTCTCTCCCTCTCTCTTTCTCCCCCCTCTCTCTCCCCCTCTCTCTCTCTCTCTCTTCCCCTTCTCTCTCTCCCCCCTCTCTCTCTTCCCACTCTCTCTCTCTTCCCCCTCTCTCTCTTCCCCCTCTCTCTCTCTCTTCCCCCTCTCTCTCTCCCCCTCTATCTCTTTCTCCCCTCTCTCTCATCTCTTTCTCCCCCTCTCTCTATCTTTATCCCCCCTCTCTCTCTTCCTCCCTCCCTCTCCCTCTTTCTCCCCCTCTCTCTCTTTCTCCTCTCTCTCTCTTTCTCCTCTCTCTCTCTCTCTCTCTCTTTCTCCTCTCTCTCTCTTTCTCCTCTCTATCTCTCCCTCTCTCTCTCTCCCCATCTCTCTCTCTTTCTCACTCTTCTCTCTCTTTCTCCCCCTTCTCTCTCTTTCTCCCCCTTCTCTCTCCTTCTCCCTCTCCCCACTTCACTTCTCTCTCGCTTCCCCACCTCTCTCTCCCCCACCCCTCTCTCTCTCTCCACCACTCTCTCGCTCCATCTCTCTCTCTCTCCACCTCTCTCTCTCCACCTCTCTCTTTCTCTCCACACCTCTCTCTCTCGCTCCCCCCTCTCTCTCTCTCTCTCGCTCTCCCCCACCTCTCTCTCTCTCTCTCCCCACCTTTCTCTCTCTCTCCCCACCTTTCTCTCTCCCCTCCGCCAACTCTGGAGCAGGACTCAAAAAAGAAGCAGGACTGCATCTTCTTCTGTTTGGGTAGACCAGATCAGAGGCAGCCAGCTGTAAACAAACAGCCGAGTCCATTTACTCCTGACTGCTCATAGAGCAGAACAGGGTCTGTCAGTGTCTGCTCTGTATAAACTGAGCGGGCACAGACCTGTCATCTGCTCTTCTATGCTCCGATCAGTGGGGAATCTGCTCACAGATCCCCTGCTGATCGGAATGGAAGGCAGCCCTGTGAAAGGGTCCCTTATATTGCATAGATATAATATAAGATATTATAAAGCTGAGAAGATCACAGATATCCATTTTTTACTTTTAACTAGTAAATGGCTACAGTTCCTTGAAAAAGTATTCATACTCATTGAAATTTACCACATTTTGTCATGTTACAACCAAAAACGTAAAAGTATTATACAAATGCACGCCACACTTTTCAGATATTTATTTGTAAAAAATTTGGAAAACATTTTATCATTTTCCTTCCACTTCACAATTATGTGCCACTTTGTGTTGGTCTATCACATAAAATCCCAGTAAAATACATTTATGTTTTTGGTTGTAACATGACAAAATGTGGAAAATTTCAAGGGGCATGAATACTTTTTCAAGGCACTGTAAATGAGGACTCCACGGCATATATGTCTGATATTCCTTTTTAAGGGTTACATTTTTTATAAGGAATCTTTCAGATATGTCATCCTATTACAGTGGGAGGGCTTGTTGTATGTTGGGTCAGACCTGGTGAGGTTGTTATTCTGATCTTATTTTATAAATGTACAGTATGAGAGTAAGTCACGAACACACCTTTTTGTTTTTTGTTTTTGTGTTGTTTGTATCACTAACTGTTGGCGACTGTGTGGTGCCCCGGCAGTCTGCCCAGGTTACCCCTGCGTGGGTGAAATTTCTGTTACTTGAAAAGATTAAAAAAAAAAACTGCTATCTTTCAGTTTGTTAATGGAAAATGTTTTTGGTTTGTCAATAAGGAGTTGAATATCAGATTCATCAAGATTCACCAAATGTTTACCATGATATTACTCATTGTACCTTCCCTCTTAGATTGTAAGCTCTAAGGAGCAGGGCCCTCTGATTCCTACTGTATTAAAGTGTATTTGTACTGTCTACCCTCAAGTTGTAAAGCTATATATATCCTGTATAATAATAATAATTTTGTTTATTATTAGGCATGTCTGCTGTTGCTTTTCCTCCAATAGATTTACAAATTTGAAAAACAAATATCGAAAAAAAAAAATTTATAATCAAAGCTGATCTTAGTATTTTAGTAACAGTCAAATTTTTGTTAAGAGACACGGACGGAACCTATTTGCCTTAAACCTCATACACACGATCCAAAAATCGGACGACAGATCGTCCAGGTTTTATTGCATGCTAGTCACATATCGAACATGAAGAGTTTACTAAAGTTACAAAAATTCTTGTACGACAGAATAAAAAATCAGAAGTGATGTCATGTGTTGTAGTGTATTTGTATTGTATTTTCGAACGACAACTGTACTGATTAAACGAAAATCGTACGATCTGGTATTATACGAGAAAAAATGTTGTGCTTGTCCGATCAGATAATATCGGATAAACTGTCGTGATCGGCTCGCGTATGGGCCTTTAGTACCTGTATTTGTCAGTTTGTGAGATCTCCAAACTGTTTTTTTTTTTTAAATAAAGATTACAAGGAAGTAAGTCTAAAGCCTCGTACACACGGTACGATTGTTGGCCAACCGAGCGTCTGATTTTTGTCAAAAGGGCGTGTGCCAGAATCTTGTCTTGCATATGTAGCGGCCTCCTCTCTCTCACTCTTATATCAGCTCGTCTGTCTCTTGTCTAGGGGTACCTTAGAGGAGAGAGAGCGGGGTCACCATGCCATGCCTTCACCGCAGATAGTTGTGTGGTGTGAGCAAAGTTCCTTTGTTACCTCCGGGTCGGTGTTCTGAATCAGAGCCTCCACCTCCTTTGAAACAATGTCTGCCAGAAAATGAGCCCCACACCATTAAAGTCCAACACTCCTTTATTCTTCCGATAACAGAGTAATGCACAGACAGTGGACTCCCTCAACGAGCATAACAGACAGGGGGGGGTGTGGATACGAGTAGGCCAGGACACAATGGACATCTCCAGTTTCCTTCCTGAAAGTGGGTTGCGGTCTCCGATCGAGGGGAAATATCCTTCCAGGCGGTCTCCGGTGGAGGCTCACCCATCACTGGCAATATGCTGCACCAGGTCTTCAGGCAAGTACCCCCTCCCGGTCCATTACGCCTCTGGATTCGGGTACCCACTCCCGGGGTTCCCTAGGATCTCCTTCCCTCGCGGAACTCAGTGGTGGGCACTGAGCTCCAGACCTCCATCCGAGTACCTCACCCCAGGCCAAAGGTGCCTGGGATGGAACACGACCTCCGAGCGTCCTTTAGGCCTAGGCCGCCTAGGACCTCCACACGACCACCGCCCTCAGGCTGAAGGTGCCTGGGACTCCGACCCCGTGACAAAGATGGCCGGCCCCTTTATAACCTCTCCCACCAAGCACGGCGGGTTCCCCGCCCCACCATACCACTGCAGAGGGGGGACAAAAAGGGGTACGGCACACAGCAATGGCTTAACCCCAGCCCAAGGCGACAGCGCCACCCGCTGGACTGCAGGGAACTGCACATCACTGGTGTCTCTGCCAGTTTTAAATACACAGGGAAAGTGCATACCCGCTACACATACTAATGCCGTGTACACACAATCGGACATTCTGACGACAAAACCGTGGATTTTTTTCTGACGGATGTTCGCTCAAACTTGTCTTGCATACACACGGTCACACAAATGTCAGAAATTCCGAACTTCAAGAACGCAGTGACGTACAACACTATGATGAGCCGAGAAAAATTAAGTTCAATGATTCCGAGCATGCGTCAAATTGATTCCGAGCATGCGTAGAACTTTTGTGCGTTGAATTGTGTACACACGGTCGGAATTTCCAACCACAACTTTTGTTGTTGGAAAAATTGAGAACCAGCTCTGAAATTTTTGTTGTCGGAAATTCCGACAGCAAATGTCCGATGGAGCATACACACGGTCGGATTTTCCGACAACAAGCTCACATCAAACATTTGTTGTCGGAAATTCCGACGGTGTGTACGCGGCATAACATTACACAAATTGTCGTGCCACAAACACGAACGCAGTGACCTACTACAAGGAGTTTCAGCTCTTGAGCACCACCTTTTAGGCCCCTTCTGCTAATTTCGTGTTTGGTGAGCATTGATTCTGAGCATGCGTGTTTGTACTTTCTACTTTTGTGTGACGGATTTGTGTACTGACCATATGAAAATCTGATGTCAAACTGAAAATTTACTAGCCTGTCATTCAACATTTGTTGGCCGAAAGTTGGGCAACAATTGTCAAAAGGAGCATACTAACGGTAAGATTTTAGGACAACAGTCTATCGACAGACAATCCCCTACCAACAATCGAACCGTGTATATGAGGCTTAAAGCGGAGTTCCACCCAAAAGTGGAACTTCTGCTCATCGGATTCCTCCCCCCCCTCCGGTGCCACAATTGGCACCTTTCGGGGGGAGCGGAGACAGGATACCTGTCAAAGACAGGCCGCCGGGCCAGTAGGAGAGAGGAGCGGGCCTTGCGCATGCGCAGAAGGGTTCCTGGCGTGAAGCCGAAAGGCTACACTGCCGGGTACCCTTACCCGCAATGGCGGTGGCAGCATCCGACAGCTGATGGAAAAATCAGCTGTGGGTGCCGACATCGCTGGACTCCAGGACAGGTAAGTGTCCATTTATTATAAGCCAGCAGCTGTAGTATGTGTAGCTGCTGGTTTTACTTTTTTTTGGGGGGGCGGAACACCGCTTTAAGTCTATGGTAGTGATGTCAAACAAGTTAGACATTTGGTTGAGCTTATATAACGGAATGCGTAGTCTTTGTTTTGTTTTTGTCAGTGAATGATTCCAGCACAGGTTACTGGAGCAATGCAACGTTGATGCAATTGCAAAAAATGGATAAAGACAGAGGAATGCAACGTGAAATGAATACGCTTCTGTCCTTCAGTGACCCTTTATACCAGCATATTGTTCATAAGTTTTTTTTGTCTTTCAGCTGCAGCTACATTAGATTTTCTAATTCTGACTCTCTTGAAAGTGTCTTAAAGCGGAGTTCCACCCAAAATAACATCCATATATGACCACACTCCTTACACTACAAACATGTACAGTAGCCACTTTTTTTTTTTTTTTTTTCTGTACATACCGTACTATTGTCATTTCAATTCCGGCTTCCGGGTACTCACTCCCGCGGGAGTAGGCGTTTCTATTCTCCCGCAATGTAATCTGGGAGTTCGCCCAGATGTGACATGTCCTGCAGAAAAAGTTCCCCGGCGGATAAGGTTCCCCCCCCTGTACTGCGCATGCGCGGCACGAACCTCAACGGAGTTTCCGAAAGTAGCCGAACATGTAGAGCTGCGAGTCGGCTCTACACGGCGCCTGCGCAGTCAGCTCTACATGGCTCCTAGTCATTGCGCAGGCGCCGTGTAGAGCTAACTCGCAGCTCTACATGTTCGGCTACTTTCGGAAACTCCGTTGAGGTTCGTGCCGCGCATGCGCAGTACAGGGGGGGGGAACCTTATCCGCCGGGGAACTTTTTCTGCAGAACACCGTCCACCGCTACCAGGAAGTCAGTGCTTGTGGGCTTCACAATGCCCACAAGCAAAATGGAAAATTCTGACGGCTGATTTTAAAAGTGCATTTTTTGCCAGAAAAAAGACAGGGGAGGTTAAAAATCACCAAACACGTGAGTACTAATTGGTGATCTACAAATACTTTGCATGCAAGCTAAAAAAAAAAAAAGATTTGCCGCGGAACCTCCGCTTTAAGAATAATGTGGATTGATTATATGTTCCTGTGAACAATAATAAAATACTTTCTTTTAACAGTTTTTCTTACGAATTCTACCCAACTCTAAACTTTAAGAACTTAGTGGAATCTGCTATGTTAATGTTACTTTATGGCATCTCATTTTTTCAGCTACATTTGCCTCCTTCGTTTGAACTAGAATATTCAAACATAACTACCTTGTTTGGCTAGGCACTGGTGTCTGCATTGTTACATCAGACTTTAACGAGCACTACATTTTCAATGCTGTCTGGAAATATTTCTTCAAAAAGACTTTCAGGATCACAACGTTTCTGAAAGGGTGTGAGATGAGTGCAAAGTTTAAACAAAAACCGACAGATTGTTAAAAAAAAAAAAAGCATCATAATGATGCTGTCGTGAACACGTCATTACACCACCTGTCCACCATTGAAAATAATAAATGACATCTGTTTTTTGGAGACATCCATTATAGTTGGAAAAAATTGCAGAAAAGCCTCGTAAGTGAAGTTGTATGACAACTAGATATGACTGAGTTATACACACTCTCATCCAAATATAGAAACAATTAGTGGAAAAACTGCCCAGAGCGGCAACATAATTAGGATAAACCATCAAAAATCAACTTTTCAACCGAAAATGCCAATTTCAATCTTTAGAAATACGAGCATAGCACTTAGAATCTGTCTTAGGAAAATGTTGTCATCTACAAACATGTGGTTTGAAGTGCTTTCTTTGCCAAAAAGGCTTTATAATCCAGCACTGCGTACGTCCCAAACAATTTTTTTTTCATGTATTCCACTTTAAATCTATGTAATAACTTTCCATTGCATTGACAAAGAATATACATTTTGAAAGCCGTGAAGAAATGAATTCGGGATGATCTGCCTGTTCTGCACTTGTCCTTTAGGTGTGCCTATTTTATTTGTGGATGAGTCACCAGAGTTTATAAGCGTCCCCAGGGCATAGTTGGGATAATGAACTCCACACATTGTTTTCTTGGTTTTGCTTTGGAATTATTATTCATGAAACAGTGAATAAAGGAAAATGAATACGTAGAAGCCAGTGACATCTGGATGACATTCTCGTTTTCTTTAAATGATGGCACAATTGGCAAACCACAACCTAATTTGCTTTCTTGTACTGTGGATAGATAGGAAACTGTCATTTCCAAAATAAATGTAAAGTTTTCAGAGTATATAATATTTAACAAGTCACAGACATTCCCCCATTTAGCTTCAGTCATGTGCAGCATATGCTTAGTATTATTTTGGGTTTTTTTTTTTTTTGTTTTTGCATGTGAATTATATACTGGCTAGTAGCTAATCCCCATATTACAGAACAATAAACTAGTATTTTACAATTCAATCACATCTCATTGTTTTACTTTACTAGTTCTAGTGCATTCCTTGTTTCCCTGTGATTAGATAATATTTTGACATCTCCATAATCATACTTAATATTTTTTAATCTACTTGCTTGCAATCTATTTTTGGAACTAATAAAATTAATGTATATGATTTATGGGACCACAATGTGCACCATGGGAACAGGCAGGTATCCAAAACACCTGGAATTGTGTCGCTATGCTGAAGATTCTTCAGCTGTCTTTATCCTTTATAGAGAACAATGATCTGAGGCATGGGTGGTAGGATATGGGTGTGCAAGAAGATTTTCTTTTAAATCTTTAAAGTCACTTTAATCCCTTCACACCCACAATCTGTTTACTAACTTTCTCCAGCACAGCACTCCAGGCTGAGGATGAATTGGGGAACATCCTCCCATTGATAGAAAGCAGCTGGCAGTGTGCTCTCAATCCTTGCTGTTTCTGAAAGCCAAGGTCCTAACTGATAATTGCAAAAAAAAAATCTGAGTGATTCCTGATCATGTGCAGGATAGGCATTATTGACAAAAACTAAAAAGACTTCAGCCTGCAGATAAACACAGATTTGTAGTGCTAATCCAGGGTACCTGTCAGACTTAAGCTTCGTACGTTGGACATCAAAGTTGCTTGACAAATCGTTCCCCATATTTTCCAAGGATACCCATTCATATATGTGCGACTTAAAGTTGCAGCAACTTCAAAAGTAGTTCATGCACTACTTTGGTCCAACTTGAGGGCCATAGACTTCAATGTTAACCCTCAGAAGTTGCATGAAAGTTGCACCTGAATGTTATATGTAGCGGGATCTCCTTTAAGGCCCGGGACTACATTACCCAGAACCCTGTTCGGCACCCAGAGTGCAGTTAGCCATCGCAGAGACTCATGGGAGGGGTTATTTAAGGAGGAGGCGAGGCGGAGCTCGGCCTCTTTGGACACCACGCTGCAAGCAAGAGTTTCTTCCTGTGCGAATCTGCTGCAGTGCAAGGCCTGAAGCCTGGGCCTTGCGCAACTTCCAAAGAGCCTTCCACCCCACTGCGGAGCCTGGGTGGCATCTGACTTGTCGAGTGAGGACATTGGTTGGATCGGGGACCCGATCATTGCAGACGCTGTGTGCGGATACACAGCAGGGTGGACGTTCCGGACTGGGATCGCGTCCGGAGTGGTGAGCGGGCACCTGCCCAGACCAATAGACTGTGCCGTGTTCAGGCCTATAGACTGCATAGGCCCACAGTTTCGTTTATTTGCTGTTCCCCGGGGGGACCGGTAGCAGGACAGAGTTGAAGTGTCCCCCCCCCCCCAGTATAGTGTTCCAAGTTATTGCCTGGTTGTGCATTACAAAGTACTATTCATCAAGTGCACCACCGAAAGCTGGCATGCGAAGAAATCCCTATAGGAGGTGACTGAGATATATTCCATGTCAGGCCTGACCGGGGTGGGAAGTTGAGATATTGTTTAGTGCGCCATAGGGCGCGCATACCATAATAGCTACACGTGGTGAAGTACCGCGCAGCGCCATTATTGTATAGACATGTGCACACTGAAATATTTCGTTTCGGAATTTCGTTTTCGTCCGAAAAATAAATTTATTAAGTTACTCCCGAAATTCGTTTTTATTTATGTTGTTTTTCGTTAAAAATTGCATTCGTCCGAAAATCTGAATTAATTAAGGTCGAATCTGTCATTGAAGGCTTATGGTGTCTGTCGAATGTTCAAAGAAGATTCGACGGAGCAGCGAAACTGTACGACTCTGCAATCATACATTTCCGGTCGAATGTTCCGCCCACAAGCAGTGATCTTTTCTCTCTATAATGTCAAATCTTTTCTCTCTATAATGTCGAATCTTTTCTCTCTATAATGTCGAATCTTTTCTCTCTATAATGTTGAATCTTTTCTCTCCTATGTCGAATCTTTTCTCTCTATAATGTCGAATCTTTTCTCTCCTATGTCGAATCTTTTCTCTCCTATGTCGAATCTTTTCTCTCTGTAATGTCAAATCTTTTCTCTCCTATGTCGAATCTTTTCTCTCTATAATGTCGAATATTTTCTCTCCTATGTCGAATCTTTGCTCTCCTATGTCGAATCTTTTCTCTCTATAATGTCAAATCTTCTCTCTCTATAATGTCAAATCTTTTCTCTCCTATGTCGAATCTTTTCTCTCTATAATGTCAAATCTTTTCTCTCCTATGTCGAATCTTTTCTCTCCATAATGTCAAATCTTTTCTCTCTATAATGTCAAATCTTTTCTCTCCTATGTCGAATCTTTTCTCTCTATAATGTCAAATCTTTTCTCTCCTATATCGAATCTTATCTCTCCTATGTCGAATCTTTTCTCTCCTATGTCGAATCTTTTCTCTCTATGTAGAATAATCTTGGACTAATAGAGTTAAGGTTAGGCACATTCGACCACAGGTTCGATAGACACAGATTGTTATTGTCAGCGTCACGTCGAATCTCCTATCTATATCGAACTGTTGTAGCAACGAAAACGAAAATAAAGCATTTGTTTATGTCGGATCTTTCGGTTTTCGGATTCTGTGCTTTCGTTTTCGTTTGTTAAAACGATAAGGAAAATAGCTGAAATTCGGACGAAAATGCATTCGGACGAAAACGAATGCACATGTCTATTATTGTATGCTGTATTGATTTCTGCAGGGCTCTGCTAGCCAATTGCATGTGTTGTGTTCTGCTTATACTACCTTTAATAGGAGAGTAAACTGTTATATTTAATCTCTTGCCTCAGAGTGTTGTCTTACTGCTAAGAGATTATTCCTTGCAATATTATTTGAATGTGATACAAATATAACCCTAGACTAGCTGTGCCAGAGTGGGTCGAGCAGATTTCTGGGGGTTGGTGGTGCTGTAGACAGGGCCCGAAAACAAATCCAGCGGCTCTCTTAACTGGGGGTAGCGCTACATGTGGGGGCTCGTCCGGGATCCTGTTGCAGCAAGTAACGCGCCAAAAGTACCAGCATGGACCCACTAGAAGTAGGACAGTGGTGTAAAACGGTCGGCACAGATCCAGCCGGGATCGTAGTCATAGAACTCCCAGGGATCTGGCAAGAAGAAGCGGTGAAGCAGCTAGTGATGTCACTGTCACCGTATCAGAAAGCATGGGTGGTGGATGTCAGGACGAATTCCTCACTGGCACACGCACTAATAGAATGGAAGGACGGAGTCCCAGAACATTTCAAGAATTCAAGTGTAGAAGCAATAGATGATCAGACTTATAGCCTAATACACGCGCTGCCGCTCAAGCCAGGAGAACGGTCTCAGACACCAAAACTATCTCCATCACCCGCCCCAAAAGCACAAAAACAGGTGAAAAGGGAAAGTCCCGGGTCGCCATCTGCCACTCTCGGCGCAGAGTTGTGCGCAGTCCTGGGGGAACTTGTGGCACAGTGTAAGAAAGATCCTACAGATTACCAGATGTCAGGATACAGAAAGCTTAGAATATTCTCAGGAAGGAAACCTGTACCCTCGGGTGAAGAGGGGTTCGAGGAGTGGTTAGACGGTGCCACTCAGGCCCTAGAAGAATGGGAAGTCCCAGACCACAGAAAGAATCAGAGAATTGCTGAGAGCTTGAAGGGGCCTGCCCTAGAGGCCATACGCAACCTCAAGATGAGTACGACAGACTGTAATGCACAGGACTATCTGGACATTCTGCAGAATGTGTTCGGTGGAACAGAGAAAATCACTGAGCTCACTTATCAGCTGGAGCACTGCTACCAGAAGACAGGAGAGAAGCTGTCAGAGTTCATGAGGAGCCTGGATAAGATCCTGCATAAGATGATTCTTAAGAAGGGGATTGACCCACGGAAGGTGGATGAAGCCCGTGTTCAGCAAGTGATGAGAGGATCTCAGCCCCTGGACCCCATCGCATTGGCGCTACGCACAAGACAGGACGGGAAGAGCCTGGAGTACCCTGACTTGATCCAAGTGGTCAGAGAGGAAGAAGCTATGCTGGAGGAGAAGAAGAGGAGCCTACCAGTTGAGTCGGTAAATCCTCCTCCGGTGATGGTCAGGACGGCCATGACCCTGGAAAGAGACTCAGAGGTGGATACCTTTAAGTCACAGATGTCCCAAGTGTTGGGGATGCTGACCTCCCTGATGGAAAAGAAGTCAAGGGAACCAGAGAGGGAAAGTCAGAGGAAGGAGCTGTTTCCCAACACCTCAGCAGTCAGTACCCGCATCCCTGGAAGATTGGGGGGATGTGATTTGTTTCAATTGTTGAGGAGCTGGCCATTTTGCCAAAGTGTGTGCCAGCCCAAAGAAAAAAAGATGAATAACCGCAAGCCGCCGGAAAACTTCAGCGGGCCCCGGTGAAGGAGTCAACCGGGTGCCTATCATCTCCAGTGAGCTCCAAACTGAATGAGAAGCACATGAAAAGAGTGGAGAAGACCCCTCAGAAGAAACGCAAAGTTCCTCAGAAGGAACGCACCCCAAAGAGAGTAGTGTCCCTCAGCGGGTAGTTACACCCACCAAAAGGAGGGAGATCAATGCATACCAGGCCCAGGAGAGGCTTAAGTCCAAAGAGAAATGGAAGAAAGAAAGCCAAAAGGGAAAATGCAAAGATCAAAAGAAAGAGACCCCCTTGAAGCGATATCCAGAGAAGCTGGTGGGTCCCTCCCCGATAGTACCAGTTCAAGTGGAGGGAGTCTACACAAGAGACATATTGGATACTGGGGCGCAAGTGACCCTGTTGTACCGGGACTTTTATGACAAGCATTTAAGTCACCTACCCATCCAGAAGATTGAAGAGTTGGAGATATGGGGAATTGGGACAGAGAGTTTCCCTTATGATGGCTATCTGCCTATAAAACTGACTTTTGACCCGTCCATAGCCGGAAAGGTTGAAGTGTTCGACACCTTAGCTGTGGTGTGCCCCCAACCACCTGGAACTAACAAGAGTTCCCTGATAATAGGGACAAACACGGATCTGGTCCGAAGACTTCTGGCTCCTCTGACAAGAAGGAAAGATCCCACAGTCACTGAGATCCACCCAATGTTGAAGACAGCCTACCAACGGCTGATCTTGGAACAGAAGGCCCCGGAAGAGGGGGTAGGGAAGGTCTGGAGGCTGGGAAGAAGGGGAATAGTGCTGCAGCCCGGTGAAGTAACCTGCTTGAAAGCCACAGTGAAACTTACTTGGGAGCAGCCTGGCCCTTTTGTCATGTTGGAACCCGACCCAAGGGAAGAACATTCAGGCTTAGAAGTAGTCCCAGAAGTGGTCCCGGTGAGGGCCCTGAAGAAGGTTCATTGTAAAGTGCCTGTGAGCGTCAGAAATACCACGGATGGTCCCATGGAAATCCCAGCTAGGCTGTTGCTGGACCGGGTGAGCCCAGCTACCCCAGTTGCTTCGCCAGATGTGGAGAAGACAGATGGATAAAGTACTGTGTGGGAGAAACTTTCCATGGAGAATCCAAATCTGCCCAGGGCTTGGAAAGAGAGAGCCAAGGCCCAGTTGACCAGGTGGGAAAGGATCTTTTCCCAAGATGAATTCGATGTGGGGTGTGCTAGGAGTGCCACCCATCGGACCCGCCTCTAGGAAGACAAACCCTTCAGGGAAAGGGTTAGGCGGGTTCCGTTAGCAGACCTCAAAGACTTGAGGGAGCAGGTCGCCGAGCTCAAGCGAACAGGGGTGATTCGAGAATCTAGAAGTCCCTATGCCTCCCCTATAGTGGTGGTCCGGAAGAAGAATGGGTCACTGAGGCTGTGCATAGACTATAGGACCCTCAACAGGAGAACCATACCGGACCAGTATACCACTCCAAGGATAGAGGATGCCCTACAGAGCTTGTCTGGAGCCAAGTGGTTCAGTGTTATGGACCTCAAGAGCGGTCCATACTATCAGATCCCGATGCATCCAGAAGACAAAGAGAAGACGGCTTTCATAACCCCGGTAGGGTTCTTTGAATTCAACCGGATGCCTCAAGGTCTGTCTGGAGCTCCAGCCACCTTCCAACGTCTCATGGAGAAGACTGTGGGAGATATGAACCTCATCGAAGTCCTCGTATACTTGGATGACATCATTGTCTTCGGAAGAACCTTGGAAGAGCATGAAGAGAGACTGGAGAAAGTTTTGAAGAGACTGAGTGAGGAAGGACTCAAGCTCTCACCTGAAAAGTACCAATTCTATCAGTCATCAGTCAACTATCTGGGACACATAGTGTCTGAAGATGGGGTAGCCACAGACCCCGCAAAATTGGAGGCAGTCACCTCCTGGCCCAGGCCCACCACGGTGACAGAGCTCAGATCCTTTCTGGGGTTCTGTTCCTATTACAGGAGGTTTGTGGAGGGGTTTGCTCGGATAGCCAGGCCTCTGAATGAGCTGCTAAAGACGGAGGGGGAAGAGGATGACACAGGCCCCAGAAAGCCAGGGGAGTCAGTCAAGGACCAGTGGAACGAGAAGTGTGAGAATGCCTTTCAGATGTTGAAGAAGACATTAACCACTGCCCCTGTCCTGGCCTACGCAGACCCTAAGAAGCCTTATGAACTTCATGTAGATGCCAGTCATGATGGTTTGGGAGGAGTGCTGTACCAGGAGCATGAAGAGCAACTGAGGCCTGTTGCGTATGTGAGCAGAAGTCTGACTCCCTCCGAAAAGAACTATCCCACCCATAAGTTGGAGTTCCTGGCCCTTAAGTGGGTGGTAGTTGACAAACTTAGAGACTATTTATATGGGGCGGAATTCACAGTGAAAACAGACAACAACCCCCTCACCTATCTCTTCACCACAGCAAAGTTGGATGCCATAGGACATAGGTGGCTGGCGGCGCTGTCTGCCTTCGACTTCGGCCTGAAGTACAGACCTGGGGCTGGAAACCGAGATGCAGACGCTTTGTCTAGGAGATCTCACGTCCCCACTTGCAGTACAGAAGACTGGGCCCAAGTGGCACCCGACGGGGTGCAGGCCCTCTGTCAAGGGGCTGAACTCCAAGCCAGTGGCGGCTCAAGAGCAGAAGAGATAGGGGTTACCATAGTAGGAGTTCCCACGCAATACTGTGGAGTAACCCAACTGGGGGAAGATAACTTGCCAAAACTGTCTAAGAAGGAGCTGAGATCCGACCAATTGGAAGACCCTATGGGGAGATTGGTCCTAGAGGCCCTGGAGAATCAGGACCCGAATAGATTCTTACGCCACCCTTCAAAGGAAGCTCGCCTGTTGAGGAAAGAGTGGGACAAGTTACAGGTGCATCGGGGAGTGGTCTACCGAAGGGGCCCCTCTGATGACCTAGAAGACAAATGGCAGTTGTTCTTGCCTGAGAAGCACCGAGAGACAGTCCTGGTTGCTCTGCACGACAACCATGGTCACCTAGGGGCGGAAAGGACTTTCCAACTCGTTAGGGACCGTTTCTATTGGCCCTGCATGAGGGCTGAAGTTGAAGAATACTGCCACTCATGTGCACGATGCATCCAGAGAGACTTTACCTCATCAAGCTGCCCCAATGGGCCATCTGCAAAGTCAAAGCCCACTTGATCTGGTATGCATTGATTTTCTCTGCCTCGAACCCGACCTGAGTGGACTAGGAAATGTTCTGGTAGTAACTGACCATTTCAACCGGTATGCCCAGGCCTTTCCAACCAAGGACCAGAAGGCTTCCACCGTGGCCAAAGTGCTGATGGAGAAATACTTCGTACATTATGGGCTACAACAACGGATCCATTCAGATCAGGGAAGGGATTTTGAAAGTCGATTGATCCGGAAACTCCTGGATTCTTTGGGGATCAAGAAGACAAGAACTACCCCCTATCATCCACAAGGTGATGCTCAGCCGGAGAGGTTCAACCGAACCCTGCTCAACATGCTGGGGACCCTAAGTAGTGAAAAGAAGCAACATTGGAGCAACCACATAGCGGCAGTTGTGCATGCATACAACAGCACCACCAGTGATGCTACAGGGTACTCACCCTATCGACTTATGTTTGGGAGAGAAGCAAGATTACCCGTAGATCTGGCCTTTGGCACTTCCATAGACCATTGTTCTGCTGCTTCCCACAAGGGATATGTCGATAGGCTCAGACGCAATTTGAAATTGGCCTATGAACAGGCCCAGGCGGCCTCAGAGCAAAGGGGGGCCCGCAACAAGAAAAATTTTGACTTAAAAGTTAGGATCCAGGATCTACAACCTGGAGACAGAGTGTTGTTGTGGAATTTGGGGATCCCTGGAAAACACAAGCTTACAGACAGATGGAGACCTGAACCTTATGTTGTTTGCAAAAGACTGCCGGGTCTACCCGTTTACAGACTTAAACCAGAAGGAAAGGTGTGGCCCTTGAAGACCTGGCATTGGAACCACCTACTTCCACTAGCGGAGGCAGTTCGGATACCCCCTGTGGCGGATTCCCCTGAACCAACTTCCATCCTGGATACTCCCAGACCGAACACTCGGTCCCAGACCTCTCAGATTGGGGATACAGAGACCTCGGAGATGAGTGAAGATGAGGGAGAAGAACTTGACTGGCTTTGGCCTTCACAAGCCCCAGGAACCTCTGCTATTGATCTTCCACCTGAAGAAGACACCATAGATCAGACACTGAATGCAGAAGCCACTGAGTTCATTCCATCCAGTCCTTGGTCGGATTCTTGGGAAAGTGCTTGTGACTTACCACCTGAAGAAGATCCAAGGGAGTCCCTGTACCTCCCTGCCCCGGAGTCCAGTGCTCCCGAACCAGAAGTAATTCCTGAGTTGGTTCCAGAGGAGGAACCTGTTCTAACAGAAAGCCCAAGAGGACAGAGGAAGCGAAGAGCCATAAAGCCTCCTAGAAGATTAACTTACCCACAGATGGGGAGAAGTGCGGAAGACACTGTGGTTACTGCCAGAAGGAGTATGGAACAGCCTGACCCTCCCACTGTTCATTTAGTGGGGGGCAACCCCAGCTCACTCTCTGGCACAGTTAGGCAGAACATTAA
The DNA here is from genome assembly GCA_029206835.1 of Rana muscosa. Lineage (NCBI taxonomy): Eukaryota > Metazoa > Chordata > Amphibia > Anura > Ranidae > Rana > Rana muscosa. Next base: position 53,222,663 of record CM055121.1, on the reverse strand, counting down.
TGATAGTGTGACCTGTGGGCAGGGGAGTTCACCGCCTCGGTTTTGGTGGGAATTTCCTCTGCCAACATCATACGAAAGTTTGATTGATGTTGTACCTTCTGTGATTTAAGTTTATGTTATCTTTGGGGACCAAAGAGTTTAAGTGGGGGGAGTGTGTAGCGGGGTCTCCTTTAAGGCCCCGGGACTACGTTACCCAGAACCCTGTTCGGCACCCAGAGTGCAGTTAGCCATCGCAGAGACTCATGGGAGGGGTTATTTAAGAAGGAGGTGAGGCGGAGCTCGGCCTCTTTGGACACCACGCTGCAAGCAAGAGTTTCTTCCTGTGCGAATCTGCTGCAGTGCAAGGCCTGAAGCCTGGGCCTTGCGCAACTTCCAAAGAGCCTTCCACCCCACTGCGGAGCCTGGGTGGCATCTGACTTGTCGAGTGAGGACATCGGTTGGATCGGGGACCCGATCGTTGCAGACGCTGTGTGCGGATACACAGCAGGGTGGACGTTCCGGACTGGGATCGCGTCCGGAGTGGTGAGCGGGCACCTGCCCAGACCAATAGACTGTGCCGTGTTCAGGACTATAGACTGCATAGGCCCACAGTTTTGTTTATTTGCTGTTCCCCGGGGGGACCGGTAGCAGGACAGAGTTGAAGTGTCCCCCCCCCCAGTATAGTGTTCCAAGTTATTGCCTGGTTGTGGATTACAAAGTACTATTCATCAAGTGCACCACGAAAGCTGGCATGCGAAGAAATCCCTATAGGAGGTGACTGAGATTTATTCCATGTCAGGCCTGACCGGGGTGGGAAGTTGAGATATTGTTTAGTGCGCCATAGGGCGCGCATACCATAATAGCTACACGTGGTGAAGTACCGTGCAGCGCCATTATTGTATGCTGTATTGATTTCTGCAGGGCTCTGCTAGCCAATTGCATGTGTTGTGTTCTGCTTATGCTACCTTTAATAGGAGAGTAAACTGTTATATTTAATCTCTTGCCTCAGAGTGTTGTCTTACTGCTAAGAGATTATTCCTTGCAATATTATTTGAATGTGATACAAATATAACCCTAGACTAGCTGTGCCAGAGTGGGTCGAGCAGATTGCTGGGGGTTGGTGGTGCTGTACACAGGGCCCGAAAACAAATCCAGCGGCTCTCTTAACTGGGGGTAGCGCTACATATACAATGCAACTTATGTGCAACAGTTGTCCATTATCATTGGTCAAAGCCAAAGTCGTATTCAAGTTGCACCAATCCAAAGTTGCATCAAGGTTGCACTCCAAAGTCGGCGCAACTTTGAAGTCATACAAGTGTGAATGGAGCCTAAGTAAACACAGGGCTCTGTACTGTGATTCACTAAGATAATCAGTAGGTCCCAGCCATAAATAATTGGCCAGGACCTGCTAACCAACTTGTGCTGTAGCGAATCCCAGATGGGGCGGCAGCTGTACATGTGTCTTCCCTACCTGGAAATGCCAGACCATGTACATGATCTGGCACAGAGCGGCTGCCCTGTCTCCATATATGTGCCTGGAGTGGTCCGCAAGAGATAAATGAAAAAATGCTGTTGATGTTAAATTTGGTGTAGGCATCAATGACCTTTGGTCACAAAAGAGTTCATCTCCATCTGTGGATCAATTATACCTAAAAATTAAATCATGCCTTAACTTTACTATTTGTGATCAGTGAGGGCTTGGATAAGTGAATTTTTTTTAATTTATTTACTTAATTTAAGAAAATTCTAAATTTCTAGATCATGCCCTCACAGGACCTTGCCACAACCTCCTCCTACCTAAAGACTCTATAAAACCACTCTGGAGCTGGCTTATTGTTACATAGCAGGCACCATCTCACACAAGGTACAGATGTATCAAAAAGTGGAGTTGCAGGATGTAAACAATACCAGCCATGGGAAGGCTTTTTTTTGCTTTTTTTTTTAAATGTGTTAAAAAAACTGAGAAATACCTTCCAAATGTATGCCATTAGCAAAGAAAATATATTTTTATAGCAACATAGCTATTCATTCATGAAAACTAACAAAAGTGTATATTTCTTTATCGTACATCACGGGACACAGAGCATCATAGTAATTACTATGTGGATTATAGGCCACTTTCAGGTGATGGACACTGGCACACCCAAGAAAGGAAGTCCCCCTCTATATAACCCCTCCCATACAGGGAGTACCTCAGTTTTTTTGCCAGTGTCTAAGGTGTTGGTCACAGTTAAAGAAGTGCTAAGAAGAGGTCTGCTGGAAGAATCCTTACAGGATCAAGGGGCTATGCAACTGGATCCATTCAAAGTGCCAAAAAAGGTCAAAGTGTATGGTACACGGGCCTCGTGGACGAAGAACGAGGCTTTGCCTGTAATGCTTCTCTTAGAGAGCTGGACCCTGGGACCCAGCACTTTGGTCATACAACTAATACCAAAGATTTTCTGGCAGGGTTCTGTACAGGTCCAAGGGAGTGGACCCTATATAAAGGGGACCCGGTCCTTGAAGGTTTTTTTATGACAGAGCACGCCATGATGGATGAAGATTGGGTCTGTCTGGTTGCCAGCAGAATCCTGCAGCTGGAAAGGTAAGTGAAGATCTTCCTAAGGAACTCAAGTGTTCGCTTATGGATTTTCTTCATTTTAGGTGTAAGGAGTAAGGTGTTGTCTTGCCTAGATTTCGCCACTAGATGGTGTGAAAGTGCACATACCTGATATTTGCTGTACCATGCTCCACAGTGATTCGCTCAGTGTCAGCAGGCTTGTCAGCTTGCTTCCTCTCCATGTTGCAGTCTCAGCCACCAGGAGGGGTTGGGGGGGATCACTTGCCCTTTTTTACGGTGCCTGATGTCCCCTGACAGGCCAGGTCTGCCCGATGTTCGGAGGTCCCCCCGTGGCCGCCCCATGACGAAGCGGACAGCGCCCACCCCTGCTGTGGACAAAGGCTACGGCGTGCAGCCCCCCCTCTGGGGTCACTGCAGGTCCTCCTTCCTCTCCCCCCTCACGCCCGCTGTCCCAAGCCGCGTGTGCACGTGCACGCACAGGAATTAATCTTTAAATAAGGGAGGCATTCCTGAGAGGGGGAGAGGGGCGTTGCTTAGCGCGGCCAGCGTGTGCGTGGGTCGGCGTCCACGTTTCTTCACACGGCACAGGCGCAGGGCTGCTTGCTTTTAAAAAAACTCTTTCTCTAGAAGCATCTGGGCTGACAGAGGGACACAGGACCGGATCGGGGCATGTAAGCTGTGTGGTGGATACAGGCATTCCTAAAGACACATCTACTCAACATCAGGCTGAGCAGTAATAGCAGCATATACATTAGATTGCTAGACTAAAGCTCAGCAGTGGATGCATTTGTATTAGTACCTCTGCTTTTGTGCTTAGGACTAAGCCTTCCCAAAGGGGGGGGGGGTGCAAGCATCTCAAAGAAGAGTGCAAGTGCGTCACCATCAGGGTCTGAGGATCCTAGTCACGCTTCCACAGTACTATCCTCCCTGGAAAGACCTGAAGCGGCTGGCCAAGATGAGCCATTGGGACCAATAGGCATTACAGCTACTCCCAACATCTCAGCCCCTGTATACGTCACTGAGGATGTTTTGTCTTCAGCTCTGGTTGGTTTAGAAGAGAGGTTAGCTGCTTTAATCACATCTTCTTCCCAGAGTGGGAAAAAGCGCGGTAGGTCCCCTTCCCCCGTCCGTGCCTTCAAGCAAGGGAGCAGCAGTGGGGATGAGTCACCATCAGGGGACCGGGAAGAGGGACAGACTGATGATTCCTCTTCTGAGGAGTCAACTTCAGAAGAACCCTTTTCAGCCTCACAATCTCAAAAGTTGCTGGTGCAATCCCTTATGCCGCGTACACAAGATCGTGATTCATGGCGGTTAAAAAACCGCCGTGAATCATGACATGAAAAACAAGGGAATGGCTTGTTCCCCCACACACGGTCGTTTTTCCCGTCATTTTTTCTCTTGTCGAGAAAAACGACTGTGTGTAGGCTCCGTGGCAGTGTTTCCCTATGGGAAAACTGCCGCGGCAAAAAATGACGGGAAAAACGACGAGAAAAATTAGAGCATGTTCTAATTTTTCTTGTCGTTTTTAATGCCGTTTTTCACGTCGGGAAAAATGACAAAAAGACCACACACGGTCGTTTTTCTTGTTGAAAATTATTTTTTTCATTTTTCACGACGGCCGAAACCCCCATTTCTTCTTTGGGTTCTCTAAAGCCCCCGCAGGCTCTACATGCCTTCCCTGTCCACCCGTTGCTGGAGCAGCTTATATATGCTGATTGGAATCACCCAGATAAGCATTTTCTCCCTCCTAAAAAGTTTTCTTTACTTTATCCCATGGAGGAAATATTCAGCAAAAAGTGCAGTGTGCCAGCAGTTGACGCTGCTATCTCTTGTGTGAATAAAAGTCTAGCTTGCCCAGTAGACAATGTTCAGGTGTTTAGGGATCCAACAGATAAAAGACTGGAATCTTTTCTGAAAACCTCTTTTGCTGTAGCAGGTGCATTAACTTAGCCTGCAGTAGCAGCAATAGGCATTTGTCAATCCCTAAAAGACCAGGTGAAGCAGGTTCTCAAGATTGTTCCTGCTCAGCAGGCCCGGGACTTGGCTGAACTACCAAGGGCTTTATGTTTTGCGGTTGACGCTATTAAAGATTCTATTCATCAGGCATCGCGCCTTGCTCTCCTTTATTGCATATGTGCAGAATTCTATGATCAAAAAACTGGTCAGCCGAGTCGCCATGCGAAAAGCTTTTGGCTGGATTTCCATTTGATGGGGAATGGCTGTTCGGGGATGATTTGGACAAATACATCCAAAAAAGTAGTAGACGTCCTTCATTTAAACGTTCTTTCTCTCCAGGATCAGGAGCGACAGCCTCCAGGCAATCGCGACAGCCTCCGCTGTCAGGTTCAAGAGGTAAACCTCAAGGTCAAGCCCAGGGACAAAAGAAAGTCCTGGGGGCGGAAACCTACAAAACAGAGTCCCAAGGCCTCCTTATGAAGGGGCGCCCCTCGCACGCTGGAGTGGGGGGGAAGGCTTCTGCAGTTTTCAGGGACTTGGCGGGAAGAAATCCAGGACAAAAATGGTCATCTCCACAGTATCTCTAGGCTATAAAAAGCGAGAGTTTCCATCGTCTCATTTTCTGAGATCAAGCATTCCCAAAGATCCAGGGAAAGGAAAATCTTTGTTTCTGGCGCTAGACCGGTTGATGTCTCAAGGTGTAATCATAGAGATCCCTACAGAAGGGCAGGACTTGGTGTTTTATTCAAATCTCTTCACGGTGCCAAAACCAAATGGGGATGTCAGACCCATTCTAGATCTCAAGGATCTAAATCGATTCCTAAATATCCGCTCTTTTCGCATGGAGTCAATCCGGTCAGTAGTTTCCACCCTAAGGGGAGGAGAACTTCTAGCGTCAATCAACATCAAGGATGCATATCTGCATTTGCCTATTCTCCCCGCTCACCAGAAATTCCTGCGATTCGAAGTAGAGCGTCGCCACTTTCAGTTTGTAGTCCTGCCCTTCGGTTTGGCTACTGCACCCCGAGTGTTCACAAAGGTTCTGGCCCCACTTCTGGCAAAAAGAAGTGCCCAGGGTATAGCAGTAATGGCATACCTGGATGACCTGCTGCTGGTAGATCAGTCGGTAGCTCGCTTGGACCAAAGTGTGCTCAGCACGGTCAAGTATCTGGGGAACACCTGGGTTGGATTCTCAACCTAGAGAAATCATCCTTATGGCCAGTTAGAAGGCGGGAGTACTTGGGTCTGGTCATAGACACAGCCCAAAGAAGAGTGTTTTTACCCCAAACAAAGGTCAGCGCTATAAGGGAGTTGGTCCAGGTGGTCAAGGCGAGGAAAAATCCTTCCATTCGCCTTTTGCATGAGGTTTTTAGGGAAGATGGTGGCTTCGAAGGAGTTCCCTATGTCCAATTTCATTCAAGGCTATTGCAAAACAGTATCCTGTCCGCTTGGAATAAGAAGATCCAAGCTCTGGACTTTCCAATATATCTGGCCCCAGGGGTGTGCCGGAGCCTCAGTTGGTGTTTGATAACCAAAAATCTGCAGAAAGGGAAATCCTTTATACCGATCATCTGGAGGGTGGTAACAACAGATGCCAGCCTTTTGGGCTGGGGAGCAGTCCTGGAAGAGGCTACTGTCCAAGGGAAATGGTCCGAAACTGAGAAGACCTTGCCCATCAACATCCTAGAAATTCGGGCGGCACGTCTGGCCCTGGGGGCATGGATGTTCCGGTTGCAGGGTTGTCCTTGCAGGGTTGTCCTTTCAGGATTCAATCCGACAATGCCATAGCAGTGGCTCCTATAAATCACCAGGGGGCACCAGAAGTCACGCAGCCCAAAGGGAGGTGAACCATATTCTGGCTTGGGCAGAGAGGCATGTGCCTTGCCTATCTGCAGTCTTTATTCTGGGAATAGAGAATTGGCAGGCAGATTTCTTAAGTCGCAAGGCATTGTTCCCAGGGGAATGGTCTCTACACCCTGACATCTTCCTGGCCATATGCCATAAATTGGGTACTCCTGACGTAGACCTATTGGCGTCCAAGTTCAACAAGAAGTTGGACAACTTTGTGTCAAGAACAAGGGACCCATTCACATATGGGACGGATGTGTTGGTAACCCCGTGACATCAGTTTTCACTGATTTATTCTTTCCCCCAGTTCAGCTGCTACTGCAGCTTCTTCGCATAATCAAGGAGGAAGGGAAGCCGGTGGTTCTTGTAGCCCCGGCATGGCCCAGAAGATCCTGGTATTCAGAAATCATAAAGATGGCAGTGGGGGACCCATGGTCCCTTCCACCACAGCCAGATCTGCTTTCGCAGGGACCAGTGTTCCATCCTACCTTACAAACTCTAAATTTAACAGTTTGGCTATTGAAACCCACATTCTTAAGAATCAGGGGCTTTCAGGTTAACCGGTGACTACTTTGATCAATGCTAGGAAGCCGGCCTCTAGAGTAATTTATTAAAGAATCTGGAGGGCATATGTTTCTTGGTGCGAATCCAAGGGTTGGCATCCTCGGAAGTATGTCATAAGTAGAATTCTTGCTTTTCTACCATTGGGGGTGGAAATTAAGCTGGCCTTGAGTTCTATCAAAGGTCAGGTCTCGGCCTTATCGGTGTTATTTCAAAGACCGATTGCCTCGCATTTCTTGATCCGGGCCTTTATACAAGGGGTAACGCGTATTAATCCGCCAGTTAGGTCACCCTTGTGCCCATGGGACTTGAATTTAGTTTTGTCAGGGTTACAAAAACAGACCTTTGAGCCGATTCGCCATATTCCCTTGGTCCTTTTGACAAGGAAATAGTTTTTTCTGGTTGCTATATCCTCTGTAAGAAGGGTATCAGAGTTGGCTGCTTTTAATTGTATAGAGCCATATTTAATTATTCACAAGGACAAGGTGCAGTCACGTCCTCATCCAACCTTTCTGCCTAAAGTAGTGTCAGGTTTTCATCTGAACCAGGATGTTGCCCTGCCTTCCTTTTTTCCACAACCTCGTTCTGAAGAAGAAAAGTCATTACATTCTCTTGATATAGTAAGAGCAGTTAAGGTCTATCTGAAAGCGACTGTTTAGATACAGAAATGTGATGTTTTGTTTGTACTGCCAGAAAGCCCCAGGAGGGAGCAGGAAGGAGCAGGCAGCAGCGAAATCTACTATTTCTAAGTGGATTCGACAGGTTATTATTCAGGCTTATGGTTTAAAAAGAAGGCTTCCACATTTTCAAGTTAGAGCACATTCTACAGAGCAGTAAGTGCTTCATGGGCGGTGCATCACCAAGCCTCCATGACTCAGATTTGCAAGGCGGTAACTTGGTCTTCGGTCCATACATTCACTAGATTCTATCAGGTGGATGTAAAAAGGCATGAGGATGCCGCCTTTGAGCGCAGTGTGCTGCAGGCAGCAGTATAGGTCCTCACGTCTGATGGGGGCCTGCTTTTATTTGTGTCTCCCTCCCCTCAGAAGGCATTGCTTTGGGACATTCCACAAAGTAATTACTATGATGCTCTGTGTCCCGTGATGTACGATGAAGAAAATAGGATTTTTATAACAGCTTACCTGTAAAGTCCTTTTCTTGGAGTACATCACAGGACACAGAGGTCCCTCCCCTCTTGTTGGGATACTTATTGCTTTGCTACAAAAATTGAGGTACTCCCTGTATGGGAGGGGTTATATAGAGGGGGACTTCCTGTCTTGGGTGTGCCAGTGTCCATCACCTGAAGGTGGCCTATAACCCACATAGTAATTACTATGATGCTCTGTGTCCTGTGATGTACACCAAGAAAATAATTTTTACAGGTAAGCTGTTATAAAAATCCTATTATTTGTTAAATGGCAGAAATGTAGAGTGGCTATTACATGGCTGTAGTAGTACTCCCTCCCTACCCATGCATGGGTCCCACATTTTTTTTATCGCAAGTTTGACTAATCCTGTAAAAATTCAGAGATCCCAAACTTAGAAGCAAATCCTATTAACCACTTAAGCCCTGGACCAATATGCAGCATAAAGACCAGGCCCCTTTTTGCGATTCGGCACTGCGTCGCTTTAACTGACAATTGCGCGGTCATGCGACGTGGCTCCCAAACAAAATTGACGTCCTTTTTTCTCCACAAATAGAGATTTCTTTTGGTGGTATTTGATCACCTCTGTGGTTTTTATTTTTTGCGCTATAAACAAAAATAGAGCGATCCGCGATTTTTTTTGTGACTGCGACATTATGGCGGACACATCGGACACTTTTGACACATTTTTGGGACCATTGTCATTTTTACAGCGATCAGTGCAATGAAAATGCACTGGTTACTGTAAAAATGACACTGGCAGTGAAGGGGTTAACCACTAGGGGCGCTGAAGGGGTTAAGTGTGCCTAAGGGCGTGATTCTAACTGAGGGGAGGGCATGGCTACGAGTGACACGTCACCGATCTCCGCTCTGATTACACAGAGCGGAGATCGGTGAAAGTGTCAGTAGGCGATGGGGAGATGTTGTGTTTACACTAACATCTCCCCACTCCATCCCTCCGTGAGACGATCGTGGGGATCCTGGCGGGGATCGAGTCCGCGGGATCCGCGGTCCGACTCACGGGGATGACTGCAGGGTCGTGAGCGACCACACGGCAGGCAGTTAAAGGGGACGTACAGGTACGTGATTGTGCCTGTACGAGCCATTATGCCGACGTATATATGCCGTGAGCAGTCGTTAAGCGGTTAAAGTCTATTGGGTGGTGTTTTGGATCCTGTTTGAAAGCTTTTACAATTTTTGGGGCTTAGCCCCGGTCCACACTGATGCGAGTTCATACCGAATGTGATGCGTCAAAACCATTCTAAATTCGTATGTCATCCATAAAGTCATTGTTTTCAATGACGGTTGTTCACACACATGCGTTGCGATTCCTCTACGAATGCGATGCGATAAAAAAAAGGGTCTTGTGCGAGTTTACTGCGTTGCAAATTTAGTCTCCATAGACATCAATGTAAATCGTTCTGGAATCGCATTGATGGTTCACATATGTGCGAATTCCACCACATTACTATCCACAAAAACCAGGAAGTACACAGGAACACCTTTTTTTTTTTTACATTATGATTTCATTGGCTAGAACATTAATCGCAGCTATGTCCAACTCCTGAAATTCACGGTAAAATCGCAGTAAATTCGCACCTCACAAAGGACACAAAAATGGAACAAATTCACAGCGCAGCAGTGTGAACCGGGCCTAATAAGTGAGCTAATTTGTGAAAAAAAATATGGGAGGCTGCAAACTGCCAAGGAGGACATGTGATTTTTTTTTTTAATACTGTAGAGTGGGGAAGGGTTATTTTCATGCAGCTTGGAGGGCAACTTGTAAAATACACAAATCCTTTCAATTACATGCTTGGCGGAAGTCTTAAAGTTATGGATTTATGGAACAATATAATATAAAAAAACATCCTCAGTGACAATGTAGTCTGACAGTGATTTGGCTTATGATTTGATTTTCCTTTTACAATTCACCTTTTTCAGGGAGTTTTAGCAGCGACACATGCTTTTTCATCAAACAGTACTAGGATTGCTTTGACCAGCAGATGAAAATTGTTGTTTGCTGAGGGACTTCATATTCTTTCTGGTGCAAGCTGTCCTGCTGCTAGGTAACTATTATCGGGTATTTTCATACAAGAATTAAAAATGAGCAAGACTAGGGCTCAATGTCCCAGAAACACAAGCACCATCACTTTTTATTCAAGAATTAAGAGATTGCAAATGATAAAGCAATGTAGATCTGGCCAGCAGTAAGACCGTTTTAATCTTGGACAATAGGCCCAACCAGTGTATGTCTAACATTTTTTCTGTACCATGGGGATGCGGGGGTTGCTATGAATGTGAGTGATAAGTTGTGTGGGGTTTAGGTGTACACTGTTTTTGAACTTAAAGGCTTAGTTTACATATTCCAGAAAATAGCTTATGCAGTTAGGGGGCCCCAGTAGGTAGCTAAAAATGGTGGAACTTTGTAAAATGTTCATTAATTGTAAAAAATATATGTTTTTTACTCCTGTAATGCTGGGAGTAAAAGTCCAATGGTTTTCATTTTCTAATACATAGAGGGGTCAATATATCGAGCACCTCATCCTAAATAAATACACAGAGAAAACAAAAAAGGGGCACTGTGAACTTTGAAGGTGCTGAAGGACAAATAAGTAAATATTTTATATTATTTTTCTAACTTTCATTGCATCAGTTTAAAACAAATAAAATAAAGAATAAACTGTGTTAAGAAACCCTCTTAGTTGTATTGGACCTCACTAAGGGTTACCCAAATCACATATGTTATATGCCTCTACGCATTTCACAGAATAGACCATCTTCTTCAGGAGGACTTTAAGAGATATAAGATCTAAACAACCATGAACAGTAGAAAAGAAAGTATAATATACAAAATAATGCATAACCATTATAAATATACATCACACAATACATATTACAATGATAATATTCCCTATGCTACTCACTAAGGCCAAGTTTCTATCCGCCACAAGCCCAGACTAGGGGAGAAAGCTCTCCACCACCAAAACACCCCTGGGGTGAGCGCAGGGGCACTCCATAGGAGCAGCTAAGGAAAAAGAGTGCAGTGGGGAGTGATGCACCATTACTGGAAAATTGTTACATCCTTAACCAAAATGTATTCTATTAAGACCTACATTGGATGAATGAGGTCTAATCTAAGAGCAGTAGGAGGTACAGTATCATCTCAGGCCATACATCCTTAAAAGTAAGTTATTGTAGGGGTGATCAACTCAATGTTATAATAGTTTAGACCTCTGTCGGGTGGTTCCTCTCACCTATAAAACACAAGATAATGATGGGAGATACAGGACGGTTATAAAGACTCTACTTGGGTTACCGTGTACAAAATAAGTTAAAGTACACAGGTGTTACCAAAAAATGATCTCTTTATAGTGGACTGTTTTTTTTATAAGACCTTTTTAACTTTCTGTATGTAACTCTATATACAACTCCTCTCATCTTGTAATTTAATTAAAGGATGTGGGTATTTTTCCATTTTTCCATTTTCCCATAGGAAATGGACTTTCTCCCTGCCAGTGGTGGCTGGTGTTTTTGTTTTAGGGGGGCGGCAAACAACCACCCACCCCCACCCCCCCCCCCCCCCCGAGCGGCCGGCGGCACCTCCTCCCCTCTCCCCCGCAGGCGGTCCGGCACTTAGCCCATCTAGGCGGGTAGCAGGTGGCGGGCAGCGGCTGCTTGTCCTCTCCTTCATCGGTGGCTTCCAGAATGCGGTTCTTCCCCTCCTTCTACGTGTCCAATAGGATCGCCTGTTCTTTCATCCAATTGGGTGTCAGGTGTCAAAAGATGCTTCCTGATTGGCCAGGAGGAGGATCAGTGTTACAACAGCGAATATTCATTCACAGACCTTGGACAGAGGGGTGGTCGTGGAAGTGGTATACTTGGATTTTGCAAAAGCGTTCGATACAGTTCCCCACTCACGGCTCATGTGCAAGGTAAAGTCTACAGGATTGGAAATATCAGTTTGTAAATGGATAGAAAACTGGCTAAAAGACAGAATTCAGAGAGTAGTGGTTAATGATTCTTACTCTGAATGGTCCAAGGTTATCAGTGGTGTACCCCAAGGTTCAGTGCTGGGACCCTTACTTTTTAATATGTTTATAAATGATATTGGGTCTGAGATCAAAAGTAACATTTCTGTCTTTGCAGATGACACCAAGCTATGCAGTGGAATAACGTCCTTACAGGATGTCGCCAATTTACAAGCCGACCTCAATGCTCTGTCTAATTGGGCGACTATGTGGCAGATGAGGTTTAATGTTGATAAATGTAAAGTTATGCACTTGGGGGCTAAGAATATGAATGCATCATACATACTAGGGGGAGTACAACTGGGGGGATCTGTAGTGGAGAAGGATCTGGGGGTTTTGGTAGATCATAAGCTCAATAATGGCATGCAATGCCAAGCTGTGGTTTCCAAAGCGAGCAAAGTCCTTTCTTGTATTAAGAGAGGTATGGTCTCCAGAGAGAGAGATATCATTTTGCCCCTGTTCAAATCATTAGTTAGTAAGACCTCATCTGGAATATGCAGTTCAGTTTTGGGCCCCAGTTCTCAAAAAGGATATTGGGGAACTGGAGAAAGTGCAGAGAAGGGCAACCAAACTCATAAGAGGGATGGAGGAGCTCAGCTATGAGGAAAGATTAGAGGAACTGGATTTATTCACTCTTGAGAAGAGGAGATTAAGGGGGGATATGATCAACATGTACAAATATATAAGGGGTCCATATAGTGAACTTGGTGTTAAGTTATTCACTTTACGGTCAACACAAAGGAGATTTCACCTCCAAATACGGAAAGGTTTCTTCACAGTAAGAGCTGTGAACATGTGGAATAGACTCCCTGCAGAGGTGGTTCTGGCCAGCTTAGTAGATTGCTTTAAGAAGGGCCTGGATTCTTTCTTAAATGTACATAATATAACTGGGTACTGACATTTATAGGTAAAGTTGATCCGGGGAATATCTGATTGCCTCTCGGGGGATCAGAAAGGAATTTTTTCCCCTGCTGTAGCAAATTGGATCATGCTCTGCTGGGGTTTTTTGCCTTCCTCTGGATCAACTGTGGGTATAGAATTGGGTATATGGGATTGTACGATATTTCTTTTTTTTTTTTATGGTTGAACTGGATGGACTTGTGTCTTTTTCAACCTGACTAACTATGTAACTATGTAACTATGTAACACCTGGGTGGGCTGTGAGTGCATTCTCTGCGCCCCGAACCCACCCTATTTTGAAGCCTATTTTAGCCTCTGGCTCTAATCAGTGCTTCAAAAAAAACACCCATCCCGCATTGAAATCCATGCATCTGGCATCCTGAAAGGGTCCAGACGCATGCACTGGGGAAGGCGACGAAGGATGGGGGGGCGGGGCCCATGCGCCCTTAATGGACGGGCCACACCTGCTGTACTTTTTTGCCATTGGCACAGGTAGTGCCAGGCTTCGTAGCCCTACAAAAGGCCAGAATTTGCTAAAAAGATTGCCCCCCCCCCCCATATGCATTTGCCCCCTCCAAAAGTCTGAACATTCATTGGGATTCACTGAAATCCTAGTGATTACAATTTGACAGAGATTTGCTTATCACTTCTAAATACATTATAGTTGAGATTAGGATCAATTAGCAAACTGTGCTTTACTTCAATAAATTGCAGTGTTAGGGTACATTCTCTTGTATGCCTATTCTGTATTTGAAGGTCCTAACATAAGTCAGAAGTCCTTATTATGTTTGCAATCTGTGATAGCATCAAGTTTTATTGCTAAATCTTTAACAATACTGCCTTATATTTTTTTCGTATGCACCTATTATTAGAGCCTTTTAGTTTTCTTGATTTGAGGGCAACAGTCCCTTTTCGTGGCTGACTAGGGATGTACTGATACTAATACCGAGCATTTTCATGAGTACTCGTACTTGTGAAAATGCTCCAGATACCAAAACCGATATTTTGCGGTGCGATTTGCGACAATACTAAATGAATGGCCGCAAATTGCACTGCAAAGAATCGTATGCAATTCGATCAGGAATGGGGTGCGATTCCTGTGTGTATAGAAAGGGAAGCCCAATGTAGTGGCCAGTTTATTAAAAATGTTTTAACTCACATTAAGTACAAATCACGGCCGCTGGAGGTGCTCACAGGGCTGGAGGAGATGTAGAGGTGGAGCACCCCCAAGCTGACATCACTTCCGCCCTATACCCACAGGGGTCCCAGAACTTCTCCTCCAGCCCTGTGAGCACCTCCAGTGGCTGTGATTTTCTATCATCGGCGGGACCGGGACACTATGCAGATTTTGCATTTGACCAGATATGTACTTAAAGTGGAGTTCCACCCTAAAAAATTTTTTTTTTACCAAAAATCTTAAAAAATATAGAAAAACTAATTTGAAAATTTCGGCTGGTCTTCTTCCTCTGTCCTACTCGCGGTGTCTTCTGGTGAATGGGGCACGCTACCTCCTGGGAACTGTGTGTACCCCAGAGAGCAGCCGGCCCATTCACAAAGCACCGTGTGGCTCGCGCATGCGCAGTAGGAAACGGGTAGTGAAGCCGCACGGCTTCACAATTCCTGTTTTCCTAACTGAGGATGGAAGCGCCGGGAGCTGCCAGGATCGAGGGATCGGCCTCGGGGTGCTGACATCACGGGCGAGTAGGACAGGTAAGTGTCCTTATTAACCTCCCTGGCGGTATTCCCGAGTCTGGCTCGGGGTTAAATTTCAGCACCAAAAGCAGTAACCCCGAGCCAGACTCGGGCTGCGTCGCAGTGATCCAGGCAGGAGTTACTTACCTTGTCCCCTGGATCCTGCGATGCCTCTCCGCTGTGTGATCGAGCCGTCATCTCGCTCGATTCACACACTTCCGAGTGCCGCCGAGCTCCGTTCCCTGCGACGTTACGACGCACGGGGACGGAGATCGGCGCCAAATTCAAAAAAGTTAAAACACAGTATACATACCGTACACATAATAATAATAATAATTACACACACCCATTGTCCCTAGTGGTCTGCCCAGTGTCCTGCATGCACTTTTATATAATAAAAACGTTTTTTTTCTGCCTGGAAACTGGAGATTGTCCATAGCAACCAAAAAGTGTCCCTTTATGTCAAAAGTGGTTTTAGACCAGCTAAAAAACAGCGATAATAAATTAGAATCACTCGCAGAATTAAGCGATAGCGATTTGTGGGAAAATTTGTCACTTTTATTATTATTATATTATTATTTGTTATAATTATTTAATAGTTATTTATTTTATTATAATGTATAATTTTGTTTTTTTAACTTTATCATACCCGGGATGTCTACTAGACTCTGGTTTGGACAGATTTAAGTGAGTTATTCTTAAGAATTACAGGCCTGCAATATAAAACGCCAAATTTCCATGCAGAATAATGGTACCGCTTTCAGCACCTAAAATCTGACAGAATCATACCGCCAGGGAGGTTAAAAGTCAGCAGCTACAGTGTTTGTAGCTGCTGACTTTAAAAAAAAAATTGCGGGTGGAATCCCCCTTTAATGTGAGTTAAAACATTTTTATTAAACTGCCCACTAGATGGCGCTTCCATTTCTATACATACACACACACAGAGAAGCGGTCTGGGGAATTACATGCGATTCAGACAGGAATTGCACCACGTTCCTGTTCAAATGGCATGCAATTCTTTGTAGATTTATTTTTATTTATTTTATTTATTTATTTCTATGCAAAGCGCACCACAAAGTATCGGTACTCGGTATTGGCGAGTTCTTGACCAAAAGTATCGGTACTCGTACTCACTGATAAAAAAAATTGTATCGGTGCAACCCTAATGCTGACCCATCCATAACAAAGCTGCTTTATTTTTGTCTGCAAGGCTTAAAAAAATAACTACTTGTTCTTGGAGCTGCTTTTTTTTTTTTTGCAACATGAAATGATTTTGGTTCTAAAAGTTTTTTAAACTGTAATAGATTTTACTTTGTAACATCAGTTCAACACCATTTTAGGTTTACCAGCATAGAGACCCTGAGGTGATTCCTGCCATTGTCCCATTTTGTCTAAAACCAGACCTGCCCTTGTCTCAGCTCCCTCCCACAGTCTCTATTAGTTTCTGAGCAGCTGTTCTAACACCACTCTCTCTCCAGCTATGTACTCTAGACAGGTTTTTCCCTACTGTTAGCACTAGGTTTGTCATAGTTCTACTCACCAGTGGCCGTATCTCTGCTGCCCTACCTGTGCTCACCCATTCTGCAGTTCCTGTGCCCTCTGTCAGAACTGTACTCTTCTCTTAGCTGTGCTCACTCCACCTTCATGGCCCCATCTGCTTGCCTTGTTAATGATTTAATGTTGCAGCACATAGCCACCTATCAACTGTCGTACTATTTACAACTGTCATACTGACTAATGCAATTGTATATGATCTGCCATTAACTATTACACTGGCTTATGTCATATACTGCGTAATCTGTTAGACCAACTAATGTCAGTGTATATAATATGTCACTTGCTGTCACATTGACCAATATTATTGTACACAATCT
This sequence comes from Rana muscosa, assembly GCA_029206835.1. Lineage (NCBI taxonomy): Eukaryota > Metazoa > Chordata > Amphibia > Anura > Ranidae > Rana > Rana muscosa. Next base: position 53,206,120 of record CM055121.1, on the reverse strand, counting down.
ATCAACAATTTGTGTAAACTGTATATAATGTCACCTACTACACTAACTAACGTTTGTAAGGGGTGCAATTACAAGCAATCATGAACACCTTCAAGCTGGGAGATCTTTATATAACCTGCAGAGATTTGCTAACACAGTGGTACATCCCTGTGACTGATGACATATTGGGGTTGATTAACTAAAGGCGAAAAGGTTGTACACATTGCAAATGGAGCAAGTGCCCTTGCAGATTGCAACTGCACTTGCAAAGTACATAGGGGGTTATCTGCAAAAGGCAAATCCACTTTGCACTACAAGTGACTGCAAGTGCACTTGGAAGTGCAGTCACTGTAAATCTGAGGGGTAGATCTGAAATGAGGGGAAGCACTGCTGATTTTATCATCCAATCATGTGCAAGCTAAAAATAGGATTTTTGCACTCACCGTAAAATCCGTTTCTCTGACGTCCATGGACTGACACAGCTCTCATACTGTTTACGTGTGGGTATATGTCCCTGCTTGCAGGAGAAGACCTAGGCAGAATGTTAGATGTTAGAAACATTCTAGAACAAAACCAGAGCTGAACAGCCCCGCCCAGGGGGGCGGTCCCTCCGGACATTACCCTCCCACTTGCAGCTAGCAGACCTCAGTTCGTAACAAAGCAGTACAAACCTTAAAAGGAAGGGTGGGTGCTGTGTGAGTCCATGGACGTCAGAGAAATGGATTTTACGATGAGTACAAAAATCCTATTTTCTCTTATCGTCCATGGACTGACACAGCTCTCATACTGTTTACGTGTGGGACGTCCCAAAGCAGTATAAGAAAAGGGTGAGAGCAAATAGTAAAGGAACAACCAAAACTTCACTCCAAACCAGCAGAGCTCCTCAACGGAGGAGTTGCAACATTAGGCAGCGGCCTGCAACACTTTGCGGCCGAAGGAAGCATCCGAAGATGCAGCCACATCAACCTTATAGAATTTTGAAAAGGCATGAACAGACGACCAGGTCGCCGCCTTGCACACTTGTGCAACTGACGCTTGATGTCGGAAGGCACAGGAAGCACCAATTGCCCTGGTGGCATGCGCCGTAAACGGAAAGGGAGGGGCCACCCCCTTAATGGCATAGGCCTGTATAACAGTCTGTCTGATCCATCTAGAAAAGATGGCCGACGACACCGCTTGGCCCTGTTTCGGACCAGAGACAGACACAACTAGTGAGTCATATCACGTACCACATAAAATGTGTGAAGCGCAAACCTTCTGGAATGCGATGTGTGAGGACACAAGGACGGGAGGACAATGTCCACCTGTAGGTGAAAAGCCGAGACCACCTTTTGCAAAAGGAAGGTCGCGGATGCAACACCGCCTTATCCTTATGGATGACCAAATAGGGCGACTTGCAGGACAAGGCCGCCAACTCAGACGCCCGTCTGACAGAAGTAATGGCCACTAAGAAGGCCACCTCCTGAGAAAAGGTCAAGAGGGGAATATCTCTGATATTTTCAAAGTGAGGATCCTGGAGAACCGAGAGCACCAAATTCAAATCCCGAGGAGGGGGAGGAGGTTTCAACAGGAGGGAGCACATGGCAAACCCTCTGCACAAAGGTGCTACCAAGGAATAACCCGCTAGCGGTTGCTGAAGGAAGACGGCCAAGGCCGAAAACTGACCCCTAATGGTACTCAAAGCAAGCATTTGGGTCACCCCACACAGCAAGGACCGCAGGATACTGGGGACGGAATACGTCGTAGATGCTAGTCCAGCTCATTGCACATAGCGATGTAAGCTTCCCAGGTATGGTGATAAATCTTTCAAGCGGAAGACTTCCGTGCCCTGAACATGGTCGAAATGACCGAATCCAAGAGACCTCAGACTCTCAGTACCTGGCTCCCAATAGCTATGCCGTTAAGCCAGAGACTAAAAAACAGGATGAAAAATAGGACCTTGAAACAGAAGGTCCTCCCTTATTGGCAACCGCCAAGGAACGTCCGTGATGAGACATACCAGATCAGCGTACCAAAGACGGCGAGACCCACCCTGCGCAAGAGGATCACCGGAATCCCTTCAGCCACAACCCTGCGCAGCAGGTGAGGAAGCAGCTGCAGCGGAGGATAACAGATATCAGGTGATAATGACCCCATGGGGCCCACCAACGGATCCGAGGCATCCGCCCAAGGATGCCTGGACCTGGCCACAAACCTTGACACCTTACAATTGAGTCGAGAGGCCCTCAGGTCCACAACCGGCATGTCCAGGTGTAAGGACCACTCTCCTGGTCCAGCATCTGGCGACTCCCATAGTCCGCCTGTCATTTGTCTACGCTTGAACGTAGACGGCCGATAGAGACCACGTGGGGAGGCATATTCTGATTGCCCGTATTTCCAGAACATTGATCGGTAAACGGCTTCGTCCGGAGTCCAAGCCCTAGGGCTGACAGGACTCCCCAGACTCCACCCCAGCCCGTCTGGCTGGCGTCCGTCATGAACACCGTCCATTGGATGGGGAGGGATGACTTCCCGGACCGAAGAGCCGGGGACCCCAACCACCACACAAGGGACACCCTAAGTGGGTGACTCATCAGGATCTAAAGATCCAAGTGCAACAGAGATTTGTCCCAAGTGGACAGGATCTCTTACTGTAATGCCCGTGTGTGTGATTGGGCATACGGAACAGCCTCAAACGAGGCCCTCATGAGTCCCAGGACTCTCATGCAAAAAACGGGTTGATGACCATTTCCGAGACGTCAGGACCCGCATTACAGACTGAAAGTCAGCAACTTCCCCAAGGTTAGGAATACCTACGCCTCCATGGAGTCCAGGATCAGACCGAGATACTCCAAATGCTGAGCCGAGACCAAGACCGACTTCTGAATGTTCGGGAGCCACCCGAAGTCCCTAAGGGTCTGACTGACAATAGTCACACTTCTAATTCTGAGCCATTGTCTGCCCTTAGAAGAAGATCGTCCAGATAGCCCATGATAGCAATGGCTAGAACCGGAGCAAGCTCCTTGGTAAAAAACCTTTGGTGCCGAGGCTAGGCTGAAGGGAAGAGCCACAATTGATAGTGGACTTCGCCAATCGCAAAGCGCAGAAACTACTGTTGACGTGCGCAGATCGGAACATGCAAGTAGGCGGCCTTGATGTTCAAGGATGCCAGAAAATCCCCTTGATGGAGTGCAGCGAACACCACGCGAATGAATTCCATGCGGAACCTTTGCACCATCGCAAAGGCAGTCAGGCCTTGAGGCCCAGAATTGGCCGAACCCCTGTCCACCTTTTGGGACTACAAACAGATTCGAGTAGAAACCCTGAACAACCTCTCCCGTGACGGAACCGGCACAATCACTCCGGACCTGATCAATCCTGTACGGCCCTTAAGAGGGCCGCCCGATGGGCAGGAAGGAGAGGGAGAATTGAGGGAAAGAATCTGTCTGGGGGCCAGGAACGGAATGCTATCCTGTATCCTGAGGTGACCACCTCGCACACCCACCGGTCGGAGATCCGGGAGGTCCACTGAAACGTGAACCTGCAAGGACGTCCCCCCCCACCCCAGATATGGGCAGGGGCAAGACTCCATGCGGCGGTAGGCTTGGGAGCTTGCTTGGTAGGCTTACGCACCCAGGGATGCTTATGTCCCACAGCCGCACTTTACCCAGTCTGGGAGGGCTTACCCGTGGATTCTGACTGACGAGAAGAAAATCATTCTTCTTTGCCGGAAAGGGAGGGCCCGGCCTACGGTGGGGCTCCTTTTTCCATACCACACTGAGGAAGGAAGGTGCTCTAACCCCTTGTGACAGCCATAATAATGGCATCCAGGGTGGCCCCAAACAGTCTACCGCCCTCAAAGGGCAAGTCAGCCAGGAGCTAGGTCGGCCGACCAGCATTTCAGCCAGATAAGGCGACGCAGCACCACAGCAGATAGAGGCCCAAGAAATTAAAGGCATAGTGGCATCGCACACAGAGACTAAACCCTGCGCCAGTTGGTGAGCCAGGGTAATGGTCTCAGGAGGGAGATTATGCTCTTGAACCATCTGGTGCAAAATCTTTGCCCATCCTGTGAGTGTCTTGAAACACAAGTGTCGCCTCCCCTATAGGGCGTAAGGCAGACCCCAAAAGGTAAACATAGTTCTACTCACCACTTCTGACCTCCTGTCAGTGGGATCCTTAAATGCAGGAGTCCCTTCCATTGGGAGCATGGTAGCCTTATTCAAACGGGCGACCGGGGGGTCGACCACTGGGGGGGAGAGCCCCTTCTTAACCAGGTCCTCCTTAAAGGGGTACCTCATGGCTAGGCGCCGCGGGACCGTCAAAGTCCTCTGCGGCTTACCCCAGACTTAGTCAATGAATGTATGGAAAAAACCTTTTTGAATAAACGGCTTTAAAGGAACCAAAGGAGACAGCTTCTACCTGAGGTTCCTCAGCCTCAACATTCAGCTTGAGAGTGTTCCTCACAGCATCAATGAGTTCACTTAGAAGCACCCTGTCAGTTTTTGAGAACTGGGGTCTTCCTCACAGGGAATATCCTGTTTAAAAAACATGAAAATCCTCAGAGCTAGGGTCCTGAGCAGCCATAGCTAGGCCCGTATCTGAGACAGAGCACTTCCCTACAGGAGGATGTGTGGGGAGGGGGCGCTTTACAGCTCCCTTGCGCTCGCACACCGCTTCCATCCTGACAAGGATGATTCCCGGACTGCCGACAACTAGTCGCTAGGGACCACAGGTGTAGGAGCACTGCCAGTTGCCTCAGACAAATGTGGAGAAGCAGGTGAACTAGACTCCATACTGCCACCCTCTGACTGTTAAACACTATCATAATGAGTAACACAGTCCACCCACTGGCTATGCTGAAGCTGAGGAGGGGACACCCAGAGTACTCACCAACCCCTGTAAGGACCGCTCATTCCGCTGTATGAAACCGCGCTGCCGTGCGGGTGAAGCCTGGGGAGAGTGAGGAGACTGTGGAGACCGGACTGTGAGGAGATTGGATATTCGCGCCGCAACAGCGGCCGATAGAGGCCGAAACTGTAAGCAAAAACGCTGCGGCTTCAAGAAAATGGCCGCCGGCCGCATACAATACTGCGCCATCGATCCGCAGCAAGATGGCCGCCGAGCACGTTTTTTTCAAAATTACCTCACAGCGCTAATGGCGCACATGTTTTGTGGTTGTTCACTAACCACAAGGCAGGAGCTCCTGCCCTCACTGGCTGTGGCGCGGCAAGCGCTGGGGCGGCTGTTTGAACACAAACAGCCCCCCTCAGGAACTGAACCTGTGAAGCTTAGCTTTGCTAAGCATGCATGAAACCACTATTCTACCACAGTATGTCAACACTCACACACCAGAACACTGCCCCAGTGCCATTAAAACAGACATGAGCTCCCCCAGCCAGGCCAGAGTGACCCCCAAGCACCCCCACACAGCACAGCACCAGTACAGGGTGCAGAGAACAGCATAACAGGGGGGAGACAGGGAGAACCCCCCACATAAAGAAACACAGCCAGTATGTACTCACCTGCAGCAGGAGAGACTACTTACCCATCCCTAGAGGGACCCACTGGCTTGTCTCAGACAGACTTATCACAGAGTAGTACTGCGTAGCTGTCGGCCCGGTCCACCGCAAAAGATACAGTCAGGTACTGTTCAATCTTGAGAGGACCGCGGGAGCATGGAAGCAACCCGGCCACCCCTGGAGCCATGGGGTATGTCGTGAACTGAGTCTCACGCACACAAGGCGAGGATCAGCACGCTCGATGGTCGGACAGGGAAGACTACGAGGATACTAGTGTCCCTAACCTGTTGCCCAGCCGACAGTTGATTTAAGGTCTCAAAAATAAAATAACAAAATTCCCAAAGTAATAAAATGTAAAAGTAAAATCTTCCAAGAGACTGGCTCCTGAGAGAGCCACGTCTTCTCCTTCTGCTAGGCAGAAAAAAACTGAGGCTGCTAGCTGCAAGTGGGAGGGTAATGTCCGGAGGGACCGCCCCCTGGGCGGGGCTGTTCAGCTCTGGCTTTGTTCTAGAATGTTTCTAACATCTAACATCCTGCCTAGGTCTTCTCCTGCAAGCAGGGACATATACCCACACGTAAACAGTATGAGAGCTGTGTCAGTCCATGGACGATAAGAGAAATGTTGTTTTTTTATTTTCCTTGCATATCCCCCTCAGATCTACAGTGACTGCACTTCCAAGTGCACTTTCAGTACACTTGTAGTGCAAAATGGATTTGCCTTTAGTAAATAACCCCCATAGTCTGTTTGAATTTAGTAAATCAACCCTACTGTTCCTATTCTTCCAGAAAATTTTATCATCATGGTTTACTACAGAATACAGAAAGAAGGGCAGTATCAGGTTCAGCAGTATTAAAGCAGACCTTCACCCTCAACTAACTTTCATTTTGTCTTGCCTCCTCCCTCTCCTACATTTTGGATATTCATTTTTTTATGTAGTAGATTTTTTTGTGCTGCAAATGTGAGGATGAAATTTGCTTCCCCCAGTCCCCCTCCCAGATTCTGATGTGCTTCAGGGCTTCGGGTCTCAACAGAGCCCTGTGGAACATCTGGATATGTGCAGCTTTTCCCGAACATCTGCGCATGCGTGGCTCCCCCTGTGCACATGCAAAAAACAGCTGTTATGGGAACTTCCACAACTTTGTCATGTTTGTTCATACAAAGGGACTCTTTTGCACGTGTGCAGATATGCTGAAGGGCTCTGCTAAGACCAAAAAGATGGGCAGAGGTCTTCAGCATGTCTACACATGCATCATAATAATAAAAATGAAAGGAGATTGAAGTTACTCCTTAAAGTGGATGTAAACCCACTCTCATCCTTTCAAAACTACTGCCATAGTGGTTATCTATAAGGATATACATGCCTGCTGCATGTATCCTTACCTGTCAAATGTCTCCCCTCTGTCTGTTATGAGACCCGAAAAACTGCAGATTCTGTGGGTGGGTCTGTTGTCTGGAGCTCGTGGGTGGAGTTGTGATGTCCATAGACTCCCCGCCCTCCTCTACATTCCCCTTGTCAACATGTATTTTCTCCTGTGTATTTCTTACACTGAACTTGTGCTGGTCTTGTGGATCATGCCCCATGATCACTAACATACAGAAGAAAGGAGGGGGGATGGGAAGTACACAGAATGTCTCTCTCACACTCGTACATAGGAGAAACTGACATCTACAGTATTTCTCTGTCTGACAAGAGGACTGCTCAGAGCTGAATTAAATCTTTGTGGCAAGACTGGGCACAGATAACATGAAATCCTATACTGTACAATGTACAGGCCTTAATTGAAAAAAAAAATTGGATTTACATCCACTTTACGGATGAGCAGACTTTTCACCTAACACCATTATTGATCTATATGTATGCTTGGCCTTAGGTCAGCCAGGAGATGGAAACAAAATAAAGAGTTGGAATACTTTCTCAGAGAGAGGTCTGAACAAGACTCCTGTTGGGACATCAGAGAGGCTCATTTACTAATGGAATGTGTGAATTTTCACTTCAATTATCCACTCCTGTGGAAGTCAAATTCCTGTTTACCTATTTTATCTGTAAATGATTGAGTATTCAAAATGAACAGGAATTAGATTTTTACATGACTGTACAAAAAAAGTAAATATCCACACGTAACGTTTCCCCCCCTTTTGTCACCCGTGACCCTGCCAAGCTACCTGTCGCGAGTACATAGGCTTCTCACAGAGGGAGAGCTGCCTGTCATGTCTACATGGGCTTTTCACCCCCCCCGCTCCTTTCCCCTGTTTGACTGACTGAGCCTGTTGTAATATGAGCTGACACACTGACACACACAGAGCTTTTCATTTTGTAGCCTCCCTGTGCCCCTATTATCAGGAAGATGTAAGCCAATTAAAGGCACAGTTTCAGTAGCCAATCAGAGAGATTGTACTAAGCTGCAGGAAGCAGCTGCAATGGATTCTGACACATGAAGTTCCCTCACAAAGTGGCTCTATAGCCTGGTATTCAGGAATTAACTACAAAAAGCCCAGGATGCTCTGACAAAACAGAAAAGTAAAATACTTAATTTTGTGTCCTGAGGAAAAGTCCTTGAGGGAGGGAAGATACCAGACCTGAGGGAGACGTGCTGTTTCTCAGATGATCTCTCCGCGCAATTCAGGCCTCCACCACGAGTTGAGACAACCAGCCTGAGAGAGAGAGATCCTAGGTGCATATTGAGGCGCACCTACCCTGACAGTGAATTGTTCTAGTGTGAGGGGACTGGTCGGGTTGCCAAGAGAGCCTGTCTGTTCCAGAACGTTCGTTTGGGCCTTGATCGCAGGATTTAGTGAGAGGGCATTTCTGCCCATCTACAAGGAACAGAGACACAGCACTACAGAAGGAGTTATTTGAACACTGTATACAGACATCATGGCTGGTAGTCATCTTGCTGACACTTGCAGTACCACAGGGAAAAAGGATAAAGCTATCCATTTTTAGGACATTGTATACAGACATCATTGTCCCCTCACCTTGTTGAACAAAACCCTGCCTGTTTCAATTGATAATCTGGGCCAGTTGTGTTGCTTGGCCCTGCTATACCAGAGTGTAAGTGCACCAACGAAAGTGGCTAGCTGTAGACACCAAATCTTATCTTTTCTTCAAAAGGACTGAAGCTACTAGTGTCATACAGATCCGCACACACATACTCAGGACTCTGCATATGAATTAGGTGTGTGGGACAATTTATCTAAGAAGTTAAGCTATTACCTGTTGATTTGTATTGAGTGTTTAAAGTTGGGCCTGTGGTGTCGGGGGACAGGAGAGAAAGGCCTGACACACAGGGAGTCATTCCTCTGCTCTCCTCCTACCTGGACACATAGAGCTAACCTGAATAGAGGTAACCAATCTAATTTAAAGTGTCATATTGTACTTTGTTTAACATTTAAGTGTGCCTCTGCTCTTGGGGACATTCTAGTGTTTGGAATCCCCTGAAAGCAGCTTGAGAGCTATATTGCTCTTAAATCTCAGTAACAATATATATTCAAGTAATCAACTAGAGAACAATAACTGTCTGTTATTCTTCCACAGAAATATTGCAGTAAAGACAATTTCTGTGTTTTATTATAACGTGTGTGTTTCTCATTGGTCATTGCACTTACACTATTGCCAGGTGTGCCAGAGGGGGCTGAGACTGTTATTGGGGTTGAGAGGCAGAGTAACGGACTGAACTAACTTAAGCAGCTCCTGCGGGGGTATCGCTACACGCACATGTATTGTTTAAAGACGAATATGGGCTCTATGACTCTAACACAAAGAACTGAGCGATCACATGATCGCTGTTTGCTCAGTGCTCTGGCTACTCCAAGTAGACTGTCAGTTACCACTTTCTTCTCTGCTCTTCCAGTGTTCATTTGGTCTGAGGAGGGCACAGGCAGGGCTGGCTCTGGTTCTCAGCCTCACATGCCAGCTGTCAATCAGGCAGCAGGGGGGATCCCATCAATACTGACAGAATCCCTACCAAGCCTGGCAAGGCTCTTCCACATCAGCTGGTAGCAGGTAACAGCCTGCTATAAGCTGACTGTGGATCACAGGAGAACAAAAGTAAATATCCACTTGGCGCCCGCCCGCTGTAGGCAAAGTGATGTACCCGTACTTTGCTGCCTACTTCTGGGTTTAGGGTGCGCACAAGTCCCAGCTATGGTGACCACATTTCCAAACTACCATTCAGGGACATCCTCCCTTCCCAAAAATCAGCTTGTGCTGTAACGAATCACAGCACAATGATTGGACACAAGAAGCGGGATTTATGATTTCTACAATCACAAGCAGGGGGCGGGATTGTGCTCCTCCAGGCTTTCCTGAGTAAAGCGGTGATGTGGCAGTCTTTTTTGGGGGCATCAGATTGGCCCGGGGGGTGGCTGTGTCAGTTTCATTCCGGGACACTGTATTGTCCTGGAATGAATGTGCCCGGGACAGACCTGCAAAATGCACGTGGTCACCCTAGTCCCAGCCAATGATTCACAGCCAGGACCTTGCTGATCAGGTGTGTGCAATCACAGCCAAGAGCTCTGTGTTGGTAAACATAGCAAGCAGGGATGAGAAGTTTAGAGATCTTTAGTGAAAAGCAGCACACTTTACACACATTACACATAGTTAGGCAAATATTTAACCCCTTGATCGTCCTAGATAGTGATGAGCCGAACACCCCCGGGTTCGGTTCGCACCAGAACCCGCGAACGGACCGAAAGTTCGCACGAACATTAGAACCCTATTAAATACAATGGATGCGAACGTTCGGATTCTAAAGTGCTAATTATAACGACTATTATCCATGTTATTGTCCGAAACAGAGTTTGGGAACCCGGGTTCTGCACCAGGGGACATGTATCAATGCAAAAAGAAGTTTTAAAAACTGACGTTTTCCGGGAGCAGTCATTTTAATGATGCATAAAGTGAAAAAAAAAAAGTCAAATATTCCTTTAAATATTGTACCTGGAGGGTGTCTAAAGTATGCCTGTGAAGTGCCACGTGTTTCCCGTGTTTAGAACTGTCCCTGCACAAAATAACATTTCTAAAGGAAAAAAAGCCATTTAAAACTGCTTGCGGCTTTAATGCAATGTCTGGTCCCGGTAATATGGATGAAAATCTTTATGAAAAATGGCATAGCTACCCCATCAACCCCCCCCCCCCCCGCCCTACCCGAGCACATTACCAGCCCCTTTGGGTCTGGTATGGATATTAAGGGGAACCCCTCACACAAATTTAAAAAAGGCCCTATATACTCTGAACAGCCGTATACAGGCGGTGCAGGGACTGTAGGTTTGTTCTTATGTAGAATCTGTTTGTAATTTTGAACAGCTGCATTGTTTAAGTGTAGCTCCATGCCAAATTCCTTTTTTTTAGCTTTTTGGAAAACATAGGGAACGGTTATCACCCCTGTCACATTTTTTTTGCTGTCTGTGCCCCTGTTCAGAACATTTCACCTCACTTTGCGTCCCAACGACAACTGTTTTTGAAATGTGGTGTTTTTATTGAAACAAGGATTGGTGATAAAGCATCAGTAGAGAGGAGACACCTTTCTCCCATATTAATTCTTACAGGAGAGAATTTTCCTTCCAAGGGGTAGATTTCCTCTCACTTTCTGTTGTCTTCTTCCGTTTGCAAGTAGTAGTAGTTTGTAAGTTGGATGTTTGAAAGTAGGGACCTGCCGTATATACTCTGCAGAAATTGGCCCCTTAGGTGTTGGTGTTGGCACAACACTGAAAACACTCACAGTTATTCTTGGTGGGTGCTGGAACGCCCTGCTGTCAACTATTATATCAGGAATTGTAATAACATATAATTGTTGATCAGTGGTAGTAAAAATTGTGCCTTTGATGGTGGTGCTGGTGCCACAACACTGTAAGGCCTGACAGTTACTCTTGGTGGGCGCAGCAATGGGCCCTGCTGTGAATTATTAGATCAATAATTATAATTGCATACCCCTGTTGAATAGGGGCTGAAAAATTGGGCCTTTGGTGGTGGTGGTGGTGGTGATGGTGGTGCTGGTGCCACAACACTGTAAGGCCTGACAGTTACTCTTGGTGGGCGCAGCAATGGGTCCTGCTGTGAATTATTAGATCAATAATTATAATTGCATGCCCCTGTTGAACAGGGGCTGAAAAATTGGGCCTTAGGCACTGGTGGCACATCACTGCAACCCCTCACAGATACTGTACTTGGAGCACAGCAATGAGGCCTGTTGCAAAGTATTGCATCAAAAATTGTAATTACACGCCCCTGTTAAACAGGGGCTGAAAAATTGGGCCTTAGCCACTGGTGGCGTCACCCATAAACCAAAATGATCTTCCAAGCTATCATCATTAATCGTATCATTGAGGAGGAGGAGGAGGATAGCCAGTCAACATAACAGCACAGGCACTCAGCATCAGCATCAGTCTTGAAGGGATGTGACATTTTAAAATCAATTAGTCTGTTATATCAGCATCTGGTGTGTGGTAGCTGGTGGTGATCCAAGACTGGTTCATCTTGATGAAAGTCAGTCGATCAACTGAGTCGGTGGACAGGCGCACCCTGTGATCCGTGACAAATCCTCCAGCAGCACTGAATGTGCGTTCTGAAAGAACGCTGGATGCAGGACAGGCCAGTAGCTCAATTGCATACTGTGCAAGCTCTGGCCAGTGATCCATCCTCAAGACCCAGTAAGCCAGAGGATTTTCGGTGGGGAAGGTGTCCAAGTCTGACCTTGCCCCTAGGTATTCCTGGACCATGTATATCAGACGCTGGCGATGGTTGCTGGAACCGATCATACTTTGGGGCTGCGGACTAAAGAATTGTCTGAACGCATCGGTCAGACGGCCACCTTCCCCACCGCTCCTTCTTTGACTGCCCGAAGCCTCAGCAACTCGTTGTCCAGGACCAGGAGTTTGTAACCTCCCAGTCTCTGGGAACGCGTTGCACAGACCTTTCTGCAAGGCCTCCCGGAGTTGTCTCATCCTCTGCTCCCTCTGCGACGGTACGATAAGGTCCGCAACCTTACCCTTGTACCGTGGATCAAGGAGAGTGGCCAGCCAGTAATGGTCCCTCTCCTTGATCCGAAGAATACGAGGATCCTTCCGCAGACTTTGCAGGATCAGGGAGGCCATGCAGCGTAGGTTAGCTGAGGCATTCAGTTCGGAGTCCTCTGGGTCACTAAGGACGACATGATCCGCAGCCACCTCCTCCCAGCCACGTACAAGTCCACTGGTTTCTTGGGACTGTAAATCATCCCTAAAAGACTGCTGCTGATGATGCTGAGTGCCAGCCTCCACCTCCATGCTGACACAATCCTCCTCCGCCTCCTCCTTCTCCTCCTCCTCCTCTTCCTGTGCGATGGGTGGGACAGAAGGAACACTGTCTGGGTAAAGGGGGCCTTGAGAGGCAAGGAAGTCCTCCTCTTCCTGCCTCTGTTCTGCCTCAAGTGCCCTGTCCATTATTCCACGCAGCGTGTGCTCCAACAGGTGGACAAGAGGTACAGTGTCACTGTGCATGCACTGTCACTGCTCACCATCCTCGTGGCCTCCTCAAATGGTGCCAGGACAGTGCATGCATCCCTGATCATGCCCCACTGGCGTGGTGAAAAAAACCCGAGCTCCCCTGACCCTGTCCTAGTGCCGTAGTCGCACAGGTACTCATTGATGGCCCTCTGCTGCGTGTGCAGCCGCTGCAGCATGGCCAACGTTGAGTTCCACCTGGTGGGCATGTCACATATAAGGCGGTTCTTGGGCAGGTTCAACTCCTTTTGCAGCTCAGCCAGGCGAGCACTGGCATTATAAGATCTGCGGAAATGCACACAGACTTTCCTGGCCTGCCTCAGGACATCCTGTAAGCCCGGGTACCTGCCCAAGAACCGCTGCACCACCAGGTTAAGGACGTGAGCCATACAGGGCACATGGGTCAGTTGTCCCTGTCGGAGGGCGGAGAGGAGGTTGGTGCCATTGTCGCAAACCACCATTCCTGGCTTAAGCTGGCGTGGCGTCAACCACCTCTCGGCCTGCCCCTGCAGAGCAGACAGGACCTCTGCCCCAGTGTGGCTCCTGTCCCCCAAACACACCAGCGCAAGCACGGCATGGCATCTTTTTGCCTGCGTACTTGCGTAGCCCCTTGAACGCCTACGGAGCACCGCTGGTTCCGAGGACAAACCACAGGAACAGGCCATGGAAGAAGAAGAAGAGGAGGGGGTGGAGGAGAGAGGTGTGTCACAACCAGTAGTAGCATTTTGGAGGCGTGGCGGTGGAACAACCTCCAACACTACTGCACCTTGTCCTGCATCCTTCCCAGCTGCCAAAAGAGTGACCCAATGGGCCGTGAAAGAAAGGTAACGTCCCTGTCCATGCCTGCTGGACCATGAGTCAGCGGTAATATGCACCTTACCGCTGACCGCCCTGTCCAGGGAGGCCAAGACATTGCCTTCCACATGCCTGTAGAGAGCCGGAATCGCCTTCCGTGCAAAAAAGTGGCGTTTGGGAACCTGCCACTGAGGAACCGCACATTGCACAAACTCACGGAAGGGGGACGAGTCTACCAACTGAAAAGGCAGCAGTTGAAGCGCTAGCAATTTAGCCAAGCTAGCATTCAACCGCTGGGCATGTGGATGGCTGGGAGTGAACTTCTTTCGACGGTCCAGCAGCTGGGGCAGGGAAATTTGCCTGCTAGAATCGGACGTTGGTGTACTGCTAGCAGAGTGCCCGCAAGTACTTGCCTGTGACACACCTAATTCTACACCTTCATTCCTCTCAGAGCAGGTTTCAGAGAGGAGTGAAGGTATAGTGGGGTTGGAGATCCCAGCTGATGCGGTGCAAGAAGAGGTCAGCTTTGTTCTTTGGTGTGGGTCTTTAAGGTAGGCTTGCCAACGAGCTGCATGGCAGGTCAACATATGTCTGATCAAGCATGTGGTGCCCAAGCGGCTGATGTTTTGGCCACGCGATATACGCTTGAGACATATGTTGCAAACAGCAGCTGTGCGATCTGATGCACTCGCCTCAAAAAAGGCCCACACCAAATAACTTTTTGAATGACGGGCAGAGGCAGCGCCCTGCACAGGCGGAGCTCTGCGGTGTGATTCCGTCGGTGTGCTGCCCATACGCTGGCCACTCAAGGGCATCCTGCCTCGTTGGAGATGTGCCTCCTCCTCATCCTCCTCCTCCTCTCTCCTATTAGGCACCCACGTGGAGTCAGTGACCTCATCATCCCCTCCCTCCTCATCACTGGAGCCAATCTGGCAGTATGCTGCAGCTGCTGGAGCATGACTGCCAGATTGGTGTCCTTCTTGAGCATCCCCTCTCTCTGCTCTCACGCTGCTGCCTTCCTCTAGCTGGGTATCATCATCAGATCCTTCCAAACGCTGGGCATCCTCCTGGAGCATGTACCCAACACTGTGCTCAAACAGTTCGGGGGACTCCTCAGGAGGAGGACATGGTGGGTCTAGGGAAGGATTGACTAATGAAGATAATGATACCAGAGAAGAGGACGCTTTGGCAGCTGCTTTGCCAGTACCCTGAGCCTGGGTGAGAGAGGATGAGGAGGATGAGGTGGGCTTGGTCATCCACTCTACCAAGTCTTCGGCATGATGTGGCTCAACATGTCCAGCTGCCGAAAAGAAGGACAAGCGTGTCCCATGGCCATGTGCTGATGACAATGCACCGCGTCCACGACCAGCACTGTTGCCCCCAGACACAGAGCCTGCTTGCCCTCTTTTTTTGCCTCCTGACTGTCTGCCTCTCCTTGTTTGCCTTCCAGACATTTTAATGGATGGCCTGCAGGGAGATGGGAAAAATAGCAATAAGGGCTACCTTCAGGTGTATACTGTGCAGGAGGCTTAGCAACAATGACACTGACACTGTCCCCTGCCTATCCTTCTCTGTCCCTAAACACAAGGATTTGAAATATGGAACAGCAAAATTGGTTTAGAACAGAATAGCACACTGTCAGTTTCACTCACTGTACCTCTCTGTCCCTAAACTCAAGGATTGAAAATATGGTTCAGCAAAATTGGTTTAGAACAGAATAGGACACTTTCCCTCACTGTCCTACTCTGTCCCTCCCTACAAACAAGATTTAGCACAGAATAGCACACTGATAATTTCCACGAGTGTCCTTCTCTGTCCCTAAACTCAAGGATTGAAAATATGGAACAGCAAAATTGGTTTAGAACAGAATAGCACACTGACACTTTCCCTCACTGTCCTACTCTGTCCCTCCCTACAAACAAGATTTAGCACAGAATAGCACACTGAAAATTGCCACGAGTGTCCTTCTCTGTCCCTAAACTCAAGGATTGAAAATATGGAACAGCAAAATTGGTTTAGAACAGAATAGCACACTGACACTTTCCCTCACTGTCCTACTCTGTCCCTCCCTACAAACAAGATTTAGCACAGAATAGCACACTGATAATTGCCACGAGTGTCCTTCTCTGTCCCTAAACTCAAGGATTGAAAATATGGAACAGCAAAATTGGTTTAGAACAGAATAGCACACTGACACTTTCCCTCACTGTCCTACTCTGTCCCTCCCTACAAACAAGATTTAGCACAGAATAGCACACTGATAATTGCCACGAGTGTCCTTCTCTGTCCCTAAACTCAAGGATTGAAAATATGGAACAGCAAAATTGGTTTAGAACAGAATAGCACACTGACACTTTCCCTCACTGTCCTACTCTGTCCCTCCCTACAAACAAGATTTAGCACAGAATAGCACACTGATAATTTCCACGAGTGTCCTTCTCTGTCCCTAAACTCAAGGATTGAAAATATGGAACAGCAAAATTGGTTTAGAACAGAATAGCACACTGACACTTTCCCTCACTGTCCTACTCTGTCCCTCCCTACAAACAAGATTTAGCACAGAATAGCACACTGATAATTTCCACGAGTGTCCTTCTCTGTCCCTAAACTCAAGGATTGAAAATATGGAACAGCAAAATTGGTTTAGAACAGAATAGCACACTGACACTTTCCCTCACTGTCCTACTCTGTCCCTCCCTACAAACAAGATTTAGCACAGAATAGCACACTGAAAATTGCCACGAGTGTCCTTCTCTGTCCCTAAACTCAAGGATTGAAAATATGGAACAGCAAAATTGGTTTAGAACAGAATAGCACACTGACACTTTCCCTCACTGTCCTACTCTGTCCCTCCCTACAAACAAGATTTAGCACAGAATAGCACACTGATAATTGCCACGAGTGTCCTTCTCTGTCCCTAAACTCAAGGATTGAAAATATGGAACAGCAAAATTGGTTTAGAACAGAATAGCACACTGACACTTTCCCTCACTGTCCTACTCTGTCCCTCCCTACAAACAAGATTTAGCACAGAATAGCACACTGAAAATTGCCACGAGTGTCCTTATCTGTCCCTAAACTCAAGGATTGAAAATATGGAACAGCAAAATTGGTTTAGAACAGAATAGCACACTGACACTTTCCCTCACTGTCCTACTCTGTCCCTCCCTACAAACAAGATTTAGCACAGAATAGCACACTGATAATTGCCACGAGTGTCCTTCTCTGTCCCTAAACTCAAGGATTGAAAATATGGAACAGCAAAATTGGTTTAGAACAGAATAGCACACTGACACTTTCCCTCACTGTCCTACTCTGTCCCTCCCTACAAACAAGATTTAGCACAGAATAGCACACTGATAATTGCCACGAGTGTCCTTCTCTGTCCCTAAACTCAAGGATTGAAAATATGGAACAGCAAAATTGGTTTAGAACAGAATAGCACACTGACACTTTCCCTCACTGTCCTACTCTGTCCCTCCCTACAAACAAGATTTAGCACAGAATAGCACACTGAAAATTGCCACGAGTGTCCTTCTCTGTCCCTAAACTCAAGGATTGAAAATATGGAACAGCAAAATTGGTTTAGAACAGAATAGCACACTGACACTTTCCCTCACTGTCCTACTCTGTCCCTCCCTACAAACAAGATTTAGCACAGAATAGCACACTGATAATTTCCACGAGTGTCCTTCTCTGTCCCTAAACTCAAGGATTGAAAATATGGAACAGCAAAATTGGTTTAGAACAGAATAGCACACTGACACTTTCCCTCACTGTCCTAATCTGTCTCTCCCTACAAACAAGATTTAGCACAGAATAGCACACTGATAATTGCCACGAGTGTCCTTCTCTGTCCCTAAACTCAAGGATTGAAAATATGGAACAGCAAAATTGGTTTAGAACAGAATAGCACACTGACACTTTCCCTCACTGTCCTACTCTGTCCCTCCCTACAAACAAGATTTAGCACAGAATAGCACACTGATAATTGCCACGAGTGTCCTTCTCTGTCCCTAAACTCAAGGATTGAAAATATGGAACAGCAAAATTGGTTTAGAACAGAATAGCACACTGACACTTTCCCTCACTGTCCTACTCTGTCCCTCCCTACAAACAAGATTTAGCACAGAATAGCACACTGATAATTGCCACGAGTGTCCTTCTCTGTCCCTAAACTCAAGGATTGAAAATATGGAACAGCAAAATTGGTTTAGAACAGAATAGCACACTGACACTTTCCCTCACTGTCCTACTCTGTCCCTCCCTACAAACAAGATTTAGCACAGAATAGCACACTGATAATTGCCACGAGTGTCCTTCTCTGTCCCTAAACTCAAGGATTGAAAATATGGAACAGCAAAATTGGTTTAGAACAGAATAGCACACTGACTCTTTCCCTCACTGTCCTACTCTGTCCCTCCCTACAAACAAGATTTAGCACAGAATAGCACACTGACACTTTCCCTCACTGTACCTCTCTGTCCCTAAACTCAAGGATTGAAAATATGGTTCAGCAAGATTGGTTTAGAACAGAATAGCACACTGACACTTTCCCTCACTGTACCTCTCTGTCCCTACAAACAAGGATTAGCACAGAATAGCACACTGTCACTGACACTCTCCCTACCTATCCTTATTTGTCCCTAAACACAAGGAATCCAGGATTAGTAAAGGAAAAATAATGACACTGTCCCTGCCTATGCTTCTCTTTCCCTGCTCCGGAACACACTACACAAGGCCGCCGCGCTGGCGGCCTTTTATAGTGTGGGGCGTGTACTAAACCCCCTCAGCAATAATTGGCCACAGGCATCCTGCCTGTGGCCAATCATTGCTCTCCTCGCTGCCGGCGCTGTGATTGGCCAAGCATGCGGGGTCACAGTGCATGCTTGGCCAATCACAGCGCCTGGATGACACTGTGATGGCGTAGTGCATTGTGGGCCGTTCGCGTCACTCGAATTTGGCGCGAACGGCCCAAATCGTTCGATCTTCGTCGAACGATCGAACAGCCGATGTTCGAGTCGAACGTATGTTCGACTCGAACACGAAGCTCATCCCTAGTCCTAGATGTTAGCCCCTTCCCAGCTAGTGTCATTAATACAGTGACAATGTATAGTATTATCACTGATCACTGTATTAATGTCACTGGTGATGTCAGTGGCAGTTAGTCAGCTCCTTCCCCCAGCATCAGTTAGCCTGGGTTCACACATATGCAAACACAGACGCATTGCTGTGCCAATCACATGCGATGTCTGTGCAATGCAAGTTCAGTCATACAGTTGGATTTGCACAAAAAAGATGCAGGAACCTTGCGATCCGATTCCAGTGCGGTTTTGATTCTGATTCCTGTCTGAATTCACAGTTCACACTGCTCTCTGCAAGCAAACTTCTGTGGGTGTCAATACAAAGTCAATGACACCCCAAGATCAGTTCACAGATCGCAGTGCAAACTGCCTGCGGGGGAGATGCGATGTGGGAACTGGAACTGGAATTGCGCTGGTTCCCACATCGCATACGTGTGAACCCATGCTTAGTGTCAGATTGCCCGGCGCACTATAGCAGTCCCATTATAAGTCTCTCATCGCCACCATTAGTAGTATAAAAAATAAATAAACAAATTCAGTATATACCGTATATAATCGAGTATAAGCCGAGTTTTTCAGCCTTTTTTTAGGCTTATACGTGGCTTATACTCAAGTCAGTGTACCTGAAGGGCTGCGGGCGTCCATTTTTCAAAAGTCGTGGCTTCCTCCTGGTCCTGTTCCGTTCCGTGATAGGCGTTTGACACTGTGTTCCGCTACCGCCTATCACGGAGGTCCTCTCATCCTCGGACTCAGTTTCCCAGCAGACACTGTGTTCAGTGTTCCGCCAATCACGGACCATCTTTCATCCTCAGACAAGAGGACGTCCGTGATAGGCAGAACACTGAACACAGTGTCTGCTGGAAAACTGAGTCCGAGGATGAGAGGACCTCCGTGATAGGCGGTAGCAGATCACAGTGTCAAACGCCTATCACGGAACGGAACGAGACCAGGAGGAAGCCGCGACTTTTGAAAAATGGATGCCCGCAGCCTGTCAAGAATTCAGCACTTTTTTCCATATAAGGTATATCTTAAAAAGGTGTATGGAATTGTATTCCAAATATCCAAGTACACCGAATGCTGTAAAAGTCCATAGCTTTCCTCTACCTGATCCTTTACACATCTTGCCTCCTATGCAAATGTAAATGGTATTTCTCTTATCGTCCATGGACTGACACAGCTGGATACTGTAAACGTGTGGGTATATGTCCCTGCTTGCAGGAGAAGACCTGGGCAGAATGTTAGATGTTAAAATATTCTAGAACAAACCAGAGCTGAACAGCCCCGCCCAGGGGGCGGTCCCTCTGGACATCACCCTCCCACTTGCAGCTAGCAGCCTCAGTTTTTTTCTGCCTAGCAGAAGGAGAAGACGTGGCTCTCTCAGGAGCCAGTCTCCTGGAAGATTTTACTTTAAAATTTTATTCCTTTGGGAATTTTATTATTTTATTTTTGAGACCTTCAATCAACTGTCGGGTGGGCAACAGGTTGGGTACACTAGTATCCTCGTAGTCTTCCCTGTCCGACCATCGAGCGTGCTGAGCCTCACCTTGTGTGCGTGAGACTCAGTTCACGACATACCCCATGGCTCCAGGGGTGGCCGGGTTGCTTTCATGCTTCACATGGTCCTCTCAAGATTGAACAGTACCTACTGTATCTTCCGCGGTGGACCGGACTGACAGCTACACAGTACGACTCTGTGATAGGTCTGTCTGAAACAAGCCAGTGGGTCCCTCTAGGGACGGGTAAGTAGTCTCTCCTGCTGCAAGGTGAGTACATATTGGCTGTGTTTCTGTGTGTGGGGGTTCTTCCTGTCTCCCCCTGTTATGCTGCTCTCTGCACCCTGTACTGGTGCTGTGCTGTGGGGTGCTTGGGGGTCACTCTGGCCTGGCTGGGCGCTCATGTCTGCATTTTTTTCTGGTGCGTGAGGTGATTATTGCGTGCGCCGTTAGCGCGCGCATTAGCGGGAGCTTTGAATTTCGCGCTCGGCGGCCATCTTGGCGTTCAATGGCGCAGTTGTAGCTGCGGCCGGCGCCCATTTTCTTGTGGCCGCATTTATTTTCGATTCTAGCGGCGGCGTGAATCCCCTCACAATCTCCTCACAGACTGAGCGGTCCTTAAGTGTTGGTGAGTCCTCCGGGTATCCCCTCCTCAGCCTCAGCGTAGCCAGTGGGTGGACTGTATATTCACTGTATAGTGTATAAGGTCTCAGAGGGTGGCGTTATGGAGTCTGATACACCTGCTCTCCACACTTGCCTGGGCCAACTGGCAGTGCTGCACAGTTAAACATGTTCATATGTTTCCTGCACCTGCGGTCCTTATGGACCAGTTGTCAGCAGTCCTGGAATCATTTCTTGTCAGAATGGAAGCGGTGTGTGAGCAAAAGGAGCTATAAGCCCCCTCCCCCCACAAAAATCTTTAGTGAAGGAGTGCTCTGAGTCAGATATGGGCCTAGCTACTGGGCTCAGGACCCTAGCTCTGAATATTTAATATTTATGAACAGGACATTCCCTTGTGAGGAAGACTCCAGTTCTGTGTAAGTGATCTCATTGATGATGTGAGGAACACTCTCAAGCTGGAATTGCTGTGACAAGCCTTTTTTTTACACAGCTTCCTCACTGTTTTCCACACACGCTGCCTCAGTGCAGCATGGATGATACATGGTGGGGGGGAGGACTTTATTAATTTATGTCTCTAGTCCCTGTGAGCCTTCTGTGTGATATCCTGAGGCAACATTTCCCGCCATTTCCTGGGGAACGCTTGAGCTCTGACAGACACACGGTCTGAGGATCAGAGGTTACCTGTTACCTGCATGCTGCTTCGGCAGCACAGTCAAGCAGGTTGGAATGATACAGAGAAGATTAAGCGCCTCTGCACCATAATTTAAACTCATCCTATACCTCTACACTGCATACATTCACAGTGTATGTATGTGTTATTGGTCTCTGACTCTCTGTGTCTGCATGAGTGTTCCAGTGCCATGCACGATATAAACGTACAAAATATGTTTATGCATGACTCCAGATACATTCACAGTATGGACTCCAGATACATTCACAGTATATGTATGATTTATACTCTCTGGGTCAGCTGGGGCTCCGGTGTCCTCCTGCGCTCTCATGGTATGTGCGCTTCAGCTCTCCACACAGTATAGACATGTTCAATATGTTTATTGCACATAATATATATGTTTACAGTATGGGTATACTGTTTGCGTGGGGTTCCTCTGGGTACTCCGGCTCCAATGGAAATGTACAGCATAAACATGTGCAATATGTTGATTCACATGCTATCATTCCTACACGGTATCTGTGTGCTGTCTGCGTGGAGTTCTTCCAGGTGTTCCGGTTTCCTCCCACGCGCTGACGGTATGTGCGCCTTTTGGCCTTCTGCACAGTTAAACATGTTCAATGTTTATCACGCATGCTATAATACCTACACGGTATGTGTAGGCAGTCTGTGTGGTTTTCCTCCGGGTACTCCGGTTCCCTCCCACACTCCATTGGTATGGGCGCTTTGGCGCTATGCACAGTCTAAATTTGTGCGATTGGATATCCACATACTAACATACCTACCTGGTATGTCTGTGCAGTCTGCGTGGGTTTCCGCCCACGCTACATGACATGCATGTCTTTGGTGCAATACACGGTGTAAACATACACATTATGTTTATACACTACACTAAATACATTCACAGTAGTTGTAGGTATTGCATTCTCTGAGTATGCGTGGGGTACTTCGGTTCCTCCCACGTGCCAACGGTGTGCGCGCCTTTGGTGCTATGCACACATGAGCTTGTGCAAAATGTTTAGCACACATACTATAATACCTACACGGTATGCGTATGCAGTCTGCATGGGTTTCATCCGGGTGCTCAGGTTTCTCCCCTGCGTTCCAATGGTGTACGCATTCTCAGCGCTATGCACAGTATAAACATATGCAATTTGTTTATTCGCAGGCTAACATACCTACACGGTTGTGTACGCAATCTGCGTGGCTGGTTTACGTCCAAGCCCCGATGATGTGCGCGCCTTCGTCGCTGGCACAGTATATACGTGTTTAATAGGTTTATCCACACATACTAAACTACATACGCCGTATGTAGTGGTATTATGCTCTTTGTGGCTGGGTGGGTTTCCTCCCACACTCTATTTGCGCGTTTGACGCAATACATAGTATAAACTATGTGTTTGTACAATCAGCACTTATCCATGGGTAGCTGCTGGATGGAGCATTGTAACAAGGATCCCTGGTTTCAGGGGTATCACTTTCCACCTGCTTTCAGTGGTGATTAGAAGCGCTGGCTTGGACTGTGTTCGCCAGGCTGAGGTTAGCGTTTCACCCGTTAGTGGCTGTGTCTCTGGCGTTTTTTGGAGCTCAATGACTGGGCAAAAGCCTCTGCTTCATCCATCAGTCGTCTAGTAGGTGCACTGCAACTGCTTTAGCCTTTAGGGTCTCTGTGCCCGGGGTGGGTTTGCGCCACCTGTGGAGGCTGAGGTACTAGTCCTCTGACCGAGTTTCTAGGGAAGTTCCGTCAAGTTGCCTTTATTGGCCAACAGTTGAGGCACCCTGTACACCGGGGCCTCCCTTCTCCGATGCATTGCGCAGTCTCTTTGGGATTTTCATACATCTCGCTGCAAGACGGACCTGTCAGCCGTGTGCATTGCAGGGGAAGGGTCCTTGCATCCGGAGGTGTTTCCACCTCCTTTACCGGAGGTGGGGCACCGGAAGTGGACCTTATGGCCTCTCGACTCACTCGCAAGGTGGCAAGATCGTGGTCAGGTCCAGGGACCCCTGGGCGGACGCGTCAGACGCGTTGGAAGCCCGTGGGGGCAGTATCGCCTGATATATGCTTACCCGCTACTGTTGTTGCCTCGCCAGCTTCGCAGAGTAGGGGCTGAGGCCATTCCAATGCTCCGGAATGGTAACATTGGTACGCCGATCTACTTTGGCTAGTCGCAGACGTTCCTAGCGACTGCCTATTGGGGTGGACCTTCTGTCTCATGATCCCATACTTCATCCTGCTTTACAGTCCTTGGCTTTAATGGCATGGCTGTTTAAAGCCAGGTGCTGAAGGATCGAGTTCTGTCGTATTCGGTCATCTCTTCTATGTTGTTGACACAGGAATCTTCCTCCAGAAAGATATCTCACCGTACCCGGAAGGCTTACATCGCTATGTGCGAGGAACTTGAGTGGCGTCCTCGGATGTATTCCGTTCCCAGGATATTGCTGTTCTTACAGAGTGGTGTGACCCAAAAGCTGGCCTTGCATAACTTTTTTTTTGAGGGTCGGATTTCGGCCCGGGCTGTCTTTTTCAACGACCGCTACCGGGCCATTCCTTGATTAGCACCTTTTGTGCAGGGAGTTTGCCATGTGATCCCCCCTGTCAAGCCTCCTCTCCCTACTTGGGATCTGAATTTGATGCATCTTGGTTCTCCAAGAACATCCCTTTGAGAATATCAGAGAGATTCCTCTCTTGACCTTGTCCCAGAAGTTGGCCTTCTTAGTGGCCATTGCTTCGGTTAGACGGGTGTCTGAGTTTGCGGCCTTGTCCGGCAAGTCGCCTTACTTGGTCCTCCATAAGGATATGGCGGTGTTGTGCCCACGACCGTCCTTCTTTTCTAAGGATGGTCTCGGGCCTTCACCTTAAGAAGGACATTGTTCTTCCGTCCTTGTGTCCTCACCCATCGCATCCCGGAGAGTTTGCGCTTCATACATTAAGATGGGTACAAGCCTTACGAGTGTACCTGTCTGCTACTGTTTCCATTCGGAAATCTGTGTCTGGTCCAAAACAGGGCCGAGCGGTGTCGTCTGCCACCGTCTCTAGGTGGATCAGGCAGACCGTCATACAGGCCTATGCCCTTAAAGGGCGGGCGCCTCCCTTTTCGGTTGCGGCGCATTCCACCAAGGCAATTGGTGCTTCCTGGGCCTTCCGACATCAAGCGTCGGTTGCACAAGTGTGCAAGGCGACGACCTGGTTGTCCGTTCATACCTTTTTAAGATTTTATAAGGTTGATGTTGCTGCATTTTCGGATGCTCCCTTCGGCCGCAAAGCATTGCAGGCCGCTGTTTAATGTTGCAACTCCTCCGTTCAGGAGCTCTGCTTGTTTGGAGTGAAGTTTTGGTTGTTCCTTTACTACTGCTCCCACCCTTCTGATACTGCTTTGGGACGACCCACACGTTTACAGTATCCAGCTGTGTCAGTCCATGGATGATAAGAGAATATAGGATTTTTGTACTCACCGTAAAATCCATTTCTCTGACGTCCATGGACTGACACAGCACCCACCCTTCCTTTTATGGTTTGTACTGCTTTGTTATGAACTGAGGTCTGCTAGCTGCAGGTGGGAGGGTAATGTCCAGAGGGACCGCCCCCCTGGGCGGGGCTGTTCAGCTCTGGTTTGTTCTAGAATGTTTTAACATCTAACAGTCTGCCTAGGTCTTCTCCTGCAAGCAGGGACATATACCCACACGTTTACAGTATCCAGCTGTGTCAGTCCATGGACGTCAGAGAAATGGATTTTACGATGTGCTTGGTACATCTGTCAGTAGATTAAAGTGCTACATGGGTTTGGTAGGCTGCAATAAAGAGATCTGCCCTGTTCAGAGAAGATTGTGTGTTTTGCAACTGCAAGGCGTAAAATATGGAAGACATAAGCACAGTGAGGTTGCAAATGGGCACAGTGAGGCGTGGAAATTGGCACAGAGAGGCGTGCAAATGGGCACAGTGAGGCTGCAAATGGGCATTGTTGACCCTCTTTTCCGCTTACAGTAGCTGCTGCATTCTCACCCTAGGCTTATACTCGAGTCAATAAATTTTCCCAGTTTTTTGTGGTAAAATTAGGGCCTCGGCTTATACTCGGGTCGGCTTATACTCGAGTATATACGGTATACCATAGTTTATAGGTGCTATAACTTTCATGCAAACCAATTAATATACACTTAATGGGATTTCAAAGACATGTAGAATACATTTTGGCCAAAATTTATAAAGAAATGTGATTTTTTTTTTTTTGGATATGTTTTATAGCAGAAAGCAGAAAAAAATACAAATAAATATATTTTTTAATGTTTAGTCTTTTTTTTTTTCTTGCAAAAAATAAAAAAAAACAGGGGTGATCAAATACAACCAAAAGAAAGCTTTATTTATGTGATAAAAAAATAAATTACATAAATTAAATTTAAATACAGAGTTGCATGATCCCGGAATTACCAGTTAAAGTAGCACAGTGCCGAACAGCAAAAAATGGTCTGGTCATGAAGGGGGTAAAATCTTCCGGAGTTCAAGTGGATATACTTGAGTGATCCACAAGAAACGTATGGCAAAACAAAAGCTCAACATCATTAGTAAATCAACCAAAACATATCTTCCAAAATCTCAATACAGTTATGTTAGGATACAATAAGTTAAGGCAGAGCCTTACCTGCCGTGAACATTAAAAAAAAGAAATTGAGCTTCGAGGGTCATAGCTCGGCGACCTGAGGTCACAGAGACCCCAAATTTTGGGGGTAGGTAACCTAAGTCTTACGATCTATGGTTCCGGAGATACGGGGCTCCTTGTGCAGCCTGTCAGAAGCTACATACAGAGCGGCCAGTTTAAATACAAGCTGGCACACTCTGTTTGCAGCAGACTGAGAGGTTGAGCTTACAGTGCCTCTCCTCACTTCTTGTTAAAGGCACTGAGCTCAGTGGACAGCTTGGAGTCTTGGACCAATGATACCATTAGCCCCAGCTGTCCAATAAAATGCTGCAGTGGAGGCACGCAGTGTCATAGAAGGGGCATGTGTCTAAAAGACAGTGGCATCACTAGGGTTGGTGTTACCTGGTGTGGTAAAACATGGTGTCACCCCCCCCCCCCCCGGTAATGGATGGACCTGGGATGGAATCAGAGGAATGCATGGAGCCTGGATCGAATAGGGGGGTGGATCGAGCAGGGATGGGATCGGGGGATGGATGAAGCTGGGATGGGATCGGGGGTTGTGGATGGAGCCGGGATGGGATCGGGGTGGATGGATGGAGCTGGGATGGGATGAGGAGGGTGGATGGAGAAGGGATTGGATAGGGGGGATAGATGGAGCTGGCATGGGATTGGGGGGGTGGATGGAGCAGGAATGGGAATTGGGGGATGGATGGACCTGGGATGGGATGGGGGGTGGATGGAGCAGGGATGGGATCTGGGAGTTGATGGAGCTGGGATGGGATGGGGGGTGGATGGAGCAGGGATGGGATCGGGGGGGTGGATGGAGCTGATATGGGATGGGGGTGGATGGAGCAGGGATGGAATTGGGGGGATGGATGGTGCTGGGATTGGATCTTTGATTTTTGCGGATGGAGGTTAGAGGACGTGTGCTAGGGGGTGCTTTGGGAGGGGAGAGAAATTGTGCTGGGAGGGGTTAAACGTCAAATACCCCCCATCCTTTTAGCAAGTCAGTTATCTAAGTTATCTAACCCAAAACAAAGCACCCCCTAGTACATGCCCTCAACCCCCTCCCTAAAATGACTCCTGGCAGCATAGATGTTCCCCTCCTCTGCAATACCTCAGCCCCGGGCAGGTGCTGTAGCTCCTCCTCGGCTCTTCCTCCTGGTCTGTGTACATGAAACGTCAGAGCTGAGGAGGAGGTGGCTATAGTCTGGTCGACAGTGGAGAGAGATGATTGTGGCATGTGGTGTGACAGTCAGTGTCATACTCCGGCCACCTCTGCCTCACCTTCTTCTCCCCCCGCACATCGCATGCAGCTGAGGAGATCTGTAAGGGAAGAAGAGAGCCGCGGCACCAGTGACAGTCTCAGCCTGATGTCACCCTCTGGCGGGTGTCATGGGTTTATGGGTATAAGATTTACCCACAATCCTATGTTTTTTTAAGAGGGAGAATGATAATCTGCTGCTGTTAAAAAGGTACTGTTATAATCAAGCTAAATCATATATTATTATGCTATATGTTATAAGATAATTTATTATTTATCTACAGTATTTACTGTGAAAATACTGGTTTAAGTTATAACTTCAAACTTCAGTAATTTGTCTGTTAAGCCACTTGCTTGAGTACAGTTTTTGAAAATAAATGAAAATAACCTTAAAAACAATATATAATAATTATTTGTACATTACTTATGGTGATTAACCCCTTGCCACCCAGGCCAATTCTGACATTTCTCTCCTACATGTAATAATCATAATTTTTTTGCTAGAAAATTACTCAGAACCCCCAAGCAGTATATATATTCTTTTAGCAGACACCCTAGGTAATAAAATGGTGGTCGTTGCAACTTTTTATGTTACACAGTATTTGCGCAGCAATTTTTCAAATGCGTTTTTATATACATATATATATATGTAGCGGGTCTAAACTTTTCTATCATGTTTAATTCGGGTAAAGACATCAGTGATGTCCAGTTCCCTGTGGCCCAATAGGTGGCGCTGTCACTTGGGGCCGAGGTTGAACCATCATTGCAGTGCCGTACCCTTTGTGGCCTCTCGCAGCACCTGTACAGCGGGGCGGGGAACCCGCTGTGCTTGCTGGGAGAGGGTATAAAGGGGGCGGACATTTTTGCCACGAGGTGGTTTGAGTCCCAGGCACCTTCGGCCTGAGGACTGCTGTCCGTGGGCGGTGTCCAGGTGGCCTAGGCCTGGACACCGGGAGTTCAGGAGCCACCCCAGACACCCTTAGTCTGGGGTGAGGTACTTTGTTTCAAGCCCGGGGCCCAGTTCCTTCCGCTGAGTCCCGCCCGGGAGGGATCGTCCTAAGGTGCCCGACAGACTGGGTACCTGAATCTAAGATGCAATGGACCGCGCAGGTGACCTTCCCATGGATCTGGTGCAGCAGATTGCCAGTGCTGGGACAGGGCCTCCGGAGACCGTCTGGAGGGATGCCTTCACCAAATAGGGGCTTATTCACACGGAAGGTGGTTCATGTGCTAAAGTCTGTGCAGAGACATTTCGCAAAGGTCGCATCTGAAGACCGTTACTTTCAGGCCTGTGGCAGGGGCTGCAACAGTTCACCCGGTAGGTGGCAGCTACCAATTCACGGTCGGTGGCAGAGACTGTGCGCCAAGCCTATTCGCACGCTAAAAGGAATAGGAGAGTTCATTGTGCCTGGGCCTACTCGTATCCACACCCCCTGTCTGTTCGTTGAGAGAGTCTAACTGATTGTGTTTCATCCTGACATTGGAAAATAAAGGAGTGTTGGACTTTTATTGGTGTGGGGCTCATTTACTGGCAGACACTGTTCCACAGAAGAAGCGGAGGCTCCAAACACCGAACACCGACCCGAAGGTAAAGAAACTTTGCTCACACCACACAAACCTCTGCGGTGAAAGCTTGGCGTGGTGACCCCGCACTCTCTCCTCCAAGGTACTCCTAGACTGCAGCCAAAAAATAACAGATAAACAAGAGAGAGAGAGAGTGGAGGGCGCTACATATATAAAAACACTAACGATAACCCACATTTTTTTGGATAATGTGAAAGATGATGTTACGCCAAGTAAATAGATACCAAACATGTCACACTTTCAAATTGCGCACACTCGTGGAATGGCACCAAACATCAGTACTTAAAAATGTCCATAGGCAACACTTTAATTTTTTTTTACAGATTACATGTTTGGAGTTACAGAGGAGATCTAGTGCTAGAATTATTGCTCTCGCTCTAACGATCACGGCGTATGTAACCAGTGTGTATTTGGCTCTGATACTAGCCAGTGCCTCACCAGCCACTGATCTCACCGCACGTCCCTGACCTCACCGCACGTCCCTGCTTTGCAGACATGCTCCACAAGATGCAATCAACAAATACTCTGCAAAAATAATGAAGCCACCCACACTCTGCTGGTTATTCATGAGAATATGTAATAAAAAAAGAAAAAAAAAAGGCATTAGCTCAAAGCCAGGCTTAAACATATTTACAACAGGGCTCCAAACTTGAAACGTAGGTGATAGTGTCCAGTCTAATGTTTGAATGGATTTTGTCAGTTGATTGATTTTTAGGTTCTCAAATAAGAAGTCATTTAATGAACTCACGGATCTCCAAGGACATATCAACTGTTTCTTGTTTTCACTTTGCTACAATTGTTTTAGGCAGGGAAGTTTTGTGATTGTAACAAGGTTTCCTGTTTTGCTACTTCATTTGGGCTTTATATACTGTACCTACAGGTTGAGCACCCATGACCTAAGTAAAGAAAAGTACTGTACACATTTTCAAGGAATCTTTTACTCTTTCTCATAAATATTCCTATGTATTATAAGTTCTATTAACATTGTATTATCCCAAATAAGCAATGTATAAAATTACTTCAACAAAATGGGCAAGCTGTAATATCTAAAATCATCTTACGTCTTTGTGTAATGATTGCCGTGTCAATATGTTTGCAGCCAAAAAAGATGTTGTATATTTTTGTCACAGAAGCGTTAAATGTAAGCAATACCAGGGTGTAAACCATTCCACTGTTCCAATTAGATGTCTTGTAGGTTATTATAAATTGTAGGTTGGTTTATTATTGGAACTTACATTTGCCATGTGCCTTATTTATTTTCATTTTCTGTGACCTTAGTGTATTATATCTCCAAGGTATGCAGTTTGATCTATATATTCAATGAAGTCATTATTCATGTTATTGCATTTGTTGATACAAAAGCCATCTGTATTAAATAATATCAGGTTACATTTAAGTAATAGTCATAAATAGTAATGGTTGTGGTCAATAAATATCCACAGTCGGGAGTTAATATCCTGAATGCTTTGTGCTTAGCATTGCCATTTGCTACAAATATTACACTGGCACAGATGCTTTGACACTATTTGTAGAGGTATTCACATTCTGATCAGCACATGCCTATCAACAGTTTTGTGATAATTTAAACTATCCTGAACACTCTAGAAATAACGTAAGTCTATCTATTGTAAACCGGAAACAACATTTTGTAGAATGGCCTGGTTTGTCTACTTGGAGCACTGATGCAAAATGTTTTTTATGATCTCATGATGTTGTGGCAGGGCGAGGCCGTGCCACTGTTTAACCACTTAAGGACCGAGCCTCTTTTACAGATGTGTTGTTTACAAGTTAAAAACAAGTTTTTTTGCTTAGAGCCCGCAAGCATTATACATTTTTTTTCTAACACCCTAGATAATAAAATAGCGGTCATTGCAATACTTTTTGTCACACCGTATTTGCGCAGCGGTCTTACAAGCGCACTTTAAAAAAAAAAATACACTTTTTTTTAATTAAAAAATAAGACAACAGTAAAGTTAGCCCAATTTTTTTTATATTGTGAAAGATGATATTACGCCGAGTAAATTGATACCCAATATGTCACGCTTCAGAATTGCGCCCGCTCATGGAATGGCGACAAACTTTTATTCCTAAAAATCTCCATAGGTGACGTTTAAAAAATTCTACAGGTTGCATGTTTTGAGTTACAGAGGAGGTCTAGGGCAAGAATTATTGCTCTCGCTCTAATAATCGCGGTGATACCTCACAACGCCATTTTCATATGCAGGCTCTGTTCACATATGCATTAGATTCTGCACGCAAGCTCGTCGGGACGGGGCGCTTTAAAAATGTATTTATTTTTTATTATTTATTTTACTTTATTTTATTTCTTTTTACACTGTTTTTTTTTTAAAAAAATTGGGTCACTTTTATTCCTTTTACAAAGAATGTAAACATCCCTTGTAATAGAAAAAAGCATAACAGGTCCTCTTAAATATGAGATCTGGGGTCAAAAATACCTCAGATCTCATATTTAGACTTAAATGCAATAATAAAAATAAAATAAAAAATGTCTCATTGGAAAAAATGACAAAGAAAATGAGCCCTTTAAGAGCTATGGGCGGAAGTGACATTTTGACGTCGCTTCCGCCCTCCTGTGGTATGGAGACGGGTGGGGGCCATCTTCCCCTCACTCGTCTCCATACCCAGCTGTGTTATGGAGACGGGTGGGGGCCATCTTCCCCTCACTCGTCTCCATACCCAGCCATGGAGAGGACCCGATCGCCTCCGCCTCTACCGACAGCTCCAGTAAGCAGCGGAGGGCGCGGGAGAGCGGCGGGAGGGGGGCCCCTCTCCTGCCACCGATAACAGTGATCTTGCGGTGAATCCGCCACAGAGACCACCAGTATCGGAAACCGGGTTATGGCAGCTAGCTGCTGGCATAACAGAGATATCCTGCTTCAAAGTGCCGACGTATATAGTCGTGCAGCGGTCCGGAAGTGGTTAATATAGCGGTCTGGGCCCAATTTTTCAGAAAGCAGGCACAGTAATGGCACAGGTGTGTGCTGGCTTCATGTTAGAATCAGAAGTAGAGGTCAGGGCCCCACCGGGCCCCACCCTCCCTTCCGAGGAGGGTCAGTGTGTGAAGGGAGCAGTGAGAGATGTACGTTTGCACCGTACTGTCTAGGTCAGGACAGAGCAAGGCCCGAGGCTGAGGGAGAGAGAAACAGTCTATGAGAGATGGAGCAGCTAGAAAGCTGCAGAAAAGACACAGAGCTGAGGTACAGTGTGTGGTGCACAATCACTGGAAAGTGTGTTTGATGGTCAGGAGGATGGAGGCACGGGGTCTGAGCCGCAGGGCTGATAAAGAGCCGAAAGTCTGAATTCTATGTTTTGTTGCATTGATGGTGAGAACACCCTGCATGGGAAAATATTCAAGTATGAATTGTATGCTTTGTGTTAAAGAAAAGTAGGCATAAAAAGCCCTGAAACATACTTCCGGCATGGAGAAAACTTACTGTTTGGCACTACCAATGAGCTCCAAAACTCCCAACTTGTTACGATATTTAAGGTAGCATTAAACCATCAGTGATGTTTAGCTTAACACATTGAGTACAATAAAATAAACATTCCCCAGTAAACTAGTTGTAAAATTCATACTTCAGCACTTTCAGTGTTGCCGGATTCTGCTCTCTGAGTGCTGCTTCCCACAACGTATGGTCTTCACAAGATTAAAAGTTGAAGTGGTTTTTCACCTTAATGCATTCTATGTGTTGCAGAATCCTCCCCCAGCCACCCTTATTTTAACCTGAGTCCAATCTGATCCAATCCAGTGATGTGCACAGGAGCAGCAGCTCTTGCCACTGTCTCCCTCTTCCCTGGGCAGATTCATAGCAGCGGGAGCCATTGGCTCCTGCTGCTGTCAATCAAATGCTGTGCCGAGCGGGTGGGGCCAAGCTGCCCGCTCTGTGTCAATAGATGCAAATAGGGAGGCTCGGGAGCAACTTTCCATTGGGGCACTTGCTGAAGAGTAGAAGCCTGGAGTGCTGGCAGGGGACCCCAGAAGAGAGGATTAGGACTTCTCTGTGCAAAACTATTGTATGGTAAAGCTCTGTATAAAATATGTAGCTTATGCTATATACAGTTTATACAGTGCTCCCAGCGGTCGCATCTGATAGCGATGCAAATAGTTTGCTTGAACCAGCTTGGTCCTGTAAAGAAAATTTGGAAATTCTGTATATTATTGCATTATGTATTGCACACTGCACTCACTGTGCGCACGATACTAATAATGTTTTCATTACATGTTTGCATTCTTTTGAGTCCTGATTGGAATTAGCCTGCCTATGTTACGCCCTAAGTTACCATAAAAGTACAATTGTAAAATTAATGTGATGCCTACGTAATCATGTGTATAAAAACTTTCAATTGTGTCAAAGCATAACAGTTATTTTGGAAAGATGCTGAGTGTATCTTTTGTGTCTGTTCCCTACTGCAGTAGTTATTATTCATTTGGAACCACTAATCAATATGAGGATAGGAGTTGCCTATCTCTAACATTTCCAGAACAGTCCAAACAAACTATTTAAAGTGACAGTTAGATTTGTTAGGTTTTAAATCTCATATTTCTCCCACAATACAATGATCTATATTATATAAGGTATAAAAGTGTGCAGCCAAATAAGATAGTGCGGTTGATTTTTAAAAAGGCAAATAGGCTGTTGACTTTGCAAGGGAAGATTCCCTTAGTCTAGTGATTCTGGTGAAGCTCTGCTGATTTCCATTATCCAATCACGTGCAAGCAAAAAACAAATAATAGATATCTATCTATCTATCTATCTATCTATCTATCTATCTATCTATCTATATCTATATATATATATATATATATATGTAGCGGACACCCAAAATTGGGGTCGCTATGCTTTAAATTTAAGGGCAGCCTGAGCAATAGTTTAGCTCAGGTTCCCCAATTCTGCTTAGCATGGACTCTGCTCTGCTGTAGTGTTGCCTGGAGTATAGTTCCCCTTGACCTGCAGGTGGCGCTGTTGCCCAGGTCTTGAGGAGAACCACAGGTGGCGTTGTGGTGTGGTTGGGTGTCCTCTCTCGGCTACCGTGCGGTGAGCGGGTTTTGCCTGCTGTGCATGCCGGGAGAGGGTACATAAAGGGCAGACGCCATGATCTGGGGTGGTGTGCCGGAGGGGATTCCAAGGAGGACCCCTGGTGGCGAAGTCGTGCCCTTTGGCCCTGATGGCCGGGTGGTGCGTGAACTGGTCGAGGAGTCTCTGGCACCTTTAGCCCGAGGCTACAGAGTTCCAGGTAGGCCCAGTACCTTCAACTGGGTCTACAAACCAACCACTGGAGTCCCAGGGAACCCGAGGGAGTGTGGCCCGCTCTGAAACAGAGGAAACCAGGGGAGGACCTGTCTGATGGATCGGTGAAGGAAGTCGCGGTCTCGGAGAGGCCTGGTTGCCTATCAGAGGGAAGGATTCGTGAGTTGCAAGATAGCTCCTGTAGTGTGCCTCATTGGCACCTATGGTCTCTATAATCTACAGGTGTTAGAAAGTTCTAAATTCAGGAACTAAAGGATTCTGTGGCAGAGGATCTCCTGAACTTGTCCGTGAAGGGGACTAAAACTAAAGTGTCATGTTCGTGCTACACTCCGGCTGCTGGAACTGTGAGAGGGATCTATCCGGGTGAACAATACCCACTCAGGCTTGAGTGGAGAATAGGGTGACTGGGTGCCGCGTGCCTGAACCTATTTCCCTTCCAAATCCTATTGCTGTTTCAACCTTTTTCCCAAATTTGTTTCAAGCAAAGAAAATAAACTCGTTTGTTGGAGTTTAAATACTGTCTGGACATTGGCTTTCTTTCGGGGAAGAATAGACTTTTTCCTACATTCTAGGGTCAAGAACCAACTGAGGGAGGTAACTTGCTGCAGCACCCAAAATTGCAAGAACACCGCTCAACCTCTTATACCAGGAGGATACGGGCATGTGGCATGGTGTGCCTTTGCTCCTGCAAGTGAAGGTAGGCAGGAAAAAAGGGTCTGTGTGCTACATATTGTGAGGGGGTTAGCTCGGCAGCGGGTGTGTGTGACCCCCGGGATGGGCTCCCCACCCAAAAACAGGCCCAGCAGACGGAGGTTGTGGTTTTCAAAATCAAAAAGGTGCGGTTTATTTTCTATTTACAGTGACAAAAACACAGCAAGGCAAAAAAAAACATAAACAAAATAAATCCTGGTCAACTTGACCTCTGACTAAACATACAGGTTTCCTAACTAACAACTGGGATCAGCCTAGTGCTGTCCTAGTCCCTAAGTCCCTGGTTTTAAATGTCCAAGCAAATATATAGCCACACAGGCTTTCTCTCACCGCACAGGGGTTCACTCTCCCTAGACAGTCCACACAGGTCTGCTTCCAGGCATGAGCTAACATCTAATGAATCTGGGAGTTTCTTATAGAGGCCTAAATGAGCTGACAAGGTTCAGCTGGTCTCATCAACTCCCTGTCTGCACGACGCCCAGCCCTCTCCCTAGAGGTATGAGTCATCCATGAGCCCACTAGTCTCAGCTGGGCTTATACAACTCTCCACCTAGCTGTATAAGTCGGCGTAAAGCCTGAATCTGGGCGAAATATATCTACCCCCCTGGATGCAACCAGGTGACTTTACCTTCCTGCTGTCACATACCCCCCCCTCTTGTTTTAACCTCGGGGTTGGAACACCAGCAATCAGGCATTCATGTACTCGAGACAAAGCATCCACATTCCCCATTTGAACGCCAGGGCGATGCTTTACTGTGAAGTTGAATTCCTGGAGGGCCAGGAACCACCTATTCACTCTTCTATTTGTTTCCTTGTTTTGAGCCATCCACTTTAACGGAGCGTGATCCGTAACCATGTCAAAGTGCCTACCTAGCAGGTAGTACCGAAGGGAATCTAGAGCCCACTTCACCGCTAAACACTCCTTTTCAACGGTGGCGTAATTTACCTCATGGGACTTCAACTTCCTGCTGAGGTAAATGACTGGGTGCTCTTCCCCGTTCCAGACCTGGGACAATACTGCTCCTAACCCCACATCTGACGCATCACTTTGTACGACAAAGTCTCTAGAGAAGTCGGGTGAGTACAACACTGGCTGGCTACATAAGGCTTGTTTCAAGAATTGGAATGCTGCCTCAGCCTCGGGGGTCCATTTAATCATGACCGACCCTTTCCCCTTCGTCAGGTTGGTTAGGGGCACAGCCTTAGAAGCAAAGTGGGGAATGAATCGCCGATAATACCCAGCGATTCCCAGAAAGGCTCGTACCTGCTTCTTGCTGTTGGGACGTGGCCAACTCTGGATGGCCTCGACTTTGTTGAGTTGGGGTTTTATTACTCCCCTCCCAATGGTGTACCCAAGATATTTGGCCTCCTCCTGCCCAATGGTACACTTCTTGGGGTTAGCCGTAAACCCTGCTTCCCGAACAGAGTCCAGGACTGCTTGCACTTTTGGCAGATGTGAGGCCCAATCTGTGCTATGGACAATTATGTCATCCAGGTAAGCCGCAGCATACTTCCGATGGGGCCTCAGCATCTGGTCCATTTTCCGCTGGAATGTGGCCGGCGCATTCTGTAACCCGAACGGCATTCTTTTATATTGGAACGCCCCGTCTGGGGTTACAAATGCGGTTTTCTCTTTGGCCGACTTGGCCAGGGGGATTTGCCAATACCCTTTTGTGAGGTCAAGAGTCGTCATGTATCGGGCTGTTCCCAGCCGGTCGATCAACTCATCTATACGTGGCATGGGGTAGGTGTCAAATTTTGTAACTTTGTTCAACTGACGAAAATCGTTACAAAATCGCCAGCTCCCATCCGGTTTAGGCACCAACACAATGGGACTAGACCAATCACTTTGGGACTCCTCTATCACCCCTAAGTTCAGCATTTTCTGTACTTCCTCCCGTATTGCCTCCCGTCGGGCCTCTGGGATCCGATAGGGTTTTAACTTCACCCTTTCACCGGGCGGGGTAATAATGTCATGCTCTACCCCAGATGTTTGTCCCGGCAGCTCAGAGAATACCTCCTTGTTGCGAAGCACAAACTCCTTAACCTCCTGTTGTTGGGGTTGTGACAAGGTGGCTGCGATTCCAACCTCAGGAATCACGCAACCAGTTTGAGCTGGTGACCAAGTGTCTGCGACTAGGGACTCTCTATCCCTCCAGGCTTTCAACAGATTAACGTGATAGATCTGTTCGGGCTTTCGCCTTCCTGGTTGTCTGACCTTGTAATTCACTTCGCTCACTTTTTCCATTATCTCGTAGGGGCCTTGCCATTTGGCAAGGAATTTACTTTCAACCGTAGGGACAAGTACCAATATCCTATCCCCCGGGGAAAAGGTACGGGTCTTGGCTCCACGGTTGTACACTCTCTGCTGTGCCAACTGCGCTTGGGCCAAATGTTCCTTCACGATGGGCATTACCTGTGCAATTCGATCTTGCATCAGGGCGACATGCTCAATCACACTCCTGTGGGGAGAACTCTCACTTTCCCAAGTTTCCTTGGCAATATCCAACAGCCCTCTTGGGTGTCTCCCATACAGTAACTCAAAGGGGGAGAATCCCGTAGAGGATTGGGGCACCTCCCTAATAGCAAACATCAAATAAGGAAGTAGACAGTCCCAATCCCTTCCATCTCTATCCACCACTTTCTTCAACATTTGTTTTAGGGTTTTGTTGAATCTTTCAACCAGCCCATCGGTTTGGGGGTGATACACAGATGTACGCAATTGCGTCACTTTGAACAATTTACACAGCTCTTTCATAACCCGGGACATAAAGGGTGTACCTTGGTCCGTAAGCAGTTCTTTACAAATACCCACCCGGCTAAAAACAAGAGATAGCTCTTTGGCTATGGTTTTGGCCGAGGTATTTCTGAGAGGGATCGCTTCTGGATAACGGGTGGCATAGTCCATTATAACCAATATGTACTGGTGCCCCCTAGCGGACTTGATTATAGGACCTACCAAATCCATTGCGATTCTCTCAAACGGGACCTCAATGATGGGTAGAGGGACCAGCGGGCTACGGAAATGTGGCATCGGGGCCGACCTCTGACACACAGGGCAGGAGGAACAATAATTTTCTATGTCCTTCATCACCCCAGGCCAATAGAATCTCTGTAATACCCTCTCTCGGGTTTTCTCTGTCCCCAGATGACCTCCAAGAATGTGCCCATGGGCCAACTCCAACACCAACTTCCTGTAAGGTTTGGGCACCACAAGCTGCTCAACGGTTTCTTCTGCCCTTTTTGCCACCCGATACAGTAGGTCCTTCTCTACGCTGAAGTATGGGTAAGTGCCGGTATTATCTGGGTTCACTAACTCGCCATCTATTTTCACTACGTTTTCCCGTGCCTTTATTAGGGCGGGGTCTTTCAACTGTTCTGTGGCAAAGTTTTCCCTGTGAACCTCAAGATCAGAAAACTCCACAGACGGTAGGTTTTCGTCTGAGGAGGTGGGCTCCTCTCCAGTTTCTTGAGTCTCCCCTGCCAATACTGACAAGGGAAATTCCGGAGAGTCCTCACCACTCTCAGGGGAGTTCTGGCTATCACATTCCTGGTACATAGGGGCACCAGTGGGGGGCTCAGGATCATCCCACAGTTCCCAGAACTTCGGAAAATCCCTTCCCACAATGGCGTCATGCGGTAACTGAGATACTAAGCCCACTGGATGAGAGAGGGTACCTCTGGGGGTCTCGAAACACACTGTAGTCACTGGATACTCTCGGGTGTCCCCATGCACACAAATAACGGCTACCTTGCTATTCCCAGAGACCTCTGTTTTAACTAACTCAGCCTTTATCAGGGTCACAAGGCTACCTGAATCCAGCAATACCACAACATTTCTACCATTAATACACATTTTGCATAAATGTTTCTCAGTTCCCCGAATGGCAGTGCATGCGACTGTCGCACACAGCGACTGACGTCTGCCCGTCAGAAAGTCACACTGCATGGGTTCCTCCACAACCGGGCAATTTGCTGCAATATGTCCCGCTTGCCGGCAGCGGTAGCAAACGATCCTTCTTGCGGCCTCTTGAGCCGCTGATTTCCCAGGCTGTTCTCGCCAAACTTGGGGTAGAGCTCCCACCCTCTCACTCTCTCCACCCTCACCCCTTGGAATCCTCTTATCCGCCCCTGGGGATGGTCTGGTCTTAGGGTGGAAAGTCCGAGTGTCTCTGGAAGAGGCCGTCAGGTTCTCTGTAGCCAAGTATTTCTCCACACGATCCACAAGACCATCGGCCGTCTCTGGGTCTCCATGGCTTACCCACTTTTGGATGGCAGTAGGAAGAGCTCTCAAAAACCGATCCATTACAACACGTTCCACAATCTTTGGTGCGGACAAAGTCTCTGGCTGTAGCCACTTTCTGCTCAGGTGAATGAGATCATACATTTGAGACCTGGGGGGTTTTCCAAGCTGGAAAGTCCAGTTATGCACACGCTGAGCCCGGACAGCCAGGGTGACACCCAGCCTTGCCAATATTTCAGCTTTTAGCATCACATAGTCTTTTGCTTGGTTAGGCTCTAGGTCATAGTAAGCTTTCTGCGATTCACCAGTTAACAGAGGAGCCACCAGTCCAGCCCACTGCTCCTCAGGCCACTTTTCTCTTTCAGCGGTCCTTTCAAATGTGGTCAAAAATACCTCTGGATCATCCTCTCCAGTCATTTTTGTCAATAAACGACTCACCCCAAAGGACGCGGTATTAGTGGGACGGCTTTCCTCACTGGTCTGCGGACGTTGCTGCATTACTGCTTCCATCTGTTGTTGTAGTCTCTGCTCTTGCTTCTGCAACAGGTCTATGAAGCGGGCCTCAGATTGCTGTTGGGCTTGTTGCTGAGCCTCCAGACTCTGTTGTAAAGTTG
The DNA here is from genome assembly GCA_029206835.1 of Rana muscosa. Classification (NCBI taxonomy): domain Eukaryota; kingdom Metazoa; phylum Chordata; class Amphibia; order Anura; family Ranidae; genus Rana; species Rana muscosa. The sequence goes on along the minus strand of CM055121.1, from coordinate 53,166,180 downwards.
CAAGGCTCTGTTGATGAGCTTGCTGCTGGGCTGCAAGGCTCCTTTGCAAACCTGCATTTGTCTGCTGTTGATTGGCATTTGCTAGAGCCAGCTGTTTCAGTATCTCCTCCATGCTGGCTTAAAAAAAAACTGCCACTGGTTCTCCACCAACTGTGAGGGGGTTAGCTCGGCAGCGGGTGTGTGTGACCCCCGGGATGGGCTCCCCACCCAAAAACAGGCCCAGCAGACGGAGGTTGTGGTTTTCAAAATCAAAAAGGTGCGGTTTATTTTCTATTTACAGTGACAAAAACACAGCAAGGCAAAAAAAAACATAAACAAAATAAATCCTGGTCAACTTGACCTCTGACTAAACATACAGGTTTCCTAACTAACAACTGGGATCAGCCTAGTGCTGTCCTAGTCCCTAAGTCCCTGGTTTTAAATGTCCAAGCAAATATATAGCCACACAGGCTTTCTCTCACCGCACAGGGGTTCACTCTCCCTAGACAGTCCACACAGGTCTGCTTCCAGGCATGAGCTAACATCTAATGAATCTGGGAGTTTCTTATAGAGGCCTAAATGAGCTGACAAGGTTCAGCTGGTCTCATCAACTCCCTGTCTGCACGACGCCCAGCCCTCTCCCTAGAGGTATGAGTCATCCATGAGCCCACTAGTCTCAGCTGGGCTTATACAACTCTCCACCTAGCTGTATAAGTCGGCGTAAAGCCTGAATCTGGGCGAAATATATCTACCCCCCTGGATGCAACCAGGTGACTTTACCTTCCTGCTGTCACAATATATATATAATTTTATTTTTATTTTTTGCATGTGATTGAGTATTCTTTGCAAATAAATCTTCCTTTAGCTTAGTGAATGTGGTAAAAATATACTTTGCAAAGTAAACATCCTTTAGTAAATCAATCCTATTGCACCCTTGTGTCCCTTTAACCTCCCTGGCGGTATGATTCTGTCTGGAATTTTGTACCAAAAGCGGTAAATAGAAATTTGGCGTTATCTATTGTAGGCCTGCAATTCTTAGTAATTACTTACTTAAACCTGACCAAACAAGACTCTAGTAGACATTCCAGATGTGATAAGTTTGAAACACAAAATCATAAATTATAATCTAATAAATAATATAATTTTATTCAATAATGTAATCAAAAATAATAAAATTTGTCAAACAAAGAAAATTCAATAAACATCCTGAGTGTGATAAATTTTAAAGCATGGAACTGGACAAAGTCCGACGTCACAATCTAGACAATGGAACCTTGTTTCTTTTCGGACTTTCTTTCCATTGCCATCTTTTTTTGAACAGCAAACCACGCACATCCTTGTAGGTGCTGCCTTTTTTGCGGTTGGCGGTATGTAGTCCATAAAATGACGACCAGTCCGGCGTTCTGGGTTGACAACGCCAACAGCACGTCGTCCGGGTTTGTTCACAGCTACTGATGGCGTCTGGTGGTTGACAAAAATATGCTCAGCCACCTTCCAAACAAAATCAGAATGAACAAGAGGCATGTCACACTTTGCTTTGTACAGGATATATGCATTCCAAAGGCATTGTTCCAGAAGATGCCCGAAAATCTTCTTATAATATTTTTTTTGCTGTTTGCGCATAGCCGGTTAAAATGTCATTGCCTGATAGGCTCTGTCAACACCTCCCATTGTGTTATTATAGTCCATCACGACTTGCGGCTTCAGCAGATCTTTGTGTGGACCATGGCAGTAGTGGTATTGTGCACAGTACTCATAAGACACACGTCCTTCTTGTCTCGCCATCGCATTGCCATCATCTTACCCTTCTGCCAGGCAACCATTTCTCCGGTTTTGAGTTTTTGAGTTTTTTTTTGGCAAACACAGATGGCATGTCACGTCGGTTAGGCCTAACGGTACCATACCCATCAGTCTTGTTTTGTAGCAAAACCTCATATAGTTCCGAATATCCTTGGTTCAGCAATGGCTCCAGCAGTGTAAGGACAGATGACGTGGCCATCCCATAGCCGCTGTACCTGGGGTTGAACTTCGTGCCTTTACCGGTGTAAATTACCATATTCCAGATGTACCCAGTGGATGACTCGCAGAGCATATAGAATTTGATGCCAAACCGCGCTCTTTTGGATGCAATAAACTGTATCCAGCTTAGGCGTCCCTTGTAGGCCATCAAACTTTTATCCACGCTGACGTCCCTTTCTGGCACGTAGGTCCGCTGGAAATTGGTCACAATCATTTGGCATACCTCCCAGATTTTTTTTAGTTTGGGCGCAGGATGCGTGGCCTCATCAAATTCTTCATTGTATGTGAAGTAGAAATACTTCATGATGAGGGAAAACCGGTATTCTGACATCACGGTGCCAAAAAACGGAGTGGCCAGTAACTTATTGGTGGTCCAGTACCATTTCCCCACCACCCTCTGAAGAATGATGAGTCCCAGAAACTGCCAAATGTCCTCTTTGGTCACCGGTTCCCACTTTCTGCTTCTGGAAAACCTGGCATGCAGCGTAGCGGATTGCTGATCTTGGTAGCGATTTGTCTCTGTGACAATTTTTTCAATTTCCTCCTCAGTGAGGAATAATTGCAGGTATGCCAGAGGGTTGTCACACTCAACATCTACCTTCATCCTAGATGATCCAGTGAACGGAAATCTTGGGGGCGCTACCTGGTCCGTATCGCAGTCTATAGGGCACCGAGTGTGTACATCGCTGAGGTCAGGTGCAGGGTCATCGTCGTTGTCACTTGCCAGGTCAGTGTCGGATGACAAATCTCCCCACGACTCACTATCGCTCAGTTCTGTGAGCAACTCCGTGTCGCTGCCGCTGTCACTCAACTGGTCCAAAAGCGCCTTTGTAGTAAAGTGGCGCTTTTTTGATGCCATTGTCAGTAAAATGGCAGGCAAGGGGCACTGTACAGTGATAATGTGTCAGATCAAAGATGATACAGTGCAATCCTCTCAGATTACAATATATCACCTCTTTTATGTGTGTGTTACTTTTTTGAATTTTTAAATTACCCGCCCAGTTCCGCTCCTATGCACCGCTGCTGCTTGCAGGGAACGGAACCAGGAAGTCAGGTGACAGTGGGCACTCTGGAGTCGCCGGTGATCTCACCGGTGATCACAGCAGAGGACATCATCGCTGGATCGCTGGGAGAAGGTAAGGGGACTCAGCTGCCAGCTCTGCAATCTTACCCCGAGCGTGACTCGGGGTTACCGCTCCTAGCTGAAAAAAATCAACCCTGAACCACGCTCGGGATTACCGCCAGGGAGGTTAACTAGATGGGAAACATTCAACAACTGATATAACTGTATTCTGTAAAGGACATTAGAATTTATTAGTAATATAACAATGTGAAATAGAAAATTATTCTACCCACTTCCCACACGCAGGATGTCATATGATGTTCTGGACTACAGGCATCATCCAAGTATCATTTTTTTATTTTCCCACTTTACCACCAGAAGATTTCCCCCCCTTCATGACCAGGCCATTTTTTGCAATATGGCACTGCGTTACTTTAACTGACACTGTACCCAAATTTTTTGTAATTTTTTCCCCACAAATAGAGCTTTCTTTTGGTGGTATTTGATCACCTCTGCAGATTTTATTTGTTGCGCTATAAATAAAAAAAGACTGACAATATTTTTTACTTTCTGCTATAAAACATAACCAATAAAAAATTAAAAAAATCTAATTTCTTCATCAGTTTAGGCCAATATGTATTCTGCTACATATTTTTGGTAAATAAAAAAAAAAAACAATAGGCATATATTGATTGGTTAGCGCAAAAGTTATAGCGTCTACAAACTATGGGATATTTGAATTTTCTTATTTTCACTAGTAATGGCGGCGATCAGCGACTTATAGCGGGACTGCGATTTTGTGGCGGACAAATCGGACACCCAACTGACACTTTTTGGGGACCAGTGACACTAATCCTGTGATCAGTGCTATAAATATGCTACTAATGACACTGGCTGGAAAGGGGTTAACATCAGGGCGATCAAAGGGTTAACTGTGTGCCTAGCCATTGCTTTCTCACTGTGTGGGAGGTGCTTTGACTAAGGGAAGGCATTGATCCATATTTCTGCTTTTCAGGAACACAGGATCAATACCTTCCCTTCTGACAGAACGGCAATCTGCCTTGTTTACATAAGCAGATTGCCGTTCTGCCTGTGTACATCAAGTCTGTGGAACCAGCCACTAGGCTTCCACTGTATGTGATCACAGTGGGAGCGAGTCACCGGCGGTGCCTCAGACTTGGAAGTGTCAGATGACGTTATAGGTACGTGATCTGGCACAGAGCGGCCACCCTGCTGCAGGGCAGCACAGTGGTGTAGTGGTTAGCACTTTCACCTACCAGCAAATAGGGTCACTGGTTCAAATCCCAACCATGACACCATCTGCCTGGAGTTTGCATGTTCTCCTTGTGTCTTCATGGGTTTCCTCCCACACTCCAAAGACATGCTGGTAGGTTAATTGGATTGTCCAAAATTGGCCCAGTGTATGTGTGTCCCAAGCGTGTCGAGATCCTACGGGGTAAAATGACCACACCAGCCAGCAAGACACTGTCTTGTCACAAATTGCTTTTAAATGCGGCGAGAGCGGGACCTCCGCCTTCCACCGCCCTTCCGGGCTCTCCAGTCTGACAGTTCTGTCAGACTGGAGAGAGTCCCTTGTCACTTCTGGTTTATTAGACCATAGAGATGATAAGTATTTTGTCACTTCCGGTTTCGCCAGGATGTAAATAAGCTATTACTGGCTTGCGAAAGCATCTGATCAAACCGTTGGTACGATCAGATGCTTTTAAGGGCAGAGGAGAGATCTGGGGACTAATAGACCCCACATGTCTCAGTAAAGAGGACTTGTTACTGCCCATGCTATCACAAGGGATCATAGGCGTGCGCAGGGGGTGTGGGCACACCCTAATCACTAATTTCCCCTACTGCCCAGGCTTCCCCTCCCCTCTTGTTGGCCCTGCAGTCCTGCTGGCTTCCCTCCTCTCCTCTCCCCCCAGATGCTGTGGGAAACGTTTCAGGATGAAGAGCATGGAAAGGGGTCAGAAAAAAATGCAATTTACCAGCCCTTTCCTTTTCTAAATGAACATACTTGCTCACTGTGGCCATTCATGCCTGAAGCATAGTAAATTGTGTTTACTACGCTTCAGTTTGTGAATGAACAGAAAGACACTCAGCGCAGAGCACTTCCCATTCATTCACTTCCCCGTACAGCTGAGGCTGCAGAGAAAGCCATGTGTGTTTGAGTTTTGGGGTGCAAACCCTAATGCAATAGGCTGCCCATACCTATGCAAGGGATGTTGTCCATCCTTTGTGATAGCAATAAAAGTGTTAAAAAAAAAGAGATAGTGTAAATTTGGAAATAAAATAAATAATGAATAAAAAAATATATATTTATAAAGCACCCCCGTCCCCCCGTGCAAAGGCGAACGCATACATAAGTTTCGAACCCATATGTAAACAGTGTTCACACCACACACGTGAAGTATCACTTAGAACCCCCTCAAACATTATACATATTTTATTTTTTCTAACGCCCTAGGGAATAAAATGGCGGTCATTGCAATACTTTCTGTCACACCGTATTTGGGCAGCGGTCTTACAAGCTCACTTTTTTGGGAAATAATACACTTTTGTGAATTTAAAAATAAGACAACAGTAAAGTTAGCCCCATTTTTTTTTTTTTATTGTGATAGATGATGTTACGTCGAGTAAATTGATATCCAACATGTCACGCTTCAAAATTGTGCCCGTTCGTGGAATGGCGACTTTTATGCTTAAAAATCTTCATATGCAACGTTTAAAAAATTCTACAGGTTGCATCTTTTGAGTTACAGAGGAGATCTAAGGCTAGAATTATTGCTCTCGCGCTAACGATCGTGGTGATACCTCACATGTGTGGTTTGAACACTGTTTTCATATGCGGGTGCTACTCATATTTACACTAAAATGCAATACAGTAATAGAAAAAAAAAGTCGTTTGAAAAAAATAAAAAATAAATGTCCCTTTAAGAGCTATGGGCAGAAGTGAAGTTTTGACTTGGTGTAACATCATATTTTATATTTTACCAAAAAATGGGTATTATATTGTATTTGTGTGCAGTAAAATTAATTAAAGTGTAGTGTTTTTAAATTGCAAAACCCATCATTTTATTCTCTAGGGCCTCTGATAGAGAATGATATATATAATTTAAGCAAACAAATGATGATTTGTACATGTAGGAGAGAAATCTCAGTATTGGCCCAGTAGGTAAGTACGGTAGCTACAAATGAATATTTCATGTGTCTTTTTCTTACTTGATAATTGCACTTTGGAGTATACAGTGAAAGTGAATACACAAGAATGTGTCTACACTAGGATACAACGACAAATCGTTAGAATTGGCTGTGTTTGAGAAACTAACAGTGCCCTAAGGTGGTATTGATTGTAATGCCGTAGCTGGTTATGTCATTGGTGAAAGCATTGTGTAATACAGGCAGGCACAGTATGTGGTGAAAGGCATGTGCACAGTAGGAATGTCTCCAAGGAAATCAATTGCACAAACAAACCTATAGCACAATGAATGGTCTCATAAAACCCTGCTGTTAATATATACCCCGGCCTGCAGTTTGGATAGTGCACTAAAGTGTCATTCCTGCTGATACTCCATTCAATGCATGCCACACGCTAATCTAAACCAGTGTCTAATATAAAGAAAAGCTTACTTTTATTTAGTCCTAACTAGTACAGTGTCACAGCAGCAGATACACTATATTACCAAAAGTATTGGGACACCTGCCTTTACATGCACATGAACTTTAATGGCACCCCAGTCCTAGTCCGTAAGGTTCAATATTTTGTATGGATGCAAATCATAGTTACGTACTTAGTCAGGTTGAAAAAAGACACAAGTGTATCTAGTTCAACCAATAAAAAAATAAAATCATACAATATACACAATATTGAGTTGGCCCACCCTTTTCAGCTATATGAGCAGTGGCGGTGCGTCCATAGAGGGCGCCGGAGCGCCACCCCCTCTCGCTCCCGCACCGCCACTGAAAGACAATACACAGATTCATGCATTGCATGAATCTGTGTAGTGTCACCGCTGCCACGCTGCCCACTATACATATGGCCGGCCTCCTGGTGAACGCCGGCCATATGAATTAGAGCGGCGGACGGCGGTGGGTGTAACTTGGAAGTGCCTATCAGAGCCAGCGGCTCTGATAGGCTTTCCAAATACAGCTCTCACGCTGTATTCGGCTTCCAAAAACTCCTCCCAGGTACGCACGGGGGTGCGTTCCTGGAAGAAGACTGTGTGGAGGTTTCAGCCAATCAGGTTCACCGGATCTGGTTACCGGTAACCTGATTGGCTGAAGCGACATTGAGGGCGGGAGAACACATCGAGGACGGCGCGGACTGAGGAAGGTAAGTGCAGGGCTGGGGGGGGGGGGAACAGGCTGCATTTGGGGCACAAACTGGCTGAATATGGGGCACAAACTGGCTGAATATGGGGGACAAACTGGCTGCATTTGGGGGGAACTGGCTGAATATGGGGGACAAACTGGCTGAATATGGGGGGAACTGGCTGAATATGGGGGACAAACTGGCTGAATATGGGCGGAACTGGCTGAATATGGGGGACAAACTGGCTGAATATGGGGGGAACTGGCTGAATATGGGGGACAAACTGGCTGAATATGGGGGGAACTGGCTGTATATGGGGGACAAACTGGCTGAATATGGGGGGAACTGGCTGTATATGGGGGACACGCTGGCTGCATTTGGGGGGAACTGGCTGTATATGGGGGACAAACTGGCTGCATTTGGGGGGAACTGGCTGTATATGGGGGACACGCTGGCTGCATTTGGGGGGAACTGGCTGTATATGGGGACAAACTGGCTGCATTTGGGGGAACTGGCTGTATATGGGGGACAAACTGGCTGCATTTGGGGGGAACTGGCTGTATATGGGGGACACGCTGGCTGCATTTGAGGGGGAACTGGCTGTATATGGGGGACAAACTGGCTGCATTTGGGGGAACTGGCTGTATATGGGGGACAAACTGGCTGCATTTGGGGGGAACTGGCTGTATATGGGGGGGAACTGGCTGCATTTGGGGGGAACTGGCTGTATATGGGGACAAACTGGCTGTATATGGGGGCACACTGGCTATATATATGGGGACACACTGGCTGTATATGGGGGCACACTGGCTATATATATGGGGACAAACTGGCTGTATATGGGGGCACACTGGCTATATATATATATGGGGGCACACTGGCTGTATATGGGGGCACACTGGCTGTATATGGGGGCACACTGGCTGTATATATATGGGGGCACACTGGCTGTATATGGAAACAAACTGGCTGTATTTGAGGGGGCAAACTGGTGGCGTTTGGGCACAGTGGCTGCGTTTAATGGGCACAGTGGCGGCAATTGATTTTTTTTTTTCAGTTTGTTTGCGCCTCCCCCAAAAATTTTGAGCACCAGCCGCCACTGTATATGAGCTTCAATTCTTCTGGGAAGGCTGACCACAAGGTTTAGGAATGTGTCTATGGGAATGTTTGCCCATTCTTCCAGAAGTGCATTTTGTGAGGTCAGGCACTGATGTTGGACGAGAGAGCCCAGTTCCCAATCTCTGCTCTAATTCATCCCAAAGGTGTTCTATTGGGTTGAGGCCAGTCAAGTTCCTCCACCCCAGATTCTCTCCTCGCTTCCTCCACTGAAGGGGGGGATGGGGTCCAGTGGATGGCTCGAATCGCTGGAGGCTGCGGGGAGAGAGTCACTGGAACAAAGCCATAGGAGAGGCAGGAGGAGCCCAAGTCACAGCCACTGATGTCCACAGTCGAATCAGGAGCCGAAGCTGGTGAAACCTGGCATGCAGGGAGGTTTCCCGCATCACTCCTGTGTGAACTCAGACAGGAATCGCATCGCATTTCTGTTCAAAACGCATGCAATTCTTTGCAGTGCAATTTGCGCCCATTCATTTTGTATGGATGCAAATCATAGTTACGTACTTAGTCAGGTTGAAAAAAGACACAAGTGTATCTAGTTCAACCAATAATAAAAAAAAATCATACAATATACACAATTCTTTACCCACAAAAACCCCAGCAGAGCATGATCCAATTTGCTACAGCAGGGGAAAAAATTCCTTCCTGATCCTCTGAGAGGCAATCGGATATCCCCCCCCCCCCCGGATCTACTTTACCTATAAATGTCAGTACCCAGTTATATTATGTACATTAAGCCTAGGTTCACATTGATGCGATTTGGCATGCGATTTGACATGCCAAATCACATGCCAAATTAGCAGGTATTGCCAGCAATGGCACCATCCGAATCAGTGCGACGCCGCATTTGCGGAGCTGCACCGTTTCCCAAAAGTATTTTCTGTACTACTTTTGTCGACTTCGGGGTGCGATTTGTATAGACATCTGTGCATGATCCCACACAGAGGTCTCTGAAATCGCCCCCCAAAGTCGGACTGACATGCAGGAATGATATTGTGCGAGGAAAGAATCCAGGCCTTTTTCAAAACAATCTACTGAGCTGGCCAGAACCACCATTGGAGGGAGCCTATTCCACATTGTCACAGCTCTTACTGTAAAGAAATCTTTCCATATTTGGAGATGAAATCTATTTTCCTCTAGATGTAAAGAGTCCCCCTTGTCCTCTGTGATGACATTAAAGTGAATAACTCAACACCAAGTTAACTATATGGACCACTTATGTATTTGTACATGTTGATCATATCCCCCCTTAATCACCTCTTCTTAAGAGAGAATCAATTCAGTTCCTCTAATATTTCCTCATAGCTGAGCTCCTCCATGCCTCTAATCAGTTTGGTTGCCCTTCTCTGCACTTTCTCCAGTTCCCCAATATCCTTTTTGAGAACTGGTGCTCAAAACTGAACTGCATATTGCACATGAGGTCTTACTAATGATTTGTACAGGGGCAAAATGATATATCTCTCTCTCTGGAGTCCATACCTCTCTTAATACAAGAAAGGACTTTGCTCTCTTTGGAAACCGCAGCTTGGCATTGCATGCCATTATTGAGCTTATGATCTACCAAAACCCCCAGATCCTTCTCCACTACGGATCCCCCCAGTTGTACTCCCCCTAGTATGTATGATGCATGCCTATTCTTAGCCCCCAAGAGCATAACTTTACATTTATCAACATTAAACCTCATCTGTCACACAGTTGCCCAATGAAATCGAGGTTGGCTTGTAAGTTGGATACATTATGTAAGGACATTATTTCACTGCATAGCTTGGTGTCATCTGCAAACACTAAAATGGTACTTTTAATCTTAAACCCTATATCAATTATAAAGTTATTAAAAAGTAAGGGTCCCAACACTGAACCTTGGGGTACACCGCTGATAACATTCAGAGTAATGCCGCGTACACACGATCAGAATTTCCGACAACAAATGTTCGATGTGAGCTTTTGGTCGGATATTCCAACTGTGTGTAGGCTCCATCGGACATTTGCTGTCAGAATTTCCGACAACAAATGTTTGAGAGCAGGTACTCAATTTTTCCGACAACAAAAGTTCTCTTCGGAATTTCTGATCGTGTGTAGCCATTTCCGACGCACGAAAGTGCTGCCAATGCTCGGAACCAATTCGACGCATGTACTTCATTTTTATCGGCTCGTCGTAGTGTTGTTTGTCTCCGCGTTCTTGACCATTAGAATTTCCGAGCAACATTTGTGCAACCGTGTGTATCCAAGACAAGTTTGAGCCAACATCCGTTGGAAAAAAAAACACTGTTTTGTTGTCGGAAATTCCGATCGTGTGTACGCGGCATAAGAATCATTAACCACTACTCTCTGAATTCAGTCTTTTAGCCAGTTTTCTATCCATTTACAAACTGATCTTTCCAAGCCTGTAAACGTTACCTTAAACATTAGCTGTGTGTGTGGAGAACTGTGTCAAGCGGTTTTGCAAAATCCAAGTATACCACGTTCCACAGCCACCCCTCTGTCCAAGGTTTTACTTACCTACTCATAAAAAGAAATCAGATTAGATTGACAACTTCTGTCTTTCATGAATCCATGAAAGACTACAACGTATCGATTTTGGATATCGGGAACAGTTTAATTAGTACAAGTACACTGAAAATACTCGGTATCTGCACCGATACCGATACTGGTATTGGTGTATCCCTAATTTAAACATACAGTCAGGTCCATAAATATTGGGACGGCGACACAATTCTAATCCTTTTGGCTCTATACACCACCACAATGGATTTGAAATGAACCAAACAAGATGTGCTTTAACTGCAGACTTTCAGCTTTAATTTGAGGTATTAACATCCAAATCAGGTGAACGGTGTAGGAATTACAACAGTTTGTATATGTGCCTCCCACTTTTTAGGGGACCAAAAGAAATGGGACAGATTAACAATCATAAATCAAACTTTCACTTTTTAATACTTGGTTGCAAATCCTTTGCAGTCAATTACAGCCTGAAGTCTGGAACGCATAGACATCACCAGACGCTGGGTTTCATCCCTGGCGATGCTCTGCCGGGCCTCTACTGAAACTGTCTTCAGTTCCTGCTTGTTCTTGGGGCATTTTCCCTTCAGTTTTGTCTTCAGCAAGTGAAATGCATGCTCAATCGGATTCAGGTCAGGTGATTGACTTGGCCATTGCATAACATTCCACTTCTTTCCCTTAAACTCTTTGGTTGCTTTCGTAGTATGCTTCGGGTCATTGTCCATCTGCACTGTGAAGTGCCGTCCAATGAGTTCTGAAGCATTTGGCTGAATATGAGCAGATAATATTGCCCGAAAAACTTCAGAATTCATCCTGCTGCTTTTGTCAGCAGTCACATCATCAATAATTCCAACGAACCAGTTCCATTGGCAGCCATACATGCCCACACCATGAAACTACCACGGCCATGCTTCACTGATGAGGTGGTATGCTTTGGATCTTGAGCAGTTCCTTTCCTTCTCCATACTCTTCTCTTCCCATCACTCTGGTACAAGTTGATGTTGGTCTCATCTGTCCATAGGATGTTGTTCCAGAACTGTGAAGGCTTTTTTAGATGTTGTTTGGCAAACTCTAATCTGGCCTTCCTGTTTTTGAGGCTGTTTTTGAGGCTCACCAATGGTTTACATCTTGTGGTGAACCCTCTGTATTCACTCTGGTGAAGTCTTCTCTTGATGGTTGACTTTGACACACATACACCTACCTCCTGGAGAGTGTTCTTCACCTGGCCAACTGTTGTGAAGGGTGTTTTCTTCACCAGGGAAAGAATTCTTCGGTCATCCACCACAGTTGTTTTCTGTGGTCTTCCGGGTCTTTTGGTGTTGCTGAGCTCACCGGTGCGTTCTTTCTTTTTAAGGATGTTCCAAACAGTTGATTTGGCCACACCTAATGTTTTTGCTATCTCTCTGATGGGTGTGTTTTGTTTTTTCATCCTAATGATGGCTTGCTTCACTGATAGTGGCAGCTCTTTGGATCTCATATTGAGAGTTGACAGCAACAGATTCCAAATGCAAATAGCACACTTGAAATTAACTCTGGACCTTTTATCTGCTCCTTGTAAATGGGATAATGAGGGAATAACACACACCTGGCCATGGAACAGCTGAGCAGCCAATTGTCCCATTACTTTTGGTCCCTTAAAAAGTGGGAGGCACATATACAAACTGTTGTAATTCCTACACCGTTCACCTGATTTGGATGTAAATACCTCAAATTAAAGCTGAAAGTCTGCAGTTAAAGCACATCTTGTTTGTTTCATTTCAAATCCATTGTGGTGGTCTATAGCGAGCCAAAAAGATTAGAATTGTGTTGATGTCCCAATATTTATGGACTTGACTGTATATCCAGAATACGACCGTTTGGGAACTATAAATTGTAAATATGGTTTAATATACAAGACTGTAATTGATAAATAACTTTTTTTTTTTTGTCACTAGAACTGGAGTCTGGGACAAAAAGTAAAGGGCAATCTCCCTAATTGGAGAGACACAGATGGCAAAAATAAAAAAATGACCTAGGCGTTAATGCTTCCCTATGCTATCCAAAACAAAAATAAATGGCTATAGATATACTAGATACTAGATATCTAGATATAAAGTAACAGTTTAAATCTTTTTAAATTCAAAATGATGGGAAATGTTGGAATAATAATAAGAGAGAAAAATATTTTTTTTTACAGAGGCTCAAACCCTTCCCACTCCTTTTAAAACAAAACAAAATGCACATACATGGACAGAGCAGCATATGAATACTCACTTTGGCCCTCTTCTGTATTTAGATGTTAGACAGGACTTACAATTAATCACCCTTTCTTTGTCACTTGGGCTAAGTGACAAAGCTACCCCATAAACAAAGCAAGAATGCCATATAATGCAAATGTCTATGCAGCTGTGTAACAACCTCCCCATTTGTAAGGCAGGGTTGTATGTAGAGATCATGCTGCCTTAGGCATACTGTATGAATGATGACACCCTGTGATACAACAGCAAATATTTTGTTAGTACCTAGATTATGTAATTACTGTTGTGAAAATAAAAGCTAGACTGCAAGATTAGAGGTAAAATGCAATCACACTTACAATCATGTGTAAGTGTGATTGCCCCCCCCCCCCCCTCAGTGTTGCCAACCGTACGCTAATTTACGTACAGCACGTAAATTTAACCCCCTTTTTCAGGTGTACGTAAAGTCCGTTGTGGGCATCGGCTGCCCATAAAAAAGATGGCCGCGAGCCGACCATGCAACGGCGCATGCGCCGTTGCGAAGCCGGCCGGACTCGGGAAAGCTCGTATGCGTTAGGCCGAGCGGCGCATGCACAGTAACGTAATGGCGCCGCCCGGCGCCATTTTTGAATAGTCTTTCAGCCAGGACGGGACTCGGGAGTGCTCGCGGGGCGGGCTACAGTGTCTCGCAGTCGCCGTAGGAGGAGAGGACTCGGCCGAGCAGGGGTGAGGAGGAGGGGGGGATATAAAGTAAGAGGAGGACTGCGCTGGGAGTGGGAGCCCGGAGGGTGAAGCGGCCATGGCATGCAGGGGAGGGACAGAGACTGATGTGCTCTCTCTGTCCACCATCATATAACTTCTCCTCCACATCATCAGTATGCTGTGTCCTCCTCCTGTGCCCTTTTCACCTCTCCACATGTTAGAGCTGCCCTGACCTGTGGAGAGGTGAAAGGGGTACAGAAGGAGGACACAGCATACTGATGATGTGGAGGAGAAGTTATATGATGGTGGACAGAGGAGGAGACCACTGTGAGGGGGTAAGGCGGACCCTATCATGTCCGCAGCCTCTGTCCCCCTCCTGTGTCATGTCCGCAGCCTCTGTCCCCCTCCTGTGTCATGTCCGCAGCCTCTGTCCCCCTCCTGTGTCATGTCCGCAGCCTCTGACCCCCTCCTGTGTCATGTCCACAGCCTCTGACCCCCTCCTGCGTCATGTCCGCAGCCTCTGACCCCCTCCTGCGTCATGTCCGCAGCCTCTGACCCCCTCCTGCGTCATGTCCGCAGCCTCTGACCCCCTCCTGCGTCATGTCCGCAGCCTCTGTCCCCCTCCTGCGTCATGACTCTGCAGCCTCTGTCCCCCTCCTGCGTCATGACTCTGCAGCCTCTGTCCCCCTCCTGCGTCATGACTCTGCAGCCTCTGTCCCCCTCCTGCGTCATGACTCTGCAGCCTCTGTCCCCCTCCTGCGTCATGACTCTACAGCCTCTGTCCCCCTCCTGCGTCATGACTCTGCAGCCTCTGTCCCCCTCCTGCGTCATGACTCTGCAGCCTCTGTCCCCCTCCTGCGTCATGTCCGCAGCCTCTGTCCACCTCCTGCGTCATGTCCGCAGCCTCTGTCCACCTCCTGTGTCATGTCCGCAGCCTCTGTCCACCTCCTGTGTCATGTCCGCAGCCTCTGTCCCCCTCCTGTGTCATGACTCTGCAGCCTCTGTCCCCCTCCTGTGTCATGTCCGCAGCCTCTGTCCACCTCCTGTGTCATGTCCGCAGCCTCTGTCCACCTCCTGTGTCATGTCCGCAGCCTCTGTCCACCTCCTGTGTCATGTCCGCAGCCTCTATCCACCTCCTGTGTCATGTCCGCAGCCTCTGTCCACCTCCTGTGTCATGTCCGCAGCCTCTGTCCACCTCCTGTGTCATGTCCGCAGCCTCTGTCCACCTCCTGTGTCATGTCCGCAGCCTCTGGTCACCTCCTGTGTCATGTCCCCAGCCTCTGTCCCCCTCCTGTGTCATGTCCCCAGCCTCTGTCCCCCTCCTGTGTCATGTCCCCAGCCTCTGTCCCCCTCCTGTGTCATGTCCGCAGCCTCTGTCCCCCTCCTGTGTCATGACTCTGCAGCCTCTGTCTACCTCCTGTATCGTGTCCGCAGCCTCTGACCATCGCCTGTCTTTTATGTCTGCAGTCTCTGAGGGGATCATAGAAAGATGTCAAGAGTGGGAGCGCCGTGATGGGGGTTACGGGAAGAAACGGAAGTGTGGACTGTGGAGAGGAGGTCAGAGCCGCCAAGCTGGAGCCGTCTGACTGAGCCCCGCACTGTGGACCTGAGAGCAGGTCAGTGACAGCGCCGCCAGGCCAGTCTGAGGGGGGGGGGCACTGATCTAAGGAGGGGAGTAAATACAATAATGTAAGGGGGCACTGATATAAAAGGTCCCCCCCTATATTAGTACCCCCCCTTACCTTAGTGTATTCACTCTGTGGAAGGTGGTCTCTATTCACCAGAGCCCCCCTCCACATCAGAGTTCCCCCTTACATCATGATCTGCAGCGTTCCCCTTTACATAAGAGTTCCCTTGCACTGTAAGGGGGCATCCTGCAGACTCTGATGTAAGTGGGAACTCTGTGCTGGCTGGGTTATAGTAACCTAACCTTCATGTGAATTGAGAAATATGTTTTTTTACTTTTGTTTAACTGAAACACATAGATATTAGCATTAGCTGTGTGTTTATAGTTGAAATATTGATATTTGCACTGTTTAGCACTAAAAACAGTAATTTTAGGTACTTTTTTGCAGCGTCAGTAAAAAATGCGGCTCTGCCAGTAATCTTCATTTTTTTTGCCAGTAAGAAATTGGTGCCGTACAGAAATTTTGGCATCCTTGCCAGTAAATTTCACTTCAGGGGGTTGGCAACACTGCCCCCCCCCCCCCCCCCCCCATATACTGTAAGATTTCATTTTTTTGTTGCGTAGTTTTACATCTTTGAATCTATGTTTTGGGTCTCTCGTGTAGTTGCTTGTATGCCTTCCCGGCTCTATGCCCCGACAAATATTTCCAAAACCGTGCTATTCTTTTGTGCCACCCATACTGTGCCACCCAACAGGCCTGTTGATCTGTTGATCTCATTGTATGACCCTTTTTTGCCCCCTGATTTTATTATATATCTCTGTTACTTACTTTGGCTGTAACATGCACTTTCTATGAAAAATAAAGGAATTACAAAAAAAAAAGTAAACATGACTTTACCCTTTTTGCTAACATTCACTCTGCAAATGAACAGTCTCTACTCCTTTAGTAAATCACACCAGTTGGCTCTCAGAAATGAGAAATGTCAGAAATGATCTCAGAAATTAGTTTTACCCTCCACATATGGAAAGGCTTCTTTGCAGTAATGCCACGTACACAAGGCCGTTTTTAATGTCATTGAAAAAAAAAAGTTTTTCTCAACGTGATTCTTCTTAAGCCTGCCTTGCCTACACACTATCATGAAAAAAAATGCTCGGGCAAAGCGCGGTGACGTACAACACGTACTACAACACGTACGACGGCACTGTAAAGGGGAAGTTCCATTCGGATGGCGCCACCCTCGTGTTACTAAAGTTTGGTGAGAGCCGATTCGCGCTTTTCAGCCTCGTGCTCTTCAGTCTGTTACGGCGTGATGAATGTGCTATCTCCATTCAGAAAGCTAGTTTTACCAGAACGAGCGCTCCTGTCTCATACTTGATTCTGAGCGTGCGCGTTTTTTTCCCGTCATTAAAGCGTACACACGGCCGTTTTTCACGACGAGAAAAACGACGACGTGAAAAACGACGAGAAAAAAAAGAGCATGTTCTAAATTTTTAATGCCCATTTTTCTCATCGATCGTTTTTAATGACCAATTTAAAAAATTGCATTTTTCTCGTCATGAAAAACGGTCGTGCGTACACGGCATAAGAGTTGCAAAAGCATGCAATTGACACCTTCAGGAACTAGTCCTGGTCAGCTCAGTAGATTGCTTTAAAAAAAAGATATGGATGCATTACTAAATGCACACAATATTAATATTTATAGGTAATAATGGCAAGAGTAGCTATGCTTGCCTTCTGGGGGGTCAGGGAGGCCTTTTGGGGGGTCAGGAAGAAATGTATGATTTCAAAGATTTACATATTTCCAGACAACCTTTTTTACATAGGCCATTATACTATTCATTTATTTAGCATTTTCAAATATTTAGGTAACCAAAAGCATATTTAAAAAATAAAAACTCTTGCAAGAAAAGATATTTACAACAACGATGTACCGTGAGCCCATTCACACAGGGGCGTCTTTGGATCCGACTCCAAATCGCCCCAGGTCGCCCCTAGTCGCCTCAGGTCGCGCTGGCTGAAGAAATCAATGTAAGTTAATGGAGCCGTCCTTATGCACACTACTGCAGTCGCTCCGACTTCAAAAAAGGTCCCTGTACTACTTCAATCCGACTCCTAGGCGACCTGTGACCATTCATTTCAATGGGAGTCACCTCTCACTGTCTTAATAGGAGCAACTCTCCAGGAAGAAAACATACATTTCTCAGGCAAACCTCTCCCTCCCCCCTCCCTCCCACAGAGCTGATTCTTGTTTGATTGGCCACTGGAATGTCTCCTGTCCTGCAGGCAACTTGGAGTTGCCTTGTAAGTAGCTCCAGGTTGCGCTGTGATTCATTCTCAAGTCATGTCTGAGTTGCCTCATAAAATCGGTGCTGGAAGTCGTGTTACCCCTGTGTGAATGGGCTCTAACTATTTTGATGACATGCATTAAAGTATCTCTGTGTAATTTTTTGTTTGTGTTTTTTGTCAGTCCACCTTCTTCCGTAGGGAGCCGGGAAGAGGGATCTAATGCCTGGTACACACGATCGGAATTTCCGATGGAAAAAGTCCGATGGAATTTTTTCATCGGATATTCCGACGGTGTGTATGCCCCATCGGACTTTTTCCATCGGAAATTCAGAGGAATTCCGTCGGAGTTTAGATAGAAAACATGTTCTTTTTTTCTCTGATGGAATTCCGTTGGAATTCCGATGTGATTTTGGCCGGTCAAAAGTCCTACCGTGTGTACGGGGCATAAGAGAATTTCTGCTCCAACTCCAGCTCATACATTGTCCTGCCGTGATTAACAGGGAGGATTATCAGCAGGGACAGCACTGAGCTCAGATGCAGCTACATGAGAGAGTAGAAACTGCACATGCACAGGGCTATGAACAAAAACAGCACTCGCTCCTGTGTGGTGACAGGGTATGGTTTGGGGTGTCCTATGGCTGGCTTGTCCTGGCAGCAGGGTAGAGCTATGCAGAATATGTGGAGTTTTTTGGGCAGGTTACAGTTGGGGCACACATGGCCAGAGGCGGCTCTAGGCTTTGTGAGGCCTTAGGCAAAAACTTAGACATAAGGCCCCACTCACGCCCATAATGGGAAAAGTAATTCAAGTTATGGAGGCTGGGAAAATGGGCTGGTAAATGTCCAGCCCCTACCTTTTCTAAAAGAACACAGTGAGTGATCGGTACTGATCACTCACTGTGTTCATTTATTACTGAAGGATAGTAAACTGTGTTTACTATGCTTTAGTTTAAGAATTAACAGGAGAGGGGTGCGGAGTATATGGCGGTGGGTAGTATGCAAATGAGAGGGGTGCGGAGTGTATGGAGGTGGGTGGTATGTACATGAGGTGGGTGGTATGTACATCTTTACAAGGCACCAGAGACCTCCCTGCCCAGTCCGCCCCTACCTCCTGGCAGGTTCAGCAGCCTCCCCCTCTAAAATTCATCTGAAGTAGCAGGCAGCGCTGCCTGTAAAGACGGCGATCCTTTACCAGTTCGGCCTGCGGCGCTCATCCTGCCAGCTTGGGGATACTGACCGGGGACATCCTTTCCCATTCTTCCGCACATCAGTCAAATTAGACGGCCGCGAGGCCCCTAGGAGTGCAGGCCTTAGGCGGCCGCCTTTTTTTTGCCTAATTAGAGAGCCGCCTCTGCACATGGTCACTAGATGTGGCAGATACATTAAGGCTAGATCCACACTGCTGCAATTATGCTGGAATCACACCAAAGTAGTACAGGAGCTATTCCAAAATTGAGTTGCATTGATGTGAATGGGCACGATTGAAAACAATATGATTTCCATGGTCATGCGATTCTGTGCGACTCATGTTGCATCTGAAATCACACCAGTGTTAAAAGTGCCTAAAACTGAGCTCCAGGTATGGTATAACTAGTGCATAGTTACAGTACATTAGTCCAGTTTGGATCAATGTACATTTGAATGTGCCATACTTGTGGGACTGCTTTGGAAGCTGGAAAGCACTATAAGCCCTCGTTCACATTGACTGCGGCTTTGAAATTGTGCGACTTCATTTGAAATCGCACAATTTCAAAGCTGCATGTCAGTGCAACTTCAGGTGTGACTTGGAAGACATCTGTGTGGCTTCATACACAGACTGTATGTCTACGCAAGTCGCACCCAAAATCGCCAGAAATAGTACTTTTTCAAATCAATGCAGCACCACAAAGTCGGCGTCGCACAGTTTTGAACAGTGTTGTTGCTGGCAATGCGGTGCGACTTGTCGCTCCAATGTGAACGAGAACTAATAGTCTCTGCTACTAAAGGGATCACCACTGTCTTCCAGGTACCATGATGAGTGGCTACCCCCCCCCCCCCCAGCAGAGAATTAAAACATACTGTAGCTGCTGACTTTTAAAAATCAGGATACTTACCTGTCCTGGAATCCAGCGATGTTGGCACCCCAGCTGATGTTTCCATCGGCTCTCGGGTGCTGCCGCCGCCATTCATAATAAGGGAACCCAGCAGTGAAGCCTTGGCTCCCTACTGCGCATGCTCGAAGCACGCTGCACTTTCTAAATGGCTCGGTGGCGGAGGAAGGAGGGTGCTGAACTTCCCAGTGATCGCACTGTGGCAGGATCTCCCAGAAGTTGGGCCACAGGTATGGCATACATATATATATATCTTTCTATCTATCTATATATATATCGGTTTAAGCTGGAACAATGTAACTATGAAAAAAAAAAAAAAACTGAGCTTTGGGTATATTTTATTTTTTAAACAAAAAAATATAAAAGCTGCTTTGTTTATTGCAACTGGCTGGACCTTCATAACTTTACAGGCTCCTGAATGAAAGAAATTGGCGGCACACCGACATGCATAAAATCTCCAGGTAGGTTCCATCCCAGATGCAGCTGTGTCCTACTTTTTTGTACGCTGCTAAATGCAACACACATTTTCATTTGTAGACACAGGTGTGCTTATGGCATCCAAATGTGGCCTTTTAAATGTGAATGAGCCCTAATGGATTAAAGTCACAGTTTTCAAGCTGAGGAGAAGTCATCTTTGCTTGTGTTATTTTCTTGGACACTGGTCCCCTCACAGCCCCTGTGAGTTTACTGGCCTTTGGAGCCTGGCTACTGGAAGTGTCACCGCCGTCAATAGACTCAGGCAGTGATGTGGACAGCTGAAAAAGGACCCCAGGAGGTACACAGGAGGTGGGAGAAAGATCAGGCCAGCAGCACCTTCAGGCAAGTAAAATGGACATTTGGGTAGTTTTGTTTTGTTTTTCATACCAGTGCTTAGTTGAGGGAGGTTGCTTATATCTTGAAGTTGGACTTTCGAAATCAGTGTAAATACCAGTGGCGGCTGGTGGGTTCTTCTTTTGGGGGGGCGGAAAACAAACAACCACTCCCTGGCAGCACGGTGCGGCACTGACAGCAACCCCCCGCGCGGGCGGTCTGGCACTTACCCGCTCATGTGGCGGAGCTGTGGTGTCCTCTCCTGGAGTGCGCTCCTCAAGCTTCCTCCGCCCTGTGTCTCCTCTTCCGCAAAAGCACTAGGCATCCAATAGGATCACCTGACACTTTGGCCAATTGGGAAACAGGTTTCACGACCTGCCTCCTGATTGGCGGGGAGGAAATTTAGTGTGAAAATAGCGAAAATGTATTCGCTATCATCAAAAACAACTGGGTGGGCTAGGAGCGCAATGTTCTGTGCTTTGAGGCCACCCTTTTTTGAAGCCTATTGGAGCCTCTGGCTCTAATCAGGTGCTTAAAAAAAAACACCCCGCCGCATTGAAATCCATGGTCCGGCGCCCTGATATGTAGATCGGGGGGCCGGACGCATGGATAAGGGAGGCAGTGCCCATGCGCCCTCTATGTACAGGCCACCACTGTGATGAGGCGAGGACAGCAATGATAAGTACTGCTACTATATATGGACAGATTGTGCACTGATATAATAAAACAAATTATTTTTTTTACATGCACCTAATTATACTTCAGTGGGGCCAGAAAATGCCGGTAAATGCATAAAATATTGGACATGCCTCATTTTTTACAACACAGCGTGCAGATGTGACCGGCCCAATTAAAAAGAATGTATTGTCATGACACATTCGTTTTTAGGCGCTGTCATACACACACAAAATGCACAGGTGTGAACCAGGCCTAAGGGCTCATTCACATGAGGGACGGGGGCAAAATTAGGTGGTTGAGTTGTGGTTTTATGCCCCATGACTGCCTGCTTGAACAAGAGTAGGCAGGCACTCAGGGTTCTACACATGCAACGGCAAAACGTAAACAGTGTGCCATTTATACCAGCCAGGTAGTGCCGCTTCTGAATGTCAGCAATTTAAGTGAACGGCGTCGCGTCACAATTCTCCTGAGGCTGCGGCCTTTTGAGGGTTCATATCACCTCCTCACTGCCTGTGAAATGTCCTCTAAAAAAAGGTCCACCACAGATCACCTTTAGGAAGAGTGGCTAAGTTAGCTGCATGTGTGAACGAGCCCTAAATAAGGCTAGGTTCACACATCTGTGTCCTGCACGTACCAGCAGCAATGCAGGGAAAGAAGTCCCTAATGCCGCGTACACACGACCGTTTTTAATGACGAGAAAAATAAAAAAAATTAAAATGGTCATTAAAAATGATCGTGTGTGGGCTTCAGAGCATTTTTCACAACGTGAAAAATGGCCATGAAAAAATTGGAACATGCTCTAATTTTTCACGTCAATTTTTACATCGTCGTTTTTCTCGTCATGAAAAACGGCCGTGTGTGGGCTTTAATGACGTGAAAAAAAATGCGCATGCTCAGAATCAAGTATGAGACGGGAGCGCTCGTTCTGTGAAATCTAGCGTTCGTAATGGAGATAGCTCATTCGTCACGCTGTAACGGACTGAAAAGCACGAGGCTGAAAAGCGCGAATCGTCGCTCAACAAACTTTACTAACATGAAGGGTGGGGCCATCCGAATGGAACTTCCCCTTTATAGTGCCGTCGTTCGTGTTGTACGTCACCGCGCTTTGCTCGAGCATTTTTTTTCACGATAGTGTGTAGGCAAGGCAGGCTTGAGAAGAATCACGTCGAGAAAAACAACGTTTTTTTTAATGACATTAAAAACGGTTGTGTGTACGCGGCATAAGGGTCCATTCACACCAAATGCAGTGAAACTATGTTGGATGGCTATTCCAGCACAGTCCCACTACATGAAAAAGGCAAAATGCCATGTCTACTATATGCTCGGCTCATGCCAATGCATTGTAGTATAGTGCAGGCGGTGTGCACTGAAAAAAAAAATTACTGCATGCAGTACTTTATTCCAGCACAGTGCAGTGTGAGTCAATCCACCAAATCCCACCACAAGGTCAGCAATTGAACTTAATGAAATGTCTCTGTGACAAAAAAAAAAAGAAGTGAACAGTGTGCTGTGCCGAGATCGGTACATCGGCACTGTAGTGATCCCACTGGACTGCACCACACACCAGTAATGCAGTGGATGATGTGAATTACCCCAACTTTTTTTTAAATCACACCACAATGAGTCGCATGGTGCTGCAGTACAGACAATATCTGTTCCTTCCGGACCCCTGATCTGCCTCCTCAAAGGAGCCCCTGATCTGCCCCACTCCTCTCCTTCTCATATCCTCTCTAATCTGCCCCTTCTCTTCATAGGAGCCCCTGCTCTGCCCCCTCATAGAAGCCCCTGATCTACCCCCTCATAGAAGCCCCTGGTCTCCCCCCTCTCCTCCTCCTCATAGGAGCCCCTGGTCTGCCCCCTCTCCTCCTCCTCATAGGAGCCCCTGGTCTGCCCCCTCTCCTCCTCATAGGAGCCCCTGGTCTGCCCCCTCTCCTCCTCCTCATAGAAGCCCCTGATCTGCCGCCTCATAGAAGCCCCTGGTCTCCCCCCTCTCCTCCTCCTCATAGGAGCCCCTGGTCTGCCCCCTCTCCTCCTCCTCATAGGAGCCCCTGGTCTGCCCCCTCTCCTCCTCCTCATAGAAGCCCCTGGTCTGTCCCCTCTCCTCCTCATAGAAGCCTCTGGTCTGCCCCCTCATAGAAGCCCCTGGTCTGCCCCCTCTCCTCCTCCTCATAGAAGCCCCTGGTCTTCACCCTCTCTTCCTCATAGAAGCCCCTGCCCTGGTCTGCCTTCTCTCCTCCTCATAGAAGCCCCTGGTCTGCCCCCTCTCCTCCTCCTCATTGGAGCCCCTGGTCTGCCCCCTCTCCTCCTCTTAGAAGCCCCTGGTCTGCCCCTTCTCCTCCTCATAGAAGCCCCTGGTCTGCCCCCTCTCCTCCTACTCATAGGAGCCCATGGTCTGCCCCCTCTCCTCCTCATAGAAGCCCCTGGTCTGCCCCCTCTCCTCCTCATAGAAGCCCCTGCTCTGCCCCCTCTCCTCCTCCTCATTGGAGCCCCTGGTCTGCCCCCTCTCCTCCTCCTCATTGGAGCCCCTGGTCTGCCCCCTCTCCTCCTCCTCATAGAAGCCCCTGGTCTGCCCCCTCTCCTCCTCATAGAAGCCCCTGGTTTGCCCCCTCTCCTCCTCATAGAAGTCCCTGGTCTGCCCCCTCTCCTTCTCCTCATAGAAGCCCCTGGTTTGCCCCCTCTCCTCCTACGCATAGGAGCCCCTGGTCTGCCCCCTCTCCTCCTCATAGAAGCCCCTGGTCTGCCCCCTCTCCTCCTCCTCATAGAAAACCTGGTCTGCCCCCTCTCCTCCTCCTCATAGGAGTCCCTGGTCTGCTCCCTCTCCTCCTCATAGGAGCCTCTGGTCTGCCCCCTCTCCTCCTCCTCATAGAAGCCCCTGGTTTGCCCCCTCTCCTCCTCCTCCTCATAGAAGCCCCTGGTCTGCCCCCTCTCCTCCTCCTCATAGAAGCCCCTGGTCTGCCCCCTCTCCTCCTCCTCATAGAAGCCCCTGGTCTGCCCCCTCTCCTCCTCCTCATAGAAGCCCCTGGTCTGCCCCCTCTCCTCCTCCTCATAGAAGCCCCTGGTCTGCCCCCTCTCCTCCTCCTCATAGAAGTCCCTGGTCTGCCAACTCTCCTCCTCCTCATTGGAGCCCCTGTTCTGCCCCCTCTCCTCCTCATAGAAGCCCCTGGTCTGCCCCCTCTCCTCCTCCTCATAGAAGCCCCTGGTCTGCCCCCTCTCCTCCTCATAGAAGCCCCTGCTCTGCCCCCTCTCCTCCTCCTCATTGGAGCCCCTGGTCTGCCCCCTCTCCTCCTCCTCATTGGAGCCCCTGGTCTGCCCCCTCTCCTCCTCCTCATAGAAGCCCCTGGTCTGCCCCCTCTCCTCCTCATAGAAGCCCCTGGTTTGCCCCCTCTACTCCTCATAGAAGTCCCTGGTCTGCCCCCTCTCCTTCTCCTCATAGAAGCCCCTGGTTTGCCCCCTCTCCTCCTATGCATAGGAGCCCCTGGTCTGCCCCCTCTCCTCCTCATAGAAGCCCCTGGTCTGCCCCCTCTCCTCCTCCTCATAGAAAACCTGGTCTGCCCCCTCTCCTCCTCCTCATAGGAGTCCCTGGTCTGCTCCCTCTCCTCCTTATAGGAGCCTCTGGTCTGCCCCCTCTCCTCCTCCTCATAGAAGCCCCTGGTTTGCCCCCTCTCCTCCTCCTCCTCATAGAAGCCCCTGGTCTGCCCCCTCTCCTCCTCCTCATAGAAGCCCCTGGTCTGCCCCCTCCCCTCCTCCTCATAGAAGCCCCTGGTCTGCCCCCTCTCCTCCTCCTCATAGAAGCCCCTGGTCTGCCCCCTCTCCTCCTCATAGAAGCCCCTGGTCTGCCCCCTCTCCTCCTCATAGAAGCCCCTGGTCTGCCCCCTCTCCTCCTCCTCATAGAAGTCCCTGGTCTGCCAACTCTCCTCCTCCTCATTGGAGCCCCTGTTCTGCCCCCTCTCCTCCTCATAGAAGCCCCTGGTCTGCCCCCTCTCCTCCTCCTCATAGAAAACCTGGTCTGCCCCCTCTCCTCCTCCTCATAGGAGTCCCTGGTCTGCTCCCTCTCCTCCTCATAGGAGCCTCTGGTCTGCCCCCTCTCCTCATAGAAGCCCCTGGTTTGCCCCCACTCCTCCTCCTCCTCATAGAAGCCCCTGGTCTGCCCCCTCTCCTCCTCCTCATAGAAGCCCCTGGTCTGCCCCCTCTCCTCCTCCTCATAGAAGCCCCTGGTCTGCCCCCTCTCCTCCTCCTCATAGAAGCCCCTGGTCTGCCCCCTCTCCTCCTCCTCATAGAAGCCCCTGGTCTGCCCCCTCTCCTCCTCATAGAAGCCCCTGGTCTGCCCCCTCTCCTCCTCCTCATAGAAGTCCCTGCTCTGCCAACTCTCCTCCTCCTCATTGGAGCCCCTGTTCTGCCCCCTCTCCTCCTCATAGAAGCCCCTGGTCTGCCCCCTCTCCTCCTCCTCATAGAAGCCCCTGGTCTGCCCCCTCTCCTCCTCATAGAAGCCCCTGCTCTGCCCCCTCTCCTCCTCCTCATTGGAGCCCCTGGTCTGCCCCCTCTCCTCCTCCTCATTGGAGCCCCTGGTCTGCCCCCTCTCCTCCTCCTCATAGAAGCCCCTGGTCTGCCCCCTCTCCTCCTCGTAGAAGCCCCTGGTTTGCCCCCTCTCCTCCTCATAGAAGTCCCTGGTCTGCCCCCTCTCCTTCTGCTCATAGAAGCCCCTGGTTTGCCCCCTCTCCTCCTACGCATAGGAGCCCCTGGTCTGCCCCCTCTCCTCCTCATAGAAGCCCCTGGTCTGCCCCCTCTCCTCCTCCTCATAGAAAACCTGGTCTGCCCCCTCTCCTCCTCCTCATAGGAGTCCCTGGTCTGCTCCCTCTCCTCCTCATAGGAGCCTCTGGTCTGCCCCCTCTCCTCCTCCTCATAGAAGCCCCTGGTTTGCCCCCTCTCCTCCTCCTCCTCATAGAAGCCCCTGGTCTGCCCCCTCTCCTCCTCCTCATAGAAGCCCCTGGTCTGCCCCCTCTCCTCCTCCTCATAGAAGCCCCTGGTCTGCCCCCTCCCCTCCTCCTCATAGAAGCCCCTGGTCTGCCCCCTCTCCTCCTCCTCATAGAAGCCCCTGGTCTGCCCCCTCTCCTCCTCATAGAAGCCCCTGGTCTGCCCCCTCTCCTCCTCATAGAAGCCCCTGGTCTGCCCCCTCTCCTCCTCCTCATAGAAGTCCCTGGTCTGCCAACTCTCCTCCTCCTCATTGGAGCCCCTGTTCTGCCCCCTCTCCTCCTCATAGAAGCCCCTGGTCTGCCCCCTCTCCTCCTCCTCATAGAAGCCCCTGGTCTGCCCCCTCTCCTCCTCATAGAAGCCCCTGGTCTGCCCCCTCTCCTCCTCCTCATAGAAGCCCCTGGTCTGCCCCCTCTCCTCCTCCTCATAGAAGCCCCTGGTCTGCCCCCTCTCCTCCTCCTCATAGAAGCCCCTGGTCTGCCCCCTCTCCTCCTCCTCATAGAAGCCCCTGATCTGCCCCCTCTCCTCCTCCTCATAGAAGCCCCTGGTCTGCCCCCTCTCCTCCTCCTCATAGAAGCCCCTGGTCGGCCCCCTCTCCTCCTCATCATAGAAGCCCCTGGTCTGCCCCCTCTCCTCCTCCTCAAAGAAGCCCCTGGTCTGCCCCCTCTCCTCCTCATCATAGAAGCCCCTGGTCTGCCCCCTCTCCTCCTCCTCATAGAAGCCCCTGGTCTGCCCCCTCTCCTCCTCCTCATAGAAGCACTGGTCTGCCCCCTCTCCTCCTCCTTCTCATAGAAGCCCCTGGTCTGCCCCCTCTCCTCCTCATAGAATCCCCTGGTCTGCCCCCTCTCCTCCTCCTCATAGAAGCCCCTGGTCTGCCCCCTCTCCTCCTCCTCATAGAAGCCCCTGGTCTGCCCCCTCTCCTCCTCCTCATAGAAGCCCCTGGTCTGCCCCCTCTCCTCCTCCTCATAGAAGCCCCTGGTCTGCCCCCTCTCCTCCTCCTCCTCATAGGAGCTCCTCTCTCTCCTCCCCCTCTGTCTCCCCACTCCTCTCCAGTCATGCCTGTTAGCTGCCTACAACAGCTCAGCCGCCTGTGAAGTTTTCCTGGGACAAGAGGAGTTTCTTTTTTTGGCTGGAACATTGCGAGGAGGAGGAGGAGGAGGGCACAGAGTGTGAGGAGAAGAGAAGGCATCCCGTCTAGCAGACTGAGGAGTCACACACAGGACTGTCCATGGCTCCGAACAGGTGGGGGGTCGTAGTGTGCGCTCTGCTCTACCTCTCCTCCTCAGTACTGGCCAACCTGGAGAGAATCTCCCGGATCACCTATGTACTACATCCGGGACCCCCGGGGATCTCCCCCCAGGAGAGGACGAGGAGGATGAGTCCGGCTCTACTACACAGGCAGCCGCTCAGTGCGGACAGCGGAGCTCGGCACTTCTCTATGGCTCGGAGCTCCGGACAGGACATACACAGGACTGCCAGCCTCCAACAGATGCAGCACAAGATCCAGGGGTAAGAGGGGGGAGGGGAATATGAGGGGCAGGTGGGTGATGGAGGGGATGAATGGAGGGAGCTAGGTCCAGGGGCGGGGGGGAGGGACCATGGGGGGCAGGTGGGTGATGGAGGGAGCTAGGGGCAGAGGGGGAAGGGACTATGGGGGGCAGGTTGGGTGATGGAGGGAACTGGGTCCAGGGGAAGGGGAATATGGAGGGCAGGTGGGTGATGGAGGGGATGAATGGAGGGAGCTGGGTGGGGGGGGGGGCAGGTGGGTGAATGGAGGGAGCTGGGTCCAGGGACAGGGGGGGGCTATGGGGGGCAGGTGGGTGATGGAGGGAGTTGGGTGGGGGGGCAGGTGGGTGAATGGAGGGAGCTGGGTCCAGGGACAGGGGGGGCTATGGGGGGCAGGTGGGTGATGGAGGGGATGAATGGAGGGAGCTGGGTGGGGGGGCAGGTGGGTGAATGGAGGGAGCTGGGTCCAGGGACAGGGGGGGCTATGGGGGGCAGGTGGGTGATGGAGGGGATGAATGGAGGGAGCTGGGTGGGGGGGGCAGGTGGGTGAATGGAGGGAGCTGGGTCCAGGGACAGGGGGGGCTATGGGGGGCAGGTGGGTGATGGAGGGGATGAATGGAGGGAGTTGGGTCCAGGGACAGGGGGGAGGGGGGTTGGTGGGTGATGGAGGGGATGAATGGAGGGAGCTGGGTTCAGGGACAGGGGGGAGGGGACTATGGGGGGTTGGTGGGTGATGGAGGGAGCAGGGGGGAGGGGACTATGGGGGGCAGGTGGGTGATAGAGGGGATGAATGGAGGGAGCTGGGTCTAGGGACATGGGGGAGGGGACTATGGGGGGCAGGTGGGTGATGGTGGGAGCTGGGTCCAGTGACAGGGATTGGGCTATGGGAGGCAGGTGGGTGATGGAGGGAGCTGGGTCCAGGGACAGGGGGGAGGGGACTATGGGGGGCAGGTGGTTGATGGAGGGGATGAATGGAGGGAGCTGGGTCCAGGGACAGGGGGGAGGGGACTATGGGGTGCAGGTGGGTGAATGGAGGGAGCTGGGTTCAGGGACAGGAGGGGAGGGGACTATGGGGGGCAGGTGGGTGATGGAGGGGATTAATGGAGGGAGCTGGGTCCAGGGACAGGGGGGAGGGGACTATGGGGGCAGGTGGGTGATGGAGGGAGCTGGGTCCAGGGACAGGGTGGAGGGGACTATGGGGGGCAGGTTGGTGATGGAGGGGATGAATGGAGGGAGCTGGGTCCAGGGACAGGGGGGAGGGGACTATGGGGGGCAGGTGGGTGAATGGAAGGAGCTGGGTCCAGGGACAGGGGGGAGGGGACTATGGGGGGCAGGTGGGTGAATGGAGGAAGCTGAGTCCAGGGACAGGGGGGGAGGGGACAATGGGGGGCAGGTGGGTGGATTCTGCAGAACGCGGTCATCCCGACACATAGGCGCTGTGCTGGAATATAAAACTACGCTCGGGCAGCTTCCTCTACATTCCAAAGCAGACTGCAAGCAGGCAGGTAGGTTTCTGCCAGCTTGCGGTTTATGAAAGCAGGACTTTAACTATTGGTTGCTAGGATGCAGGCAGCTGCCCCCTAGCATCCTCTATTGCTAGGATGCAAGTGGCTATTGCCAGCTAGCAGAATCTGTTGCTAGG
Source organism: Rana muscosa (assembly GCA_029206835.1). NCBI lineage: Eukaryota > Metazoa > Chordata > Amphibia > Anura > Ranidae > Rana > Rana muscosa. Next base: position 53,136,660 of record CM055121.1, on the reverse strand, counting down.
ACACCTGGAGCTATTGCCACATAGCTGTCTACATCCTAACAACAAGTGGAGACTATCGCCACCTAGTGTCCCCCTTTGCTAAGACAGAAGTGGCTATTAATGCTTAGCTTCCTCTGTTGCTAGGATGCAGGCAGCTATTGTCAACTAGCATCCTCCATTGCTAGCATGTAGTTTCCTAGCATAATCCATTAGTAGGACATAGGTAGCTATTGCTGCCTAGCGTACTCCATTGCTAGGATATAGGCAGCTGTTGCCCACTTGTGTCTTCTGTAGCTAGAATGTAGGTGCCTGTTGCCACCTAGTTTCCTAAATTGCTAGGATACGGGTGGCTATTGCCCCCTTGTGCTTTCCATTGCTAGGACGTAGGTACCTATTGCTGCCTAGCATCATTTGTTGCTAGGATGCAGACAGCCATTGCTTTCTGGCATTGTCCATTGCTAGGAATCAGGCAGCTATCACCACCTAGATAAATCCATTACTAGGACACAGGTACCTATTGATGCCTAGAGTGATTCGTTGCTAGGATGCAGGTAGCCATTGCTTCCTGGCATTGTCCATTGCTAGGAATCAGGCAGCTTTTGCCTCCGAGCATAATCCATTACTAGGACACAGGTAGCTATTGCTGCCTAGCGTACTACATTGCTAAGATATAGGCAGCTGTTGCCCCCTTGTGCCTTCCAAAGCTAGAATGTAGGTGCCTGTTGCCGCCTAGTTTCCTCCATTGCTAGGACACAGGTAACTGTTGCCCTCTTGTGCCTTCTATTGGTAGAACGCAGGCACCTTTTGCTGCCTAGTGTCGTTTGTGGCTAGGATGCAGGCAGCCTTTGCCTCCTGGCATTCCTCGTTGCTAGGAATCAGGCAGCTATTGCCACTTAGCATAACCCATGGCTAGGACACAGATGTCTGTTTATGCTTAGTGTACTCACTTGTTAGGATGCAGTTGGCTATGGCCTCCTTGCGTCCTCTGTTATTGGGAAACAGGTGACTATTCCCATCTAGCATAATCTGTTGCTAGGACACAGGTGGCTATTGCCACTTGGCATCCTCCATTGCTAGGATGCAGGCAGCTATTGCCACATAGCATAATCTGTTGCTATGATGCAGATGGCTACTGCCAACTAGCATCCTCCACATCGCAGGCGGCTATTGTCTTATATGTCAATCAAGTGCTAGAACACTGGTGCCTGTTGCAGCCTAGTGTCCTCCACTGCTGGCACACAGGCAGCTCTTGTACTGGAATAGATTGCATTTGCACCGTATGCATGTAAACCTTACACATGAAATACCCTTCATATGCTGGACTAAAGTTTACTGATCTTTACACAGCTGTCTGTAATGGCCCATAGAAAACTATACATCTGTGTTCAGATCTGTAACCCGTGTGTGTCATGCTAAACTGTCCATATACTGCTTAAATTTTAGCCAATTTCTGCCAGCTCAACTGAAATTCAAGCATTGTATGGCCGTGCCAGCACCGCTCTGTTCAATAAAGGTCGATTGTTCAATCAAACTTTGTCGAAGGAGCCTTTGGGAAAATTGTTATCTGAACAGCGCTTGCATCCAGGTAGAAGCAGGCACTGTCTGGGTATGCAGTAAGCTGGCGGCGCCTGATTTGTCCATCTGCGCTGTTGGTGTAGATTCAGGATGGTGTTGGATTCTGCAGGTGGAAGGATAGAAATTTACACTTAATTGCAGACCAGTCAGAAAACTTTGAGAAGTTAGTGGAAGACTGAATATCAGAGACACATTGCCCTGTCCTCTGAGACTTCCCTACCACAATAGGTATGGTTAGACATAAAATAGAAATATGCTCCCTCCTAGTAGTCACCTTCCAATGCAGAAGCTTCTGTACACTGTCCAGCAAGTCAATGAACAGGTTTCCATAGAAATGCAGTCACTTCTGACTTTCTTTTGGCTCGTGCTCCAAGAATGAAGACCTCTCAGCTCTCGTGATTCTATGGGATCTGGATTTCTGACTTGCCGGGAAGCACACAGTGCACACAGAAAGCATCAGAGTATTTTTTAGATTAGAGAGGGCTGGAAGGAACATGTTTGTATTTATTATTTTTCGTCAAATCATTTTTCCTTTAAAATGCTAAGTTATACGATTGAAAGAAAAATGTAATCTATAACAGCCAATCAGAAATCACCTTTCATGAGTCTGCTTACCCTGAGTGCTTAAAATCTGATTTCTAAATGAATATCATGGTTGGTTACTATACTGAATCATCTTTTGCAATGTCTTACTAAAACAATAAGCTGATGTTGGGTGTGTGTGGTTTACATTTGTATATATATTTTTTTTAAATGACCGTCACTTTGAGGTCAACACAGAAGGAAGAATTACTTGTAGAAGTAGAGGTTCTGTCTTTCCATTCTATTGGCCTATGTGTTGAAAAGCTGCCATGATGCTGCTCCTGGTCGTTGTAAATATCTGGTCCTTCAGGTTTGTTGAAACCTTCACCCCCCACCACACTTTTAGTGATGTACAACCCAGTGGCAGGAACCATAGAATGTGGTGGGAGAGCAGATATTCCACACACACACATAAAGTGTGGATTACTCTCATTAGCATTGCTGCAGTGTTTCAACACACGGACCGCTGATAGGTAGGTATAAAACCGCTTCTTTTACAGTTAGTTTGTCTTTCTGTCATTTTAAGACTGGTTTCACATCAGCCTTAGGACATTGGGTGGGCAGGAGGGGCGGCTGCCCTGGGCACTGTGGTATCATGTGAGGTGGGGGGCACTGTGGGGTGATTGAGGGGGGAGGAGATTTGTGTTAGGAGGACAAGTTTGGGGGGCATCAGAGGAAAATAATTGTTCTAGGAGGGAACATTTGGGGGGGGGGGTTGGTTCTCGGAGTGGTGATTCAGAGGGATTTGTGTTGTGAAGGGGGTGAGATAAGAGGATTTGTGCTAGTAGAGGTGAAATGGCAGGGAAGGGGGGGGGTGGTTTGTGCTAGTAAAGATGATTGGGGAGTGTTTGCGCTAGGAGGGGGGATGGGGGGGAATATTTGTGCTAGGAGGGGTATTTGGAGTGGGGGAGAGAATGTGTGCTCAAAGGGGAAATTTGAGGGGTGGAGAATTTGTTCTAGGAGGGGAGATTTGTGCCGTGGGTATTGGGCTGGTGGAGGGGGCAAAGATTTGTACTGGGAATTGTGATTTCAGCGGGGGTGGGATTTGTACTGGGAGGAGGGGGAATTTATGCTTAGGGGGTAATCATGCAGATTAGTACCCAATTTACTTTTTTTGGGGGGTTTACTGACACATAATGCTCATACATCTTGGGGGTGGGGGGTGCAGTTTTGCATATTCGCCCTGGGCTCTAGGCGACTTTGTCCCAGCACTGTCTGTGAGTTGCAGTAACACATTGTAGAAGGTGTGTTTTACCATATGTTTCTGCAGTGCATAGTACTGCACTCTCAGTGGTGCGGTGCCATTTATTTTACATGGCACACAAACGCACCCCAATATGCATGTGCTACAGCTCACCACAACGTACAGATGGGAACCATTTGTGTATTATTGTGCATTAAAAAAAAATATATTTTGCTTCCGGTTTTTGATGCATTGCGCACCAAATGAATGGGCAATTTATGCTAAAACACTAAATGCCACATGTTAATGCACATGGGTGAAGGGGCCTAATGGCCCGTACACACAATCGGAAAATCGGACGACAGATCGTCCAACTTTTTCCGCTTAATATTCGCAAGTAGAAATTGAATAGGTTACTAAATTCTCGTACGACAGAAAAAAAAAACGGTAGTGATGTCATGTGTTGTAATGTATTTGTATTTTATTTTCGGACGACAACTATACTGACTAAACAAAAATCGTACGATCTGGTGTCGTACGAGGAAAATCTTCGTGCTTGTCCGATCAAATAATATTGGATGAATTGTCGTGATCGGCTCTCGAAAGCTCTGTACTAACGATCCGATTATCGTACGATTCTTCCTCGGACGACAGTTTTTGTCCGATTTTTGGATCGCGTGTATGGGCCAACAGATTCAGCTCTACTGACAGTTTGATATAATTATTTATTTGCTATACTTTTCCCAAATTTGAGGGAAATTTACACTTTTGCAATTCTATAAACGATTAACACGGAAAGTAATACTGCTGTAAAAACAATTGATAACAAGCAGGTTAAAGAAGGAGCGAAAAACAAAATCTGCCGCCTTGAAGAAGCTCCTCTTCATTGGAGTTACAATGAAATGTGAATTTCTTCAGCAAAAAAAAAAAAAATCAGTTAAATAGTTTTGCAGCCAAATTTTAATCTTAGTCAACATAAGGCCAGAGTTAGTGGACACATTTGCTCTTCACCTTTATAAGTAGATGAAACCATGAAAATGATTGTGTTAATTGTGACTTTTGTTATTCTCAATGGGCTCCTGTATACATTTCTACTAATTGCAGACTGGAGACACTGAAATGAACATAGAGATTCTAAGGGTTGATGTCTTTTTTTTTAAAGTCTCCACATAACCAAGAAAGTCTGCATTTCAGACATCTGGGTATCATTTCTAGCATCCTGTAATCACCGAAGCAGAATGCTTAACATGTGTATCAGTGCTGTTAAGGGATTGCATACTGTAGCCATTGCATCCGCCAATAATGTGCCTGATGTCCAAGAGATAAGCTAAGGAGTGAGAGTGTCTTTCTGTACCTGAGGCAATGAAGTCCGAAGTCTTTCACAACACTTGTTGAACCGCATTGTTTTCCAGATTACAGATATACCAGCAGGTGCCAGGGAATTACACTCCTCATTAACATATTTTAAATGCTTTGCATATACAATACGCCTGTTATATTTGCTTTATTCACCCTTTATGTAAGTTCACAATCCTTTAAAAATAACAAAACCAATATCAAGAAGTATATTTTAAAGGAAATACAAAAAATGGTTCAGTTACCTGCGTAAATATGTTCACTAATGAATATGTGCACTGATTAGATTTCGTTTATTCTAGTTTAGTTTTATCAATGTATAGAGAAGATGCTGAATTCCATAACTACAAAGTGTTTTGATGCAGCACTTTTGTTCACATTTTGAAGTTTTCATTTTTGTATCTACCCTAGAAGGTTTTGGTTATGATTATGTCAGACGGTAATGTGGTGTTTAGGAATGTCTGCTCCATGTTACCAGTATACTATACATGTCTGATAACAAAGGAGGCATTAATTGAAAGCAGAGCCATATGGCTTTACTCAAATTCATCCAAATGAAATGCAGCTATTGTATATTTCTCATTCATTTAAAGTGTAACTGCAGTTAGACTTACTTCCATTCTGCCCTATCCTCGTTCTCTCCACCAGTCTTGTACTCATTTGTCCCCAATCCAGTGAGATGTAGCTGGATTTGATACTTACTAATCTGTTCCTACAAAGAGCTCTGGAGCAAGAGCTTGTATTCCAGAATGACTCTACACCAGCCCTTTTCAACCATGATGTCCAGCCACCCTGGGGTGGCCTTGAGGTTTTTTCAGGGGTGCCTTTGCAAAATGCCTAAAAATTGCCCTAAAATTGTATACAAGATGCATAAGCGTGCACACAGGGTGTGCCAGGTGTGCCCAGGCACACCCTAATCACCCTATACAGCACAGAATCACCCTATACAGCACAGATTCCCCCTACTGCCCTGACTCCCCCTCCCTCCCCCCGCAGCACTGCCAGCTTTCCTCCTCTCCCATAGGCTTCAACTGTGGTCACACACAGTGGGGTGTTTTAGGATGAGTGGGGGAAGGGGACAGTAAATATGTAATTTACTGGCCCCTTCCCTTTCTGAGTGAACACAGTGAGTGATTGATAGCATGGGTTTGAGCTTTGGGGTGTACACCCTAATGCAATAGGCTGTGCACACCTATGACAAGCTGGTGGGTGGATGAAACCTGCCTTTGTAGCTACACAAAGCCACAGGTTTTTATTGTACACCATTGCAACCTTCTAGCTGCCAACCTCCTAATGACCAATGACAACATCAGTGATAAGGAGAATGTCAGTTGCCTGCATATCATCCTTGTTAGACCCTCTCTCCATCAGCTTTGGGGTCACATTAGCTAAGTGATGGAGAAAAACTGAGTGAGAAAAGAAACATTGGAATATTAGTCAGTGCCAGTTTGCAAAAGTGTATTTGCTTTGGAAGAATAAATTTCCCTTATCGTTGAGTGTCTTGCATGTATTGATGTTGCTGCATTATGTAAAACTATCAGAATCGTTTTTACATTTTAGAATGGGGCGCCTCAAGACTGTCCATCATTTTGGAGAGTGCCCAAGATTGTCCATCATTTTAAAGGATGCCTTGACTGAAAAAAGGTTGAGAAACACTGCTCTGTGCAGGAATGAATGAGAGTGCAGAGTGCATGCATGGGCCCAGCCACGAAGGGTACAGGTGGCGGGTGTTCAGTTGAAGTGACAATAGGAAACACTGGCACTTCAGCCAGTAGCTAATCACTGTAAGAACACAAACCCTTTCTCTTCCCATAGCCTCTTCAAGAATTGATAAATGAGGGGAACCAGTGGAAATGTATATGGCCTCTGAAATGAGGGTTACCAGTGGAAATGCGTATGCCCTCTGAAAGTCCCATAGACAAGACAGAGCATCTGAACCCACTGCCTGAGAACACTTGAATCTGCTGTAGAAACTGAAAATCTTGGTGTTGATGGGGAGGCAAAGAGATCCAGCTCTAAGAAAACCTTGGGCTTCTACTTATTGTTCTTTAGGAGATGCCTCAAGAGGCTTGGGTGTTGAGCCCAGAACAGAAACACTTGACAAGTCCTAAAGATTGTTCTAAGCCCAAAACAGTGCCAGAGGGATTTCTTGCAATCGGGGGTAGCTTTGGGTAACCCCTTGTCTTTTGATGTATGCTACTGCAGTGGTGTTGTCGGTCCTGAATATCACTGACTTAGCTTTTAGATATCTAGTCTGGGACCCGAGGTTTTGATATGTTGCCCTTAACTCAAGTATGTTGGAGGTGATCCCCATTTCAGAGAAGTGCCATCTGCCCTGGGTTTTTTCCTCCATTGCAATGAGCTCTCCAGCCACACTCACTGGCATTCATCATCATAAAAACCCAATTTATCAGAAGTGAATGTATAATTTTGAGGTTCTCCACCCTTCTTTATTGCTGTAGTTATATAGATCTCTTGTTGCAGCCTTTCTGTGTTCTATTGGTCTAGACATTTCTTTTAAAAAAGGCACATTCTCCACTGTGCCCACTTGACCATCAGTGAGACTGACACAGTGATGCCAATGATCACCAGGCACAGTGAGGCTCTGAGGGAAGATGTGCCAGGGCTAGAAGTACTCGGTTCCTAATTAACAATGTCTTCTTAAGGGGAACTGTATTGAGGAGAGCTTCTGAATAAACAAGGTCTTGTGAGGGTATCAATTGGCATTTTTCTAATTGATCAACCAGCTGACCTTCCCTACTGTTTGAAGTATTCTTTCTGAATAAATATCCATTGCAATTATTATTTGCCTCGTAGTTCCCTTTTGGGGCAAGACCCAGAGCCTTCCAGACAGGGAGAGTGATGATGGAATTAATAAGATCTACAAGATGAAAGCCTTTGTGAAGGAAATCTAGATCTGTGTTTCCTCTGATGATCTGACAAATGTGTTTCTCTGGAGTAAGACCTAAAGAGGGCAGGCTCATGTTTTTTAGAGGGTCTCTATCTTTGAGTAGATCTGGCAGAGCTGTATGTTACAAATGCAGAAGGTATAAAATGTTAAAATGATCAGGCTCCCTAAGTATCTCATCACTAGCAATCTACAATCCTAGTCTTCAGCCGTTCTTACCTACCTTTTCTGTAAGTGCTGGTTGCTCATAGTGCACACTGTCCATAAAAAAAAACATTGGTAAGGTAGGAGGTTCACTCAAAAGCACAAAGGGCGACCAGAAGAGGTGCTGGGTACCTCAAATGATGCAGAAGATGAGGCTGCCTAAGGGGCAGAAAGGCACTGATCAGTAGCAGAGCAATATTGTGCAGTTTGCCATAGTATGCTACCATCTGATTTAAATAGAACAGCTAACCAGTGCTCCACCTCCCGTGTATGCTTGAAAATGCCAGGGGGTGTAATTGGAAGACTCGGATTGGGCATGCACCATTTGCGAGTCTTAATGACATTGAAGTCAGTGAAATGCCAGTTTGTGTGCTAGATTGATCATGTCACTTAGTCAAAGGAAAACCGGAAAAAGGCCACTATAACACACAGTTTGCTTTCTAATGCTATATTGCCATGTTGGACCAAATAAAGGTGGTAACAATGCATAAAGGACAAAAAGCTTCCTAAAAAATTCTGTGTTACGAAGAACACCAACGGAACCCCTCTGGGGCTTCTCTTTTGGGTGTCATTGGGGTGACCACTTCCAGGATCTTCTAATGGACTGCAGTGTTTATCACAGCTAGGTGAGACAGCACAGAGGTCCCTATGGAAGTTTTGATAGAAAGACAAAAAGGAACGCCTTGCCCAGGGAGGTGGGCAAACTGATGGATATCTGGTTCTGTAATAGTAGAGAGAGGGCAGGGATGTCAGGAAAGAGGAATTAGCAAAGGATTTGTCTCATTTCCCTGGTCTCTTTGAGTTGTATTTGTTTATGATTGTGGGTACTCTTTTTTTTTTTTTTGGTGGGACTTTGCTGGCTGTGAGAATCAACAAAATGTGTTAATTGCCCACTATAGCACTAGGTTCATTGTAGGATCATTTATTTGGCCTGTGGTTATTTAGTAGGGGAATAAGGAAGAAATGAATGAAATTAAAGGAGTTGTAAAGGCAGAAGGTTTTTTATCTTAATGCATTCTATGCATTAAGATAAAAAACTTTCTGTGTGGATGCGCGGCGCGAAACTGGCAGGAAGCTAAACGAGTGAGCTCCGAGGGTACTGGAGACAATACCGCACTCCCAGGGGTTTTATTGCCCGAAAATATCACCTCGCACGACCTACACCCCTAGTGGGACCTGCTGTGCATGCCTTCGGCAAAAAAGAACAAACAAAAACCCGCCCAGCGGTCTTTAACGAACTATTTGCTGCGGGTCCGTGAACTGACGGAGATGTCTCAAGATGGCGCCGACCAGGGGTCATCCACGCTGGAGGCCCTGGACCCCGCGGCATCCCCTTCGGCTGCGTCGGAGCTGAGTGAGTACGCTCCCCATCTCACTAAGGCAGACCTGGACCACAGTTTGTCCACTATGTATGACAAACTGGCACGCAAGTTCCAAGCGGAGCTCCACAAGTCCACCAGCACTCTCTCCCAGGAGATCGCGACGCTCGGTGGGAGAACGGATGTCCTGGAGGTAAAGCATGATGAGCTCCAACTGGCTTATGCTGACCTCCGCACAGACCATGAATCACTCTCGGATACGGTTCTCCAGCTGCAGAACAACCTGGAAGATTTGGACAACCGCAATAGGAGGAACAATATCAGGGTGCGGGGATTGCCAGAGACAGTCACCGATCTTCCCGACGCCATTAAGAGACTGTTCCACTCCCTCCTCCCTGAACAACCTGAGGACACCTTCGCCTGTGATCGGCTCCACAGGGCTCTTAGGCCCAAACCGCCCCCGGAGAAACCCCCAAGATACGTGGTGATGTGCCTAAAGCCCGCAACACCCCACATCTACAACTGGACGGGGTCACCGTCCAAATATACCCGGATATCTCCCCGGCGACGCTGAAGAAATGCAGGCGGATGAAGGAGATCACCTCGGTTCTGCAGGCTGCCAGGATCCGCTATAGATGGGGCTTCCCGTTCAAACTGTCGATCCCCCACAACGGCACAACGTACACCGCCACCACGGTACTGGAAGGAAAAGCCATCCTCGTGAAGCTGGGCCTTCTGGAGCAACAACAGGTACCGAGACACCCCTCCGCCCCCCGTCCGTCGCCTCTGTGGGCTACTCCGTCCCCGCAGCGGGACCGCAGATCGCATCAAACCCCCAGACACTAGGAGAAATGGCTGATTTGCCCGGGCTCCTTCCTTCAGCCTACAGGTCAGCGGTCTCTGTTTTCCTTTGCACCTTGCTTATTGACAGTTTGCCACTTCTTTGCCTGCTGACCCCCCTGTTTTTTTTTTTCCCGTCCTTGTGAGGAGCCCCTGCTGGATTCCGCCACAGGCCCGACCCCCCCAGGCATATGTTTGAGCCTTCTAGTCTCCATTCCCTCGGACACCTGCCATTCTTCGCCCGTTTATTTACCCCCCACCCACGTTAGTGTTCAAGAAAGGACGCAATTCTCTCCCATCTTTCCTATTTTGATATAGGGAGAGAACTTGAACTTGACTCTTGCCACTTTCTCTTCCCCCCCACCTTTTTTTTTTGTTTAGGGGGAGATTGAGTGCACGTGGAGGACTGTTTTATACAGTCCGTTGAATTTTGACATCCTGGTCTGGATGGCCTCCCCATCCAGCCCCCTGATTGTCTGGTTACTCCTGTTTTACCTTTTAAGTTTTAGTTTTTATCTGTTCTATGTCAGTTATGCTGCTGCTTTTTCAAACCTGCTGTACAATCTTTTACTGCCTGACTCAGAAATCTGGCCGACCCCTCTGGTGGCGGACCCATATTCCCTGCAACCTGGATTTAGTCTCTTTGCTTTTTGCCTATTTAAAGCACTCAAATCTCAACTCGTCCTTTTTATAAAATGGGTTTGACGGTCATTTCTCACAATGTGAGAGGCTTCAACTCCCCACAGAAGAGGAGGAAGGCCTTCCGTGAATACAAGCAGTTGGGGGCGGATATAGTGCTATTACAAGAGACTCACTTCTCTGCTGTATCCCACCCCAATTTCTTTGATAAGTCATACAGGTTGCATTATTTCACTACCTTTGGGTCTAAAGCCAGGGGGATAGCCATTTTTATTAGAAACACTACGCTCTTTGATGTAAAACATGTTTACAAAGACCCTGATAGCAGATTCTTGATCCTCCAAGGTGAAGTACAGGGTAAGGCCTTGACAGTGGCTAATGTCTATGCTCCCAACACCGCTCAAAGTGCATTTTTTAGATCATTCTTCCACACATTAGATAGATACACCTCTGCACATACGATTGTAAGTGGAGATTTCAATCTGGTAGCCCACTCCACATTAGACCGGAGCAAAGCTACCCATTCATCTAAAGCCTTTCCCAAGTCCCTTATGAGGTCCCTTGAGACGCACCAGCTCATTGATACCTGGAGGGCCTTGAATACAGGAGCCAGGGAATACACTCATTATTCGTGCCCGCACGATAGCTATGCAAGGCTGGATTATATCCTTAGCTCCCCGATCCTACTGGCCAATTCCTCATCTGCCACTATACATACATGTCCCTGGTCTGACCATCATATGGTCATGTTTAAAACTTCCCATGTGGGTCTTTCCCCTATGACAGCCTCCTGGAGGCTGAATGACTCCTTATTGACGGACCAGCTGGCTGAGTATTTCAGGCTGAATGATGTAGAAGATATCTCCCCCCCTATCCTATGGGCTGCCCACAAGGCAGTGTTACGTGGCCGCTTGATTGAATTGGCTGTTTATAAAAAAAGACAAAAATTATCCAAAATTTAATCTCTAACGTTAGAACTTAACAAATTGTACCATGTGCATTCACAATCCCATTCCCCAGACACTCTTAAGCAAATTGATCTGAAGAGAGTGGAATTGGATACCATTCTCTCAGACCATACGGAGAAATCTATTAGGTGGTCTAAGGCGAAGTTCCTGTTATATAGTAACGCAGCCTCTGCTATGTTTACCCGCAAACTGCACCACTCCATTCAGCCTACGCATGTTTACAAGCTACGGAATGCCTCTGGCCAGCTGGTCTCCCACCCTAAAGAGGTACTCAGTACCTTCACTTCTTTCTATAGCTCCTTACTGTCGGCCCCAGGGTCACCCCCTCCTGACGGCGCTGAGGCCTGGTTGGATTCTCTCCACCTTCCGTCCCTAACGCAGGACCAACTGTCCGCTCTGAATGCCCCTTGCACGGAACAGGAAATCGTAGCTATCATTAAGTCACTTAAACCCTCTACAGCCCCTGGCCCTGACGGTTATACCGCCACGTACTACAAAAAATTTGCAGGTACACTGGCCCCCAATTTGACTAAGTTAATCAACCACATTCTCCAAGGCCATACACTCCCAGATGATATGCTTGCAGCCAACATGACCCTTATCCCTAAACCCAATAAGGACCACTCACTCCCCCAAAATTATAGACCGATTTCGGTTCTGAACAATGATATCAAAATTCTGGGCCGAGTTCTAGCAGACAGACTAGCTCCCATTATTTCCACCCTGATAGGCCCTGAACAGACCGGATTTATCCCCACTAGGCAGATCATGGATAACATCCGCCTGGCGACCAATATTATCCAGGATGCTGACCATTTCTCCCGTAGGGTCCTTCTATTGGGCCTCGATATACATAAGGCCTTCGATAGTGTCTTATGGCCCTATATAGACGCTGTCTTGACTAGGTTTGGCTTTTCGGGGGAGTTTGGTAATGGATTTAAAGCCTTATATCACAACCCCCATACCCGTGTTAAGCTTCCAGGTTGCTCCTCAGAGTACTTCCCCCTCGGTAGGGGCACCCGTCAGGGTTGCCTTCTGTCCCCTCTGATGTTTGCCCTGGCTATTGAGCCTTTGGCCAGGGCGATCGTCTCTAACCCCAACATTAGGGGATATCAGAAGGGGAACGGAGAGTATAAGCTGAGTCTCTATGCTGACGATGTCCTTATGTTCCTTCAAGACCTGGTGGTTTCCCTCCCCAATTTGATTTCTACCTTACAATCCTTCCATTCGTTTTCTGGCCTTGGAGTTAATTTAGCAAAATGTTCGGCCCTACCTATCAACATTCCTCCCCAAGTCGCCTCGAACCTTAGGGATACATTTGGCTTTTCAATGTCCAATAACACCCTCCAATATCTCGGTGTACATCTGGCCCCCTCTCTCAGAGCACTGTATAACGCTAACTACCCGCAAGCATTCGCCAAAGTCAAACAATGGTTGCGTCTATGGTCTTCCTTCCACATTACCCTATTAGGTAGGGTCACGGCCGTCAAGATGTCTATTCTCCCGAAATTGTTATACTTTTTTAGGGCCCTCCCTCTTTATGTATCCCGACGAACGCTAATACAGATCCAACGAGAGATAAACCACTTCATCTGGAACAATAAGCGCCCCAGGTATGGAGGTCTACTCACACACAGACCTATGTCTCAGGGGGGTTTGGGACTCCCCAATATCTGGCTCTATTACCTGTCGGCCAGACTGGGTCAGACGGCACAATGGCATGCCTCTCCACATAGTATCCCCTGGCTCCAGTTTGAAATGTCCTCTGTCCGCCCATACCATGTTCCGGGTCTCCTTTGGCAGACTGGTTTGAAACCTAGGGATATTGGGGCACTGAACAACGTAGTAGGTCAGACGATTCATTTATGGTCTCTTTATCACTACAAATTTAAGCTTCGGGCGTGTAGGCCTCCCCTTGCTTCCTTTGTAGGCACACCGAGCTTCCCCCCAGCGTTTCGTTCCCCGGCGGATTTTCTTTGGTGGGAACGGAACTCCCTCACGACACTCACGCCTGGCGCACATTTTTATTCATTCCCCCAACTCCAAGAACAATTTGATATCCCGCGAACTGAATTCTTTAAATTTTTGCAAATCAGACACTTTTTTGAATCCCTCTTTACACTCAACACCAGCACTAACTTTACCCCCTTTAAAAAACTCTGCCAGAACCTCTCTAGAGAAAGGGGAACGATCTCTACAATATACAAACTTCTCAATGAGTCGCAACTTCCTGCGAAATCTACGGCCATGCTCCGTTGGGAATCGGACCTGGGCGTAACATTTTCCCCGGATGACTGGCTTGACATGCTCCAGAATATGCACAAATGTACCCGCTCTATAGCCACTAAAGAGACTGTAGTGAAATTACACACGAGATGGTACCTTACCCCTGATAGGGTTCACAAGTTTTATCCCTCGGTCCAGGGGACATGTTTTAGAGGCTGCCAGACTCCTGGCACTTTGCTCCACACCTTTTGGAGCTGCCCTCATCTGCAACATCTCTGGAGCCAGATGGCCTCCAGGGTAGCGCTGATCACGGGCACTATCATTGATCTGACAGCCCCGATATGTCTTCTCTTTACCCCTATTCCAGATCTCCCCCCGCCCATGCAGAAATTGGTAAATACTCTGTTCTGTGCAGCCCACTGGGCCATAGCCTTGAATTGGCAATCCCAGTCGGTTCACTGGACACAGGTACTCCGCTGGATGGAAACTATCCGCCTAATGGAGAGGATCCATCATACTGTTGCAGATACCATGCAGGTTTTCCACAGCAAATGGACCTCATGGTCTATTTGACATCCTTCCATGTATGACATACTGGACTGGGTTGATTGAATGATCCAGATGAAGCAGTAGGTTGATTTACACATATATTGTTTATCTTTTCTTTGTCTTTCCCCCTCCTTTTTTTCTTTTTTTTCTTACTGTTTTCTTTTTTTTTGCCCCTTCTTGTTTTCCGTTGTGTGTTTTGATTTTACTTGATAATAGGTTGCATACCCCATTGCGGATACCGTGCTTGATGTTGGTTACCACAATAATCCTCTTATATATTGAATGTCGTGTAAACTGAGAATTCTGACATTGGGGTTGCATCCCGACATGCTCTGTTCCTTTTAATACGTTTATACCCAATAAAAATCGTTTGTATTAAAAAAAACTTTCTGTGTGCAGCAGCCTCCCCAGCACCCCCCTAATTACCTACCTGAGCCCCTTCTCTCTCCAGCAATGTCCACAATCCTCTCAGCCATCCAGGACACTCCTCCTGATTGGCTGAGACAGAGCAGCGGCGCCATTGGCTCCCGCGGCTGTCAATCAAAGTCAGTCAGCCAATCAGGGGAGAGATACACAGAGCTCTGGCTTGGCTTGGGTGCCCCCTGTAGCAAGCTGCTGGTTGAGGGGCACTCAAAGGAGGGAGGGGCTAGGAGCAGCAAAAAGGGACCCGAGAAAAGGAGGATCCGGGCTGCTCTGTGCAAAACCAACTACACAGAGGAGGTAAGTAGAAAATGTTTGTTATTTAAAAAAACACAAACAAATTGCCTTTAGAGCCCATTCACACAGGGGCAACACGATTTTATGAGGCAACTCAGACACGACCTGAGTATGAATCACAGCGCAACCTGGAGCTATTTACAAGGCAACTCCAAGTTGCCTGCAGGACAAGAGACATTCCAGTGGCCAATCAAACAAGAATCAGCTCTGTGGGAGGGAGGGGGGAGAGAGAGTTTTGCAGGAGAAATGTATGTTATCTTCCTGGAGAGTCGCTCCTATTAAGACAGGGAGAGGCGACTCCCATTGAAATGAATGGTTACAGGTCGCCTAGGAGTCGGATTGAAGTAGTACAGGGACCTTTTTTGAAGTCGGAGTGACTGCAGCAGTGTGCATAAGGACGGCTCCATTAACTTACATTGATTTCTTCAGCCAGCGCGACCTGAGGCGACTAGGGGCGACCTGGGGCGATTTGGAGTCGGATCCAAAGACGCCCCTGTGTGAATGGGCTCTTACAATCACTTTAAGCTTTAGAAGTCATGACCCCAATACTGAATAGTGTGTACAATGAGTTATGGCCCTGTGGTTTTCTTTGTAAAGTATCAAATTTCTCAGACAATGTGTGCCTAGTCTTAAGTTTTCAAATACTTGTAACTGCATTTAACCATCTGGATGCTATTGGAGTGTAATGCTATTTTTGATATTGATGCTATGTGTACAGAAGGATATAGTAAATTCAGCATCAATACACTGAAAGAAGAATGACTTGGATGCAGCTTGGATACATGTAGTAAGGCCTTTCACATGAAAGGTCCGATCAGGTCCGCCTGTCAGATTTTCAGGCGGACCTGATTGGATGGTCCATTAACCCCTATGGACTTGGGTCTGTTTCATGCCTACCTATGATCCGATCCCATCCACTAAAAAAGAATGGAAGGGTATCTGTCCTTCTCCATCTAGGCAAAGCAGAGGGAAATCGGGTATAAACAGACAGTGCAATCCCTTTACTCCTGGCTGCCCATTTATATTGCAATATTTTTATTGAAGTAAATACAAAACAGGAGCGGAGAAAAAAAAAGAAAAAAAAAAAAAAACGAGCAAATAGCCAGGTTACATTCGGCCAAATATTTAAACGTTTTGACAATTTATTTTGAACCCGCCTAGAACCTGTCAGGAGGTAGGAGGCATATGCATAGTATCATCAGTAGGGCATAGTATGTGTGCAAGTGCCCAGACCAGTAGTGTTAGACTGTACCAGCACTAGGGGGAGGGATAGGGAGGGTCCAGGGCTTCAGTGGACCCCGATTAAAAATTCGGGGTTAGCCGTGGATCCCCACTATGATAAGGTTTCCTGCCTCATTAGTAACGTTCTATCACGGTATATTGATAACCAAGGTATACAAAAGGTATATCACCAAGAATAAAAAGAAAGAGAGGACAAGGGAGAGAGGAAAGGAGAAGAGAAAGAGAAAGAAAGATAGGAAAGGGAGAGATAGAGGAGAGAGAGGGAGAGAGAGAGGGTCACCTGGATTTCCTCATTAAGCGGAGATATATTCGATCCATGGATCCCAGATCTTGTTGAACATCTCTACTTTATTGTGAAGAGTGTAAGTGAGCTTATCATTAATCATAATCCAATTGAGTTTATCCTTAACTTGTTCTAGGGGTATTCTTGAGCTTTTCCAGTTCCTTGCAATTGTTATTCTCGCTGCCAACAAGATGTAGGTTATGAGGCGTATTGATTTTTTGGGGATCCCGTCGGGTAGTCTATGAAAAAGTGCGCTCTCTGGGGACCGACGGATATTGATACTTGTCACTGAATTAATCAGATTAAAGATTCTTATCCAAAACCTGATCACTAGTGGACATTGCCACCAAATAAAGGGATTTTTATAACAGCTTACCTGTAAAATCCTTTTCTTGGAGTACATCACGGGACACAGAGCGACTTAGTCATTACTAATGGGTTATATAGATTACCTTCAGGTGTTGGCACTGGCCAATTCCAAACCGGAAGTACCCTCCCCTATATAAGCCCCTCCCACCCGGGAGCACCTCAGTTTTGTAGCCAAGCAATAAGTGTCCCAAAAAGAGGGGTGGGAGCTCTGTGTCCCGTGATGTACTCCAAGAAAAGGATTTTACAGGTAAGCTGTTATAAAAATCCCTTTTTCTTTTTCGTACATCACGGGACACAGAGCGACTTAGTCATTACTAATGGGACGTCCCAAAGCAATGCCAAATGAGGGGAGGGATACATAAGCTGGGCGCCATCAGGCATGAGGCTCTTTTGCGGCCTGCAACACACTGCGCCCAAAGGCGACATCCTCCTGACTTCTGACGTCTACCTGGTAGAATCTAGTAAACGTGTGTACTAAGGACCATGTTGTGGCCTTACAGTACTTGAGCCAGGGAGGCTTGGTGATGCACTGCCCATGAAGTTCCAACTGCTCTTGTGGAGTGCGCCCTAACTTTGAACGGAGGCGGTCTCCTTTTCAAGCCATAGGCTTGTATTATGACCTGTCGAATCCACTTGGCTAAAGTAGATTTTTGATGCTGCCTGACCCTTTCTGGGGCCTTCCGGCAGAACAAACAAAGTATCCGTTCTACGAATCTGAGCAGTGGCTTTTAGATAAGCTTTAACTGCTCTTACTACATCCAAAGAATGCAATAACTTTTCCTCTACCGAACTAGGTTTGGGGAAAAAGGAAGGAAGAACCACATCTTGGTTCAAATGGAACCTCGATACCACCTTAGGAAGAAAGGCTGGATGAGGACGTAATACTACTCTGTCCTTATGGACAACCAGATATGGCTCCTTACAGGACAAGGCGGCTAATTCCGATACTCTTTTAGCCGAACAAATGGCTACTAAGAAAATCAATTTCCTGGTGAAAAGAACCAAGAAAATGTGCCGCAATGGTTCAAATGGTTGTTTCTGTAGAACCGACAGAACCAGGTTTAAGTCCCATGGACATATGGGAATACTAACCGGAGGGCTAATACGCATCACTCCTTGTATGAAAGCTTTGACTAATGAATGCAAAGCCAAGGGCCTTTGGAAAAAAAATATTGACAAGGCCGTCTGACCCTTGATAGTACTCAAGGCAAGCTTCCTATGTACAGCCCACTGTAGGAAGTCCAGAATCCTACCTATTACGTACTTACGTGGATGCCATTTCCTGGCCTCACCCCACGTGATGTACGCCTTCTAGATCCTATAATAGATCTGCCTGGATACCGGCTTCCTGGCATTGATCATGGTAGATACCACAGGATTAGAGAGCCCTCTCTCTTTTAGAATGTGGGCTTCTATAGCCAGGCCGTCAAACCTAGGGCTGGTAAGGAAGGGTAGTATATCGGTCCTTGCGAAAGCAGGTCCGGACGATGTGGGAGGGTCCAAGGACTTCCCACTGACATTTTTACAATCTCCGCGTACCATGCCCTTCGGGGCCACGCTGGAGCCACCAGAATCACTGGTTTCTTTTCTACCCTGATTCTGCGGATTAATCGCGATGGGAATGCATATATCAGCTTGAACTGATTCCAAGGGAACACTAGGGCATCCGAACCGCAAGCTAGGAGATCCTTTGTGCGAGACACAAATCTGTCCACCTTTGCGTTGAATCTGGATGCTAGCAGATCTACATCCGGTGTTCCCCACCGCTGGCATATTGCCTGGAAAACCTCGGGGTGAAGAGACCATTCCCCCGGGCATAATTGCTGGCGACTTAAAAAAGTCCGCTCTCCAATTTTCCACTCCTGGGATGAAAACCGCGGATATGGCTGTGACATACCTTTCTGCCCACTCCAGGATGCATTTCGCTGCCCTCTGGGCTGCACGACTCCTGGTGCCACCCTGGTGATTGATATATGCCACTGCTGTGGCATTGTCTGATTGAATTCTGACAGGTGACCCTTGGAGTTTGGATGTCCATGCTACTAGGGCATACCGGGCTGCTCGTATCTCTAAGAGATTGGTGGGCAGGGCCTTCTCTGCTTCTGACCACTTGCCCTGGAGAGACCATTGCTCCAGTACTGCCCCCCAGCCTATGAGGCTGGCAACTGTAGTGACCACCTTCCAAGAAACCGAACTGAAGGGTTTCCCTTCCCAGATTCTGGGGCACCAACCACCAATGGAGGCTCTTGCGAACGGAAGGGGACAGGGACATTGGTAAGTCTAAAGCCTGAACTTTTTTGTTCCAGGCTGACAGTATGGCCCTCTGCAAGTTCCTTGAATGGAATTGACCGTAGGGTACCGCTTCGAATGAAGCCACCATTTTTCCCAGCAGCCTTATACACAGGCGTATGGATGGTTTTTCTTTTTTGTACCCACTAAGTGGGTCAAATCTTTCAAAGACGACATCTTCTCTGGAGGTAAGAAAATCTTTCTCTGCTTTGAATCCAGTCTTAGCCCCCAAGTATTCCAGGCTTTTGACTGGTTTTAGGGCTGACTTGTCTCGGTTGATAATGCAACCGTGAGATTCCAGATACTTGATTATCTTGTGAACGACCACTTCTAGTTTTTTCCACTGAGTGGTCTATCAGCAACAAGTCGTCTAGATATGCCATTATCGTTACACCTTGTGTTCCTAGTTTGGCCAATCGTAGGGCCAGAATTTTTGTGAACACTCGTGGTGCCGTGGCCAGACCGAAAGGTAAGGCTCTGAACTGAAAATGGCGCCCTTCTACTGCAAAGCGTAGAAATTTCTGATGGGCCGGAAAGATGGGAACATGCAAATAAGCATCCCTTATGTCGATCGAGGCTAACCATTCCTGCCCTTGTAGGGCGGTGGCCACCGATCGGATCGACTCCATCCGAAAAAAGTCCTGATATGTAGGAACTTGTTTAGCCCTTTTATATTCAATATGGGCCTCATGTCCCCATTTGGTTTGGGGACTGTGACAAGGTTCGAGTAAAACCCGAACCCGTTTTCTTTCAAGGGAACCTTCATGATTACCCTTGGGGCAATAGTTGCTCTAGTGCCAGAAGGAGGGATCCACTCTTCTGGGGATCGCTTGGCACGTTTGACCTTATAAAATGGGCAGGAGGAATGTCTTTTAACTCCAGCCTGTATCCCAGACTTACTGCGGGGATCACCCATCTCTGATGGTGTCCCGCCAGGTCTCTGTGAACAACTGAAGTCTTCCCCTCACCCGACTGAGTGGGGGCAACCCTTCATGACTTAGGGGGAGGTTTTGTACCTCTCTTGACCCAGGGTTTCTTGATACCCTGTGATTGTCCCTGATTTCTGCCCCCTGGATTTGACCGCGGAGGCCGTCGGAACTGTTTCACAGCCGATGTGCCAGGGACTGGAGAAGTAGGCCTCTTAAAAGAAGGACTTCTACCCTTGTTCTTAACCGGTAAGAGTGAACTTTTACCGGCAGAAATTTTCTGGATATATTTGTCCAGATCTTCTCCAAATAAGCGTTCTCCATGAAATGGGAAGCTAACCAGCAGATTTTTACAGGGAGCTTCAGCAGACCAGTTTTTGAGCCACAGAAGCCTACGCATATGTCTATAGACAGCGTAAAGCGGGAGGCCTGTTGGATTGTATCCTTTATGGCGTCCACCGCAAAACACAAGGCTCTAGGCAGGTCAGCTAGGGCAAGAGCCTGCTGATCTGGTAAGTCCCTTAAGACTTGTTTCAACTGATCTTTCACTGCTTGGCAGACTCCAATCGCTGCTACCGCAGGTTGTGTCACCATGCTTGCTGTAGAGAAAGCAGATTTTAGTAAAGACTCCAATTTTTTATCTATTGGGTCTTTGAACATTGGAACATTATCTACTGGACATGTCAGTGATTTGTTAACAGAAGAGATGGCTGCGTCCACTATAGGGACCCTCCATTTTCTTATGAACTTATCCTCCATGGGATAGATCACCGGAAATCTCTTGGGGGGAGCAAATATTTTATCAGGATGCTCCCAATCCTGGTAAATAAGCCCTTCTAATAAAGGGTGGATTGGGAAGGAACAGACCGCCTGGGGAGCTTTTAGCGACCCCAGCGAGGAAACCGTAGTGGATGGTGGTTCCGCCAGAGGCATTTTAAATGCTGATCGGACCATGTTAGTCAAAGACTGAACCCATAATCTTTCAGTCTGAGAAGCTGAGAAAGGTTCTTCCACTGTTGATTCCTCTATAAGTGAATCAACCTCATCCTGATCCCCTTCAGGTAGGTCGATCTCTGTGTGGGGCTGTTCCTCCACTAACAGGCACTCTGAAGGAGGAGACGGAGATCGGACGCGCTTTTCCTGTGACAGGGAAGCAGCGATCAATGCTGTTAATCTCTCTTCCAATCCTCCCAGAGTTGAGGATAAAACCTCCTCTGTTATATATACAGGAGCTGGTGGACTGGGGACAGCCGCAGCACCAGGCATTCCTGCGGGGTTTCTACGGCTACTGACCTCTGCATTCTCAGGGGAGATTGGTGCAGTGCAAGCATGCCCAATATCCTCAGAGCCCGATGGAGACCCCTTTGGCTTCCTGGAAGATTATTTCCGGAGCGTCTGGACGACATATCCTTTAAGCACAAAGCTGAGGTATTCCCGTCGTCATACACCAATTTTTGCTGGTAATAGTCTAACACAGGTGCTGCTATATACCAGCTGGTGTCCACTAAAGTGCCTTTCTATGGGGATGCCTGCATCAACCGCCTCTGTGTGCCACTGTTTGTTGCTAGCTCTGTTTGCATGCAGCTGACACTTGTACTGTGTCTTTTAACCATGCTGGGACGCCCGCACATGCGCAGAAGCGCCGCGGCGCGCATCGAGCGTCATCCACCCGCCCCGCCCCTTTTTTTTCATAGGAGGCGCGTGCACGCGCCCGCGCGCGCGCGCGCCCGTGCGCCAATGGCGCCCTTTTCGAAAACCAACAGAGGACTAGGAGCCAGGGCCCTTTTTGCCGGAGGGCCTGTGCGGTGGATGAACGCAGCAACAGGGCAGAGGAAGTGGATTCCCTCAGAGAAACTTACCAGCTGCCTGGATCTTTTGAGTTGAGAAAACCAAAGATCCACATTTACAAGAAAAATGGACTACAGCGGCCTCTAGTGGTTTAACACAGGTACCGCGGTCCCTGTTTTTTTTTTTTTTTTTTCTTGACTACTATTAAAATTTTACATTTTCAGTAGTTATAGGCAAACACAGATATTTAGCGGGAATACCGTTAGGTAACAGACAGAAAGACAAATTAGGCTTGGGGGTCCCCCAATAGAACCAAGTTCCTGAGGGCCCCCACTTACCTGATCCCCGCCGCAGGACTTTGTTTGGTCCACAAAAGTCCAAACTTCACCTATCACGGCAGGCATTGTAATTAAACCTTCAGGGACCGGGTTCCCAAGGATTCCACTCCCCTGGACCTGTATAGCACCCTGCACAGACAGCGTCTTGGTCGTGGGTATGACCAGAGCTCTGGATCCCAGGGTCCAGCCCTCCTAAGAGAAGCATTACAGGCAAAACCTTGCTCTTCTGCTGCAAGGCCCGGGTACCGACCGTTTAGCTATGAAGCTTTTTTGGTGGGATCCGGAACAGCTTACTAAGGCCCAAAAGAACCTGTACGCAAGCCCAGTGAAAACACATGTTACTCTTTGGCCAACACCTTAGACACTGGCAAAAAACTGAGGTGCTCCCGGGTGGGAGGGGCTTATATAGGGGAGGGTACTTCCGGTTTGGAATTGGCCAGTGCCAACACCTGAAGGTAATCTATATAACCCATTAGTAATGACTAAGTCGCTCTGTGTCCCGTGATGTACGAAAAAGAAATGGTGCATGGTGCCCATCTGTCCACATTGTCGGAAACAATGAGGCGAGGAGGAAGGATGCATTCTAGCTATTCTCGTGGGGACTAAGTACCAGCGTAACAGCGTTTTGTAGTTGGCTTCAATAAGGGTAGTGTTAATAGAGATTTTTGAGAGTTGGTAGGCAATATCTTGCCAGTCTGCCAGTTCAAGGGAGAGGTTCAAGTCCCTCTCCCATTGGGTCATATAGGTGAGTTTAGTATCTGGTTCAGTTATAGAAGAGTATATGGTAGAGATCCGACCCCTCTGTGTGCCTCTGTTTGGGCAAGTTAGTTCAAATGCGGTAAGTGTCATGGCCCCCCCCCCCTGTTTAATTTTGGAAATAATGAATGAGGAAATTTGGTTATATCGGAATACCTCAATGGGAGGTATTGAGAAGTTGTCTTTGAAGTATGTTATTGTATGCACTTGGTTTCCATTAAGGAAGTCCCCAATTCTCGTTAGTCCTTTATTGAGCCACCATTGGAATTGTTGTGGAGCAAGGCCAGGAGAAAACTCCGGATTGCAAAAGATGGGCACTAGAGGTGTGTGGTGCGACATAAGGGACGCTCGGTGTCTTGTTCTGTCCCATACCGCTAGGGAATGTGATAGGGTAGGACATAGAATAGATGGGCGTTTACGATTAGGAAGCCACATCAAGGCTCCTATTGCCAGTGGGTGGCACGCAAGTGTTTCTATGTTAACCCAAAGAGGGACCGAACCTCCAGCCGTCGTGTGAGTTAATTGGGCTATCTGAGCCGAATGATAGTAAGCCTGTAGATTGGGAAGACCAAGTCCTCCCATGGGCCTAGGTGTATAAAGTGTTTTTTTTTGTATCCGTGACTTATTACCCCATATGAAGCGTAAAACTTCAGTTTGTATATGTTGCATGTCTCCCCTCGGGATTGCTATCGGTAGTGTCCGGAAATAATATAGGAGTCTGGGCAAGAAAGTCATTTTTATCGAATTGATTCTGCCAAACCAAGAGAGAGAGTATTCCGCCCAGGAGCGAAGATCTTTTTGAGTTTTTTAAATAAAGGAGGATAGTTTGCTTTATATAATGACCCTATCGAAGGGGTCAGATGGACTCCCAAGTATGGGAGGGAGTGGGAAGCCCACTTGAAGCTGTATGTGTTTTGGAGGAGCTGCACCTCCTTAGGAGGTAGTGAGATATTGAGTGCCAGGGTTTTTTGTGAGTTTAGGGTCAAACCCGAAATTAGCGAGAAACGATCTAACAAGGACAAGAGTTCTGGGAGCGAGGTTTGGGGTTTAGTGATGTACATAAGGACATCATCAGCAAATAGTGCACATTTGTGTTCTTGTTGACCACAATAGACACCATGGATGTTGGGATGGGAGCGGATAGCCATTGCAAGGGGTTCTATTGCTAGAGCAAATAGTAGGGGAGAGAGCGGCCGGCTGCCCATTTAGCAGAGCAGACTGTGTCCATGTCTGCTCTTCAGAAACTGAGTGGATACTGACCTGTCACCTGCCCGCTCTGCTCTAATTATCAGGGGATAAACGGACAGATCCCCTGCTGATTTCAATGGTGTCTGCCCCGTGTGAAAGGGGCCTATTGGATGAAGTGAGTGCAGCTTGGACACATGAGTGAGTGGTGGAGTATATGGAGCTTTGTATGCATATAACTAGGATTAGAATGGATTCCACTTAGATGCATGTAGTAAGCAATGGGGGGAAGGGGGTTTATGAATAGAAGCTGTGCATATAGTAACCAGTCAGCTTCTAGGTTTTAGCCCTGGTTCACATTGATGCGATTGCGGCGCCGCACCGATTCCCAAAGTAGTTTCTGTACTAGTTATGGCAATTTCGGGGTGCGATTTCCATAGACATCTGTGCAGGAACTCACACAGATGTCTCTGAAATCGCCCCCAAAGTCGGGACTGACATTCGGGAATGTCGGGAATTCATCTGAACTCGCACAATTTCATACCGCTGTCAGTGTGAACCTGGGCTTATTGTCAAAGCTTAATTAAACAAGCTGAAGTTAGAAGCTGATTGGTTACTATGCACAGCTGCACCAGATTCTGTGTGCTCCCAGTTTTAGGAGATCCACCATAATGGAGTGCAGGAGTCTCAGATACTTATTTTATACTTATACTTACTATATGCAGCAAGGAACGGAGGAAGTACAGCTTGCAAGTAGTATACAGGGGAAAAAGCAGATACAAATAGATACCTTGTATACATGTAGTGAGAGATGGAAAGGAGGGTTCTTGGATACATGTAGTAATATATATTAGATACATGTAGCGTTAGCATATTTGTAGCAAGGGATGCAGACAACGTAGGACTGATACACGTGTATAGGAGGTCTTACTTTTCTAGCTGTAACTACATGCACACATCGGTCTCCAGCAGCAAGAATCAGTGGATCCTTGTGACTGGGATGACAGGTGTATTCAAACCGCAGCGGCCGGTCAGTCTGTATGAAGTTATGACAAGCTGAGAAGATCCATCGCTGTTAGGATGTACAGTACCTGCAAAATAAGCAGTCATGCCGCGTACACACGTCCGTTTTTAATGTCATTTTTAAAACCGACCTTTTTCTCGTCGTTTTTTTTTTCTTGTTTCCTCTCAACCCTGTCTTGCGTACACACGATCATGAAAAAACCCGCTCGAGCAAAGCGCAGTGACGTACAACACGTACGACGGCACTATAAAAGGGAAGTTCCGTTCGAATGGCGCCACCCTTCATGTTAGTAAAGTTTGTTGAGCGACGATTCGCGCTTTTCAGCCTCGTGCTTTTCAGTCCGTTACAGCGTGATGAATGTGCTATCTCCATTATGAACGCTTGTTTTAACAGAACGAGCGCTCCCGTCTCATACTTGATTCTGAGCATGCGTAAAAGCATACACACTACCGTTTTTCACGACGGGAAAAAAAAACGACATTAAAAATGACGTGAAAAAATAGAGAAGGTTCTAAAAAAAATTTAGCCCGTTTTTCACGTCCTTAAAAATGCTCTAGAGCCTACACACGATCGTTTTTAATGCCCACGTTAAAAAATGGCATTTTTAACGACGTGAAAAACGGTCGTGTGTACGCGGCATTAGGCTCGGTTCACATATGAACCGTATGCGGCTCACAGCAGGGGTCCAGTGCATGCTGGTTCACCGTTTCAGGTCTGATTCCAGCCCGAATTTTGGGCTGAATTTGGACCTGAAACGGACCAAAAGACACAAAACGCAGCGGACTTGCTGCGGAGCTATGTGAACCGGCTCCATAGAGAGCCGGTCAAAATCTCCTACTATTGCAATGGGATGCAGGGATCCAGCATCCAATTCACAATGGTGTGTACCCAGCCTTACCTGTTTATCTGTGGTTAAAGGGGTTGTAAAGGTACGTTTTTTATTTTCTAAATAGGTTCCTTTAAGCTAGTGCATTGTTGGTTCACTTACCTTTTCCTTCCATTTCCCTTCTAAATATTTTTTTTCTTTGTTTTCTTTGTCTGAATTTCTCACTTCCTGTTCCTCCTCAGTAAGCTGTTCTGGCTGACTAAACACCGCTCGGATGATGGTGTGAAGTTTAGTGAGGAGAAACAGGAAGTGAGAAATTCAGACAAAGAAAAAAAACATTTAGAAGGTAAATCAAAGGAAAAGGTAAGTGAACCAACAATGCACTAGCTTAAAGGAACCTATTTAGAAAATAAAAAACGAACCTTTACAACCCCTTTAAGCATGGATGAGTAATCTTGGACACAGACTGATGTTTCCAGGCTTGAACATATAGTTACATGCTGGTTGTGTAGATACTGTGACGTTTGGAGGGGACTGACTGTTGCCCAAGCCTATTGCTTGTAAGCAAGTCCACTCCAGCTGGGAAGTACAGTTTTAGGGCTTGCGGCGCACTTTTATTGAAAAAAGAAAAGTAAAAAGGTTCTTATGTCAGGTTTTCTAGGCAGGGGTTTCAACTTCACCCAGCATCAACTCAACAAAAACTGTTCAGCCTCCTGGTTATCTGTTTTCCTTAGGCCCCTAGCCTAGCCTTGTCAAAATGCCTCTCTTTCAGGCTGGTATACACACAGTCTTTTTTCATTCAACGAGCGGGTTGAATGGAAAAAGCTCACAAACCCCCATTTTAACACAAGCGATGTTGATGCAGGGATCTCTCTAGCTACACTATTGTATTCTGACAGTGTAAGCTTCCCTCCACCAATCCCCCAATCTCCATCAGAATGCACAGAACTGGGCGACTTTCAGTACATGTATGACCAGCTGTAGTCACACATACTGCAGGAGGGGGGGGGGGGGGGGCAAACTTCCGGGAAGCGTGTACCTATTAAATCTAGGTACCATAGTGCTCAAAAGTTAAAGAGGAGTGGGGGCTAAATAGTGGAAGTTCCACATTAGTGTAGTGCTAATAATATGACTGTCAGCATGTAGTTTTATCATTACAAAGGAATTTCATCCCAAGTGTAGCCCCAGGCTAACACAGTACACAGTGGCTCTTTGCATGTGCTGAGGCGAGCTGTGTTAAGCAACCTATTTGCAATGAATTGGCTGTCAATACACACACAAACAGGTCCTGCATGACTTTGGATGGAATTGACTTCATAGCCTGGACACAGGTTCACATTTAACCACTTCAATACAGGGCTTTTTGTACCTATTCAATACCGGGCCTATTCTAGCACTTCTCTCCTACATGTACAAATCATCATTCTTTTGCTAGAAAATTACTCAGAACCCCCAAACATTATATATGTTTTTTTAGCAGACACCCTAGGGAATAAAATGACGGTCATTGCAACATTTTTTCTTGCACGATATTTGCGCAATAATTTTTCAAACGCCTTTTTAAAAAAAAAAAAATGGTTTCATGAATTAAAAAATAACAAAACAGTAAAGTTAGCCCAATTTTTTTGGAAAATATGAAAGATAATGTTACGCCGAGTAAATAGATACCTAACATGTCACGCTTTAAAATTGCGCACACTCATGGAATGGCGCCAAACTTCGGTACTTAAAAATCTCCATAGGCGATGCTTTAATTTTTTTTACAGGTTTCCAGGTTAGAATTACAGAGGAGGTCTAGTGCTAGAATTGTTGCACGCGCTCTAACGCACGCGAGCTACCGGGGACAGGGGCGTTTTAATTATTTTTTTTTTTTTTTACTTATTTATTTATTTTTTTACAATGATTTTACGTTTTTTTTTTTTTTGATCACTTTTATTCCTATTACAAGGAATGTAAACATCCCTTGTAATAGGAATGTGTGTGACAGGTTCTCTTTATTGAGAGATGCGGGGTCAACAAGACCCCACATCTCTCCTCCAGGCTGGAAAGCATGAGATCAGTGAATTTTTTTTCACTGATCTCATACTTACAGCCGCAATGGCGGCTTTGTTTACATTTGAGGCCCGGGCGTGACGTCATCACATCGCGCCCGGGCCTCCGACGATCATAGAGATGACTGGTGACCATCTGGTCACCAGTCATCTCTATGCTCATCACGTGACCCCACCAACGACGCCGGAAGATTCGCTCCGGGTCCCCGATCGCACGGGGGAGCCCGGAGAAGCACCGGATGGCGGCGGGAGGGGGGGTTGTCCCCTCCCGCCGCCTATAAGAACGATCAAGCGGTGGAACCGCCGCTATGATCATTCTTATGGTGCGCAGAATCGCCGGCACTTCAAAAGGATATCTGAATGATGCCTCTAGCTGCAGGCATCATTCAGATATCCCCCTACAAAGCCGAGGACGTCATATGACGTCCACCCAGGATGGAAGATCCCATCTGTGGACGTCATTTGACTATAGGCGGGTAGGGAAGTGGTTAAACTTCCGCAGTATTGAAATTGATAAGCTCTGTGAACAGACTTTTATATATGACATACTGCAAAATTAATAATATAATGTGCATACCATAAATTCATTGACCCTTAAGGCCTAGTTAAGGCAGGCTGTAGCTGTAAACATGAATTCGATGAGCAATGGGCATCTATTAATCGTGGCAGAAATGCACAACTTCCTGCTTTGCGCTGACAACACTGGTCCTTTTCTAGATTGAAAGTGCAAAGAAAAATGTCGGCCTTGCTTAGCTGACCTATGCTGAGCTAAAGAGCTTCCCCTCTCCTCATCCACACCACAGGAAGGTGAGTTTTGTAGTCCAAGGGAAGAACTAGGAGGGCTGATTAGGCTCCTTAACCTCTTCGCGCCAAGTGCGCGTAAATATGCGGCCTCTCGGTGGCCGGGACTTGGTGCTGAGCAGCCGCATATTTGTGTGCAATAGCGCCGATAGAACTGTGCAGAGAGCACGCCCTGCCCATTCTAAATCCCTTAAAGGGCCGGCAGGCACTGGCTCTAAGGAGTTAAAGTGGTTCTAAAGTCTAAGCAGCAGCGGGAGCCCACACGGGTGCCACTTAGCATATGGCTTGCTGGGGGGGGCAGGGCAATTGGAGACAGGGGTGGATTCAGAGTCTTTTCTCGGGAGGGGCACTGCCAAAAAATATGTTTTTTTTGTGGGAAATTTATCGGGGAAATGGCTGGTGTCGGCACTTCTATCATCCCGGCACCATGGTTGTTATGGTGTCAGGATGATTGAAGCGCATTATTTCTATTATTACATTGTAATATAAAATTAAATAGTTCAATGCAGAATCAGTGGGAGTCCCCAGTGTGTCACTTGCCACCGTCGCCTGCAATTAGTGGGAGCCCTGAGCGTGTCACCTGCCACATCTTATGGATTGACACTTGCCACACCTTGTGGATTGTCACTTGCCACATCACCTGCCACACCTTGCGGATTGTCACTAGCCACACCTTGCGGATTGTCACTTGCCACGTCACCTGCCACACCTTGCTGATTGTCACTTGCCTGCCACCAGATGCGGATTGTCAATTGCCACATCGCCTGCCACAAGTTGCGGATTGTCACTTGCCACGTCGCCTGCCACACCTTGCGGATTGTCACTAACTTGCCTGCTAAGGTGTAGTTTTGGTTGTCTCTTGCTGTGTCCCAGACTCCCAGAGTCAGGCAGCAGAGAGATAATGTAATCTCTCTGCTGCCTGCACAGTGAGGGCGGAAGTCACTGCAGGAATGCAGGGCAGGCACGGGCGGTGAGAGATGATCTCATCTCTCTGCTCCCCCACTCCCGGCTAGCTGATTGGCCAGCTGCCCCACTGAGCCTGCTCTCTCACTCTCACCTGCGCTGCCAACACACTGAGCAGCGCGGTCTGCCCACGAACCACGCCACCCGCACACAAACCGCGCCGCAAGTGGAGCCGCCCGCTTTCTTACCTGTCTGTGGAGCCGCACGCTATCGCATCTGCCCGCAGAGCGGCCCGACGTGACTCACTGACATCACTCGCTGCTAGACGCCAAGCGGCCCAGGCGTTAGCAACGAGTGCAGGGAAGAGGCTCCACCCACCTCCTCTTCCACTCCTGGTATTGTGTCAGTGCGCCGCGTAACTACATTTGACGAGTCTCTCTCTTGGCGCCGCTGATTGGCTGATGTGAGAAACTGAGAGAGAGACTCAGAGAGGCAGCGGCAGCCGCAGAACAAATACTGTATATACTTGAGTATAAGCCGACCCGAAAATAAGACGAGGCACCTAATTTTACCCCAAAAAACTGGGAAAACGTATTGACTCGAGTATAAGCCTAGGGTGTCCATCTGCATGCCTCACTGTGCCTCACTTTGCCTCACTGTGCCCATGTCTCACTGTGCCCATGCCTCACTGTGCCCATGACTAGACTGATGTTTAACATGGGAGTCTATGGAAGGAGTGCCCGGCTTTGAAAAATCGGTTCTCCCCGGCCGTAGGTCTACCAGATACCAAACTTTGCACACTTGTAGATGAGACATGGGGATACATGTGTGCCAAGATTGGTGTCCAGAGGACCTAGGACCGGTCTGTACCGGGTCCGCAAAATCACCGGAGAAATGACCGTTTAACATTGGAGTCTATGGAAGGGGTGCCCAGCTTTAAAAAATCAGTGCTCCCTTGCCGTAGGTCCCACAGACACTAAACTTTGCACACTTTTAGAGGAGACATGGGGCTACATGTGTTCCATGTTTGGGGTCCAGGGGACCTACGGCCGGCCGGTACTGGGTCCCCAAAATCCGGGAGATCAGGCGCGAAAAGAAAAAAAAACAGAGCAAGCAAGTGAGTGTGACAGATGGTCTCGGGGGGGGGGGCAATTGCCCTGTTGCCCCCCCTGGATCTGCCCCTGCTTGGAGAAGAGGAGGAGTGGGCAGCGGGGAACTCTAGAAGAGGAGGTAAGGGGGGCTCCTCTGTGGAATACCAAATGTTTTTTGCTTTAAAGCAGATCTCCACCCAAATCCACCCCCCCCATTTTTTCCTTTCAGCCCCGCTTACATTGAAGTGGAATCTGCACATTTCAGATACTCACACATTCAGTGAATCCAACGTTGTTTTGCTGAGATCCTCTCTTGCCGTGCCACCACTTGGTCTGGAGCCACCGTGTAGATTCTGACGTCATCAAGAGGCCCGCCAGCTGTTCGGGGTACAGTGGACAGGTCTCCCAATGACGTGCCACTAAGCCTGCCCCCCCTCCTCTTTTTTTTTTTATTAACCCTTTTTTTGACAAAAAGGTTGTGGACTCGCTTCCTATGCACGTCATTCGACCTGTACTGTGCCCGCTGTGCCTCCTGGGATATGCACGTGAAATATCCCAAGAGGCCTTACTGTTTCATTCAACAGTAAGGCCTCCTGGGATATGTGACGTGCATATCGCAGGAGGAACAGCAGGCACAGTACAGGTCAATCGCCTGGGGGAATGACGTTCATAGGAAGCGGGTCCACAACCTCTTTTTAAAAAAAAGGGTTAAAAAAAAAAAAAGCTGTAATACAGGTACCGGAGCAGAGGAGGTGTGGGCAGGAGGCACTTTGGATTTTAGGCTGAAGATCTTCCTTAATGAAAACAAAATTAACTTTAGTATCACTTTAGGATGGCACAAGCAGAGTGAACAGGGCAAAATGCACTTTTACATTTTACATAGGATTAACAGGTATCTCTGCCTTAAAAGGGAACAAGTATGCAACCATAAATGTATGTGATATTGGAGAGAATATCTCAGGGCTTCCTTTTGTGAGGAATATTGAAATAATACAAGTGGAAATTTAGAGTAAATGGCAAAACATTTAGAATTAACTTAACTCCATAAAGTGGCTGTACATGTAACTGGATCCTGAATCTGAAAGAAATGATGTGATATATGAGTGAAATCCCGTGACCTCTGACATTTTGCCCTCTTCAATGACCACACAAGGTGTACTTTGAAGGTATTGTTTCATCAGTTGTTTGAATTTCTGCCTGTCCCTTCCAGCGGTGGAGAGTGATTATTGGCAAACATCACTTGGCAAACAGACTACAGGTGTTAGATTAATACAGCCTCAAAGTGTATTTAGAAGAAGCCCTGCCAAAGAAACTTTACACCTCACCTATTCTAGCTGCAGCTGGGCATTAAAAGAAGACTACTGTGAAGATAAGATTACCCAGCCAACTAGCAAAATATCAGTTTATGTGTACAAGCTGTGTTGTGCTGTGTAATGCTCACCAAAAGTTACCTTTCATACATTACAAACGCAACTCCCTACAAACGAATGTGAACACTAGCATTTCATTTGTGGAGGCTACACTAAAAAATAGTCATTATCTTTTATCTTTTTTATGTTTTGTGTTCTCTAAAGCCTAGGACACACAATGAGATTATCAGATGAATGATCATCCATTTTTTATGCATGCTTGTCTCCATATTGAAAAGGAAGTAAAGTACGAAATTTCTCGTACGACAGAATAAAAATGCAGAAGTGATGTATTGTACAGTGGAACCTTGGATTATGAGCATAATCCGTTCCAGGAGAATGCTTGCAATCCAAAGTACTCGCATTTCAAAGCGAGTTTCCCCATAGAAGTCAATGGAAACGCCTGGAAATTTGTTCCACATTTACTTTTATGGCATGCAATACCGCATGTGGCCAGAGGTGGAGGGCGCCGGAGAGACTCGGAAATATTTGGTAACTGAGTATTTCCAAGTTTTTTCAATCGGCTCTGGCGCCCCCGCACCTCTGGCCAAATTCGATACTGCACACCGCAGAGGCTTGAATCCTGCTCGTTTTGCGAGACAACACTCGCAAACCGAGTCAGGATTTTTTTTAAATATTGCGAAACGCTCATTAACCGCGTTACTCGCAATCCAAGGTTCCACTGTATTGTATTTTCGGACGAAAACTGTACTGATCAAACGAAAATCGTACGATCTGGTACTGTATGAGAAAAAATTTCGTGTTTGTCCCCTTGGAAAATTTCGGACAAAAGCTGTGTACCAACGATTAGATTATCTTGGGATCAATTCAAAAGCGGTATATTTTGTACGATTTTCTGATCATGTGTACAGGCCTTAAGTTACATGCCAATGCACATCATGTAACACATTAGGATTGATTTAGTAAAGGCAAATAGACTGTGCAGTTTGCAAGTGCAGTTGCACTCTACAAGGACATTTGCTCCAGAACTTAGTAAATGAGGGGAAACTCTGACTTCCATCATCCAATCAAGTGCAAGCTAAAGTGCTGTTTTTATTTTTTTTCTTGCATGTGATTGGGTATTCTTTGCAAAGTGAAGCTTGACCTCCGCTTACTAAGCTCTGATGCAAACTTTGCAACTGCAAAGTGCACAGTCTATTTGCCTTTAGTAACTCAACCCCATTGTGTTCAGTAGTGGTTAGTAAAATAAGTGACTTGTATTACTTCCAAAAGGGATAAATTGGTTGTGGCTGTGTAGCTAGATAGTCTTTGTACACAACAAATTGTTTGTAGTCCCCCCCCCCCCCCGATAAACTAGTTAAATCTTAGTAAAATTTACTTACTACTTACCTTTTGCCCAACCCATCCACCCCTGGGTCAAAAAACAAACAAACTGGCATTTTTGAAAAAAAAGTCATTAGTGGCCTGCTTCTTCATCCTTATTCCCTGTGCCAGCCCACCAATGACATTGCATTTTAGTGTAAATATAAGATCTGAGGTCTTTTTGACCCCAGATCTCATATTCAAGAGGACCTGTCATGCTTTTTTTCTATTACAAGGGATGTTTACATTCCTTGTAATAGGAATAAAAGTGACCCCTTTTTTTTTTTTTTAAAGAACAGTGTAAAAATAAAAAATAAATAAGAAAAATAATTAAATTTTTTTTAAACGCGCCCCGTCCTGCCGAGCTCGCGTACAGAAGCGAACGCATACGTGAGCAGCGCCCGCATATGAAAATGGTGTTTAAACCACACATGTGAGGTATCGCCGCGATCGTTAGAGTGAGAGCAATAATTCTCTCCCTAGACCTCCTCTGTAACTCAAAACACTGTCGAATTTTTTGAACATCGCCTATGGAGATTTTTAAGGGTAGAAGTTTGTCGCCATTCTACGAGCAGGCGCAATTTTGAAGCGTGACATGTTGGGTATCGATTTTCTATTCGGCGTAACAATATCTTTCACAATATATAAAAAAATTGGGTTAACTTTAC
Source organism: Rana muscosa (assembly GCA_029206835.1). Taxonomy (NCBI): domain Eukaryota; kingdom Metazoa; phylum Chordata; class Amphibia; order Anura; family Ranidae; genus Rana; species Rana muscosa. The sequence goes on along the minus strand of CM055121.1, from coordinate 53,102,343 downwards.
TGTTGTCTTATTTTTAATTAAAAAAAAGTGTATTTTTTCCCCAAAAAAGTGCGCGTGTAAGATCGCTGAGCAAATATGGTATGGCAGAAAGTATTGCAACGACCGCCATTTTATTCTCTAGGGTGTTAGAAAAAAACATATATATAATGTTTGGGAGTTCTAAGTAATTTTGTAGCAAAAAAACTTTTTATTACTTGTAAACACCAAATCTCAGAAAGAGGCTCTGGGCTGAAGTGGTTAAGATAAAAAACCTTCTGTGTGTAGCAGCCTCCCAGCACCCCCCTAATTACCTATCTGAGCCCCTTCTCTCTCCAGCGATGTCCACGATCCCCTCAGCCACCCAGGACACTGCTCCTGATTGGCTGAGACAGAACAGCAGCGCCATTGGCTCCCGTGGCTGTCAATCATAGTCAGTCAGCCAATCAGGGGAGAGAGGGGGTCGGGCCAGGTCGGGGCTCCATGTCTAAATGTATACACAGAGCTCTGACTCGGCTTGGGTGCCCCCTGTAGCAAGCTGCTGGCTGAGGGGCACTCAATAGAGGGAGGGGCTAGGAGCAGCGAAGAGGGACCCGAAAAGAGGAGGATCCGGGCTGCTCTGTGAAAAACCAACTGCACAGAAGAGGTAAGTATAACATGTTTGTTATTTTTTTTAAACAAGCCATTACAATCACTTTAAGTCCCAGGGCATGATGGGATTTGTAGTCTAAGTAAGTGGTGACAAACACTAACGGGAAGTGAAAAGTAGGCTTTTCAATTCGGAATTTGGAACATGGAATTTGCAATACGGAAAGGGGAAAAATTACTGCTCTAAATACAAAAAATAAATAAACACCACCCCTAAATTAGCAGCAAGCTCCAGATGTCAGACAAAACACTAATTATATAAAGGAAGAAAAGGGAGATGCGCAAAAATAATAACCATATACAGTGTACCATCAGTGAACAAAAATGTACATTAATATATATATGAAGAAATCACCATAAATAGTGACTACCAATCCAAAAGATCTTAATTAATGGATGTGACCCACGAAAAAAAATTGTTAAGTTGAAAAATGCAAAATAACAAATAAGTCCAATTTTAATTGAAAGTAGAGTCCATAATATGATCCACAGTGAAATCTTAAAGTAAGTATAAAGTGGAAAAGGTGAATCTTGAAAATTAACACCACTCTGCACTCGTGTACCACCACCAATTGGATGCGCTTACCAGAGGCAAGCTGGTTACAAGCCCAAAACACATGAAAAGCCACCTTCCTCACGATAAATGGATATCCGGGGAATGACACACTCCAAGGTTAGGACTCGGTAGCCCAGCAATGTCCGAGAACAGAAAGAGAGCCCCACATAGTGTATATCGTCCAATCAATACATCAATGTGATGAATTTAAGGCATAAAATACCGAGGAGAGCCGGCCGGCATGCAATCTCCCGTCCTTTAGCGATGACGTCAGCACATCTGCCTCCCGACGTACGTTTCGCTACACAATAGTGTCGTCTGCAATACGGAACACGGAATTTGGAACACAGAATTTGGAGTTTGGAAAACGGAATTTGGAATTTGGAACACTGAATTTGAAACACGAAATTTGGAACACGGAATTTGGAATACCAAATTTTGGAACACGGAATATGGAATACGAAATTTGGAATTCGAAATACGGAATTTGGAAAACGGAATTTGCAATTCAGAACACAAAGTTTGGAATTTGGAACACGAAATACGGAATTTGGAACTTGGAATTTGGAACACGGAATTTGGAACTAGGAACACGGAATTTGGAACTAGGAACACGGAATTTGGAACTAGGAACACGGAATTTGGAACTAGGAACACAGAATTTGGAATTCGGAACACGTAATTTGGAATACGGAACATGAAATTCGGAACACATAATTTGGAATACGGAACATGGAATTTGGAATACGGAACACGAAATTCGGAACCAGGAACTTGGAATTTGGAACACGGAATTTGGAATACAGAACATGGAATTTGGAATTCGGAACACGGAATTTGGAAAACGGAACACGAAATAGGGAACACGGAATTTGGAATACGGAACACGGAATTTGAATACGTAATTCGGAACTAGGAACATGGAATTTGGAACACGGAATTTGGAATACGGAACACGGAATTTGGAATACGGAACACGGAATTTGGAATACGGAACACGGAATTTGGAATATGGAACTAGGAACATGGAATCGGAACACGGAATTTGGAATACAGAACGCGGAATTTGGAATACGGAACTTGGAATACAGAACACGGAATTTGGAATACGGAACACGGAATTTGGAAAACGGAATATGAAATTTGGAGTTTGGAACACGGAATTTGGAACACGGAATTTGGAGTTTGGAATTCGGAACATGGAATTTGGAATACGGAATTCGGAACACGGAATTTGCAATTCGGAACACAGTTTTTGGATTTTCGGAACACGTAATTTGGAACACAGAATTTGGAACACGGAATTTGGAATATGAAATTTGGAATTTGGAACATGAAATTCGGAACACGGAATTTGCAATTCGGAACACGGAATATGCAATTCGGAACACGGTTTTTGGAATACGGAACACGGTTTTTGGAATACGGAACACGGAATTTGGAATACGGAACACGGAATTTGGAATACGGAACACGGAATTTGGAATACGGAACACGGAATTTGGAATACGGAACACGGAATTTGGAACTAGGAACACGGAATTTGGAATTCGGAACATGGAATTTGGAATTCGGAACTAGGAACATGGAATTCGGAACTAGGAACATGGAATACGGAACTAGGAACATGGAATACGGAACACGGAATTTGGAATACGGAACACGGAATTTGGAATACGGAACACGGAATTTGGAATACGGAACACGGAATTTGGAATACGGAACACGGAATTGGGAACTAGGAATGCGGAATTTGGAATACGGAACACGGAATTTAAAACTAGGAATGCGGAATTCGGAACTAGGAACATGGAATTTGGAATTCGGAATTTGGAACACGGAATCGGGAACACGGAATTTGGAATACGGAACACGGAATTTGAATACGGAATGAGGAACTAGTAACATGGAATTTGGAATTCGGAACACAGAATTTGGAATACGGAATTTGGAATGCGGAACACAGAATTTGGAATACGGAACACGGAATTTGGAATACGGAACACGGAATTGGGAACTAGGAATGCGGAATTTGGAATACGGAACACGGAATTTGGAACTAGGAATTCGGAACTAGGAACATGGAATTTGGAATTCGGAATTTGGAATACGGAACACGGAATTTGAATACGGAATGAGGAACTAGTAACATGGAATTTGGAATTCGGAACACGGAATTTGGAATACGGAATTTGGAATGCGGAACACAGAATTTGGAATACGGAACACGGAATTTGGAATACAGAACTAGGAACATGGAATTCGGAACACGGAATTTGGAATACGGAACACGGAATTTGGAAAACGGAATATGAAATTTGGAGTTTGGAACACGGAATTTGGAGTTTGGAATTCGGAACATGGAATTTGGAATACGGAATTCGGAACACGGAATTTGCAATTCGGAACCCGGAATGGATTTTTGGAACACGGAATTTGGAACACGGAATTTGAAATCCGGAACACAGAATTTGCAATTTGGAACACGGTTTTTGGATTTTGGAACACGGAATTTGGAACACAGAATTTGGAATTTGGAACATGGAATTTGGAACACGGAATTCAGAACATGGAATTTGGAACACGGAATTTGGAGTTTGGAATTCGGAACACGGAATTTGGAATACGGAATTTGGAATGCGGAACATGGAATTTGTAATACGGAATTTGGAATGCGGAACACGGAATTTGAATACGGAACGCGGAATTTGGAATTCGGAACTAGGAACATGGAATTTGGAACACGGAATTTGCAATTTGGAACACGGAATTTGGAATACGGAATTTAGAATTTGGAACACGGAATTTGGAATATGGAATTTGGAACATGGAATTTGGAATTCTGAACTAGGAACATGGAATTTGGAATACGTAACATGGAATTTGGAATGCGGAACATGGAATTTGGAATGCGGAACACGGAATTCGGAATTCTGAACATGGAATTTGGAATTTGAAATACAGAATTTGAAATACAGAATTTGTAACACGGAATTGGGAATACGGAATTTCGGAACATAGAATTTGAAACACAGAATTTGGAATTTGGAATACGGAACACGGAATTTGGAATACAGAACACGGAATTTGGAATAGGGGACACGGAATTTGGAATACGGAACGCGAAATTTGAATACGGAATTTGGAACACGTAATACAGAATTTGGAATTCGGAACTAGGAACATGGAATTTGGAATTCAGAACATGGAATTTGGAATTCGGGACATGGAATTTGGAATTCGGGACATGGAATTTGGAATTCGGAACATGGAATTTGGAATTCGGAACATGGAATTTGGAATTTGGAACATGGAATTTGGAATTCGGAACATGGAATTTGGAAATCGGGAACACGGAATTTGGAAATCGGGAACACGGAATTTGGAATTAGAAATACAGAATTTGGAACACGGAATTTGGAATTCGGAACACGGAATTTGGAATTCGGAACACGGAATTTGGAACACGGAATTTGGAATTCGGAACACGGAATTTGGAATTCGGAACACGGAATTTGGAATTCGAAACACGGAATTTGGAATTCGGAGCACAGAATTTGGAACACGGAAATTGGAATTCGGAACTAGGAACATGGAATTTTTGGAACACGGAATTTGCAATTTGGAACACGGAATTTGGAATATGGAATTTGGAACACAGAATTTGGAATACGGAATATGGAATTTGGAACACCGAATTTGGAACACGGAATTTGGAGTTTGGAATTCGAAACACAGAATTTGGAAGACAGAACACGAAACGCGCAATTTGGAATTCGGAACACAGAATTTGGAATTCGGAATACGGAACACGGAATACATAATTTGGTATACAGAATTTGCAATTCGGAACATGGAATTTTCCCAGAAGCCTCTCGCTGAGAGCCTGAGCCAGCCCCTCCACAGCCCAGTACTCCAGTGAGTGCTGGAGGGGAGAGCAAAGAGCCACTGACTGACAGTCACGGCTCTCTGCTCAGAGTGGAGGCAGAGAACAGAGCGATCACGCTATTTAATCGCTTAGTTCTCACTACAGAGCCAGTGGGGGACAGATGCAGCAGTGGATCAATGCTGCATCCACCTAGGTGAGTATACTGTTTTTTTTTTAGAAAGCCATACTTATCTTTTAATATCCAATCACCAGGTACTGGGTGGTTGCTTCTCCTGCTCGAAATGCTGATTGCACTGGCTAAGGTGGGGCTTCCTCTTTTGAGAGTTCTATAAAACCGCTGCTGCCTAGGAGAGGAAGGTGAGCCCAAGGACCAGGAGGGTGCTAAAATTGAGAGCATGATAGGGGGTTGTGTAAAGAGGGTTTTTAGAAGAATTTGTGCTAGTAGTTGAAGGTTTAGACCAGAAACGGTGGCAGAAACATCTTGTACCCCCTATCCCTTGTTCTCCTAGGAGAAGTTTTATCCAAAATGAGCTTTTATATAATTAAACATTAGCAGATAATACTAAATGGTATATGTTATTCTTTTACAAGGATCACTCATGGAATTATGAGTTAAATAATGGAGGATTATTTACTAAAACTGGGTGGTGCAAAATCTGGTGCAGCTCTGCATAGAAACCAATCAGCTTCCAAGTTTTATTGCCAAAGCGTAATTGAACAAGTTGAAGTTGGAAGCTGATTGGCTACCATGCACAGCTGCACCAGATTCTGAGTGCACCAGTTTTAGTAAATCTCCCCCAATGTGTATTACATTTACTTACAGTGCTAGGATTCCGTAGCTTGCTTTCCATGTTGTGAACCAACTGCTACTCTGTTCTTAGGTTCACATCTACTGAAGGCATGACCGAGCACAGAAGAGCGCTATCTGCCGGTGTAAACAGAATATTGCAGTAGACATATGACGGCATGCCAATGACATCTGCTACTAGATTCAGATTCTCTTCAGTAAATTGAGACTGCGCCCTGTGTCCGGGTACCTACTGATCCTTTTAAAGCGGTAGTAAACTGCGTAAAAAAACAATCTGGTTCCCCCAGCATTTGAATGGCTGAGCTGCGATGATGTCACTCCCACACATGAGTCACGGCCATGTCACCATTGAGCCGTCCATTGAGAGCGCAGTGTGCATGTGACGGTAACGTCACCGGCTGCTACACATATAAAAATCTGCACCTTACTGTACCTACAGGTAAGCCTTATTATAGGATTAGCTGTAGGTAGCTGTAGCTGAAGTTTACATGTTGCTATCCTATTATTTGAAACTCTGGTTATCATCCTGGCTTGTCCTCTGATTCATGTTGTTTGTCTGCCTCTTGATTCGACTTTCTGCACTTGATATGACTCTGGCTGAAGGCTCCATTTTATAGCCTGTACACAATTATTCCTAGACTGCAGTTATTTTTAATGTGGCCTTGCGCTGATCCTGCATTGCTCAATGCAGGTAAATGCAGCTCATCACACCTAGTAGTGTTTTTATGAAAAAAGCAATCTGTATAGCAATTCAATTCGCCCAGTGAACATGTACATTAGTTCTGCGTGAATGGGGAAAACAAATGTTTTTAGGCTATGCTGCATTTGTCCACTAGGTGGATACCTATGATACTTAGTGGCCAAAATGCAGTTATTTCTGTTTAAGGCTCCATTCACACTTGTGGGACTTCAAAGTTCTGCAATTTCTAATGTGACTTTACATTGCGACTTTGACGCAACTTTGTATGGGTGCGACTTTGGCTTTGACTGTTGCACAACTGTCACATTGATAACATTAAAGTGGTTGTAAACCCTGGTATTGTTTTTTTTTTTTTTAATCCCACCTGCAAGACAAAGGCATAATGAGCTAGTATGACTAGCATACTAGCTCATTATGTATCACTTACCTTAGATCAAGGCCCCGAAGCCGTCCTCGTCTCCCTCTCCAGCCGCAGCCATCGCTGCGGCGATAGCCGGAATGTTACTTCCGGGTATCGCCGCTCCAGCCAATCACAGCGCTGCTCCGGCGCTGTGATTGGCCGGAGCGGCGAAGACGTGACTCCGCGCATGCGCGCTGGAGCCGTCAAATCCGGCTAAGCCGGAATATGTGAATAGGATTAACCCTATGAATGCGCCGCTGTCTACGGTGCATTCTTTTTTGTAAAATATCTCCTAAACCGTGTAGCTTTAGGAGATATTTCTTGCACCTATAGGTAAGCAATAATCTAGGCTTACCTGTAGGTGCAAGTTACATAAGTGGGTTTACAACCACTTTAAGATGCGACTTTCATGCGCCTTTTGAGAGTTTATATTGCAGTCTATGACACTCTAGTTGCATGGAAGTTGCATCAAAGTAGTGCAGGGACCTTTTTAAAGTCGCTGTGACTTTAGGTTGCATGGATTTGACCGGATTCCATTGAAATACATGGGCTGTGACTTGTCATGTGACTTTGTGTCCAAAGTCGCATGACAAGTCACACAAGTGTGAATGAAGCCTTAATTCAGCCAGCACAGTCAGTATCATTTAACATTTGTTATTTTTCCCTATTTGAACAGAACAAATGCCAACAAATGTATATGCTATGTTATTTTTTGTATAAATACACCCCCTAGTGTGAATAAACCCCCACACTTGTAAGTGTCATGTAGCAAAACCTCTGTTGCTCCCTGGAAATGTCCGGGCATTTATGGTGACACAGTGGACATATAAATAGCTAAATAGTATATTATAGGCTGGCTAATGAACAAGCTAACAAGATAGTTCTCAGTGGCCGGTATTTTAACCACTTAAGCCCCGGACCATTATGCAGCTTAAGGACCAGAGGTGTTTTCAGAATTTGGCACTGCGCTGCTTTAACTGGAAATTGTGCGAACATGCAATGTTGTACCCAAACTAAATTTGCGTCCTTTTCTTCCCACAAATAGAGCTTTCTTTTAATGGTATTTGATTGCCTCTGCGATTTTTATTTTTTGCGATATAAATGGAAAAAGACTGAAAATTGTGAAAAAAAATTATATTTTCTACTTTTTGTTATAAGAAAAATCTAATAAACTCAATTTTAGTCATACATTTAGGCCAAAATTTATTCAGCCACATGTCTTTAGTAAAAAAAATGTCAATAAGCGTATATTTATTGGTTTGCGCAAAAGTTATAGCGTCTACAAACTAGGGTAAATTTTCTGGAATTTACACAGCTTTTAATTTATGACTGCCTATCTAAATTCTTGAGATGCTAAAATGGCAGGGCAATACAAAACCCCCCCCAAATGACCCCAATTTGGAAAGTAGACATCCCAAGGAAATTGCTGAGAGGCATGTTGAGCCCATTGAATATTTTTTTTTTTTTTGTCTCAAGTGATTGAATAATGACAAAAAAAAAAAAAAAATTACAAAAAGTTGTCACTAAATGATATATTGCTCACACATTCCATGGTTATATGTGGAATTGCACCCCAAAATACATTTTGCTGCTTCTCCTGAGTACGGGATACCACATGTGTGGGACTTTTTGGGAGCCTAGCCGCGTACGGGCCCCGAAAACCAAGCACCGCCTTCAGGATTTCGAAGGGCGCAAATTTTTGATTTCACTCCTCACTACCTATCACAGTTTCGAAGGCCATAAAATGCCAAAATAGCACAAAACCCCCCCAAATGACCCCATTTTGGAAAGTAGACACCCCAAGCTATTTGCTGAGAGGCATGGTGAGTATTTTACAGCTCTCATTTGTTTTTGAAAATGAAGAAAGAAAATATTTTTTTTTTTCAATTTTCAAAACTTTGTGACAAAAAGCGAGATCTGCAAAATACTCACCATACCTCTCAGCAAATAGCTTGGGATGTCTACTTTCCAAAATAGGGGTATTTGGGGGGGGGGGGGGGGTTTGTGCCATCTGGGCATTCCATGGCCTCCAAAACTGTGATAGGCAGTGAGAAGTGAAATCAAAAATTTACACCCTTAGAAAGCCTGAAGGCGGTGCTTGGTTTTTGGGGTCCCGTACGCGGCTAGGCTCACAAAAAGTCTCACACATGTGGTATCCCCGTACTCAGGAGAAGCAACAGAATGTATTTTGGGGTGTAATTCCACATATGCCCATGGCATGTTTGAGCAATATATCATTTAGTGACAACTTTGTGCAAAAAAAATAAAAAAAATAAAAAAATTGTCTTTTTTCCGCAACTTGTGTCAACATATAAAATATTCCAAGGACTCGACATGCCTCTCAGTATATAGCTTTGGGTGTCTACTTTCCAAAATGGGGTCATTTGGGGGGGTTTTGAACTGTTCTGGCATTTTATACACAACATTAGGAAGCTTACATCCACTCTTCTAACCACTTGAAGACAAAGCCCTTTCTGACACTTTTTGTTTACATGAAAACATATTTATTTTTTTGCAAGAAAATTGTGTTGAACCCCCAAACATTATATATTTTTTTAAAGCAAAAGCCCTACAAATTAAAATGGTGGGTGTTGCATTTTTTTTTTCCACACAGTATTTGTGCAGCGATTTTTCAAATGCATTTTTTTGGGGAAAAAATACACTTTTTTTAATTTTAATGCACTAAAACATACTATATTGCCCAAATGTTTGATGAAATAAAAAAGATGATCTTAGGCCGAGTACATAGATACCAAACATGACATGCTTTAAAATTTCGCACAAACGCGCATTGGCGACAAACTACATACATTTTTAAAAGCCTTTAAAAGCCTTTACAGGTTACCACGTTAGATTTACAGAGGAGGTCTACTGCTAAAATGACTGCCCTCGATCTGACCTTCGCGGTGATACCTCACATGCATGGTGCAATTGCTGTTTACATATGACGCCAGACCGACGCTTGCGTTCGCCGTTGCGCAAGAGCAGGGCAGGACAGGGGTGCTTTTTTTTTTTATTATTAATTTTGCTTTTTTATTTTATTTTTAAACTGTTCCTTCCATATTTTTTTTTTATTATCATTTTTATTGTTGAATGTAAATATCCCCTATGATAGCAATAGGTAGTGACAGGTACTCTTTTTTTAAAAAAACTGGGGTCTATTAGACCCTAGATCTTTCCTCTGCCCTCAAAGCATCTGACTACACCAAGATCGGTGTGATAAAATGCTTTCCCAATTTCCCTATGGCGCTTTTTATATCCGGGGGGGGGGCTTGTAAAAGCAGTCCAGAGGCTAATTAGCCACTAGGATTTCTTTTACATGAAAGCCGGCCGCTGGCTGAAAAGAATGATACCAAGATGATACCTAAACCCTAAACCCGCAGGCATCAATTTGGTATAACCATTCAAAGTCCAGCAACATACCAGTACGTTGCTGGTCCTTGTTGGACATGTATTGTAATCTTTTTTTTCATGCAGCCTGTTGGCTGAACGAAAAAAGAGATTGATCGGTGGGTATGCCCACCATTAGAATACCGCCATTCATCCACCCACTTCTAATGATGGGCATACATGCACCATTTATATATGCCGAAGCATGGGGGCATCCTCCCGCAAAAGTTATGCCGCACACACATGGTCGGACTTTTCCACGGGCAAGCCTCCGTCGGAATTTTGACCGTATGTACGCGGCATTAGGAGCAAAATCACTCCTCCGCCCCTGCTGCCCCCATGCTTCGGCATATATGCTTTTTTTTTTAACTGTGGTGGGGAAATCTCCTACAGCACTGGAGTCGCAGGGATCAGGCCTGTCTCTGCGAACGCTGCAGTTATGTGTGTTGTGTTTTGTAAGTGACAGTGATCGATCGATACTGCACTTGGGTGGCCTGGGCTGAACGGAGGGGCAAAACGCAGGTGCTAGCAGGAATCTGGGCTGATCCCGCTAACACTGCGTTTTTGGGAACCCTAAACTGCTGGGGACTCTAGTATAGATCTGATCAGATCAGATATTGATCTGTTCAGATACTATACCACTAAGGGAAGTGTATGCTTCACGCGTGGGTGTTAGCGTTACTGGCACTAACCTGACGCTGCCTGGGGTGTGACGCAGACCCTTTCTGACGCTAAAACCTAATTGATATCACCCGCCGGGCGATCAGGGGGTTAAACCTTTATTGGGTTATATACGGCGGGTGCCCTGACACTATAAAAAGCAAACTAACTAACCAGCGTTACCCGTAACACTTATATGGTGATCATTGGTGAAAGGGTTAAGTAGGGGCAATCAGGGGGTTAAAACCTTTATTAGGTTATATATGGGGGTACCTGACGCTATATAAAAACCTGACCGGGAACCTAAATAACAAAATAACTAACTGGCTAACCAGTGTCACCAGTAACACTTATATGGTAATCATTGGTGAAAGGGTTAACTAGGGGCAATTAAGGGGTTAAAACCTTTATTAGATAATATATGGGGGTACCTGACGCTATAAAAACCTGCGGCGAACCTAAAAAAAATAACTGACTACCTATCGGCACCAGCATAACTAATATAGCGATCAGAAAAACGATCGCTTAATGACACTGGCAAAAGGGGGTGAAAGAGTTACCTGGGGGGCGATCAAGGGGGTACCTGACGCTATAAAAACCTGCGGCGAACCTAAAAAAATAACTGGCTACCTATCGGCATCACCGACACTAAGACAATGATCAGAAAAACGATCGCTTAGCGACAGTGGTGATAGGGGGTGAAAGGGTTATCTGTGGGGCGATCAGGGGGTTAAACCTTTATTAGGGGGGGTTAGGGGGCTACACTGGACCTAAAACTAACTGTAGTGACACTTTTACAGTCACAAATGTCACTGATTGCAGTGATCAGTAAATAAATGGTCACATTGCAGTGACACTGTGACTGGGGGGTGATCTGGGGGGGGCGATTTATGTGCCTATGTGTCCTGGTGTCAGTGTAGTGTTTAGTGCACGAATCTGACATCTTCTCTCGTACGACGCTCGGTATATGTGAGCGCCGCATGAGAGATGACATCACTTCCTCTGCCTGTGTTTACATTACACAGGCAGAGGAAGATTCTCATTCGCCGGGAGCGATCGCGAGGGGGTAGCCGGAAACGAATGGCCGTCCCCTCATCACGGATCGCTCCCGGAACGATGACCACCGCTCACTGTATGGAAAGGGGGTCCGATGGGACCCCCTTTCTATACGAAGGCAGTCACATACAGGTATATACAGTGAGCGGTCGTTAAGTGGTTAACATAATGACGATATTTATAAATATTGACACTGATCTCTATTTTGTGGATAATATTATTTTCAGCTGTTTATCTATTTATAAAGTAACTCTGAGCAACTTCTGCGCTCATTTTTGCCATTTCAAACAATGCGTTTTCTTCATTTTTCACTTTATTGCAGCTTTCTGTGCCAAACGTCTATATTGGAAAAAAGTGTGTCAAAACTAAACGCAGTTATTATGGCAATCTATATAAATAGGCCCCTGGGTTGCTAAGCTGACATTTACAAACAGGTCATTAATAATGTCCTTTTAAAATGTAGTGTTAATGCACAATGACCAGGCCTGGATTGGCCATAGGGCAAACCGGGCACTTGCCCGGTGGGCCGGGGCCGCCAGGCTGCAAGTGTTTGCGGGGCACAAGGCTCTTTGAGCCTGCGCCGCTCATGCAGCCTCTCCGCGGCCACCCGCCTGCCAGTTAAACTCATTGGCGCCGGGGGGACATAAACATAGAGGGGGAGGAGCTGGATGAGAAGCCTTCAGCCTCTCCGCGGCCGCCCATATAGGCCAGCTGTCGGTGCCGAGGGGGCGTGACTGCGAAGGGGGGAGGAGCCAGAGCAGACACCTGCTGCTGACAACTTGAAGCCGGATAACAGAAAACGTGAGTACAGCCCCCCCTGTAACCTGGATAAGAGGAGCAGTGGGGGCGGCTGCATATAGAACAATCATTCTCTCCATCTTCCTCCTGCAGTATCGGAATGCCTGCGAGAGGTAGAGGAGAAGCAGGCATTCAGATACTGCAGGAGGAAGATGAAGAGAATGATTGTTCTATATGCAGCTGCCCCCACTGCTCCTCCTATCGTGCTTCTTTCTGATGCCCCCCCTCGGCTCTCAACACCACCCATACGCTTTGCCTCCTCATGCTCTCTGCCGCCCCCCCAGTGCTCTCCACCTCCCCCATGCTCTCTGCCCCCCCAGTGCTCTCCACCGCCCCCCCAGTGCTCTCCACCTCCCCCCACGCTCTCTGCCACCCCCCAGTGCTCTCCACCTCCCCCACGATCTCTGCCACCCCCCAGTGATCTCCACCTCCCCAGTGATCTGCACCTCCCCCATGCTCGCTGCAACCCCCCTAGTGCTCTCCACCTCCCCCATGCTCTATGCCCCCCCAGTGCTCTCCACCTCCCCCATGCTCTATACCACCCCCAGTGCTCTCCACCTCCCCCATGCTCTCTGCCACCCCCAGTGCTCTCCACCTCCCCCCATGCTCTCTGCCACCCCCCAGTGCTCTCCACCTCCCTCATGCTTTCTACCTCCCCCATGCTCTCTGCCACCCCCCCAGTGCTCTCCAACTCCCCCATGCTCTCTGCCACCCCCCCCAGTGCTCTCCGCCATGCTCTCTGCCACCCCCCCAGTGCTCTTTACCTCCCCCATGCTCTCTGCCACCCCCAGTACTCTCCACCACCCCATGCTCTCTGCCTCCCCCTCAGTGCTCTCCACCTCCCCCATGCTCTCTGCCGCCCCACCCCAGTGCATTCCACCTCCCCCATGCTCTCTGCAATCCCCCCAGAGCTCTCCACCTCGCCCATGCTCTCTGCCGCCTCCCCAGTGCTCTCCACCTCACCCATCCTCTCTGCCCCCCCCAGTGCTCTCCACCTCCCCCCATGCTCTCTGCCCCCCCCAGTGCTTTCCACCTCCCCCATGCTCTCTGCCGCCCTCCCCCCATGCTCTGCGCTCACCCGCTGTGCTGTTCATATCCCCCCACGCTCTCCGCTCCACCCCTGTGCTCTCCACATCCCCCCATACTCTCCACTGCCCCCATGCTCTCCGCTGCCCCCTGTGCTCTCCACTTCCCCCAATGCTCTCCGTCACCCCCCCTGTGCTCTCCACCTCTCCCATACTTTCCGCCACCCCTGTGCTCTTCACATCCCCCCATGCTCTCCACCAGCCCCCCTGTGCTCTCTACCTCCCCCTATGCTCTCCGCCACCCTCCCTGTGCTCTCCACCTCTCCCCATGCTCTTCGTCGCCCCCCTGTGCTCTCCACCTCCCCCCATGCTCTTCACCAGCCCCCCTGTGCTCTCCACCTCCCCCCATGCTCTCCGCCGCCCTCCCTGTGCTCTCTGCCTCCCCCATGCTCTCCACCACCCCCCCATGCTCTTCACATCCCCCCATGCTCTCCACCAGCCCCCCTGTGCTCTCCTCCTCCCCCATGCTCTCCGCCACCCTCCCTGTGCTCTCCACCTCCCCTATGCTCTTGGTCGCCCTCCCTGTGCTCTCCAACTCCCCCCATGCTCTCTGCCGCCCTCCCTGTGCTCTCCAACTCCCCCCATGCTCTCCACCTGCCCCCATGCTCTCCATCGCCCACCCTGCGCTCTCCACCTCCCCCCATGCTCTCTGACGCCCTCCCTGTGCTCTCCACCTCCCCCCATGCTCTCCACCACCCTCCCTTTTCTCTCCGCTGCCCCCCTGTGCTCTCCACCTCCCCCATGCTCTCCGCTGCCCCCCTGTGCTCTCCTCTTCCTCCCTGTGCTCTCGCCCCACCCCATGTTCTCAAGGTTCTTCCCTGTGCTCTCCATCCCCCCATGCTCTTTCCTGGTCCCACCTCACCTCCCCCCCACACCTCTGCTGGGTTCCCCCCTCCCCTCTCTCAGGGGATCTGTCAGGGCCCAGGCCTATTTTTTGTCCCAGTTTGGGCCTGACAATGACTAATCACTGCAACGTTAATGGTGATAAGCTAGGGTCTTGTCACTTAAGCCTGGTACACGCTATTAGTTCTTTTCCATTCCACCCAGCAGGTTGAACGAAAGAAAAAACTGTCACCTCCGGTTGGAGCCGCTGCTGTACTCACTATGGGAAGTAAGTACAGCGATCTCCCCCACTGAGCTATTGTGTTCTGAGAGGGGGACCCCCTGCCAGAACACTCCGATCAGCCCTCTCCACCGTTGCCTAAGACCCCTTTCACACTGAGGCGCTTTGCAGGCGCTATAGTGCTAAAAATAGCGCCTGAAAAGCGCCCTGAAAGAGCCGCTCCATTTACCCGAGGGCTTTCACACTGGAGCGGTGCACTGGCAGGGCGTCAGAAAAAGTGAATACACCACTCCTAAAGCACCCCTGCCCATTGAAATCAATGGGCAGCGCCACCGAACTATCGGCAAAGCGGTTTTAACCATTTTTCGGCCGCTAGCGGGGGTTAAAAGCGCCCCAATAGCAGTCGAATAGCGCCGCAAAAACGACGGTAAAGTGCCGCTAAAAATAGCTGCGTTTTACAGCCGACGCCCGGGGCGGCTCAGTGTAAAAGGGGTCTAAGAGCGGTAATCGAGAGTCGGTCGGCTGCTGGCTTTCCAGCATGCTCGTCTGACAGAAGCCGGCTTCTGCCAGACAGACCGACATACACACGGGCCGAATGTTGGCTGTTTTTTTTTTGAACCGACAAATGTCTCCCGACATTCGGCCCGTATGTACCTTTCTTAGGGCTTATTGCAGATAAAATGAAGAATGGTTACTGGGGAGTGAATCACACACTGTGAACGCTGGTCACTTATGGCAAATACTCTCAGAGCTGGGCACTGAAATGTTCATGTTCACCACTAGTCAGTGATTAGTCTTTAATAAACCACAAAGGTTTAATGCACATAATATATAGACAGGCATTAAAGCGGTGTTCCGCCCAAATTAATAAATTAAAAGCCAGCAGCTACACATACTGCAGCTGCTGGCTTTTAACAATAGGACACTTGCCTGTCCTGGAGTCCAGCGATGTCGGCACCGCAGCTGATGTTTCCATCAGCTGCCGAGTGCTGCCGCCGCCATTGGGGGTAAGGGTACCTGGCAGTGTAGCCTTACGGCTTCACGCTGGGAACCCTACTGCGCATGCGCGAGGCCTCGCTCCTCTCTCCTACTGGCCCGGCGACAGGGAGAGGAGGAGGGAGCCCCACGGTGATGTCACGGGCCACGCCCCAGGCTCCCGGAAGTGGGAACAGGATACCTGTCAAAGACAAGTATCCTGTCCCCCCTCCCCCCGAAAGGTCCCAATTGTGGCACCGGAGGGGGAGAGGAGACGAATGAGCAGAAGTTCCACTTTTGGGTGGAACTCCGTTTTAATAGGCATATACTAAAGATTTATCATAGAGGGGTAAATGCCCTGACGCTGCTTATATGAAAACTGATTAGTAAACTTTGTGTAGTGGGAAGGCCATCTCAATAGTGCTATAGATACTAAGAAGTGAGGTGTTTGTGCTAAGTATAGGATATCGAGGAATGACCAATGTGTGAGCTAGAGCAGTGTTTCTCAACTCCAGTCCTCAAGGCGCCCCAACAGGTCATGTTTTCAGGCTTTCCATAATTTTTCCCATGTGATTTAATCAGGTTCACTGCCTTAGTAATTACCACAGCTGTTTCATCTGAGGGAAATCCTGAAAACATGACCTGTTGGTGCGCCTTGAGGACTGGAGTTGAGAAACACTGAGCTAGAGGCATGTTAAAGGGAGAATATAAACTGGTGAATAAAGGTTAACGTTGGACAGGCCAAAACTGTAAAGTCATGAGGCTGAGAGCGCCATAGACATTTACAAAAGCTGTTAGATGTTACATTATCCCTGAAGAACACATTCTGAATGATGGTTTTAAACATAGGTGGCAGTGGCAGGAAAAAAAAGTCCAAGTGGTCAATTGAGTCTGCCCCATTTTTTTTATTTATATATTTTTTTTTTGTTTGAGTATAGATCTATGATTAACCCAAGCATGTTTTTATACATTTTTCAAGATGCAAAAGCATTCCCATTGGTTAACAACTCACATTACTTGATGCAGTTTCTCATATAAGCATTTAGAAATATACAATGAACATATGGTATTCTTAAAAAATATATATATATTTACTCCAGGAATGATAGCTTGTTACCTAGTATGGAGTAACACATAGAGGGAGGTTTACTAAAACTGGTACACACAAAATCTGGTGCAGCTGCGCATGGTAACCAATCAACTTCTAACTTCAGTTTGTTCAATTAAGCTGTGACAATAAAACCTGGAAGCTGATTGGTTTCTATGCAGAGCTGCACCAGATTTTGCACGCTCCAGTTTTAGTAAATCAACCCCAGGAGTTCACAGGTTCATTTAAAGCGGAGGTCCGCCGAATTATTCTTTTCTTTTAAAAGTAAGCAGCTACAAATGCTGCAGCTGCTGACTTTTAAAATAAGGACACTTACCTGTCCAGCGTGTCTGCGATGTCGGCACCCAAAGCCGATCTCTGCCTCGGCTCTCGGTATGCTGCCGCCGCCATCTTCGGTAATGGAATCAGGAAGTGAAACCTTGCGGCTTCACTTCCTGGTTCCCTACTGCGCATACGCGACTCGCGCTGTGCAATGCCACTGGTCCCTGCTGTCTTCTTGGACCCGTGTGTCTCCCAGAAGGGGGGGGGGGGCGCCGGACGTGGTGTAAAATCCTGCAGATAATGCGGGGATCTATGCCTGGAAGTGGGTTCAAATACCTGTCTTAGACAGGTATCTGCTCCCCCCTCTCCCCTGAAAGGTGCTAAATGTGACACCGGAGGGGGGGGGGAGGAATCCGGACAGTGGAGGTTTCATTTTTGTGTGGACCTCTGCTTTAAACCAGTGTTTCTCAATCTTTTTTCAGTTAAGGCACCCTTTAACATTCTGTACAATATCAAGGCACCCCATTCTGAAATGTAAAAAACAAAACTAATAGTTTTTTATAATGCAGCGACATCCATACATTGAGGACACCCAAAGTTAGAGGTGATTTATTCTTCCGAAGTAAATACACCTTTGCACCAAACTGGTACTGACTAGTATTCCAATGTTTCTCTCCCTAATTCAGATATTGTGACCCCAGTGCTGATGGAGAGGGGCAAACAAGGATGCTGTGCAGATGCCCAACATCTTTCTTATCAACCGATGATGTCATTGGTTGTTAGGATGCCAGTGATTAGAAGGTTGGTGGACGTTGAAAACCTGTGGCTTTGTGGAACTAAAGCCTCATACGATCGGATTTTCTGCAGACAAAGCGTAGGATTTTTGTCCGAAGGACGTTGGCCAGGAATTTGTCTTGCATACAAACGGCACACAATTGCCGGCCAACAACTTTGGACTTTTGTCCGACAGACTTGTGTACACACGTTCGGAAAATTTGAAAAGCATGCCATCCAACATTTGTCCGCGGAAAATCCGCCAACAATTGTCTGATGGAGCGTACAAACGGTCGGATTATCCGCCAACAGCCTGTCATCACACAATTCCCTTTGGAAAATCTGATCATGTGTATGAGGCTTAAAAGGCAGGCCTGATCCATACCCTTGTATTTAGAAAAATTTGAGGCAAATTTTAGGCATTTTGCAAAGGCACCCCTGAAGAAATCTGAAGGCACCCTGGTTGTAAAAAGGCTAATTTAAACAATATAACAGTCATAGTTTAGGTGTATCATTATTCTGGAATAAATAATTCTCCAATAAAAAAATAATTTAGACTCCTAAATTAAATAAATAAATAGCATAGACAATATGATAAATGCCATAGACAGGTGATTATTCCCTGTCACTCTGTTCAGCAAAATTCAGGACTAGAGGCAGAACCCACTGGTGAGAAAATGAAATTGAGATTTCAGCATTAATGCTAGAATGGATTTTTTTCTCTTTTATATACTGTATACACAGAGATACAGAAAACATTTTTAAAAATGTATGAAAATTAAATTATACATTTTTTTGTTTGTCTCAGCAGCTGCAAATAATATAGGCATCCTACCAATTTTTCTTCTTTCTGTTGCTTTGAAATTGTGCAAAGAACAATCTACAATGATGTGCAAAAATATTAAGTCACTTTTGGCACATATAAGAAATAGACTGTTATAAGCTCTTGAGAATAAAAAAATAAAAAACCAGTCTTGAAGTAACCAAATACTTAAATCAACAGAGAAAGGAGGCAAAACAAATTCACTTTTGGCCAATCCGGTTGTATGCCACATGGATGTAAAAAGACAATAATGGGTTAGATCACGGCGCCTGCGCAATGACTAGGAGCCATGTAGAGCTGACTGCGCAGGCGCCGTGTAGAGCCGACTCGCAGCTCTACATGTTCGGCTACTTTCGGAAGCTCCGTTGAGGTTCGTGCCGCGCATGCGCAGTACAGGGGGGGGGGAACCTTATCCGCCGGGGAACTTTTTCTGCAGGACATGTCACATCTGGGCGAACTCCCAGATTACATTGCGGGAGAATAGAAACGCCTACTCCCGCGGGAGTGAGTACCCGGAAGCCGGAATTGAAATGACAATAGTACGGTATGTACAGAAAAAAAAAAAAAAAAGTGTCTACTGTACATCTTTGTAGTGTAAGGAGTGTGGTCATATATGGATGTTATTTTGGGTGGAACTCCGCTTTAAGTGATTTGGTAACTGTTCACGGGCGACATTGAAATCAAATAGTTCAGAATTTCAAATTTTTTATTTTTAATAGCATTATGAAGATTTTAAACAACAATCAGGATCTTCATTTTTCCCTGGTACCAATCCCTATTGGGTTTTTACCCACTGTTTGATAAAAAAAAAATTAAAAATCAAATTTTTTATTAACCAGATCCCCTTTAATCCCACTCTCACACTGAGGTGTGACCAGCCAAAAAAAGCTCCAAACCAGTGTTGTGGCCTTCGCTATATCAGGGTCTTTGCAGCCATCCCTTGACTTGCCAAAACAAGGACTGTGGGCATTCTAAACAAAAAACAACAGATTAGGGAAGCGCATGACCTTGTACTGCAATAAACTTCAATAAAATGACTGATAATGAACTCACATGCTCTTGAAATGACACCAAGCTCACCAAACAACTGTGAGAATCTACCTTCACAACCCTTGTATGGATGCCACTAGATGTAGTCCACTCGGCGTAAGGCTCCTCTCTCCATGGCTGTGTGTAAGGGAAGAAAGAGAAGAGTGGGGAGCCAGCCGCGATAGCAGCTTGTGTATGACAGCCGTCGGGATCATGGATGACTGGCAATCATTCAGTAGAGCGGCGTGCACCTGAATTGGGGGTTGCCATAGGTTTGAGGTTGTGGGACGCCCGTGGGTTGATCCATGCTTTTGGCTTCCCAGAGTTGCTGTTCTAACCATATTTTCTGGGGTCTACTCATAGGGCCACTTTATCAGATGTTTTGCGTGCCCTTTTTTCCTGTGCAAATCCTGTGCTTGCAAAGGAAGCAATATTTTATGTGTCATAACGCTAAACAAATCGATGCAAGGCTCATAAGGGGTGGGATGCAGAAGAGAATGGAAGCAATGTACAGGCATCCTATCAGGTATCATTATTAAGGAGAACTGCAAATGAGATAGAAGTGATGTACAGATTATTTGTCCAGTTCATTTCTAGTACTGAAGCTACCCTTTTCACTTGTTCCACTGAAAAATTATCAATTAATGAAGCATATTAAAGTAATGGTAAAGTACTGATAATACCTG
Organism: Rana muscosa; assembly: GCA_029206835.1. Taxonomy (NCBI): domain Eukaryota; kingdom Metazoa; phylum Chordata; class Amphibia; order Anura; family Ranidae; genus Rana; species Rana muscosa. The sequence goes on along the minus strand of CM055121.1, from coordinate 53,081,658 downwards.
CTTTTTTGTTCAAAATCAAATGTGTATTGAAAAATCAAAAATACAGTTAACAGCTTTGAAAGTAACAACGTTTTTTTGCCATATATGGAAATGAGAAATGATCTGAATTGATATAATAAGATCACTAGACCTGTTATTTTTGAACAAGGCACACAGATTAAATAAAGTACAAATTGTTCAGACATGGAACCAGTAGATTTGTGATATCATCTCGCTCATCTTTCACTGATAAATAATGAACTGATACAGACCAAATTAAAATGTTAAAATATATTCTTAGACAACTTTAAAAAATGAAATTATTGCTATGGTTTGTCATGTGTAAATTAACAGAATCAAGCCAAAGCAGGATTTATATTGTGTTTTTGGGGGGCTAACTTGTCCAGACCATTAATAAAAAATGATATAGGGTTACCTGACTTCCCTTTTTATATTTGTGCAGCTGCAGTTTTATCTTTCGGTTCTGGTATGTACCTATAATAGCACAGCTTCAAATAGTTAACTAAACCTGGGGAGAATTTGTTTACACATAGTATAGGGATGGGCAAAAATTTGACAAGCTATCTGATGAATGTAGATATTAGCAAGTGCCAGATCAGTACGTGCTGAAAAGCGTCCTCAGAGAATTTTAATAAAATGACCCGTATGGGTTCACATTGCAAGCTATGTTTGTTTCGTACTAAAATAAACCAACCAGTCACATACTATCTGAAAACAGATAGATAGACAGCCTACTTATCTATCTATCTATGTCTCCAACTTACCAGCAGACCTTGTTTAATTGGGCAACTATGTGGCAAATGAGGGTTAATGTTGATAAATGTAAAGTTATGCACTTGGGGGCTAAAAACATACATGCATCATACATACTAGGGGGAGTACAACTTGGTGGGATATGGGAGTTCTGGTAGATCATAGACTTAATAATAGCATGCAATGCCAAGCTGTAATTTCTATCTAAAACAAGCAAAATATGTTCTTGTATTAAAAGAGGTAGAGACCAGAGAGGGATAAAGACATACTTTTTTTGCCCTAAAATTAAATAATAATAATAATAATAATAATAAAATAATTAATAATAATAAAAAAAAGAAAATACATTTTTTAATTCAAACATTAGTAACTAATCTGAATGTATCTGGAGTATGCAGTTTGGTTCAGTTTTGGGCACCCGTCCATAAAAAGGATATTAGGGAGCTGGAAATGGTGCAGAGGAGAGAAACCAAACTGAGCAAAGATTAGCTACTGAACTTATTCTCTCTTTAGAAGAGGTGATTAAGGTTATGGGGTATTTCTTCTCCTTCTGGCATCGGACATTGGTTCCCCATGGTAGGTTAAAAACTGGTATTTGTTCTCACATTAGTGTTACCAGGCAAAAGTTGGTGCCAGGGTTGGGTGTATGGTCTTTCAGGTGGCTCCTAAGGTGCAGGCAGTCCCCAGTTTACATATTGTTGTCAATGGGCCTGTTAGCAGTTGTTTGCTCCTTACCATCTCTGAGTTAAGCCTAGTACACAAGGACATCGGCCAGTTCATTAGAAACCGGCCGTCATTTGGCCCGTGTGTATGGCAGCTGCTCCAACAGAAGCCGGGCGTTCGGCCGTCTTTTGTCGAAGGGTCATGGCCGGAAAAGTTCTGCCAACCAGCTCCCGATCTGGCAGGGGGGGGGGGGGATCCCCTTGTCAGAACACAATAGCACAGCATCGGATTGTGAGTACAGTGGCTCCAACCTGAGCTGTCAGTTTGTTTTTGTTCAATCCGCTGGGTTGAACCAAAAAAAAATCGTAGTATACAAGGTTTTAGACTGCCCATAAAATCCTTTTCTTGTAGTCCATTAAGTGACACAGGTCCCACCCCTCAGTGGTTATTTATTTTCAGCTGTTCTTACACAGATCTACCAGAAGATGGACTAAACCCAAAGCACTGATACTACAACACCTTAAGCCACAGGTGTCAAACACAATGCCCGCGGGCCGAATCCGGCCCGCCATGCCATTTCATGTGGCCCTCGCACCTCTCCTGCAGCTGCAGGAGAGCTCCAGCCCTCCTCTGGTCCTACTCCAGACCCTTACTTTATGCTTTCAAGCAATGCATCCAGCTTCTTCCCAGCAGCAGTATAAGGAAAGGGGGGTGCACTGTAATGTAAGGGAGAGTGGGGGACTCAACTTCTGACGGTGGGGTGGCTCTTGATATCTAATGTAAGGGGAGGGGATGCGCTCGACATCTAATCTTCCAAATACAACCGGACCTTTTGAGGGCAATCATAATGCTGATGCGGCCCACGGTAAATTGAGTTTGACACCCCTGCCTTAAGCTTTCCAGTGGTACAAATAAATGTGTCCAATTTGGTTCAGATTTTTCACTGACCTTCCCTAACAAAGGGAGCAGCTATCATTTATGAAGGCTCTTGTTCTTCATTAAAAGTGATTGTCAATTTATAGTTCTGAGGCCTCCCAACAAATTCAGTTTCTCTGCAATGGTCTAGACCAATGTTTCTCAACTCCAGTCCTCAAGGGGCCCCAACAGGTCATGTTTTCAGGATTTCCCTCAGATGAAACAGCTTTGGTAATTACGAAGGCAGTGAAACTGATCAAATCACCTGTGCAAAATAATGGAAAGCCTGAAAACATGACCTGTTGGGGCGCCTTGAGGACTGGAGTTGAGAAACACTGGTCTAGACCTCAGATACCTGAAAGATCTTAAATGGTGCAGAGACCATAGGGCCAGACTCCCATTTCAAAGACAAACGTTATGCGGTCTTCATGCATGCTCTCTGACTGATAAATATACCTTCTACATTTGGTCTCCTGACTAACCCTTAAGTTTTGATAATGAAATATGTTATCAGGTTACATACTGTATACCGTATATACTCGAGTATAAGCCGACCCGAATATAAGCCGAGGCACCTAATTTTACCACAAAAACTGGGAAACCGCATCGACTCGAGTATAAGCCTAGGGTGTGCCTCACTGTGTCCATGCCTCACTGTGTCCATGACTAGACTGACGTTTAACATAGGAGTCTATGGAAGGGGTGCCCGGCTTTGAAAAATCAGTGCTCCCCGGCCGTAGGTCCCCCGGACAAGAAACTTTGCAAACTTGTAGAGGAAGAGGGCTACATGTGTGCCATGCTTGGGGTCCAGGGGACCTATGACCGGCCAGTACCGGGTCCCCAAAATCACCAGAGAAATTACCGTTTAACATGGGAGTCTATGGAAGGGGTGCCTGGATTTGAAAAATCGGTGCTCCCCGGCCGTAGGTCCCCCGGACAAGAAACTTTGCACACTTGTAGAGGAAGAGTAGGGCTATATGTGTGCCAAGTTTGAGGTCCAGGGGACCTGTATCGGCTCCCCAAAGTCCGGGAGATCAGGCACAAAAAGGTGACTCGAGTATAAGCCGAGGGGGCATTTTCAGCACAAAAAATTGTGCTTAAAAACTCGGCTTATACTCGAGTATATACGGTAATTCTATCCCATTCCTCTTGCCAGCCTACTGCCTTAGTTCCCTATTATTGATAGCACTTTAAAAATCCAATATATATCTATAATAATGTAAAGGCAGCACCACAAATTCAACCACAAGAGGAAGAAATGACAACTAATACATGACCCATCATTTCTGTCCACAATCAGCTTCCTCGCTCGCATTCTCTTCCAGTGGAACATAAAATGCTGCTACTTTTTCTTCCCTTCACCCTTAAAGGAGAAGTAGGGCCAAAGCTATTTTGGGCCTATTTCTCCTGTGGGTCACAGAAGTGCACTACGTTCTGCACTCCTGTGACCCATTTTTAGCCAACAGCGGGCTAAAGTCTGCTGTCTGCTGACCTCACTCAGCCAGTCTAGGCTCTGGAGCAATTCCAACTTTAATGTCGGTATCCACCCAGATGCCGGGACTGGCAGCTGACTCATCCTCTGAGCCACTCCTGCCCCCTCAACACCTTGGCGCTCCAATGAGCGCTGGAGGGGCAGGGCAGAAAGCTGGTGACTGTCAGTCACTAAAGACCAACAACTGAGCAAACAGCTGTCTTTTATCGCTCAGTTCTTGGTCTTAGAGGAGGCAGGGGACAGATGCTGCATCCGACTGATGCTGCACCCACATAAGTGAGTATAACAGTTTGTTTTTTTGTCTAATCCCACACTTCTCTTTTAACCACTTCAGCCCCGGAAGAATTTGCCCCTTTCCTGACCAGAGCACTTTTTGCGATACGGCACTGCGTTGCTTTAACTGACAATTGCGTGGTCGTGCGACATTGTACTTAAACAAAAATTACGTCCTTTTTTTCCCACAAATAGAGTGTTCTTTTGGTGGTATTTGATAATCTCTGCGGTTTTTATTTTTTGCGCTATAAACAAAAAAAGAGCGAGAATTTTGAAAAAAAAAAGCAATATTTTTTACTTTTTGCTATAATAAATATCCCCAAAAAATATATAAAAAAACATTTTTTCCTCAGTTTAGGCCGATATGTATTCTTCTACATATTTTTGGTAAAAAAAAATCACAATAAGCGTATATTGATTGGTTTGCGCAAAAGTTATAGCGTCTACAAAATAGGGGATATATTTAGGGCATTTTTTTTTATAATTTTTTTTTTTACTAGTAATGGCGGCGATCTGCGATTTTTTTCATGACTGCGACATTATGGCGCACACATCGAACACTTTTGACACTATTTTGGGACCAGGGAAGAGGTGAACCACTAGGGGGCGATGAAGAGGTTAAGTGGGTTCTAGGGAGTGATTCTAACTATGGGGGGGCTGGGCTACAAGTGACATGACAGTGATCACTGCTCCCGATCACAGGGAGCAGTAGATCACTGTCCTGTCACTAGGGAGAACAGGGAAATGCCTTGTTTACATAGGCATCTCCCCGTTCTGCAGCTCCATGACATGATCGTGGGACACCGGCGGACATCAAGTCCGCGGGTCCCGCGGGCACTGTCACGGAGTATGCTGCGCCGGCTAAGCCGGCGGATGACAGGGCGGTCCCCGCACACTGTGCAGGGACCGCCCTATCAGATCTCCGCTCTCCCCTGTGGGGGGACCGGATGAACACGGACCGTCTGTCCATGTTCATCCGATCCGCTCTGCAGACGGATAGAAAAATAGTATTTTCCTCCGTCTGCAGAATCGGAGGATTGCGGACCTGGATGAGATCGGGTGTCAGCGGATGTTCATCCGCTGACACTCGCGATTTCATAGGGACCAATGTATGTCCCTTTTTCATCCGTAAACTGATGGATGAAAAAGCGGACATACGGTCTGCTGGTGTGAAAGGGGCCTTAGTCAGTCGTATTCCCCTTTGTCCCCTAACTATGCTTAGCTTCACTCTTCTATTCTCCAAATGATCCATGATCAGATCATGCTTAACCCCCTGTATCTCCTGTCTACGATCAGATGCCATTTCTTTCTTCTCTGCCTTATGTTTGTCTTACTATCCTTGATAACGAAAACAGCTCACGCTCTTTGTCTACCTCTGTCCTCACCTTCCCCATTCATGATCTTTCTATTTCTGCTTTTTCTTTCCATCACTCTCCCCAGGACTCACACTCTGCCTCCTGACATTTCAGGCCTTTTTGCTCCTATTTTACCATCTCTGCCCCTCTTGTGTTCCCTGTTAGCTGTTGCTCCCCTCTTCTTTCCCCTGCCGTAAACAGTTTCCACTTTGCCTCCTTCATTTCCCTTGGTCATCAATATCTTGGGATGAATCGCTCAGCATCCTTCTCAAAGGGGAGCTTGATATGATTATGCACCTGCTTCTGTTTAAGGCTGGGTTCACACTGCACGCCGGAGCGGCTCACAGCACCCTGTTCACCGTTTCAGGTCCGATTTCAGCCCAGATTTTGGGCTGAATTCGGACCTGAAACAGACCAAAAGACGCACAGGGCTCCTGTGGAAATTCACACCGGAGCCGCTCTGGGGATGTGTGAACCAGCTCCAAAGAGAGCCGGTCACAATCTTAGACATGCAAATTGGATGCGGAGAAATCCGCATCCAATTCGCACTAGTGTGAGCCCAGCCTGAAAATAGAACAAGGATTCAGACAAGAAAAGTGGGTTAAGAAGGGAAAGTGACAGTTGACCTGCAGTGTAGGCACGCTTGTACGGTGTGTTATGTGTTTAAAAAACTAGACCTATTGGGGCTGATTTACTTAAACTGGACAGTGCAAAATTTGGTGCAGCTGTGCAATGTTAGCCAATTAGCTTCTAACTTTAGCTTGTTGAATTAAAGTGGTTGTAGGGGAAGCGTTTTTTTTTTTTATCCTATTGCATTCTATGCATGAAGGTAAAAAACCTCCTGTGTGCAGCAGCCTCCCTAATACTTACCTGAGCCCCATCTCTATCCAGCGATGTGCACGAGTGCCTCAGCCGTCTAGGACTCTCCCTCCTGAATGGCTAGAACAGAGCAGCAGCACCATTGGCTCCTGCTGCTGTCACTCAAAAACGAATTTAGCCAATCAGGAAAGAGAGATGGGGCGGGGCTGAACCACAGCTCTGTGTTGAATGGCCACACGGAGCTGCAGCTTGGCTCGGGTGCCCACATAGCAAGCTGCTAGCTGTGGGGGCACTCAACAGGAGGGAGGGGCCAGGAGCTCCAGCCAGGGACCCGATAAGAGGAGGATCTGGGCTGATCTGTGCAAAACCACTGCACAGAGCAGGTAAGTATGACATGTTTGTTATTTTAATAGAAAAAAAAGGAGACTTTCCAATCACTTTAAGCTTTGCCAATAAAACCTGGAAGCTGATTGGTTTCAATGCACAGCTACACCAGATTTAGCATTTTCCAGTTTTAGTAAATCAACCCATCAGGATTCAGCTTTGAATAGCACAGAGTCTCCATATTTATGGGTACTTTTAGGATATACAGTAGCTGAACCCCTAGAGATGAATGAACAATTGTTGTGGCATAATACGTAGGTAAATATCAATATGTGCTATTTGGATAGGTGAAGTAAATCTGAATCATTTATGCTTTTTGTTTATATTTAGAAGAAATTAAGTTGTATTTACTGTATATACTCGAGTATAAGCTGAGTTTTTCAGCCCTTTTTTTAGGGCTGAAAATACCCCTCTCGGCTTATACTCGAGTCAGTGTACCTTGGGTGTCCATTTTTTTAAACTTGCGGCTTCCTCTTGGTCCCATCCCGTTCCGTAATAGGCGTTTGACGCTGTGTTCAGTGTTCCGCCTATCACGGACGTTCTTTTATCCTCGGACTCAGTTTCCCAGCAGACACTGTGTTCAGTGTTCTGCCTATCACGGACCTTCTCTTGTCCGAGGATGAAAGAACGTCCGTGATTGGCAGAACACTGAACACAGTGTCTGCAGGGAAACTGAATCCGAGGATAAAAGAACGTCAGTGATAGGCGGAACACTGAACACAGTGTCAAACACCTATCCCGGGATGGGACCAGGAGGAAGCCGCGAGTTTTAAAAAATGGATGCCCGCAGCGCAGCCTGTCAAGAATTTCAGGTATGCTGCAATGGGCACAGTGAGGTGGTAATGAGCACAGTGAGGTAATGGGCACAGTGAGGTTGTAATAGGCACAGTGAGGATGGGCACAGTGAGGTTGCAATGGGCACAGTGAGGTTGGGCACAGTGAGGTGTGCAAATGGGCACAGTGAGGCGTGCAAATGGGCATTGTTGACCCTCTTTTCTGCTTACAGTAGCTGCTGCATTCTCACCCTAGGCTTATACTCGAGTCAATTCGTTTTCCACGTTTTTTGTGGTAAAATTAGGTGCCTTGGCTTATACTCAGGTCGGCTTTTACTTGAGTATATACGGTAATTAATGTTATACTTCATTATACAATATATACTGTAACATCAGTGGACTAGTGCTATTTTCACATATTCTAGGCCTTGAGTACAAGTCACTGCAGTATTTATTGTTCTCATGCAATTTACTTCTTGAAGTCTGATCTTTATCTCCTTATTATAGATAAGGGCCAATGCTGTATTACTTAATAAAACAAGGGAAACACTGCCAGTACTTATTATAAAGGAATGTGTCAGTGTCTGTGTCAAAGACCATCTGTTGTTTTTCTTTTATGTGTCTCGACTTTGATCATGAGAGTGAAGCAGATTTGCTCATTTTGAATATAGTACAGGTGCAGAAGACTAGAAGTTGATTTACTAAAAGCAACTAACTGTTCCCTTTGCTAGGGAAGTTGCACTTTGCAAGGGAATTATCCCAAAAGCTTACTGAATGAGGGGAAGATTGGCTCACTTCCATCATCCAATCATATGCAAGCAAAATTAGGATTTTTGTATTCCCCTTAAAATCCTTTTCTCCGAAGTCCATGGACGGACACAGCTCCTTATAATCTTGACTTGTGGGTTATGTTCCGTCTATTAGGAGAGGACTAGGCAGACATGGTAGACATTTAAAACCTGTAACTTTAGCAAAGCTTAACAGCCCCGCCCAGGGGGCGGTCCCTCTAGTCATAACCCCTCACACTGCACTTAACAGGACTTCCATGGACTTCAGAGAAAAGGATTTTACGGTGAGTACAAAAATCCTATTTTCTCTTTCGTCCATGGACGGACACAGCTCCTTATGATCTTGACTTGTGGGACGTCCCCAAGCAGTGTCAAAAAAACGAGGGGTGGGAACAGCAATTAACAACTTCACCCCAAACAACCAGAGCTCCTCAATGGAGGAGGTGCAATCTCAAACAGCCGCCTGCAAAACCTTGCGGCCAAAGCAAGCATCCGAAGATACATACACATCAACCTTGTAAAAACTCAGTGAAGGTATGAACGGACGACCAGGTCGCCGCATTACACACCTGTGAAACAGATGCTTGATGTCGGAAAGGCCAGGAGGCAACAATTGCCCTGGTCGAATGCGCCGAGACAGGAAAGGGAGGCACTCGCCCTCTAAGGGCATAGGCCTGAATCACAATCTGTCTGATCCATCGAAAATGGTGGCCGACGACATCACCAGGCCTGTCCATGAGCCAGCCATCGTAGCAGACAGATACACCCGCAGAACACGTTTAAGGAATGTAACGCAACCTCTTTGGGATGCGACGGCCGAGGACACAAGGATGGAAGTACAATGTCCTTATTCAAAAGAAAGGCCAAAACCACCTTCGGAAGAAACGAAGGCTGAGGGCGTAGCAACGCTTATCCGTATGGAGGATCAAGTAGGAGGACTTACAAGACAAGGCCGCCATTTAGAAATCCTCCTGACAGAGGTAATAGCCACCAGAAAGGCAACTTTCTGAGAGAGTGTCAAAAGAGGAATCTCTCTGATGTTCTCAAACGGAGGTTACTGAAGTACAGAGGGTACCAAATTCAAATCGCACGGAGGTAGTGGTGGCCGAAACGGAGGAGCCACATGTCGGACCCCTTGCACAAACGTACTCACCAGTGAATGAGCCGCCAAGGGTAGTTTAAAGAAAACAGCCAAGGCTGAAAACTGCCCCTTAATGGTGCTTAAGGCAAGTTTCTGATCCACACCACGCTTATAAAAACAGCAGGATCCTGGAAACCGACTATGCCCGTGGGCGCCAACCCATCTCCTCACACAGAGATATATAGACCTCCCACGTGCGATGATAGATCTTCCGAGAAGAAGACTTCCGTGCCCTCAGCATGGAGGAAATTACTGAGTCCGACAGGCCTCAGTCCCCCAGAACCTGACTTTCAACAGCCAAGTTGTTAAAGCCAGCGACTGTAAAGCAGGATGAAGTATAGGACCTATGGGGCAGGCGCACTAGGTCGGCATACCTGGGACGCCGAGGCCAATATGGGGCAATTAGAGTCACCGGAATCCCCTCAGTCTCCACTCTGCGGAGCAGGCGAGGCAGAAAAATCAGTGGGGTAGAGGTATAACTTAGCCAATACTGACCCTACGGGGCCACCCACGCACCCATCGCGTCCGCCCAGGGATCCTTGGACCTGGCCACAAACTTCCTATTGAATAGAGAAGCCAGGAGATCCACGGCTGGCGTGCCCTATCTCAGGCACAAGTGTTGAAACACATCCGGGTGTAGCGACCATTCTCCTTGGTCCAGCATCTGGCGACTTATTTAGTCAGCTGCCAGTTATTACACCCAGAATGTACACGCCTATAGAGCTGGCACGCTTCGTTCAGCCCATCGCAGGATGTGAGCGACCTCCAATGCTGCAGCCGAGCTTCTTGTTCCTCCTTGATGGTTGACATACGCCACCGTCGTGGCGTTGTCCGACTGGATCCTGACCGGACGCCCCTGTAGCCTCTGTGACCATGTGGTGAGGCACTGCCTGATCGCTCGAAGTTCTCGTACATTAATCGGCAGGCAGGATTTTTCCTGTATCCAGCGACCTTGCATCGACTGAACACCCCCAACCGGTCAGGCTGGCATCCGTCGTGATTACCGTCCAGTGAAAAGGAAGCAACGACCTTCCGGACTGAAGAGCCGGAGATTTCAGCCACCAGACCAGGGGAGGTCTGACTAGGTGGCCCACCCGGATTTGACAATCCAGGGACAACGGAGACTTGTCCCAGTTGGACAGGATCTCCTTTAGCAAGACTCGAGTATGGAATTGGAGCATACGGTACTGCCTCGAAGGAGGCTACCATGAGACCCAGGACTCACATGCAAAAGCGCAGCGATGACCACCTGCGGGATGCCAACAGCTTCACCGCCCTCTGAAGAGCCTACAATTTTTTCAAAGGGAGAAAAACCCTTGCCTCTGAAGAGAGCAGGATCAAACCCAGGTACTCCAGGCACCGAGTCGAAACCAACACCGACTTCTGGAGGTTCAGTACCCAACCATATTTTTGAAGGGTCTAACTGTCATCGCCACATCCTCCTCTAATTCTGAGTACGAAGCAGCCCTCAGAAGGAGGTCGTCCAGGAAGCCCACAAAGCGATTCCTCGCTGTCACAGCAAGGCCAGGATTGTGGTGAGCACCTTGGAGAAAACCCTTGGTGCCGATGCCAGGCCAAAAGAGAGAGCCACAAATTGGTAGTGATCGACCCCGACTGCAAAAAGCAGAAATTTCTGATGCCCGACATATATGGGGACCTGTAAATATGCGTCCTTGATGTCCAAGGACGCCAGAAAAATCCCCCGGATGGAGAGCAGAAACCCAAGCGAACTGATTCCATCCTGTACCTTTGTACTTTTACAAAGGAGTTGAGAACCTTGAGGTCCAGGATTGGACGAACCCCCTCCTACTGTGGGACTACAAACAGATTGGAATAGAATCCCTGAAGCCTTTCCGGCAGCGGCACAGGAGCCATTACCCCGAGCTTTAGCAGGTCCTGCTCCAAACAGGGCGTTCCGACGAGCCGGAGGAAGATGAAGGTTGGAGGGAAAAAATCTGTTGTTTTATGGACAAGAAGGGCGGGGCTGTTCAGCTTTGCTAAAGTTACATGTTTTAAATGTCTAACATGTCTGCCTAGTCCTCTCCTAATAGACAGAATATAACCCACAAGTCGAGATTATAAGGAGCTGTGTCCGTCCATGGAAGAAAGAGAAAATGCGTTTTTTTTAATTTTCCCTGCAATTTCACCACATTCTCTAAGCTCTAGTGAAAATCCCTTTGCAAAGTGCAACTTCCCTTGCAAAGTAAACAGCCCATTTGCTGATATTAAATCAACCCCCATATCACTTGAGAAACAGTGAAGTTTCTTGAAGTGGATCTAAACCCTCACGTATACCCAGTGAAGTGAACAGCCTCAGATGATACACAGAGATTAAACAAATCTCCTTACATAAGTTTTACATGTATATCTGCTGTCTTTCCCTTTCTATATTCTTTAGAATTCTTACATCGGGTTAGAATTTTTACTTCCTCGTTCTGCACTGTGAGTGTAGTCTTGGATTACACTGGGAGACAGCTGATTAGAGAACAGGCACACCCCTCCCCCCCTCCACATAGGCAGAGACTTGCAGAGCTGTGCTGTGACAAGACAAGCTCTCTGCAAATCTATTTATAGCAACCTCCCCCGACACAAATTTCAGGCTGCTTTTATCTCCAGTCTCTGAGAACTTGTCAGAAGTTATCATGCTGATAGCAGAGAAACTAAATGGCAGAAACACATGGAACTCAGTGCTTTGGAGAGAGATAAGAAAACACTACAGGTATATGTGCCCAGGTCAAATTTCATGAATCGGGTTTCCATCCACTTTAATTAGATAATTTTTGCCAGTATAAACATATTGAAAATATAATCAAAACTATTGTTTTTTTCTACTACAGTAATGTCCGGTACACACAATGAGATTATAGGATGAATGATCGTCCATTTTTTTTGCATGCTAATCTCAGATCGAATCTGATGAGTTTACTAAAGTCATGAAAATTTGCGTATGACAGAATAAAAATTCAGAAGTGATGTTATGTGTTGTAATGCATTTGTATTGCATTTTCAAACGACTACTGTACTGATTAAACAAAAATTGTACGCATCGTATGAAAACAATATTCGTGCAACTCCAATCAAATAATATCAGATGAACTGTCCTGATCAGCTCTCGAAAGCTCTGTACTAACGAGCAGATTATCGTATGATCGCTCCAAAATCTGTATTTTTCTTACGCTTTTCTGATCGTGTGTACCGGGCATTAGGGTGCATTTCCACAGGAGTTAAACAAAGCATTTTTGTATTTAGCTGTTTGTGGAGTTCTGCGTAACATGCTGTTGAGCCACTAGAGACCAATCTGCTCACAGCCTTAAGATTTACAGCTGCTCAAGGGGCTTTGGGCTTCAGCAAAATGGTGGCATCCAGCAAAAAAAAAAAAAAACAGGAACGATGCTGGAGGCAATCTACAGCACGCAGTTTTAAGGATAGTTAGGTGTATGCTAAAATAACACCACAAGGAGCTAAATATACAAGCTGAATATGATCTGCCAAAGTATTTGTATAGCTGTCCATTCAGTCCTGAAATACACACAACCTTTCACACAACACATTTGCAAATCTCATAAACCCATATTTTATTTAGAACAGAAAAATAAAAAACATATCAAATGTTTATGAAAATATAACACATCAGCGCTTGGGTGTAAAAACCCCCTAAGCTGCTTGATTATACCAGTGCTAATATGTGATTTCTCAGTTTCCTGATATATATATATATATATATATATATATATATATATATATATATATATATATACTGTGTGTGTATGTGTATATATATATATATATAACTAATGTGCAATTGATCAAAGTGCAATAAATTTATACAACATGAAAGTGTCTATAAAATCAAATGTCTGCAATAATTAAAGTGCTAAAAAAAATAAAGTGCATATGTAAAGTCTCTACGCTTCTTCAATAAATATTCTCAATGTGCCACTCTTTTCTTAACACATGTAATAAAGGTGCTCTCGGTGCTCTTTGCAGTGCTGCAACACACTCACCAGTGGTAATGAACCCTTTTAATCCAAAAACTTTTGACAGCACTTGATTAAATATCACATGCCAGTAGGGGATTTCTCCACTCTCCTGCTCTCCACTGCTCTTTTTCTCCATACTCATGCTCACAATTCAGGTGCCGCTCTCTCTAGGCACTATACAGATCGCTTCTATGTCCAAGAGCGCCGCCGCTCTGCTTAGATTGTCCCCAGAGCCACTGTGCATTTCTGTTGCTCAGAAAGCTGAAAACCAGAAGTGAAAAGGCAGTAACCATGCACCTACATATTTCCAATACCAAATGTCCTCATTAGATTTCTGCAGATTCTTAGAACCTTTGATAATATTAGGTATTTTAGTTGATATATTTAAAGTCTTTGCAATTTTATGTTGAGGAACATTATTCTGAGAGTGTTTGATAATTTTGTAGACGCATCTTTTTACAGAATGGTGAACATCTGCCCATCTTTACTTCTGAGACACTCTGGGGGTTATTTACGAAAGGCAAATCCACTTTGCACTGCAAGTGCAAACTACAAGTGCAAAGTGCACTTAAAATTGCACTTAAAGTGCAGTCGCTGTAAATCTGAGGGGAAGATCTGAAATGAGGGGAAGCTCTGCTGATTTTATTATCCAATCATGTGCAAGCTAAAATGCTGTTTTTTATTTTCCTTGCATGTCCCCCTCAGATCTACAGCGACTGCACTTCCAATTGCACTTTCAGTGCAATTTCAAGTGCACTTTGCACTTGTAGTTTGCACTTGTAGAGCAAAGTGGATTTGCCTTTAGTAAATAACCCCTTCTGACTCTTTAAAATGCTCTTTTTATACCAAATTATGTTACTGACCTGTTGCCAATCAACCTAGTTTGTTGCAAAATTTTCTTCCAGCTCTTCCTTGTTAGTACCACTTACTTTGCCAGCTTTAGGCCGGGTTCACACTTGTGCGACACGACAGCCGTCCTACTTTGGATCCGACTTTGCCCTGCGACATGAAGCCGACATACGTCCGATTTTCAATGAACGGGGATCCGACTTGGATTCCCGCCAATACCAGGTGTATGGTATGAATCTTGAGGCGGAACTCCACGCCAAATTTTAAATAAAAAAACTAGCATGGGTTCCCCTCCAGGAGTATACCAGGCCCTTCGATCTGGTATGGATTTTAAGGGGAACCCCCTAAGCCTCAAAATCCAAACCAGACCCTTATCCGAGCATGCAACCTGGCAGGCCGCAGGAAAAGAGGGGGGACGAGAGAGCGGCCCCCTCCCTCCTGAACCATAACAGGCCACATGCCCTCAACATGGGGGGTTTGGTGCTTTGGGGCAGGGGGTGACCTAAGGCCCCCCCACCCCAAAGCACCCTGCCCCCATGTTGATGAGGACAGGGCCTCTTCCCGACAACCCTGGCCGTTGGTTGTCGGGGTATGCGGGCGGGGCTTATCGGAATCTGGGAGCCCCTTTAATAAGGGGGCCCCCAGATCCCGGCCCCCCACCCTATGTGAATGAGTATGGGGTACATCGTACGCCTACCCATTCACCTGGTGGAAAAAAAATGTCAATAAAAAAACACTACACAGGTTTTTAAAGTAATTTATTACACAGCTCCGGGGGTCTTCCGACTTCAGGGGTCTTCTTCCGACTTTGGGGGTCTCCGGTGTCGTCTCCGCGCTCTCCGGTTCTTCTCTCGCTCTCCGGTTCTTTCTTCCTTCTGCCGGGCCTCCGCTATCTTCTTCCAGCTCTTTTTGTAGCGGGGGCCCGGTCTTCTCCGTCGCCTTCTTCCCTCTTCTCCTCTTCGATGTTGACACGCTGTAATGCTGGGTGTGCAGTCCGCAACGATTTATATAGGCCTCTCATGACGTCACAAGCTCCGGGTGGCCCCGGAGCATGTGACTGTGACGTCATAGGAGCATGTGGCCACCCGGAGCATGTGACTGTGACGTCATGGGAGGCCTATATAAATCGTTGCGGACCGCACACCCAGCATTACAGCGGGAGGAAGCGACGTGTCAACATCGAAGAGGAGAAAAGGGAAGAAGGCGACGGAGAAGACCGGGCCCCCACTAGCAAAAAGAGCTGGAAGAAGATAGCGGAGGCCCGGCAGAAGGAAGAAAGAACCGGAGAGCGAGAGAAGAACCGGAGAGCACGGAGATGACACCGGAGACCCCCGAAGTTGGAAGAAGACCCCCGAAGTTGGAAGAGACCCCTGGAGTCGGAAGAAGACCCCCGGAGCTGTGTAATAAATTACTTTAAAAACCTGTGTAGTGGTTTTTTTTATTGACATTTTTTTCCACCAGGTGAATGGGTAGGGGTATGATGTACCCCATACTCATTCACATAGGGTGGGGGCCGGGATCTGGGGGCCCCCTTATTAAAGGGGGCTCCCGGATTCCGACAAGCCCCCGCCCGCATACCCCGACAACCAACGGCCAGGGTTGTCGGGAAGAGGCCCTGTTCTCATCAACATGGGGGCAGGGTGCTTTGGGGTGGAGGGCCCAAACCCCCCATGTTGAAGGCATGTGGCCTGGTACGGTTCAGGAGGGAGGGGGGCCGCTTCCTCGTCCCCCCTCTTTTCCTGCGGCCTGCCAGGTTGCGTGCTCGGATAAGGGTCTGGTTTAGATTTTGAGGGGGACCCCCACGCCGTTTTTTTGGCTTAGCGGATTCCCCTTAAAATCCATACCAGACCGAAGGGCCTGGTATGCTCTTGGAGGGGGGAACCCATGCCGTTTTTTTATTTAAAATTTGGCGTGGAGATCCTCCTCATGATCAGCAGAGCACAAGTCGCATGCCAAAGTCGGATCATGCAAGACCGCGGTCCGACTTTGATCCGACTTCAATGATAGTCAATGGGCTGAAGTAGGATCTAAGTCGGACCAAAGTAGTACAGGGAGCATCTTCAAAGTCGGTCCGACATGTGTCGGACCAGTTAAGATGGCTCCCATAGGGAAACATTAATTTTCACACGTCATGCGACATGAGCTCCCAATGTCGGAGCGTTTGTCGAACAAGTGTGAACCCGGCCTTTACTGTTGCCCTGTCCCAACTTTTTTGAGACATGTTGCTGCCACCAATTTCAAAAGTACCTTATTTTTTTGTTAAAACTATACATTCTCAGTCAAACTAATTCCATATGTTTTCTATTTTCTATTGTGAAAAAGATATGGGCTTATAAGATTAGCAAATCATTGCATTCTGTTTTATGTAGATTTTACACAACTCTCAACTTTTTCAGAACTGGGGTTGTATGTATCCCTGTAGAAAAGATATTTAGGCAGATTTGAAATGCTGTCTGTGTCCCCAAGACATTTATCTTTCTGTTCTGTCTGACACCTGGACAAGAAATGAAGGTAAATCTCTTCAGCTGCAAAGCACATAAAATACTAACAGGGATTCTGCATTTTCCAGGAACATTTGTTTTTATTGCTGTCCCCATAGGAAGATTTTTCTTCACTTTTTTCTTTAAATTAGATGGGAAGGGAGAAAAAAATCTCCCAAATAGGTGCACAGTAAAAAGTTAATAGTTCTGATTATTTTGAAGTGGGTCTTTAAAAAGTGGTTTGTCAAATGGATTTCTGACAATTCAGACTTTAAAATGTTAGTTTAGTGTGACTTGGTCGATAAGAAATTTGTGAACAATCTTATTTAGTTCAAGCCTTTATAAAAAGAATCAAGCATGTTTCACCAGTGCTACAGAATTTGTCTATTTAGAAACTCGTTTAAATTAGTTGTCACTAATAATCATACCGCCAGGGTGGCTACGTTAACATGTGTCAGATTTTTGCGTCTCAAAGCGGTTCATTGTTTTGCATAAAAATTTGGCGTTTTATATTGTAGGCCTGTAATTCTTAGTAATAATTCACTTAAATCTGTCCAAACAAAAGTCTAGTAGACATCCCGGGTATGATAAAGTTTGAAACACAAAAT
The DNA here is from genome assembly GCA_029206835.1 of Rana muscosa. Lineage (NCBI taxonomy): Eukaryota > Metazoa > Chordata > Amphibia > Anura > Ranidae > Rana > Rana muscosa. The sequence goes on along the minus strand of CM055121.1, from coordinate 53,064,385 downwards.
CATAAATTATCATATAATAAATAACTATAAATAATTATAAAAAATAATAATATAATAATACAATGAATTTCCTCACAGTTCACTATCGCTCATTTCTGCAAGTGTTCTAATTTACTATCACTGTTTTCTAGCTGGTCTAAAACCACTTTTGACGTAAAGGGACACTTTTTGGTTGCTATGGACAATATCAAGTTTCCAGGCAGAAAGAACAGTATATATAATATAAAAGTGCATGCAGGGCACTGGACAAAGCATTAGGGACAAAAGGGATGTGAAATGATTTGATACAGTAATGTAATCTGTAAGTGTTATGTTTTGTGTACTTTTTGAATTTGCCGCCGGGCTCCGCCTCCATGCATCACGACGCTCGCAGAAAATGGAGCTAGGCCCACAGAGCATCGGGCGGAGGACACATCCCACAGACACAGCGGGGGAACATCGCAGGATCCTGGTGACAAGGTAAGTACACTGGACCAGGATTCTGCAATGCAATCCCGAGTGTGGCTCAGGGTTACTGCTAATGGTACTGAAATTTAACCCCGAGCCACACTCAGGAATACCGCCAGGGAGGTTATTAAGCATCGCTTGATTCACATGGGACCAAAGTAGGGTTTGCCAAATTGGTCAGTATTGACCCCCAGGACATAATGAGACTATATAAGGGGTTGATAAATGGTTAGAAAATGTTTGGGAGTCATGTGGTTGATAAATGATGGAAAGTCAATTGGGGTCAATTAATATGTTGAGCTATCTGTAGACCTCCACCCCGGCCCCTAGTTCTGTAGATGAGGTGTCCAGTATCGAGACAGTGTTACCAAAGGTTGGATGGTCGAGGTGTCCAGTATCGAGACAGTGTTACCAAAGGTTGGATGGTCGAGGTGTCCATTATCGAGGCAGTGTTACCAAAGGTTGGTTGGTCAGCTGCCAACAAGAGCTGCCTTGAGTTGTATTAATCAGCTTTATGTTGTTACTGGGCTTGTTTACCAGCATGCTTTGCATTGCATGTCTGTGACTTTGCACCACCCTTCCCTCTTTCAGGGAGGATATACATGTATTTTTATTATTACATTATATTACATATTACTTTCTCTACTAAGCATACTTCCCTACCTCAAATTCTGTTGGAGCGCCTGTGAGTACACTCAGCGATAGGCGTGGTGCCATAGAACTTATTGCTGTATATTTACTAAAAACTCAACAGTCATAATGGCAGCTGCTGATGCCAAGAGGAAGTGTTGACAGTGCCCACAATCATATTATTATTACCATTATTTGTAGTTGATGAGCTGAAGACCCCTGGACTAAAGCCATTACAATGTTACTCATTCTACAATATTTTGATAGAGTGTTACATTTTAAGCATCATGCACATAAGGTGTTTGATTTGCTCCTCTAAATGCCAGAACTTCTGGCAGGAAAAAGCTGCTTAAAAAATCGGCCTAAAGCCGTGTATTGCACATGCATTTAGGCGCATTTAAACACGTCAAGTGTTTGAACGCTATTGGTCAGAATAACTGTTTATTCTGGTTATCAGAATACATTAAAGCTCAAGCGTGCCTAAATGCGTCTAGCGTTTAGGCGCATTTTCATGTGTTTGGGCGCATTCCGTATGTTTTTTTTTTTTCAGCCTGTAAACACCACTCCTCTAGCATGCCTATTAACACCTATAGTATGTATAGAGATGCTTTTACAGGCTGAAAAAATATTCTAAGTGCCTGTAAAAGTAATATTTTTAAGCCCAGTGTGCATGAGGCCTTAAGAGGTTGGTTTAGATATAACCAACATTGGAAATAGTTTTTAAGCTTGTTAACGCTTTATGTTTTGATGTGTGAATTCTTATGACTGTAACGGAAGGAGAGGTCTCAGCTGATGTTTTGTCATTCATTGGTATGTGAGTACACCATGCACAAACTTAGATTTATTTTTCTGACCCTCTAGCAATGTTGATGTCATGCCCACAAGCTTAATATATGTGTAAATTAATAAATGAGGCATCTAACGCCCTCCAGTAATGCTGTTAAAAAGATCTGATTACATGGTACTAGTGCTGATATGTTGGTTATGCATTTAATTTCATATTCTATGTAATCATCCCTTATCATCTATGATGCGCCATTTTATTAAAACATTTTGACTTCATTTTAAGTGACATATCGACTCAAAATGTTTTAATGACAAATACACCTTGATCTGGATTTGCAATAAAAATGGGAATCCACATGTTAAGGGGGATCTTTGTGTATCAACATGAAAAAGTCTTCTGCCTGCACAAGCCCCTATTAAACAGCACCCTCCATCCTCGTATTTATTACATTACTTAGTGCAGTGGGGTTCAACCACTGAAATGCAGGGCTTAGGCTTAAGCCTCATACACGCGATCGGATTTTCTGTGGACAAAGCGTAGGACTTTTGTCCGAAGGGCGTTGGCCAGGAACTTGTCTTGCATACAAACGGCAAAGAATTGTCGGCCAACAAACACGAAACTACGTGTTTTTTCAGCTCTTTAGCGCCACCCTTTGGGCAACTTCTGCTAATGTTGTGTTATGGTGAGCATTGCTTCTGAGCATGCGTGTTTGTACATTGGAGTTTTGTCCGACGGACTTGTGTACACACGATCGGATAATCCGACAGCACACATTTGTGGGCGGACAATTTTAAAGCATGCTATCCCACATTTGTCCGCGGAAAATCTGACAACAATTGTCTGATGGAGCGTACAAACGGTCGGATTTTCAGACAACAGCCTGTCATCACACAATTCCCGTCGGATAATCCGATTGTGTGTACGAGGCTTTTAGACCGAATAGAATATTTTGGGCTTGCTCAATTTTATGTTTTTTTTATTTTATTTAAAGCGGCGCTCCGCCGTAAAAAAAAATATTAAAAGCCAGCAGCTACAAATACTACAGCTGCTGACTTTTAACACCTGTCCTGGAGTCCAGCGACTTCGGCAGCAGAAGACGAGCAATCGCTCGTCTCTCGGCTGCCCCCACCACCATCATCGGTGAGGGAATCAGGAAGTGAAAGCGTTGCGGCTTCACTGCCCGGTTCCCTACTGCGCTTGCGCGAGTCGTGCTGCCCCATCCTCACTGTTCCCGCTGTGTTCTGGGAGCCGTGTGTTTCCCAGAACACAACGGGGGGGGGGGGTGGCATAATGCCCGCAGTTTCCCCACAGAGTCTATGCCCGGAAGTGGGTGCAAATACCTGGCCTAGACAGGTATCTGCACCCCCCTCCCCCCTCCGGTGCCAATTGTGGCACCGGAGAGGGAGAGGAATCCGATGAGTGGAAGTTCCACTTTAGGGTGGAGCTCCGCTTTAAACGAAACAATAAATCATGTTAAAAACTACCATTTTAACCTCAGACTTCAACACCAGAGTTTACACGCAGTTGGCAAGTGAAATCTGAATGGCTACAATTTGCACCAGTGAAAATAGTAATAGAGATATGTTGGAATAACTCTAAATGTTATGTGGAAAGAGTCTTAACACATAGTCAAAGGGGTTGATTTTCTAAAGGCAAATAGAATGTTCACTTTTCAGGGGAAGTTAAACTTTCCAAGGGAACTTTCCCCAGGGCTTAGTGAATAAGGTGAAGCTCTGCTGGTGAAGCTTGCTGTTGATTGGGTATTCTTTGCAATGCCTGGAGAAACTTCCTTTGCAAAGTGAACAGCCTATTTGTCTTTAGTAAATCAACCCCATAGGGTATTCTTAGTTTTCCAGGAAATCCCATAGAAATGACCCAGATGTACAGAAATGAGAAGGTTCATTGTGCTTAACAGGAATTGAAGTTATTATTATATAGTATACATATGTACAGAAAGTATAGTCTACATACTATGTACAAACCATTAATGTCAACTCTGCTTGTTTCAGGGTTAATGTCTGTGCAGGCAAGTGCTGTCATGGTTGGAGTAAATCAACTGGATCTGAACGATGTACAAAACGTAAGTATTCAATTCCAAGTTCACCCCTAATCATCATATGAACCCCAATCATACAGATATGCTATAATAACATTTTAGATGCCAACTCCATTGTTTTGCTTTTTTTTCACATGTTTAAAAAATTATTTTAAACCTAAAGATTACATAAAACCCCCAAAAAATTATACAGAGCAGACACCATAGAAACTAAAACGGTAGTTCCAATTTTTCATGTTACACGATATTAGTGCAACTGTTTAGGAAATGCAAAATTTCAGTAAAAAATATGCTTTTTATTAAATCCCTTTTGGATAGAGTAAGGGAGGGTTATAGCCCCAGTCAGAGTTTTTTTTTTTGCCGTCTGTTTCTTATTGAGGAGATTTCCCTTCACTTCCTGTCCTATAGCCAAAACAGAAAGTGAGAGTAAATCCCTCCAAAGTAAGGGAATCCCGGGGTGTCACCAGGGTCACTAGAACACCATTGGAAGAGTTACATGTTAACTAACACATCTAGATTAATATTCTAAAGGCATCATAGAATATATTAAACCACACATGACCAGAGGTCATTGAAACCTAAATGCTCAGACAATATTTAGTGTACATTGGTTAACTTGACAATTGCTCTATGACTAATTTGCCTGCATAAATTATTTTTCCAGTGTATTTAAGAGCATTTGTTGATGGACATATTTTGCATGCATAAATTATTTTGGCACTGCTTTTAAGAGTCTTTGTTGATGGACATTTGTTTGTTGCAGACTGGTGTTGCATTCCTACACAATGCACAACCAACCTGAAGCGGGTAAAATGCACATGTCAGTGAATTATGAACGGTCTGAGAAGCATCTCAAATCATGTCAAATTCACACCATCATTATAATAATAATAAATAATAATATAATAATAATAATGCCGGCCTTAAAGCAGAGGTCCACCCAGAATTTTTTTTTACATTAAAAATCCTATAAAAAAAATTAATAGAAAAAAAAAAAATTATACTCACCCGAAATGCCCGTTGCTTTGCGGAAGTCCCCTAATCTGCCTCTAATGTGCCTCTTCTAATCTGCGGTGGGTCTCCTTCCGCTTCCTCTTCTTGTGAATGGGGTACGTTGCCTTCTGGGAACTGTGTGTATCCCAGGAGGCAAGCCGCCCATTCACAAAGCGCCGTGCGAGTGGCGCATGCGCAGTAGGAAATGGGCAGTGAAGCCGTAAGGCTTCACTGCCTGTTTCCCTTAGTCAGGATGGAGGAGCCGGGACCTGCCAGCAGCGATCGATTGCCGTGGCAGGACCGACATCGTGGGCGAGTAGGACAGGTAAGTGTCCTTATTAAAAGTCAGCAGCTACACTGTTAGTAGCTGCTGACTTTTAAAAAAAAAATCTGGCTGTACCTCCGCTTTACGGAACATAATATTTTTATTTTGGTATAAATATCCTGCTCATTTTTCCTTCTGAGTATATATCCAACATATCCTGACAAATACGCAAACATTTTTATTTAAAAATTGCATTTTTGGTTACATTATACGTAAAAAAAATGTAAACGTTAATACAAAGCAAAAAAGGTAGAAGCAGCACTTGATTAATTCTTCAGATATCATTTTATTTCAGTTGCTTACTCAGCAATGCTGTAAAAAGCACATACGGTAAGTCCTTTAGAGGTGGAATAATGTGGGTCTTTTTTTATTGCTTTGAGAAAGGGTATTTTTTTGATTTTGGGTACGCTGATAGGAGATGTAATGTGTCTCTCTGTGAGCCTTAAATACAAAGAGTTCAGTGCACGCCATACAGCACTGGAGGATGCTGTGGTGAAATGGTAGATGGTGCCACCAAAGCCAATCCAAGATATCACAAGCACACCATGTTCAGATTCCGCTTAAGGGCCTCTTCTTCAGTCAGTAGTGCCCCGTCTGTTTATCTAAACATGATGTGGTGGCAATGGTGATATCTTGGATTGGTGTCTGTGAGCCTTGGTACATCATCTAAATGCAGGGCATATGTCAGACCACATTGAAGAATATTTTGATTCTCATAAATATTTTCCCTGTTTACAAGATCTTTGTGCTGCCCACCTGTTTGTGCAAAACATAAGAATTATATATTGCTATTTGAGTGAGCTATGTCCCTGGCTTTTGCAACACCCCAATGAATTTCTTATAATCAACAATACAGATGACTTTCTACTTTGTTGTAATTGACCCTCTACTTTTCAGTTATGTCTACAGTAGCTTCTGAATCTATGGCCTAAAGTCATCTTTAATGTCACTATAACTCATTGCCTACAGCTTGCTACTATTGAGACCACATAGCCTTCTTTTTACATTTCTGATTAACCAGAGATTGTTAATCCTTTATGGTTTCACAGGGTGGTACCACAGACACCACTGTTTCCCTCTTTCTAACTTCTGAAAAGAGTGGAGCTTGTAAAAAAATTGTTGCAGTACAGATTGTACCCCATAATAATGGGCTCATTCATTCCCACTTTCATTTTTGCAGTTGTTACAAAATAAGCTGGTAAACCAAAGAGATTTAACCACTTAATGTCTGCCTCATAGCAGTTTTACTGCTACAGGGTAGAAAAAAAGCAAAGGAAGAGGCGCCTTCTAAGTGCAGACAGTGTAGAATTTAATGGTACAAAGAATAAAAACACTCACATTAGGCATAGCATGTGGGAGTAGTCCTGCAGCGTTGTGTCTCTTAACATGCTGGTCCGGCAGGCTGTGCCACTCGTTTCCCTGTAGGAGTCGTCCACCGGCTCTGTGTGTGATCGTAGGTTCAGGGAGGAGGGCTGGAACGCTTGTGGACCGCATCGGCGTGCGACGTCACCGGAAGTAATGCAACACATTTCCGAGTGTGCGCACTGTCGATGGGAAGGACAGCCGCGCTCCATGCCCCCTGCAGGGGCATGGTTGCCTTATATAGAGCACCATCTAGTGGCGGTTATGGCGAATGGCAGGAGACAATACACCCTAGTATCGAGGTCCACCCAACCACCAAAAACAGGACCAAGGCAAATAGGAAGCAAGCATTTCTCCGTCACTTGGAACCGACTGAGAAATGCTTCCTTCCTATTTGCCTTGGTCCTGTTTTTGGTGGTTGGGTGGTTCTCTTTTCATCAATTTTGGAGGGACGTCCAGTTCTTGGTAATGTCACTGTTGTGTCATATTTTCTCGACTTGATGATGACTGTCTTCACTGTGTTCCAAGGTATATCTAATGCAGGGATATGCAATTAGCGGACCTCCAGCTGTTGCAGAACTACAAGTCCCATGAGGCATAGCAAGACTCTGACAGCCACAAGCATGACACCCAGAGGCAGAGGCATGATGGGACTTGTAGTTTTGCAACAGCTGGAGGTCCGCTAATTGCATATCCCTGATTTAATGCCTTGGAAATTCTTTTGTACCCTTCTCCTGACTGATACCTTTTAACAATGAGATCCCTCTAATGCTTTGGAAGCTCTCTGCAGACCATCGCTTTTGCTCTAGGATGCGACTAAGAAAATGTAAGGAAAGACCTACTAGAACAGCTGAACTTTATTTTGGGGTTAATGAGAGGCACTTTAAATGATGGCAGGTGTGTACTGACTCCTATTTAACATGAGTTTGAATGTGATTGCTTAATTCTGAACACAGCTACATCCCCAGTTATAAGAGGGTGTGCACACTTATGCAACCACATTGTTTTAGTTTTTTACTTTTACTCCCCCCTAAAAGATTTCAGTTTGTTTTTCAATTGAGTTGTACAGGTTATAGGTCACATTAAAGGTGGGAAAAGTTCTGAGATGCTTTATCTTTGTCTCATTTTTTTACATTACAGAAACCTGACATTTTAATGGGGGTGTGTAGACTTTATTTATGTCCACTGTATCTCAGTTCTGAAAGGGGGTATGGAGGTATTCTGTGTCTTTGCAAAGCAGGGACTAGAATACATCTCTTTCCCTAGTAAAAGAAGCACACCGTGTACAAAAAAACACTGGCAGGCAGACAGTTAACCCTTTGATTGCGTAAAGTCCTGTTCAGAACGGAAGACATCTGCGAATCAGATGCGTGGCCATAGAAGATAATGGACCTGAATTCGCACCTGAGCCGCACCGCAATGTCTAGAAAACGCACGCTTTTTTTGGTAATGCGCAGTGCGAATGCATCGCACATATGTGAACCAGCCTCATTGAAAAGAATGTATTTTTTAATGTTATGCGAATTGAATGCGGTGTAAGCCGCAACCAATTCACATAGGTGTGAACCCGGCCTTACATTTAATTGGAATTCTTCTTTAAATTGCAAGCTACAATATTGGATTAGATCAAAAAGGAGCAAAAAGTTGCCTACCTATTGAGAAATAATTTAAAGACCTAAATTCACCTTTTCAAGAAAATTGCCTATGCGCTCTAAGGGTCTAAGTAGGTTAAAAAAAAGGTGTGCCGCTTTCTCAAAACATTGTCGTAAAAAAAAACTCCCATAATTAGCATCCCCTTGTCCTGCCTTTTTGATAGGGCACTCCATCCATTTAGCGCTTGCCCCCTGCATAACAGGAGTGAGGACTCTCCCTCGTTCCTCCTTGGTGCAGTTTGGGGAAAGAGAGTTTGGGGTTTTAAATGAGGGAGAACACTTGCTACTGTGATGTCAGGGGGTGAGCGCCCAAAGCTGGAGCCTTCTAGCAACAAGACATGATGGGGGAATGATTACTATGGCTAGGGTTTTTTGGCCAGGCATCCAGGGAGGTGGAACCAGATGGCCTACACATATGGCACTTGCATTAATCATCATTTTTCAAAGCTGCACATTTTTTTTTTTTTTAACCTACTGGAGCCCCTTGACTGCATAGGCAATTTTCTTGAAAAAGTGAACCTAGCCGTGTAATTTCCATGATTTTCAGCAATATAATACAGTGACCTGTAGATGGCACTGTTGTTTAGGTTGTCTATTGAAACCGAATACAAAACCGTTATTACTGTACGCTCAGACGCTGGCAATGCCTTTAGAAGAAACAAATCTTGGAGTCTACATCTCAATTAATAATTGTTTATCTTAACTTAGAATTGATTGCAGCAAGCAAGTAGAAATACACACTTAAACAATACAAGGATTTAAAATCCCTAATTACAGACCACAGGGCATTATGGAAACTGCACTGCGAGATAAATTCTTATCTGTTTTTACTTGTGTAGCACTACCCCCGTAGGAGCTGCTGGTCTAAAGTTTTGGGCCTACCGTTACCTTTTCTGTTCACCGCACTTGTGTCAGGGATCCTTCTTGAAGAGCTTTTATAAATGTTCACACCAACACTAGGATACGTTTTCTTCATGTTCACACCAACACTTGGATACGTTTTCTTCAAGGCTTTATTTTACCAGTTCCAACAGAGGGATAGAGGGATAGGGGAGTTTCAGGTACTTTACTTTGCGTATCACGGGCACAATCTCAGATCCAGAGGACAAAACAGTTCCACGCTGGATTCAGCAACCACTGGATATGCCTACTCTCACTGGCCTAGCAACCAGTGCCGTCAAGTTGTTCCACAATCTTCCGCCACAAGATCGTGTAACCACACTGACACTTTGCAAAAAGTTCCTTCAAAAGTACATAGCTCACGGTGCCAGAATCTTTCAGCCGTCCGGCAGCACCGTGAGGCAAACTGGCCAGGATGCGTCCTTCAATTGAGTCCCCAATTGCTCCGCTTCTTCCCGCAGGCAAGACCGCGTAGGACCATCCCTGGACTAGTAGGCCCCAGCAACTCCTGGGCCTACTTCTCAGTTGCAGAGCCTCGGGCCAGCAGGCCCCGAGACCGAAAATGGCTTGCACATCCCTGAGGCCAGGAGGGCCCTCAGGTCAGGATCCGGCAACTACCCCCGGCAACGAACCCCGATAGAGAGGTCTCTGTCCCTTAAGTACCCCATCCCAGAATGCACAGCGGGTTGACCACGCCCCCTGAGCCACTTCTGGGAAAGGAATACCCAATACACCTAGCCCTCTGCATTTCCAAACCTGACCCGTGGTGACAGTGACACCTACTGTCAGGTGGAAAACGCGCAGCCCAGCTACACTGAAACAGAGCCAGTAATTTACATAATTCTTTCTGAGCTGAACTGCAGCTCAGATAACTAAATTTAACATATAGCGTCTACCCAACAGGAGTAGGGCGCTACACTTGTTTATTGTAACTAAGTAGCACATGAGAAAGAAACAAGCTATATTGGTGCTGCCCAATTAATGAGGATTACTAAATGAATTTTTCATTTCGTTAAAGATTTACTTTTTAATTTCTTTGCACATTTCCTGTAGATATCTGACCTTAATCTATTTTGCAGAATATGTTATAAAAAATATATCTTTCAGTTATGTATTATGTGATGTTATACAAGTAAGGGAATGGGGGGTTCAAAAAGGGCATTTGTACAGAGCCCCAACACCCTTGACACATTTTAGTAGTGCCGTTGTCTAAATTGATTTGTGGCTCGGCCACAGTGTATTCTGCACTCTGCAAGTCCTCACAGCAGGTCTAATTTTGAACTTGTAAGCAAGTTCAAGAAGGTAATTTGAACTTACTAGTGTAGGATAGGTAAGCTACAGAAGAAATGCACATACTTGGTGGATTTTATTTTATGTATAGGTGTTTTTTTGTAAATCTATACCCACTGCACGCATCAAACATATTTTAACATGCACACTATCTTAAGCCCCATACACACGGACAGAATGTCGGGAGACATTTGCCAGTGCAAAAAATACCGGCCGACATTCTGCCTGTGTGCAGAAGTCGGCCGTTCGAACGTGCACGCTGGAAAACCAGCAGCCGACCGACTCCCAATTTGCGCTCTCAGCCAATGGCAGAGATTGCTGATAGGAGTGTTCTGGCGGAGGGGCCATCCCCCTGTCAGAACACAACAGCTCAAAAGGAATAGTGTGTACCCAGCTTTACATTTTTGTTATTTAGGGATCTAGTTAGAAAAAAAATTGCTTTCTAAATATATCAACAATTGTGCAAGAGTAATGAATAATGTCCATAATGTTTGTAATATGTTTGCAATAGTTTCCATATTACATAGTTAAAGGAGGATGATAGCCAAAGCTATTTTGGCTATACTTCCCTTATGGATCACAGGAGTGCAATTCGGTCTGCACTCCTGTGACCTGTTTTTTTAGCCAGCAGAATGCTAAAGCCTGCTGTCAGCTGACATCACTCAGCCGGTCCAGGCTCAATAAAGTTCCTGACCATATGGCCAGGATCCACCCAGATGACTGGAACAGCACCTGGCTCAGCCTCTCAGCGATATGCTGAGAACCTGAGCCATCCCCTCCTGCCCCCCCCCGCCCCCACAGCACAACGCTCCAGTGAGTGCTGGAGGGGAGGGCAGAAAACCAATGACTGTCAATCATGGCTCTGCTCAGCACGGAGGGGGAGAACTGAGTGATCCGTGGTGTTTAATTGCTCAGTTCTCAGGGTAGAGCTGACAGGGGACAGCTGCAGCTGGGACCAGGTCTGCAGCCATCTAGGTGAGTATGATTTATTTGGGGGGGGTTCTCATATTTATCAGGTTATCTTGTGTGGGATTCCCACAGGGTCACTGCCCAAATATGGTCATGTCCATATGTGATCAGTGACATCACCCCAAAACCCTTTCCCTTTGCATAATTACAGTGGCGGAGACTGGGAGGTGACATTCATCAGGAGTGTCAAGCAGTGGGATCGGATGTATCGGCAGGCTGTGTTTTTATCTTTTTCTTTCTGTGGGTAGCGGGTATCATGATTAACATGGATGCAGCGCTGGACTATGTGACTAATGGTGGATTTACATTGTGGCACTTTTTTAAAATTAATTGACTTGTCAAAAACTTTTTTGTGAAGGACTAGGGGTACTAAGTACCCCTTACTTATTCACTAGGGGGGGTAAGTGGTATCTGGGGGGCCCCCTTTTCATTAAAGAGGGCTTCAAGATTCCTATAAGATCCTCAACCACAGACCCTCACAACCAGCAGGCCAAGGTTGTGGTGAAGAGGCCCTTGTCCTCATAAACACATACAGGGATATACAAGGTAATACTGACCTATAATCACACACATAGGTTGGACTTGATGGACTTAGTCTTTTTTCAACCTCACCTACTATGTAACTATGTAACATGGGGACAAGGTCCTTTGCTAAGGGTTCCCCCTGAAAAGTTACCCCCCCCCCATGTTGTTTGCGTGAGGGTCAACCTTAAAATCCATACTATGCTAAAAAGGTCTGGTATGGAATTTGGGGGGCTCTATGCCATTTTTTATGGGGTCCCACTTAACCACTTCAGCCCGGACCATTTGGCTGCCAAATGACCGGGCCACTTTTTGCGATTCGGCACTGCGTTGTTTTAACTGACAATTGCGCGGCCGTGCGACATGACTCCCAAACAAAATTAACGTCCTTCTTTTTCCACAAATAGAGCTTTCTTTTGGTGGTATTTGATCACCTCTGCAGTTTTTATTTTTTTGCGCTATAAACAAAAATAGAGCAACAATTTTGAAAAAAATGCAATATTTTTTACTTTTTGCTATAATAAATATCCCCAAAATATAAAAAAATAAAGTTTTTCCTCAGTTTAGGCCGATACGTATTCTACATATTCTTGGTAAAAAAAAAAACGCAATAAGCGTTTATTGATTGGTTTGCGCAAAAGTTATAGCTTCTACAAAATAGGGGATAGTTTTATGGCATTTTTATTAATATTTTATTTTTTTACTAGTAATGGCGGCGATCAGCAATTTTTATCGTGACTGCGACATTATGGCAGACATATCGGACACTTTTGATGTTATTTTGGGACCATTCACATTTTTACAGCGATCAGTGCTATAAAAATGCACTGATTACTGTATAAATGTGACTGGCAGTGAAGGGGTTATCCACTAGGGGGCTAGGAAGGGGTTAAGTGTGTCCTAGGGAGTGATTCTAACCGTTAGGGGGCGTGGCTACGAGTGACACGTCACTGATCGCTGCTCCCGATCAGAGGGAGCATACGATCAGTGTCAGTGTCACTAGGCAGAACGGGGAGATGCTTGTTTACACTTGCCTTTCGCCGTTCTGCAGCTCTGTGACCCGATCGCAGGACATCGGCAGACATAGAGTCCGCGGGTCCCGCAGGCACAGAGCTCACTGTTTACATTCACCTGTCAATTGGGAATCCCCAGGTGAAAACTAAATGTGCAGGGTGGGGATGAGTCCCTGTTTGTTAGGACGCTGGCGGGTGCTGAACCTCTATCAGCCAGGAGAAAGCTGTCAAATTTGGCAGTGGTAATAATACCACTGATAAATGTTTAACTTTATACTGCAACTGGAGCATCGTTTGGCTGTTCGCACAAGATTCTCTGTAGACAGTACACATTATTTCCCCTGTGTAGTGTTAGGCCCCATGCACACGAGATGCTGTTATTTGCTGTTGAACGCGTGTTCAGAGGCAGTTGGACGCTTTTTTCAACTGCTCCTGAACCCATTCAATGTTATCCTATGTGTCCATGCACACACTCTCGTTTTTTGGCATTTACAAGCAGTTGCGTTTAACCTCGTTTTTCCAGAAGCAAAAAAATGGGTTCAGACGCAAAAGTTTTCCACGTTTCAGACGCTAAACGCGGTACCGGCGTTTTGCCGCGTTTGCGTTTATAAGCGTTTTTAAAGGTGACCTATTTTTTAACATTAGAAATCTCAAAAATGATGGCAAATGATGAAAAACTATTAAAAAATATAAAAGAAAACTGTAATTGCTTGCATTGCATTGTGGACAATCCACAACTTGTGGCAGGTAACGTGGCAAGCGGAAATCAACAACTTGTGTCAGGTGACGTGGCCAGGTAATGTGGCCAGTGGACAATCCACAACTTGTGGCAGGTGACGTGGCCAGGTGACGTGGCCAGGTGACGTGGCCAGGTGATGTGGCCAGTGGACAATCCACAACTTGTGGCAGGTGACATGGCCAGGTGACGTGGCAGGTAACGTGGCCAGGTGATGTGGCCAGGTGACGTGGCCAGTGGACAATCCACAACTTGTGGCAGGTAACGTGGCCAGGTGACGTGGCACGTGATGTCGCCAGGTGACGTGGCCAGTGGACAATCCACAACTCGTGTCAGGTGACGTGGCTAGGTGACGTGGCAGGTAACGTGGCCAGGTGACGTGGCAGGTGACGTGGCAAGTGGTGGACAATCCACAACTTGTGGCAGGTGACGTGGCAGGTGACGTGGCAAGTGGACAATCCACAACTTGTGGCAGGTGACGTGGCCAGGTGACGTGGCAGGTGACGTGGCAAGTGGACAATCCACAACTTGTGGCCAGGTGACGTGGCAGGTAACGTGGCCAGGTGACGTGGCAGGTAACATGGCCAGGTGACGTGGCCAGGTGACGTGGCAAGTGGACAATCCACAAATTGTGGCAGGTGACGTGGCCAGGTGCCATGTCAGGTAACATGGCCAGGTGACGTGGCAGGTAACATGGCCAGGTGACGTGGCCAGGTGACGTGGCAAGTGGACAATCCACAACTTGTGGCAGGTGACGTGGCCAGGTGACGTGGCCAGGTGACGTGGCAGGTGGACAATCCACAACTTGTGGCAGGTGACGTGGCACATGATGTGGCCAGGTGACGTGGCAAGTGGACAATCCACAACTTGTGGCAGGTGACGTGGCCAGGTGACGTGGCCAGGTGACGTGGCAGGTGGACAATCCACAACTTGTGGCAGGTGACGTGGCCAGGTGACGTGGCACATGATGTGGCCAGGTGACGTGGCAAGTGGACAATCCACAACTTGTGGCAGGTGACGTGGCCAGGTGACGTGGCAGGTAACATGGCCAGGTGACGTGGCCAGGTGACGTGGCAAGTGGACAATCCACAACTTGTGGCGGGTGACGTGGCAAGTGATACGCTAAATACAAGTACACTGCTGCTCTCTCAGCTGCTGCTACTCACTCTGGTCTCACAAACTGGCTGAAATGGTTCAAATTTACTGTTTTTTGAGCTTAGGAAGGGTCTTATGATGAAACGCTTATAAACGCAAACGCGGTAAAACGCCGCTAAACGCGGCCGCAAACGCGGCAAAACGCGCGTTTTTAAACACCGGTTTCAGCGTTTAAAAACGTGTGTTCAGCAGAGTTTGCACCTGCGTCTCGTGTGCATGGGGCCTTAGGCTATTTTATATTGGTGAATGTTAACTCTCATGGTCAGATGTTCTTATAACTTTTTTTCTCCTAGCACTGAATGTTACATTCGCCCAGCGAAAGGCACCCGTACAGACATTATGGGTATATTTTGTTACACTTACACGAATGTTGAGACATTTGCAAAGCAAATTTAAAAAATAGACCCTCCAAAAAGTATAAGATATGCAGTATTTATTTTTGTGCACTAATTTTTGAATGATCAAAATTAATATTTTCATGCACTAAACCACACAGATTAGATATGCAGTATTTAATTATTAACTCATGTTATATTTAGTGCACAGGTAGTTTGAAACATTTTTAAGGTATTGAGACAGAAAAAGTCAGATTAATAACTTTTTCCTGCTCCCATAGTCTTATAGCAAGAATTTGTTGAATCACAATACAGCCATTTGACTGGTTTCACTGTCCAACTTGGACCAATGTAACTATGCATATACCATGTCTGTGGGATTCCATTAGAAGCTGGAAATCACTGTAGAAGGTGCCCCTACCACAGTGATCTTCACTAGCTTTCTGGTCCCATGCCTAGTGTCTGCCCTACTGCATTGTGAACACAGGAGATTGGATGTGGAGGAATAGGCATTGTTCAGAAAATGCCTTGCATTTCATTCTGGGTAGGTATAGGTAGAGAGCAGTGGCGGCTGGTGCTCAATTTTGTATTTTTGGGGGGGCGACAAACAAACCTCCATACCTCTGTATCTAGAATCCTTCTTTAATAAAAGGTTAAAAAAAAACCTGCATGTCTATTCCAACACGCTTCAAGATCTAAGGGGTCCTCTTCATCAGGGCCTAATAGCCAAATGGAATAGCAAGAGGGGAGCTCAAAGTCTTAGTGGAATTTCAAAACTGATGTAGGCAGCTAGCAGGCATGTTCATCAGCAGCTGGTTGTTTGCATCCTTATTAATGCTGTGAAATTCCTGACCCCTGGCATTCAGCAAAAGCAAAATAGTTGTCCTGTAATGTAATAGGGGCCTATTAAATTTATTGTCAAGGAGATGTTGCAGAGATCCAGTCTTGACCTTATGTTGTGTGCAGTGAGAAAGTAACCTGAACAGTCTTCATTCAAAATGAACTGACAGTGTCTACATTGCAGAGCTGCGGTAGGTTTGTGTGATCTAAAAAGTGCTTTAGGTCATACAACCAGGAACTGGAGTATAGTAGGATCTCCTTGTTAGAGAAGGCAGTTTGTGTTCTAATAATCCTGCCCATCCTTCTAACTTCTCCCTAATCATTAAATCCAACATATACTTTGATTTTAGGTAAATATTAATGCTTTATGCTGTGAGGAAGAATCATGGCAAGACCATTCTACTTGGTTACATATTTTTTAACTGTTGTACACATCAGTCTGTACAATATTCAGCTACAAGCCTTGTAGATCGGATAGTTCCATAACAACTGGAGAGCGATATGTGTGTTTGATTAGGTTTAAAATCTGTATACACAATTTACAAACCTCTGAGATAGGCAGTTTACAGTATTGTATCCATTAACCACTTCCCTACCACAGGATGTCACATGACGTCCTGGACTTTGGGGGGGGGGGGATATCTGAATAATGCCTGCAGCTACTGGCATCATTCAGATATCCTTCTTTTCTGCCGGCGATTCTGCGCACCATAAGAATGATCATAGCAGCAGTTCCGCCACTTGATTGTTCTTATAGGCGACAGGAGGAGACGCCCCCCCCTCCTTCTCCGGGCTCTCCCGTGCCATCAGGGCCCCGGAGAACGAATCGACCGGTGCCGGATGAGGACCATAGAGATTTGCAGTGACCAGATGGTCACCGGTCATCTCTATGACAGTCGGAGGCCCGGGCGCAACGTTATGACGTCACGCCCGGGTACCCGGAAGTAATCAAAGCCGCAATCGCGGCTGTCAGCATGAGATCAGTGATTTTTTTTACCGATCTCATGCTTTCCAGCCTGGAGGAAAGATGTGGGGTCTTATTGACGCTGAATTTATTGACGCTGAATGTAGGACTCGGCCCCGCCCGCGTCATTGGATTTGATTGACAGCAGCGGGAGCCAATGGCTGCACTGCTATCAAGCTATCCAATCAAGAGAATCCTGGGCAGAGAGGTATAGCGCGTCTCCGCCGTGGGATCAAAGTGGGTCAGGTGAGTAAAACTGGGGGGCCGGTCACTGTTAGAAGTTTTTTCACCTTAATGCATAGAATCAACCCCTTTAAGCTTAGTAAAAGAAAAAAAAAAAACAACAGCACAAGGGACATTACTTAGGCCCCTTTCACACTGGGGCGGTTTGCAGGCGCTATTTTGCTAAAAATAGCGCCTGCAAACCGAGCCTAAACAGCGGCTCCTTTCTCTCCAATGTGAAAGCCCTGAGGGCTTTCACACTGGAGCGGTGCGCTAGCAGGACGGTAAAAAAAGTCCTGCTAGCCGCATCTTTGGAGCGGTGAGAGGAGCGGTGTGTTTACCGCTCCTTCCCATTGAAATGCATGGGATACCGCGGTAATACCGGCCGCAAACCGCGGCTGTAGCCGCGGTTTGCGGGTGGTATTAACCCTTTATTGTCCGCTAGCGGGGGTTAAAACCGCACCGCTAGCGGCCGAATAGCTCAACAATCCCGACGGTATAGCGCCGCTAAAAATAGCGGCGCTATACTGCCACCGCCCCAGTGTGAAACCAGCCTTATTATCAATGCAATGTGTCCCTTGTGCTTTTGACTCCAGCTTTAGTTTAACCACTTGCCGCCCGCCCTATAGCGGATTGACGGCGGCAAAGTGGTTTCAAAATCCTGACTGGACGTCATATGACGTCCTCAGGATTTTGAGCCGCTGCGCACCCCCGGGGGCGCGCATCGCGGCGATCGTTGCTGCGGGGTGTCAGCCTGACACCCCGCAACACCGATCTAGGTAAAGAGTCTCCGACGGAGACTCTTTACCACGTGAACAGCCGTGTCCAATCACGGCTGACCACAGTGTAAACAGCAAAAGCCGGTCATCGGCTTTTCCTCACTCGCGTCTGTCAGACGCGAGTAGAGGAGAGCCGATCGGCTGCTCCTCTGACAGGGGGGGGTTTGTGCTGATAGATTATCAGCGCAGCCCCCCCGAGGATGCCCACACTGGACCACCAGGGATGCCACCAGACCACCAGGGTTGCCAGCACCAGGTATGCCACCCTAGACCACCAGGGATGCCAGTTAGTGCCCCCTAATGGATGCCAATCAGTGCCCACAATGGATGCCAATCAGTGCCCACAATGGGCATCACTGATTGGCAGGCATTATTGTTTGGCACTGATTGGCATCCATTACAGTACATCAGTGCCGCCTATCAGTGCCCACCCGTGCCACCTATCAGTGCCCATCCATGCCCATCTGTGCCGCCTATCAGTGCCCATCCGTGCCGCCTATCAGTGCCCATTCGTGCTGCCTATCAGTGCCCATCTGTGCCGCCTATCCGTGCCCATCTGTGCCGCCTATCTGTGCCCATCCGTGCCGCCTATCCGTGCCCATCCATGCCACCTATCCGTGCCACCTATCAGTGCTGCATATTAGTGCCCATCATCAGTGCTCATCAATGCCACCTCATCAGTGCCACCTCATTGGTGCCACCTTATCGGTGCCCATCAGTGCAGCCCCATCAGTGAAGGAGAATACTTACTTATTTAAAAAGTTTTGTAACTGAAACCAAAAAAAAACGTTTTTTTCAAAATTTTCGGTCTTTTTTTTTTTTTTTCCAGAAAATAAAAATCCCAGAGGTGATCATATACCACCAAAAGAAAGCTTTATTTGTGGGGAAAAAATTATAAAAATTTAGTTTGGGTACAGTGTAGCATGACCGCGCAATTGTCATTCAAAGTGCAACAGCGCAGAAAGCTGAAAATTGGTCTGGGCAGGAAGGTGTATAAGTGCCCAGTATGAAAGTGGTTAAATCTTCCTCCTCTGATTGCTCTCCCTCAACCTGATGCCATAATCTTCTAGTGCCGCGGGATTAATACAGGTACACATTATTCACTCTCAACAATGCCAACTTGCACACTCTTTCCTGCCCCTCCTGACTTCATATAAGCTGTATTACAGCATCTATGAATGGAAAACGATATATATAAACGGAGAACGGACAAATTAATGAAAGGTCCACCTCCATTCATAGATCACATTTTATCAATTTAAGCTATAGTACACATTTTATGAATGGTGGAGGGAAGGTCAGACATAATTAGAACTCCCAATGCAATGAGTGCATATGGCTGGTCCCCTGGAGCTATTACAACCCATTCCTCCCCAACCACCACCATCAGAAGATTATGACGGCAGGGGTGGGGTTGGGGGAATTGGAAGAGGGAAGGTGTCAGCAGGAACCAGCAGAACAAGGGATACCTACCATTGATTGTAAGTAATATCCCTTGTGCTGATTTTTTGGACTAAATATAGGCTTTAATACATTATTATTGTTTCTGCCTTCTGGTATGCAAAGTCCTTTGTGACTTAAAATGTCACTACAGGGTCACTACTAAAGTAAACCATTCCTGTAAAAGAAAATACCTGTTTCTGTTCCCTAGCTACTGCAGGTCTCCAAAATGTGCAGAAACCCGCTGTACTTACAAAGAAGCAACAGCAAAAAGAACAATCCTCTCAGTGTGGAAAGGTGTAATGTTTTTGGGGTGCATGTGGCTCTATTAGTCACTGAAATAGTAATCAGACAAGTAGCCTTCCTTTGTGGTTTCCCCTCCTCCTCCTGAAAATCACTGCATTCAGCTCTCATACAAGTGGTGTAACCATGCACCCCTTGGTTCTTCACAAATGAGGATTTACCCTTTAGCTATTAGATGGTGCTGAGCATAAAGCAAGTACTGTATATGGTTTACAAAGCCAGTAAGAATGTACAATAAAAAATGACTGCTGGGTTGCATGCTTAAAATAGTATTAAGCCCTCAGTGTTTTTTAGCTGAACACATTGAACACAATAAAAACAATATTCTCTAGTAAACAGTTTGTTAAAATTCTTTCCCCTCCACTTGCAGTTTACAATGTTTAATTGCTGCTGGTTCCTGCTTTCTAAGTGCCGCTTCCCTGAACTTTCAGACTTCACAGGAAAGCGTTACCACTCGAGTGCAGTTTCCAGCCAGTCTGTTAGCTTGGAGATGGGAGAGGGAAGAACAGGGCAGTGTCTTGTCTTCCTAGTCTATGGGGTTGTGTATGTTTATTGATGCACACAGTATAGAGAAATAACTAGTCCCTGCATGCAGGGATGGCTGCATAGGACGCTGCAAGAAAAAGGAGCCACCCTGAAACAGGAAACCTGGGGTGGTGGATATGGCACTAGCTTAAACTGGAACATAAGCAATTAGAAGATAAAGAAGCTGCATGCTTAGAATACATAAGCTGCTGAAACGCTTTAAAACAGAGGATTTAATATAACTTTAATCCCTTTATTTCATATCCCCAGGGAGAAGTTATGACTCGTATACCAACAGCAATTATTTAAATTGTTGGGTTTGCCAGGGACATTCATTTGCATATTTAGGACCTGGGCAGAGTTCAGCAAATACAAACAATTCTTACTGCGATAGTTTTCACATATTTACTTCATGGTCAGAAATCATATAATTAATTTTTGCAATGCATGTATCACACTTTTACAAATTTTTTTGAGAAGCCAGTAGCGTGTGAAACACACCCAAAAACTCCACCCGGTGCCAAAAAAAGTGCACACACATAAAGATTTACACAAAACGTGCAACGGGTGTTACACGATCCTCCCTAGGAAGGACCTTACCCTGACCCCCCGGGGCGTTAGGCTCCAGACAGGGACTGAGGTACTCACAAGGTCCATCTGGCCGAAACCAGACGGACCCCTTTCTCTGGAGGGTCTGCCGAAACAACAGACCCATCCAAGTACTCGGTGGGGCTCCCCCGAAGGGAGACCCCATGAGAGAGGGCAAACTAAGCCAGAAGGCCATGTGCACCCCCCTCACAAGACTTTCTGGGTAAGCCAGAGGACCCACACCCTACTAATCACACAGTGACAAAACAGTGTAACATCAAACAAAAAAATACAAAAAAGTGACAAACAGGGGGGTAAAATAAATAGAAACTGGGGAGAAGGAAGGTGGGAGAAGTGAAAATGGCCATTGTGCAATACAATGGCCGGCCCTTTGGCCAGGAATCAAAAAATCCTCTGGTCCTAGCCAAAAGGCTTGGCCCTAGAGGCAGATGCGAAAAAAGTGTGTATGTGAAGTGACCATGGTGCCAAAACTCAAAGTGCCCCTCAACACTTGTGAAAGTTATGGCACCCCTGGACTACCACTCCAGGGGCACATTCACCACAGGCTTTTCTCTCAACCCTGACCAACAGCCCGGACAATGCAGCCCCCACCCCAACCAGTAAGGAACTGGAGCTCTGAGAGCTTAGTGAGAGCCCCGGTGATAGGCTCCACCATCACTCCTACCTAATTACACTCGGCAAAATACTAACTGCTCCTCCAGGAGGAAAGGGGGAGCCAGTGTTCTTTCCCGAAAAACTGACCGGGGCAAGGACTACACCAATCTACACCAATCTAGGCCAGAAGGCCAGGGACCCGACCCTTCGGCCAGACCCAGTGGTTCTCCATCCTCACCAGGAGGCTTCCCTTTCGGCTTTCTCTAAAGGCGGCCTAATAACGTCCCTCCATCCGAGAAGTACGGTTTCAGTCCACCCTGATACTAAACGCCCAGGTTGCAATTACGCCAAGTAGGTTTTGTATAGCTGCCGCCACCCCTAATCCACTGCCGTGGATCAGGGACGGTTAGCACGGCGCCATCTCTTGGCAATGTAATGGTCGTTTAACCACAAAGGGGTTAATATGGATTCTACTACTGTTCCGAATTGTAAAGTTTAGATAACATTGCATGCAAGTTTTGAAAAGCAAAGACTGACACATCCGTGCAGATCCGTTGCTTCCGATTCTAATGATTTATTCTAGGCAGTACTCAGCTTTTACACACAGCATGATACGTCACTATTATGTTAATTGTGACACTAATAAACACATCTCATTGGCTACAATACAAAAGGAGTACAGAAACGTGATGATTAAGCTGGGCTGTCCTCTGGTCCTATCTTCATATCCGCATTCCAAAGGTGTGTGGGAGAAGGGGGTCTCAGCCATCTTCTGTCTTCTCCAGTCTTTTCGATGGGAGGGGTTGTTATTATGAACTGATTTTGAGTAAGGAAATATTACAGCAGTGGTGTACATGAGAAAGCAATATAGACTTTATAGTATAGTAAAGATGCATAGAGAATAGACATTTTCTAGTTTAACATTATGCTCATCACATTCCTTCACAGACCCCACTAAAATGGCTATTTTCTATCTGTCCCTCAAACTAAAGAACCTGACCACCACCTGGACCATTCTCCAGGACCTTTTTCCAGGCTAAGTATAGAGAAGGGCAGTAACTAGTTCACTACCCCCCTCGACGAAGCCGGGAAGGACAGTCAGGCGGTTCCCTATTCTATCCCTATATCCCTATAGGACAGTGAAATTATGGACGGGGAGTGACTGTAAAGGAGTGAAAGGTTTATCCTCTTCCTTCATAAGTGGATCCTCTTCTTCTTGGTGGAGAAATGTAGGTGTACTGTTATCTACAGCCTTGCTCATTAACTTCTTTACAAAAGGCAGAATACAGCATACAACCAGGGCTAAAAGAACTAGGATTATTAATACTGTAACCCCTATCTGGGCGAGCATCTTTTGCCACCCACCCATCCAGCTGAAATATTGATCCCACGGGTCTGTAATACCTGAGTTCTTCTTCAACTCTAATGACAGATCTTCTAATTTCTTTATAGCTAGAGTAACCTTACCATTTGGGCCAGTATTGTCAGGAATGTAGGTGCAACAGGTTCCCGTTTTCTTTATCATCTTACAGACACCTCCTTTCTCAGCTAACACCATGTCTAAGGCCATCCGGTTTTCAAATGTCATATAAGAAGAGGGGGCTAACTGGTCAGCAATTCCCTGGAGGGCATCTCTAGTGTAATTTACAAATCTCTGTTGGTTGTAGTATATGTAATTAATCCAATCTACATTCTTGTTGACGGTTAATATGGGGATCAAAGACTCAAAACCAGCTTTTACCTGATCCCTGGCCTTGAATTGATCAGGGACCCCCCTTGGGACCCCTATGGCATCTATGTACACATGAGGGTCAAAGCTTCCGGAGGGAGCTGCTCGCTTCCTCCTGTAACTGGGTGTGTCACAGTATAAGTTACATTGCCAGGGAACTGGAGGACAGGAGACTATGTTATAGTAATCAAAGATAAAGGTGGCCACACGTGTGTTTGAAGAGTTATACTAGAATGTGGTGAATAACTTGTCATTTTGTGTAATGGCTACCTGCTGAGCCCCCACTAACCCCAACAGGAAAAGGATATACAACACCATCATTGTGGTGTTGTCAGGATCTTGTCTTCAGGAGATTGAGCTTTCTTGCAGTGGGAGGCTAGTATCCAGGTGCTTTTCCCTTCTAGCTGTACTGATGTAGCTGTGGTCAGCAAAACTTGAAATGGACCATCATATCTTGGCTCAAGGAAGTGCTTCCTCACAAACTTCTTTACTAGCACCCAATCTCCTGGCAGTAGTTGGTGTGTTCCTGTATCTACTTTAGGATCTGGAATGGAAGAAAACACTCGAGAATGGATATTAGTTAATGCTCTAGACCAGTGGTCATCAACCCCCGGTCAGCGGCCCAAAGCCGGGCCGTACCGCCTCTCTAGCCGGGCCGCAACGTGAATGACACTGTCCGTGCCGTACCGCCGCTATAGCCAGGCCACAGAGGAGACCATCAGCGATGCAGATGTCCGAGCAGAGAGATGACACCATCTCTCTGCGCTACGCAGAGGCGCGCCGCTGTCCCGCCCTAACATACGGCGCTGCAAGGCTACGCTACACAGAGGCGCAGCCGGCCAATGAGAGAGAGAGAGAATGACGTCATCTCTCCGCCCACCCTCGCTATGTACCAGCTCAATACATTCCCGCAATCTCCAACGGCTCCCCCTGACTTTCCCGTGCTGAGACTGTAAGTACAGTGGGCACTGCAGAGGGACTTTTTATACTGGGACATTTAATGATTTTTGTATACTGGGACATTTAATGATTTTTGTATACTGGGTATACTGGGACATTTAATGATTTTTGTATACTGGGACATTTAATGATTTTTTTTTATACTGGGACATTTAATAATATTTTTACACTGGGACATTTAGGGCCGGTTCACACTGCAGCGATGTCAGAGTTCGGATGTGATTCGCACCACACCGCACTGCAGTGCACATCACATGCGATCTCTGTGCGATTTTAGCCATACAAATCGTATGGCTGAATTTGCATCAAACTCACACAGGACCCTTTTTTTTGTCCGCAGCAGAATCGGATCGCATGGGTGTTCACACCCATGCGATCCGATTCCTGTCAGAGTTTGCAGATCGCACTGAGATATACGAACTGATTTGGGGATGTCGTTAACTTTTAACTGACACTCCCAGCAGTTCGCATAGGGCAATGTGAACTGCCACCAGAAAACCTGCAATGCGGGAACCCGCAGTGGATTCGCAGGGTTCCCGCAACGCAGCAGTGTGAACCGACCCACACGTCGTGATTCCTCCCCCCTTCCTACCGGGCCTTGGGAAAATATTCTTCCACAAAACCGGTCCTTGGTGCCAAAAAGGTTGGGGACCGCTGCTCTAGACAAACGTGTGACATAGCTAGTTAACACATCAGATTGTAACTGCAACTACTGTGGGAACTAACAGCCAGGTCTGGGGGCTGAACCAAACAAAATTTCATAAGGGGACAGAGCATGTTTTCCTAGAGTCCCATTCATCCTTTCTACCTTCCCGCTGCTTTGATGGTGGTATGGGGTGTGTAGAGCTAACTGAACTCCCAGTGCTGCCCAAATCTGTTTTGTAAATGTTGCTGTGAAGGCTGGGCCCTGATCGCTCTCTATCACCTCTGGAACCCCAAATCTACATACTAGCTCGCTCAATAGTTTCTTAGCCGTGGTCTTGGCTGTCATGTTTGTAACAGCGTAGGCTTCTGGCCAGCCGGGGAACATGTCCACCATCACTAGGGCATATTCATATCGGCCACTTTTTGGCATCTGTATATGATCAATCTGTATCCTCTGGAACGGATAGAGGGGTTTCGCCAAATGCTTCTGCAGTGTCTTCTCTGTTCTCCCCGGGTTGCATTTTGCACATACTGCACGTGAGGTGCAGTAATTTCTGGTTAGGGGGGTTATCCCTGGGGCCCAGTAATACTTGCTGATCAGTGAATTCATTAACTTCTTAGAGAGATGTGCAGGTCCATGTGCCCATTGGACAACTGCTGGATACATATATTTTGGTAAACAGGTTTTCCCTCTCATCAGATATAGATCTCCATCGTATTCTGCTCCTTTATCGATCCATTCCGAATGTTCTTCTGAGTGAGCTGCATATTGCATAGAGGCTAGGTATTGCCTGTCAGATGGCACATGGACCGCCACAGGCATCTGCGCTAAAGATTCACTCTCCTCTTCGGCCATTTTAGCCGTTTTCCGTTGGTCTTTCGCTGCTTCTTTGGCAGCTATATCCACCAAGTGATTCCCTCTGGCTTCTTGAGAATTCAGTTTGCCATGTGCTTTAACCTTCAAGACAGCCACTTTGTCAGGCAGGAGTAGTGCATCCATTAACTTCTTGATGGCTGTGCCGTGTTTCACCGGCGTTCCGGCCGCTGTCAGAAATCCTCTAGCCCTCCAGATGACACCAAAGTCATGAGCCACTTCCAGGGCGTACCTTGAGTCTGTGTAAATGTTGGCTCTTTTACCTTCTGCTATCTTACATGCTGTAGTGAGGGCTTAGAGCTCCGCTTCCTGAGCAGATACAGTTGGTGGTAATGCTCCTGCTTGAAGAAGTTCAAATTCAGAGGTCACAGCATAACCTGTGTGGTACTTGCCTCCTTCATCTGCATATCTGGAGCCATCCACAGAAAGTGTGTAGTCAGGGTTTTCCAGAGGAGTTTCACTCACTGTAGGTAAGTGTGTGGTTTCCATGCGCATCATTTCAAGGCAGTCATGTGGAGCAGTACAGGGGTCTTTTTTTTCACCATCTCCTTCTTCTTCTAGCCCCCCCTCAAAAAACGGCAGATGTGTGGCCGGGTTGAGAGTGAGACACCTTTTGGAGGGTCACATTTTCTGGAAGGAGGAGGGAGATATGTAACCGAAGATGTCTGGCGGTGGACAGGTGGCTGATTCAGGATGGCAGCAATGTCATGTGGTGCCAAAAGAAGCAGTGTGCTAGAACGAGGTCAGAACTTTTGTCCAGCAGTGCTTGGGCAGCAAAGACAGCTCTTAAACAGGAAGGGCCACCCCTAGCCACGGGGTCTAAACGGCATGAATAGTACCCAATGGGTCTAGTTTGGCCTCCATGTGATTGAGCTAGGACCCCTGTGGCATGGCCAGTTCTTTCCGGCACAAAAAGTTTAAAGGGTATTCCATAATCTGGGAGGCCCAAAGCAGGAGCCGTGGATATTGCTTGCTTCAGCAGAAAGAAATTGTCCAGGGCCTCGCTTGACAGGGTAAATGGTACAGACTTGAGAGCATCATAGATCAGTTGCATGAGGATCGATGCATCAGGGATCCACGCGTGCAGTAAGCCAGGTCCACTACAGTGAAGTACTCAGCCGTTGGAGGTATACCTGATAATAAGGTATGTGGATTTGGCACAATTGGGGTGTCCAACACTGTGGCTTCGTTAACTGCTCGGAGGTCTTGGACCATTCTGTATTTTTCTGTTTCTCCTCTTGGGGTCCGTTTCTTCACTGGGAACAAGGGTGTATTGCATTCCGAAGTACAGGGTATCAGAGCTCCATTGGACACAAGTGTCTCGACCTGTCTTGAGATAGCTGCGGATTGAGCAGGCTTCAAGGGGTATTGTGGTTTCCGGGGAAATGATGCTCCCTCTTTGAGCTTGACTAAAACTGGTGGCACTTTCAGGTGACCGATGTCTTCCGGTCCCGTGGACCATAGGCATGCAGGAATTCTGTCAAGTACTTCTTGCAGAATGTAACTTGGAGTTATCGCTTCATGAAGTATCATCATGAGAGGCAGAGAACACAAAGCAGATGAGTCTTCCAAGGATAGGGGAGTATGTAGCTTCACTCCTCCTTCAGGCGTGAAAATGATTGAGGCCTGTAGTCTGGACAGCACATCAGCTCCAAGCAAATTAATGGGACATGTAGAGGACACTGCCATAAGGGGTGACAGGGGTTTGCCCATTGCCTAGCGAGAGTTGGGGTGTGGTAGTTTTGGTTGATATCCACGTTGCCCTCCACGGGGGTCCCTGTCTTGTCTGGGATGTCTTGGGGCTTTACATTCTCTTCTGTAGTGACCCAGTGTCCCACGGTTGTAGCAGGTGATCCTTTCCCTAATATTGGGCAGTGGAGGTGGACGAGTGTAGGTGGAATCGTCATCATGAGCTACCATGAGGGGCGTTGGTTTTTTCACTTTTTGGTTGTCTATACCCCTGGCCACCAGCAGTAGATCGGACATTTTCATAGAGCGGTATTCGGAGCGAGCCACCATCAGGCCTTTTCTGATATCTTCTCTGAGCCCTGAGACAAAAGCAGTTAATAACATATGTGTGTGTGCCTTTTCATAGTGAGAGAAGCCCAGATTCTCAAAGGCCTGGGTGAGTCTGGCATGATACTTCTCCACAGACTCCCCTTTATCTTGGATTGTGGTAGTCCAATCCGCCAGTTTCTCCTTTGCCCATTCGTGGAGTTGGGCGCAAAACTCCACACCCGAGGAATGGGAAGTGGCACTTGTCAAGCAGGCACCATTGAAGGCCGCCTGCATGTCCTGCTTGCTTGTGATGTGGTAAAAGCGACATACATCACCGGTGCCCCCTTCTGGCAACTGAGTAGTTGTTGTTGTTGGGGCGGGGGCTGACGAGGGGTACTGTTCTTTATGGTTGCCAGCATACGTTCGAGATTCATTTGGAACTGTGAGTCTGGAGCTGAATTGGGGGTTAAATCAGCGGGTGGCCTTGCCGCCTGTTGTAGATCTTCCCACTCAGACGCTTCTTCATCATTAATATATGGCACTTCCGTATTGGGGAAGACAGGAGTGTGGTAGGAACCATCCTGGTTTAAAACAGGGAGAACTGGGTAGAGGCCTTGGTTGGGCCTTCCGGTGTACCAAGATGGCCACTTGCAGGAAGTGCACTGGGCTGGGCAGGAAGTGAGGGCATGGGTGCACTAAGATGGCTGCGGGGAGGAAGTGCACTGGGCTGGGCAGGAAGTGAGGGCATGGGTGCACTAAGATGGCTGCCGGGAGGAAGTGCACTGGGCTGGGATTGAGGCAGGGCCTGGCAGGGATGATCCTCCCCTCCTCTTGACCAAATCCCGTGGGGGGGGGGGTTGTAAACATCAGGTTTGTGGTAAACATATGCAAAACAATCTCCATCTGTCTTCAACTCCTCCTCTATCCATCCTTCGGCATGTAAAGCTTTGGCAACTTTGAACCAAAATTCCGCTACATCCAGTAAGCTGTTATCAGACAGAATGCCTCTTTGTTCTCTTATCAACAAACACCAAGTCTCAGCTGTAACCTAGCGACCTTATCTTTCAAGTCACATACCTTTGCTATTCTAGTGAACATTTTAACTGTTTGAGAACCTGCTCTCCTCTTTACAATATCACATGCTAGCATGCCCTTGTCTGGCTTAGTAACTTTGTGACCCATCTTGCCCCCCTTCTTCTGGTGCACCTAGCTCGTGTCCAAGCTGGCTCACTCTCCCCTGCTCCTGAGGTGTATATCCCTCCTCTACTGCTTTCTGTTCTATTTCTTCAAGGGACTGCCCAAACCCCCCTCTCACTGGGTAATGAACGTTTAATCTCAAAACTAACACATCAGGGGTGAAGGGGAACAGCGGGTTGTGACCCAATTGTTCCTTCAGGTAGCCGCCTTCTTCACCAGTCCCCAACCCCGGTGATTTATGCCAAACAGTAATCCACAAACACACTGAGAACAGGACATCACACCTGCAGCCCCTTGGCTAGTGATGAGCCGAACACCCCCGGGTTCGGTTCGCACCAGAACCCGCGAACGGACCGAATGTTTGCACGAACATTAGAACCCTATTAAATACAATGGATGCGAACGTTCGGATTCTAAAGTGCTAATTATAACGACTATTATCCATGTTATTGTCCTAAACAGAGTTTGGGAACCCGGGTTCTGCACCAGGGGACATGTATCAATGCAAAAATAAGTTTTAAAAACGGACGTTTTCCGGGAGCAGTCATTTTAATGATGCATGAAGTGAAAAAAAAAAAGTCAAATATTCCTTTAAATATTGTACCTGGGGGGTGTCTAAAGTATGCCTGTGAAGTGCCACGTGTTTCCCGTGTTTAGAACTGTCCCTGCACAAAATTACATTTCTAAAGGAAAAAAAAGCCATTTAAAACTGCTTGCGGCTTTAATGTAATGTCTGGTCCCGGTAATATGGATGAAAATCTTTAAGAAAAATGGCATAGCTACCCCATCACCCCCCCCCCCCCCACCCCAGCCCATTACCAGCCCCTTTGGGTCTTGTATGGATATTAAGGGGAACCCCGCACACAAAATAAAAAAGGCCCTATATACTCTGAACAGCCGTATACAGGCGGTGCATACAAGACAGGGACTGTAGGTTTGTTCTTATGTTGAATCTGTTTGTAATTTTGAACAGCTACATTGTTTAAGTGTAGCTCCAGCCCAAATACCTATTTTTAAGCTTTTTGGAAAACATAGGGAAGGGTTATCACCCCTGTAACATTTGTTTTGCTGTCTGTGCCCCTGTTCAGAACATTTCACCTCACTTTGCGTCCCAATGACAACTGATTTTGAAATGTGGTGTTTTTATTGAAACAAGGATTGGTGATAAAGCATCAGTAGAGAGGAGACACCTTTCTCCCATATTAATTCTTACAGGAGAGAATTTTCCTTCCAAGGGGTAGATTTCCTCTCACTTCCTGTTGTCTTCTTCCGTTTGCAAGTAGTAGTCGTTTGTAAGTTGGATGTTTGAAAGTAGGGACCTGCCGTATATACTCTGCAGAAATTGGCCCCTTAGGTGTTGGTGTTGGCACAACACTGTAAGCACTCACAGTTACTCTTGGTGGGTGCTGGAACGCCCTGCTGTCAACTATTATATCAGGAATTGTAATAACATATAATTGTTGAACAGTGGTAGTAAAAATTGGGCCTTTGATGGTGGTGCTGGTGCCACAACACTGTAAGGCCTGACAGTTACTCTTGGTGGGCGCAGCAATGGGCCCTGCTGTGAATTATTAGATCAATAATTATAATTGCATGCCCCTGTTGAACAGGGGCTGAAAAATTGGGCCTTTGGTGGTGGTGGTGGTGGTGGTGTTGACACAACACTGTAAGGCCTGACAGTTACTCTTGGTGGGCGCAGCAATGGGCCCTGCTGTGAATTATTAGATCAATAATTATAATTGCATGCCCCTGTTGAACAGGGGCTGAAAAATTGGGCCTTTGGTGGTGGTGGTGGTGGTGGTAGTGTTGACACAACACTGTAAGGCCTGACAGTTACTCTTGGTGGGCGCAGCAATGGGCCCTGCTGTGAATTATTAGATCAATAATTATAATTGCATGCCCCTGTTGAACAGGGGCTGAAAAATTGGGCCTTTGGTGGTGGTGGTGGTGGTGTTGACACAACACTGTAAGGCCTGACAGTTACTCTTGGTGGGCGCAACAATGGGCCCTGCTGTGAATTATTAGATCAATAATTATAATTGCATGCCCCTGTTGAACAGGGGCTGAAAAATTCGGCCTTTGGTGGTGGTGGTGGTGGTGGTGGTGTTGACACAACACTGTAAGGCCTGACAGTTACTCTTGGTGGGCGCAGCAATGGGCCCTGCTGTGAATTATTAGATCAATAATTATAATTGCATGCCCCTGTTGAACAGGGGCTGAAAAATTGGGCCTTAGGCACTGGTGGCACAACACTGCAACCCCTCACAGATACTGTACTTGGAGCACAGCAATGAGGCCTGTTGCAAAGTATTGCATCAAAAATTGTAATTACACGCCCCTGTTAAACAGGGGCTGAAAAATTGGGCCTTAGCCACTGGTGGCGGCACCCATAAACCAAAATGATCTTCCAAGCTATCATCATTAATCGGATCATTGAGGAGGAGGAGGAGGAGGATAGCTAGTCAACATAACAGCACAGGAACTCAGCATCAGCATCAGTCTTGAAGGGATGTGACATTTTAAAATCAATTAGTCTGTTATATCAGCATCAGGTGTGTGGTAGCTGGTGGTGATCCAAGACTGGTTCATCTTGATGAAAGTCAGTCGATCAACCGAGTCGGTGGACAGGCGCACCCTGTGATCCGTGACAAATCCTCCAGCAGCACTGAATGTGCGTTCTGAAAGAACGCTGGATGCAGGACAGGCCAGTAGCTCAATTGCATACTGTGCAAGCTCTGGCCAGTGATCCATCCTCAAGACCCAGTAAGCCAGAGGATTTTCGGTGGGGAAGGTGTCCAAGTCTGACCTTGCCCCTAGGTATTCCTGCACCATGTATATCAGACGCTGGCGATGGTTGCTGGAAACGATCATACTTTGGGGCTGCGGACTAAAGAATTGTCTGAACGCATCGGTCAGACGGCCACCTTCCCCACCGCTCCTTCTTTGACTGCCCGAAGCCTCAGCAACTCGTTGTCCAGGACCAGGAGTTTGTTACCTCCCAGTCTCTGGGAACGCGTTGCACAGACCTTTCTGCAAGGCCTCCCGGAGTTGTCTCATCCTCTGCTCCCTCTGCGACGGTAACATAAGGTCCGCAACCTTACCCTTGTACCGTGGATCAAGGAGAGTGGCCAGCCAGTAATGGTCCCTCTCCTTGATCCGAAGAATACGAGGATCCTTCCGCAGACTTTGCAGGATCAGGGAGGCCATGCAGCGTAGGTTAGCTGAGGCATTCAGTCCGGAGTCCTCTGGGTCACTAAGGACGACATGATCCGCAGCCACCTCCTCCCAGCCACGTACAAGTCCACTGGTTTCTTGGGACTGTAAATCATCCCTAAAAGACTGCTGCTGATGATGCTGAGTGCCAGCCTCCACCTCCATGCTGACACAATCCTCCTCCTCCTCCTCCTCCTCTTCCTGTGCGATGGGTGGGACAGAAGGAAAACTGTCAGGGTAAAGGGGGCCTTGAGAGGCAAGGAAGTCCTCCTCTTCCTGCCTCTGTTCTGCCTCAAGTGCCCTGTCCATTATTCCACGCAGCGTGTGCTCCAACAGGTGGACAAGAGGTACAGTGTCACTGATGCATGCACTGTCACTGCTCACCATCCTCGTGGCCTCCTCAAATGGTGCCAGGACAGTGCATGCATCCCTGATCATGCCCCACTGGCGTGGTGAAAAAAACCCGAGCTCCCTTGACCCTGTCCTGGTGCCGTAGTCGCACAGGTACTCATTGATGGCCCTCTGCTGCGTGTGCAGCCGCTGCAGCATGGCCAACGTTGAGTTCCACCTGGTGGGCATGTCACATATAAGGCGGTTCTTGGGCAGGTTCAACTCCTTTTGCAGCTCAGCCAGGCGAGCACTGGCATTATAAGATCTGCGGAAATGAACACAGACTTTCCTGGCCTGCCTCAGGACATCCTGTAAGCCCGGGTACCTGCCCAAGAACTGCTGCACCACCAGGTTAAGGACGTGAGCCATACAGGGCACATGGGTCAGTTGTCCCTGTCGGAGGGCGGAGAGGAGGTTGGTGCCATTGTCGCAAACCACCATTCCTGGCTTAAGCTGGCGTGGCGTCAACCACCTCTCGGCCTGCCCCTGCAGAGCAGACAGGACCTCTGCCCCAGTGTGGCTCCTGTCCCCCAAACACACCAGCGCAAGCACGGCATGGCATCTTTTTGCCTGCGTACTTGCGTAGCCCCTTGAACGCCTACGGAGCACCGCTGGTTCCGAGGACAAACCACAGGAAGAGGCCATGGAGGAAGAAGAAGAGGAAGGGGTGGAGGAGAGAGGTGTGTCACAACCAGTAGTAGCATTTTGGAGGCGTGGCGGTGGAACAACCTCCAACACTACTGCACCTTGTCCTGCATCCTTCCAAGCTGCCAAAAGAGTGAACCAATGGGCCGTGAAAGAAAGGTAACGTCCCTGTCCATGCCTGCTGGACCATGAGTCAGCGGTAATATGCACCTTACCGCTGACCGCCCTGTCCAGCGAGGCCAAGACATTGCCTTCCACATGCCTGTAGAGAGCCGGAATCGCCTTCCGTGAGAAAAAGTGGCGTTTGGGAACCTGCCACTGAGGAACCGCACATTGCACAAACTCACGGAAGGGGGCCGAGTCTACCAACTGAAAAGGCAGCAGTTGAAGCGCTAGCAATTTAACCAAGCTAGCATTCAACCGCTGGGCATGTGGATGGCTGGGAGTGAACTTCTTTCGACGGTCCAGCAGCTGGGGCAGGGAAATTTGCCTGCTAGAATCGGACGTCGGTGTACTGCTAGCAGAGTGCCCGCAAGTATTTGGCTGTGACACACCTAATTCTACACCTTCATTCCTCTCAGAGCAGGTTTCAGAGAGGACTGAAGGTATAGTGGGGTTGGAGATCCCAGCTGATGCGGTGCAAGAAGAGGTCAGCTTTGTTCTTTGGTGTGGGTCTTTAAGGTAGGCTTGCCAACGAGCTGCATGGCAGGTCAACATATGTCTGATCAAGCATGTGGTGCCCAAGCGGCTGATGTTTTGGCCACGCGATATACGCTTGAGACATATGTTCCAAACAGCAGCTCTGCGATCTGATGCACTCGCCTCAAAAAAGGCCCACACCAAAGAACTTTTTGAATGACGGGCAGAGGCAGCGCCCTGCACAGGCGGAGCTCTGCGGTGTGATTTTGTCGGTGTGCTGCCCATACGCTGGCCACCCACGGGCATCCTGCCTCGTTGGAGATGTGCCTCCTCCTCATCCTCCTCCTCCTCCTCCTCTCTCCTATTAGGCACCCACGTGGAGTCAGTGACCTCATCATCCCCTCCCTCCTCATCACTGGAGCCAATCTGGCAGTATGCTGCAGCTGCTGGAGCATGATTGCCAGATTGGTGTCCTTCTTGAGCATCTCCTCTCTCTGCTCTCACGCTACTGCCTTCCTCTATCTGGGTATCATCATCAGATCCTTCGAAACGCTGGGCATCCTCCTGGAGCATGTACCCAACACTGTGCTTAAACAGTTCGGGGGACTCCTCAGGAGGAGGACATGGTGGGTCTAGGGAAGGATTGACTAATGAAGATAATGATACCAGAGAAGAGGACGCTTTGGCAGCTGCTTTGCCAGTACCCTGAGCCTGGGTGAGAGAGGATGAGGAGGATGAGGTGGGCTTGGTCATCCACTCTACCAAGTCTTCGGCATGATGTGGCTCAACATGTCCAGCTGCCGAAAAGAAGGACAAGCGTGTTCCATGGCCATGTGCTGATGACAATGCACCGCGTCCACGACCAGCACTGTTGCCCCCAGACACAGAGCCTGCTTCCCCTCTTTTTTTGCCTCCTGACTGTCTGCCTCTCCTTGTTTGCCTTCCAGACATTTTAATGGATGGCCTGCAGGGAGATGGGAAAAACAGCAATAAGGGCTACCTTCAGGTGTATACTGTGCAGGAGGCTTAGCAACAATGACACTGACACTGTCCCCTGCCTATCCTTCTCTGTCCCTAAACACAAGGATTTGCAATATGCTTCAGCAAGATTGGTTTAGCACAGAATAGCACACTGTCAGTTTCACTCACTGTCCTACTCTGTCCCTACAAACTAGATTTAGCACAGAATAGCACACTGAGAGTTTCCACGAGTGTCCTTCTCTGTCCCTAAACTCAAGGATTTCAAATATGGAACAGCAAAATTGGTTTAGAACAGAATAGCACACTGTCAGTTTCACTCACTGTACCTCTCTGTCCCTAAACTCAAGGATTTCAAATATGGAACAGCAAAATTGGTTTAGAACAGAATAGCACACTGACACTTTCCCTCACTGTCCTACTCTGTCCCTCCCTACAAACAAGATTTAGCACAGAATAGCACACTTATAGTTTACACGAGTGTCCTTCTCTGTCCCTAAACTCAAGGATTTCAAATATGGAACAGCAAAATTGGTTTAGAACAGAATAGCACACTGACACTTTCCCTCACTGTACCTCTCTGTCCCTACAAACAAGGTTTAGCACAGAATAACACACTGACACTCTCCCTACCTATCCTTATTTGTCCCTAAACACAAGGAATCCAGGATTAGTAAAGGAAAAAAAATGACACTGTCCCTGCCTATGCTTCTCTTTCCCTGCTCCGGAACACACTACACAAGGCCGCCGCGCTGGCGGCCTTTTATAGTGTGGGGCGTGTACTAAACCCCCTCAGCAATAATTGGCCACAGGCATCCTGCCTGTGGCCAATCATTGCTCTCCTCGCTGCCGGCGCTGTGATTGGCCAAGCATGCGGGGTCACAGTGCATGCTTGGCCAATCACAGCGCCTGGATGACACTGCGATGGCGTAGTGCATTGTGGGCCGTTCGCGTCACTCGAATTTGGCGCGAACGGCCCAAATCGTTCGATCTTCATCGAACAGCCGATGTTCGAGTCGAACGTATGTTCGACTCGAACACGAAGCTCATCCCTACCCTTGGCATCGCAAAACCTTAGCAGCTGAACGCTCTCAGGTTAACCATTTCTGCAGGTGTAGCTCACCTGTACCAGAACATGGTACACAACCCCTGAGTGACCTTTGTTGCAAACCTCACCGTCCTTTAGAGGGGCAGGCAGCTCACCTCTGGACACGACCCGTCTCAGCGGCAAACAGCTCACCTGAGTCAGGGTACTCTATTGCAACAAATTTTCAGTCTACCAAGGAGCTGCCATGCCCAGGACAACAGACACTGAACAAATACAAACACCAAACAAATACAGTTAGTGGAGATCCAATAGCAGGTTCGTTAAAACAGCCCCAGGCGAGATATACAAAGTACCTGCCTCTTAGTTTGCCTCTAGAAGCCGACAAAGCCAGCCGCCAACCCAGACAGAACGAATTTGTACAGTGGTAAGTATATAAGTACTCACCGTACCCCAGGGGTGCGCAAGTCCCTGTTTTCGGTCAGTACCGATTGGCAACTCAGCCCTTAGATTGCGGTCTTCCTTCGGTCAAAAACCTGGAGCCCCTACGTTGGGCGTCATTTGTAATGGTCGTTTAACCACAAAGGGGTTAATATGGATTCTACTACTGTTCCGAATTGTAAAGTTTAGATAACATTGCATGCAAGTTTTGAAAAGCAAAGACTGACACATCCGTGCAGATCTGTTGCTTCCGTATCTAATGATTTATTCTAGGCAGTACTAAGCTTTTACACACAGCATGATACGTCACTATTATGTTAATTGTGACACTAATAAACACATCTCATTGGCTACAATACAAAAGGAGTACAGAAACGTGATGATTAAGCTGGGCTGTCCTCTGGTCCTATCTTCATATCCGCATTCCAAAGGTGTGTGGGAGAAGGGGGTCTCAGCCATCTTCTGCCTTCTCCAGTCTTTTCGATGGGAGGGGTTGTTATTATAAACTGATTTTGAGTAAGGAAATATTACAGCAGTGGTGTACATGAGAAAGCAATATAGACTTTATAGTATAGTAAAGATGCATAGAGAATAGACATTTTCTAGTTTAACATTATGCTCATCACATTCCTTCACAGCAACTGATAAGAACAGATACTACACTTAATCTTAGCCAAAAGGCCGAGAAGCGACAGATGTTACCATTGAGATTTATGGGACCAAAAATGTCTGGATATGCTAAAAAAAAAAAAGAAGCTCATGTACATTTTTTGAGCATAGAGGGTAGAGCTTATGGCGACTTTGCGTACAAGTCAGGTGTAGGGAAATGTGGAAAAGCACTCAAGTGTGAATGGGGGCTTAGTATTCACTTTTAAGCTAGTATGATTAATTGTATATTGGAAGGTCATTTTGTATGAATAGTTTGATAATGACAGTAAGTAAATATTCAAATAAATAGTAAATCCCCTCATTTAAAGTGGTTTTATTTTCCAAAAAGGAAAATCCTTGGAAGAGTTGTATTCTTTCTCAAGTGTCCCCATATCGGGGTCATGTTTGCACAATCACTATTATTGCCATTGCAGAAATGTACCAGATGTCTGGAAGTGGACCAGCGGAGAATTCCAGGAATATCTAAACTGAGGTGTATTTAAGAAAACAAACTTTCCTTGGAGAGAGTTTATTATCAGACAGTACAAGCTTTTTTAGTAAGGCAATGCAAAATGAAATGGTGTTATGTAAAATACGGTACCATGTACGTTCTCATATCTCCTATCCTGACCTCATTCATGTCAGCATCAGGGAACAACATCAGGACACTGGGAGTAGGCAAAACCCCTGTATGTTGTCACAGCAGAGAACCTTTGGTATGAAAGATTTTAAGAAGGCAGTACATGAATTGTCCTTATCCATGCCACCTCTTTTGGTTATAAAAATATCTAACTTGTGAAAATGTAATAAAACAACCCATAGCCTAAAAGTGGTTGTAAACCCTCACATATACCTAGTGAAATGACTGGCCTTAGGTGATACACAGAGATTAAACAAATCCTCCTACATAAGATGTACCTGTTTATTTTCAAGCTGTATTTCCCCTCCTTCCATTCAAAGTGCAGAATTTACACAGTATCTCTCAGCTCTGAAAAGCAGGGGGCGGAGAGCCAAAGTTACATTGGTGAGAAGAGCTCTAAGAGCTGATTGGAGGGAAGGGAAGGGAAACCCCTCCCTTCACACAGCTCATAGGAAAAGAGCTGAGGTTGCCAATCAGCTGGAGGACCCTCCCCTTTCACCATTTTTACCTTTGGTGTCAGGAAAAAAACGTGCATGCTCAGAAGCAAGTTATGAGACGGGAGCACTCGTTCTGGTAAAACTAGCGTTCGTAATGGAGATAGCACATTCGTCACGCTGTAACGGACTGAAAAGCACGAGGCAGAAAAGCACGAATCGTCTCTCACCAAACTTTACTAACACGAGATCAGCAAAAGCAGCCCAAAGGGTGGTGCCATCCGAATGGAACTTCCCCTTTATAGTGCCGTCGTACGTGTTGTCGTACGTGTTGTACGTCACCGCGCTTTGCTCAAGCATTTTTTATCACGATAGTGGGTAGGCAAGGCAGGCTTGAGAAGAATCACATCGAGAAAAACGTTGTTTTTTTCAATGACATTAAAAACGGCCATGTGTACGCGGCATTAGTGCTCTAGATTGAGACAAGTGCACACTATGGAGGGATTTTCTTTGTTCATATTTCATGTCTGAGGTTTACAACCACTTTAAGATGGTAGTAATTTGTGCAGGCCAACTATTATCCTTCCCTCCATGCTATTTGAAATTTTCAAAATGACTGAGCACCGTTCTAAAGCTTCAAGATTAAATTTTTCTTTAGTTCCATTGCTAAAAGCTGAATAATTGCCATTGAATACTGCATTTTACCTGTCATCACTGATTTTGTGCTGCCATAAATAATAAGCTCAGTTGCGTGTTTACAAGTTATACTGTCCTCAACTTTTCTTTTCAACACGTATCCTGATAAACCAAAGCTTTTTTTTATTATATCTTTTCCAGAAAAGCACATCATGTCTCTTTTTATCAGTTTTTCCCTTTCTGCCCATGTTTACAGCACTGCACCATTAATCATTTTACTGTCTGCAAGAATAGAAAGTTTGTGATAGTCTTCAGAACAACTGGGTCATAGGTTCTGCAATGTGCGGGTGGTTGCTTGAAAATGGAATGTTTCCCTTACTTAAGCCATAGATAAATCTATACAGAAAAGCCAAGCATTCTCTGCTTTCCAAAACACATGCACAAACACACAGAATGGCCTTTAATTATCTGAAGAAGCCCAGACAGTATTTTCCAGCAAACCACGTAAATGTTAAGGATTAATCTTGCAAGCGCGCATTTCGCCCTCTAGTGGCTGATGTGGACAAATACTGGTCTGACCTGCACCAAAATACACAATTTTTGGTTCGTCAGTTGTTGCGAGTAGTGCAGATACAACACGATTGACAGATTTCAGATGACATTTTTTTGTGTTTGTTTCTAAACGAGACACAATTTGATTCCTATCCTCCAGTTATAAAGTATGTTGAAACATTCAAAATGGCCCTGATCACCATTTTTGTAAGCTCAAGCTGCTTTGCACAGGCAGAGGACTCCAGGGAGTCCTGATCCTGTAACCGGATTTTATTATTTTGTTTTTTATAGTTACTATTTTTAATGGACATTGTGTGTATTTTTAGTAGTAATTCACCTTTGTCATCATTCTTTTGTGTATTATTTTAATGTTTTACCTTTAGCCCCGATGAATGGGGTTTTGTGGCCCCTGAAACTTGTTGGCAGCCTTTTGCCGTGTTTGTTGTAACCAGCTGAACACTAAAGACTTTTTTCATTTAGCGCTTTCTTTGACCTATCACACTTGTATTTCTCGATTCCGGTGAACGTCCTCTCCTGGAGGAGTCCTCATCTTTGTGGTGAGCTGCTAAACACAGACCAATTGGACTCAAATAATGATTTTATCTGCATTTTGATATCTTGTGAAAATTGGTGTCCAGCACCCCTCCACCACTACTTCTTTGATTCTGTAAAGCTGCATTTACACCTGAGCGAAGCAATTTTCCGACAATTTTATTTTAAGTGGTTGTAAAGCCTTATGCCCTGCATGGGCGGATCCAGAGTCTTTTCTCGGGAGGGGCACTGCCAAAAAATGATTTTTTTTGTGGGAAATTTATCGGGGAAATGGTTGGTGTCGGCGCTTCAATCATCCCGGCACCATGGTTGTTATGGTGTCAGGATGATTGAAGTGCATTATTTCTATTATTACATTGTAATATGAAATTAAATAGTTCAATGCAGAATCAGTGGGAGCCCCGAGTGTGTCACTTGCCACCGTCGCCTGCAATTAGTAGGAGCCCTGAGCGTGTCACTTGCCACACGTTGTGGATTGTCACTTGCCACATCACCTGCCACATCTTGTGGATTGTCACTTGCCACACCTTGTGGATTGTCACTTCACACATCACCTGCCACACCTTGTGGATTGTCACTAGCCACACCTTGCGGATTGTCACTTGCCACGTCACCTGCCACACCTTGCTGATTGTCACTTGCCGGCCACCAGATGCGGATTGTCAATTGCCACATCGCCTGCCACAAGTTGCGGATTGTCACTTGCCACGTCGCCTGCCACACCTTGCGGATTGTCACTAACTTGCCTGCTAAGGTGTAGTTTTGGTTGTCTCTTGCTGTGTCCCAGACTCCCAGAGTCAGGCAGCAGAGAGATAATGTAATCTTTCTGCTGCCTGCACAGTGAGGGCGGAAGTCACTGCAGGAATGCAGGGCAGGCACGGGCGGTGAGAGATGATCTCATCTCTCTGCTCCCCCACTCCCGGCTAGCTGATTGGCCAGCAGCCACACTGAGCCTGCTCTCACTCTCACCTGCGCTGCCAACACACTGAGCAGCACGGTCTGCCCACGAACCGCGCCGCCCCCCGACAACAAACCGCGCCGCAAGCGGAGTAGCCCGCTTTATTACCCGTCTGTGGAGCCGCACGCTATTGCACCTGCCCACAGAGCGGCCTGACGTGACTCACTGACGTCACTCGTTGCTAGACGCCAAGCGGCCCAGGCATTAGCAGCGAGTGCAGGGAAGAGGCTCCACCCACCTCCTCCTCCGCTCCTCGTATCGTGTCAGTGCGCCACGTAACTACATTAGACGAGTCTCTCTCTCAGCGCCGCTGATCGGCTGATGTGAGAAACTGAGAGAGAGACTTAGATAGGCAGCGGCAGCCGCAGAACAAGTACTGTATATACTTGAGTATAAGCCGACCCGAATATAAGCCGAGGCACCTAATTTTACCCCCAAAAACTGGGAAAACTTATTGACTCAAGTATAAGCCTAGGGTGTCCTAGGCTTATACTTGCCTCACTTTGCCTCACTGTGCCCATGCCTCACTGTGCCCATGACTAGACTGATGTTTAACATGGAAGTCTATGGAAGGAGTGCCCGACTTTGAAAAATCGCTTCTCCCAGACACCAAACTTTTCAAACTTATAGAGGAGACACGGGGCTACATGTGTGCCAAGTTTGGGGTCCAGAGGACCTACGACCGGCCGGTACCGGGTCCGCAAAATCACTGGAGAAATGACCGTTTAACATTGGAGTCTATGGAAGGGGTGCCCGGTTTTAAAAAATCAGTGCTCCACGACTGTAGGTCCCCCAGACACCAAACTTTGCACACTTGTAGAGAAGACATGGGGCTACATGTGTGCCAAGTTTGGGGTCCAGGGAACCTACAACCGGCCGGTACCGGGTCCGCAAAATCACCGGAGAAATTACCGTTTAACATTGGAGTCTATGGATTTAAAAAATCAGTGCTCCACGGCCGTAGGTCCCCCAGACACCAAACTTTGCACACTTGTAGAAGAGACATTGGGCTACATTTGTGCCAAGTTTGGGGTCCAGGAGTCCGTAGCCGGCCAGTAGCGGGTCCCCAAATTTCGGGAGATCAGGCGCAAAAAAAAAAAAAACAGAGCAAGCAAGTGAGTGTGACAGATGGTCTCGGGGGGGGGGGCAATTGCCCCCTGGATCCGCCACTGATGCCCTGTACACACGATCGGATTTCCGGTGGAATAAAATCCGATGGATTTTTCTATCGGAAATCCGATGAAGCTGACTTCCATCAGTCTTGCCTACACACCATCAGTCAAAAATCCGACCGTCCCAAGCGCCGTGATGTAAAACACTCCGAAGAGCCGAGAAAAATGAAGTTCAATGCTCCTTTTTTTTTCAATCAAAAAGGTTTTTATTGCTCACAAAACAAACAGGATATACAAATATGCAATACGGTACATGTAGTTCAGGCAGTATGATGATATAACGACATTTCTCGAGTACAACAGATACTGCAAGAGGTAAACATTTCGCTCATAGTCTCGTCCTGCATAAGGTGCACACCACCCACCCCCCTGGCCCGACCTCCCCCAACCCCCGCTAACCTCCCCCTGTTCAAGCATTTGTACAGAGGTCTAACCATTGGATCCCCAACGCAATGTCCATGTCAACACCCCCCCTAACATCCTCATCCGTACTAGTTCCAAGGGGCTTAAACCAGGTACAGTGAGCCATAAATCCCATAGTTTATCAAATTTTTCAGCATTACCTCTGTGTTGATAAATGTACTTTTCCATAATGAGCATTCTACCCATCTGCTGTATCCACATTTTGGCCGTGGGTGGTGTGTCTGATTTCCAGTGTAAGAGGATGGTTTTCCTAGCCTGGAACAATGCCCTGGTAAATGCCATTCGAGTCACCTCCTCCGGTATCACCCCCTCCAGAACCCCAAGCAAGTTCAATGCTTCTGAGCATGCGTCGACTTGATTCTGAGCATACGTGGGTTTTTTCTCCGATGGATTTCCCCACAGACAATAGGGCCCACACACGATCGGTTTGTCCGATGAAAAAAGTCCATCGGTCTTTTTTCATCAGAAAAACCGATCGTGTGTACGCGGCATAAGGCTGGGTTCACATCTATGCGAATTAAATGCGGATTTCCCCACATTCAATTCGAATAGCAGGAGAATGTGACCGGCTCTCTATTGAGCCGGTTCACATATCTCCAGAGCGGCTGCAGAGCGCTCTGCACAGAAATGCTGTGCGTCTTTGGCTCCGTTTTTATGGCCGATTTCAGGCAAAGATTCTGCCCTGATTCATCCCTGAAACGGAGAACGGGGATGCACAGCGTTCCTGTGCAATCCGCGGCCGGTTTAGGTGTCAACTGAGCCTTAAGGTTTTTCACCTTAATGCATTCTATGACACAGGACACGGGAGCGGGTGGCAGGGCCAAGTCCCGCTGTTTGTGTCAATGGACGCAGCAGCGAGACTCGGGAGCGAGCCTGCATGGATGCCCCTATGGAAAGCAGCTTTATGTGGGGACACCCGATAAAGAGGAGGGGCCTGGAGTGCCGACGGAGGACTCCAGAAGAAGAGGATCGAGGCTGCTCTGTGCAAAACCATTGCACAGAGCATGTAAGTATAGGTATGTTTGTTATTAAAAAATGTAACAAAAATCAAACGTTTACAACCACTTTAACCACTTCAATACCAGGCCAGTAAAATGACACAAGCAGTAACATCTCCTCCGGGTGGACGTCATATGACGTCCGCTCATTCTCGCTTCTCTGTCGCGTTCAAAAGACTCATTATGCCTCATAGAATATACGTTGGGGTGTTTGCTTTCCAAAATGGGATAATTTTGTGGGTAATTCCACTGTCCTTGTGCTCCAGGGCCTTTAAAAGTGTGATAGGTCATTAGGAAATGATATGTGTAATTTATGCTCCTAGAACACCTGATGGTGCTCCCTGTTGGGCCTCTGTATGTGGCCAGGTTGTGAAATAGTCTCACACATGTGGTATTACCATACTCGGGAGGAGTATCAGAATGTATTTTGGGGTGTAATTGGAACTACGCATATGCTGTGTGTGAGAAAGAACTTGTTATTATGACAATTTTGTGTAAAAAAACAAAAAAATTATAATTTCTTAATTTTCCCAAAAATTGTGGGAAAAAATTACAACTTCAAAAATTTACCATTCCTCTTACCACCCAAAGGTATTTAGTATTTGTACTGTCCTGACATTTCAGGGCCTCAAGAACTAGAACAGAAAGTGGTCTGCAAAAAAAAGTTCAATAGTGAACTTTCTGACTCTCGGCATGTTGAAACTTCCCTCTTTTGCAGAGTCCAATGTGCCACTGTTGACACGTAAGGCTTCATGTACACTGCTGCTGGTAAACAAACATTTAGGAGCAGTTGGGCATTTTTTTCAACTGCTCCTGAACTCTCTCCTATGTTATCTTATCAGTACATGTACACGTTTATAGTCGCTTCTAGGCAGTTGAGTTTGGAAGCTTTTTTTGGAAAGCAAAAAAATGAGTTCAGATGCTGAGTTTAGAGGCATTTCAAGCGTTAAACGCTTCTAAACACGGTAACCCACGTTTAGCCGCATTTCATTTACAGGCGTTTTTCGTCTTTGGCTATTTCAATTTTTTTTTTTAGAATAGCTTCTAAACTCAAACGCCTCAAAACGCCGCTAAACGCGGCAAAACAGCGTTTTGTTAAATCGTTCAGAAGAAGTTGTAAAAACGTCCCGTGTACATTAAGCCTTAAACTACAAAAGCTTAGGAGCACTCCTCCCCCTCACATTTCTATGTATACCATTTTATACATACCTCAGATCAGCTAGCAACCTAGTGCATTAGCTTGCTAGCTGATCACAAAACAGTTGGCCTGTGTGCTGTTGTCCATTTTGTGCCTTTTCTCCATAGGCCTTAAA
The DNA here is from genome assembly GCA_029206835.1 of Rana muscosa. Taxonomy (NCBI): domain Eukaryota; kingdom Metazoa; phylum Chordata; class Amphibia; order Anura; family Ranidae; genus Rana; species Rana muscosa. The sequence goes on along the minus strand of CM055121.1, from coordinate 53,019,857 downwards.
GGAAATGCTGCATGTACTGTGAGGTCCTGTTAGTTCAGAAATGAACAGGAATGCCATGTGGGATAGGCTGCAACTCCTGCACTGAGATATGTACAAGATGGAATAAATGGTAAACAAAGGTAAAGGGGGGGGGTTGCTGTTAAAGGGGTGTTTTTCACCTCAATGCATCCTATGCATTAAGGTGAAAAACTTCTCTCACTTAAAGGGGGCTCTGGAGTGTTGTGTTTGGAGTCTCAAGACTTCCAAGAGTCTTGGTTGGGGTGAAGCCTTCAATCAATTGTCCAGGTCTTACCGGAGACCTGCAGGCTGGGTGAGTATGCAGGTCCCTACAATATCATGGTAATTTAAATGAAAAGTTTAAATAAAGGAAAAATGCTGCAAAAACCTTTTAAAGGAACACTCTGCTGTGCAAAGCTTACACTACTAAAGTGCATCACTCAGCTGAGCTGCATTATGCATATAGAACAAATTGCCAGAGAATACTCTTGGGCATGCCATGATGCATTACAGAGTAGGGATGCACCGAAATTTCGGCCACGGAAACATATCGGCCGAAAATGGCTCTTTTGGCAAAAAGCCGAAAGAGAAAATAGGCCGATACTGGAGCCGAAAATGGGGCGGGCCTGGGTGGGGTCTGGTGCCGCCCATTACGGGGGTGTCGTTGTGGGAGAGGAGAGCCACTGCCGCCTGGTGATTAGAGATTAGAGCGCCGGGAACATAACAGCTTTCATTTCAGTAGCTGTGTGTTCCCTGCGGCGTGCCATCACATACAGCCCCTCCTCTTTGTCCGGGCACTTTGATAGACAGATCACCCGTCCAATCCTAGGACGGGTGATCTGTCTATCAAAGTTCCCCGGACAAGTGGGAGGGGCTGTATGTGATGGCGCGCCGTGGGGAACACACAGCTATTGAAATGAAAGCTGTTATGTTCCCGGCGCTCTAATCACCAGGCGGCAGCGGCTCTTCTCTCTCTTCCCTCTCTTCCCTCTCTTCCCCTGCACAGGTAGCCTGAACTGGGGACACATGCTGCTGAACTGGGGACACAGGCTGCTGAACTGGGGACACAGGCTGGCTGAACTGGGGACACAGGTTGCTGAACTGGGGACACAGGTTGCTGAACTGGGGACACAGGCTGCTGAACTGGGGGCACAGGCTGCTGAACTGGGGACACAGGCTGCTGAACTGGGGACACAGGCTGCTTGAACTGGGGACACAGGCTGGCTGAACTGGGGACACAGGCTGGCTGACCATCTTCTGTACATCGTCTGCAGTCTCTGACCATCTCCTGTACACCATCTGCAGTCTCTGACCATCTTCTGTACACCGTCTGCAGTCTCTGACCATCTCCTGTACCATGTCTGCAGTCTCTAATCATCTCCTGTACCATGTCTGCAGTCTCTGACCATCTCCTGTACCATGTCTGCAGTCTCTGACCATCTCCTGTACCATGTCTGCAGTCTCTGACCATCTCCTGTACCATGTCCCCAGTCTCTGGCCATCTCCTGTACCATGACCCCAGTCTCTGGCCATCTCCTGTACCATGGCCCCAGTCTCTGGCCATCTTCTGTACCATGTCCCCAGTCTCTGACCATCTCCTGTACCATGTCCCCAGTCTCTGACCATCTCCTGTACCATGTCCCCAGTCTCTGACCATCTCCTCTAATGTGTCTGCAGTCTCTGACAATCTCCTGTACCATGTCCCCAGTCTCTGACCATCTCCTGTAATGTGTCTGCAGTCTCTGACAATCTCCTGTACCATGTCCCCAGTCTCTGACCATCTCTATGTATAAAAATATTTTTTAAAAACAATCACTTTCGGTATCGGTGCTGTTTTGGTATCGGTTTCGGTTTTCGGGATCAAAGAAGAATTATTTTCGGTATCGGTTTCGGCACCAAAAAACCCATTCGGTGCATCCCTATTATAGAGCTTACAGTACTTCTGTTAATCTGCACCTCGTGGAACACAACTATTTGGTATTTGCACAGGCCATTAGCAACAGCCAAGAGTTTTTATTTTCTGTAAACTCTCCATTGATTCACTGTGGCACAGTAACATTTTAGCAGAGGTTAATTACTGTTAATCATATTTCATTACATTGTTTGCGGAGAAGTTGTATTAAGTACATTAAATAACAGCATCTCATCTCAGGTTCAGCGAAATTGGAATTGCGACCCCAAGTCTTAGGAAATCTCCTGAGTAAAAAGGTCAAAGCCTCGCAATGTTTCTATTTCTCAGTCATTATGATATTGCCTTGGGATTTAGGCTACAGCCAAGGCACAGCAAGTTTGAATTCCACATTACATCTTAGCTAGACTTTAACTTAGCAGTTTGCCAAAATGATGCATTTGTATATATTAGACACTCAAATATTTCAAGACACTCAAATACATGTTGGAATCTATTCATATGGAAACTTTCTTTAGTTAGTGAAATGTTGAACTTTAAATATATGTCTAAGGCTTACCATTGCTATATAGTATTAAAGCCAGATTGTCAGCTAGATAAAAAGCCGAAATGCATGTACAGTACTGTAGATTTACTGTTTAACCTGCCATGGCTTAATCATTTTATTTTAGCTACTTTTGTGATTTACACATTTCTGCTTTCTAGCACAGCCAGGTAGACCATTTCTGGATCACCTCCCTGCTCCTTGGACAGAGATGATGATGCAGATTCATAGCCTAGTAAGCAGGTTGAAGGGAGATGGTGATGCAGAAAACTGCACTGCTAAGCCATGAACTAAGTGAATCACCTGTGCATTGAGGCAGATACAGTATGTGTAAACCACAAGACTGGTTGTACAAAATTACAAATCCTTTGACAGGTAAAACACCAACATCAGCTGGGACATTTAAGCCTATGGTTGATGTCACTGCAACAGGTTTTACCAGCTGTTGTTGAGCACTCTCTCCTCTCCCCTGCAGCAGCCGCTGGCTGACACGGGATCACGTGACTTCAAAACATAAATCTTAAACAATAGTGTAGCACCAACCTTGAGAACAAATATGATACAATATATAACATACAGTATAGTGACATATGATAACTTATAAAAATAAAGTGTCAAAAGTACAGAAGTAATAAAATTGTATGAAGTCCCACAGTGTATAAGTAAAAAATTGAGCAAAAGAAGAAGCTTGTTCCAGAGATGGCAATGTGTATGGATATGAGTCCAAAGAGCTGTTCAAATAACCAGTCACCAACATTAAGCAGATTCAATGCTCACCAGAACAAAAGGCTACCATTACAGCAGCATGTTAGCCTGTGTAAAAACAGAATAAGCCAGTGCCCAAGAGTCCGATCACCAACACCATGTGTAGTCAAAACTCACCAGAATCATTGGTTACCATTACAGTGGCATGAATGTACATATAACAGGGATCAGTATGGCAACGCTCTCCCAGTAGTACCTTCTGGTAATCTAGCTAAGGATAAATAAAGCTCGCCAAGAGTCCAAAGGAATGTCTCATAGTGTAGTAAAAAACAAAAGTGGCCACAGCGTGAACATCAATATGAGCATATATCATTTAACCACTTCAGCCCTGGAAGGTTTTACCCATTTCCTGACCAGGCCATTTTTTGCAATATGACACTGCGTCGTTTTAACTGACAATTGCACGTACGACACTGTACCCAAATAAAATTGATGTACTTTTCTCCCCACGAATAGAGCTTTCTTTTAGTGGTATTTGATCACCTCTGCCGTTTTTATTTTTTGCTCTATAAACAAAAAAAGACTTACAATTTTGAAAAATAAATATATTTTTTACTTTCTGCTATAATGGATATCCAACAAAAAAGAGGAAAAAAACGAATTTCTTCATCAATTTAGGCCAATCTGTATTCTGCTACATATTTTTGGTAAAAAATCATAATAAACGTATATTGATTGGTTTGCGCAAAGGTTTTAGCGTCTATAAACTACGGGATGGAATTGAGGACTTTTATTTTTTTATTTTTTACCAGTAATATCGGCGATATGCGATTTTTAGCGGGACTGCAACATTGCGGCGGACAAATCTGACCCCAAGTGACACTTTTTGGTGACCAGTGACACCAATACAGTTATCAGTGCTATAAAAATGCACTGATCACTGTATAAATGGCACGGGCAGGGAGGGGGTTAACACTAGGGGGCAATCAAGTGGTTAAATGTGTTCCCGGGGAGGTGTTTCCAACTATGGAGGGAGTGGATTCACCGGAGGAAGCTCCAGTTAGCTGAAACACACTCTCTCACTTTTACTCCCTAACGGATCAGTGGTGTGCTTTGTACACATCGGCACACCGCTGATCCGTCTCTCCTGTGAACGCTTGGCGGGTCGCGGAGGCCATTTGAAAAGAAATGAATAAAAGTGAAACTTTTAAGAAATCTGAATTATATATAGCGATACCCCCAGTTAAGAGGGCTGCTGGTATAATTCTTTTGGGCCCCTGTAATGCACCCTGTCAACCCCCGGCAGTTGGCTCTAACTTCCCCTGGCACAGCTAGTAGGGGATGGTAGGATTGTGTAGCCTGCAACTCACGGAGACACAATCCTATAATAGAACACACACAGCAATATAGTTTAACTATCCTTACCCGTCTCCTCTGCAAAGTAAATGACACAACACCAGTATACTTAACCCTTGCACTTTTACTCAGATGGTTGGGTAAGAATATAATCAACAGTTTAATCAACAGTTTGCAATAAAAGAGTATCTCAGCAAACAGACAGATATACAGTATGATGCATAAATCTAACAGTCCCCGCTGCAGCTATTCTCCCTCGTGGCAAAAATGGCGCCCAGCAATGTCTACACTAAGTCAGGCCTGACTGTACTGTGTAGGAGTTTGTAGGGGAAATTCTTTGCTAGCAAAACGGTGGTGCACTAGCTGAAGAAACAACTGTAATCCACAGGGTAAAAAGGGTTTTGATAACTTGGTGAATAAAGGAAATCTCTAAAGCTGCTCCGATGCACTGTCCCTCCGGTGCACAGCACGACACTAGTGAAAGCTCCGGGTAACAGTTATGGGGCCTAGAGATCCTATGTAGTTCTCTGAGCAGGTGCTCTCTCACCCAACCGGACCAGTTCGTGTCCGTATCTTCCGCTGCTGTGTCTTGGTACACAGGTCTCACGACATCCAAGTCTTCGGTCCTCCGGGGAGCGATGTGGCAACGGTATGCAGAAACGTCCCTCAGGTTCCTCGGTGAGAGCGGAAGGCTCTTTGGAGAAAGGCCCAGGCTTCAGGTCTTGTAGCACCGCAGGCTTGGAAAGGAGTTCCTCTTGCTGGGCGGGCGATGTCCAAAGAGACTGAAGCCGGCTCCGCCCTTTTCTTATAAAGTCCACCCCAGCAGTCTTTGCGCGGGGCAATGCACCCTTGGTGGCCAGTGGGGTTATGGGTACAGTAGTCTCTGAGGCCTTAAAGGAAACCCCCGCTACATATATATGCAGGGACCCAGAGAAATTGTGTTTTGAATATTCACAAATTAAAAGGAAGGCAATTCATTTCTTTTTTTAATTTATTTTATTTGGTATTATTTGTTGATCTATTCATTGACACCTGGTTGGGATTCACTCCAGTATGCATTGGTGGTACTGTTTTGTCTCCCATTTTTTTTCTCTGCCCTCGTGCTCCCTTTTCTAGCATCCCTCATGGGAGCCACAATGATCTGAGATCCATGGGAATATTTTATTGTGTTCTCTCCTGGTATTTGCTTTCAGATCTTCCATGGGCTTATCCAATCATACCTACAAACATCTTTCTAACTGTTTACAATTATCTTCCCCTATTCCATTGTTTCAGGTTCTCTCAGATATGCTGAGTTTTAGTTGTGTTTTTGTACTCTGCCATGCACTGATCCCCCTCCCCTGCCAGTTGATTGGGCCATTTTAATCTGTCATAATCCATTCACTCTCCCACCTGCATTACCAGCTTCCAGCTACTGGTGTAAAAGATATCCCCGTCCCATGATTGGGCATACTTGAAAAACGTGTTGTACAACAAGTCCTCTGAAACGCATTGTACGTGCCCCCTTTTCACCTTCGATGGTTGCTGCATTGATCCAGTTAGCCTGCAGACACTGCCTGCCCCTTCTGACAGTACTGGAGTCCATGCATGACAACTATATGTGCTGGCTGGCTGTGCTGTTCTTCACCATATTCACAGTTTTGCAGCCCTTCGCTTACCCTCCCTGGCGGTATTCCTGAGTGTGGCTCGGGGTGAGATTTCAGTACCTAAAGCGGTAACCCCGATCCACACTCGGGATTGCCTCGCTGGATCCTGGAAGAGGTTACTTACCTTGTCCCCGGGATCCCGCAATGTATTTCCGCAGTGTACGGCGGCCGGATCTTCCACCCGATGCACTGTGTTCCCCTGATTCCCTTCCCTGCGAGCGTCGTGATGCAGGGGGGCGGAACCGGCGGTAAATTCAAAAAGTATAAAGCACAAACACACTGATACAATGTAATTCTATTGGATTACAATACAAAATAAAATAAAGTGACCTTAGATTGCCCCGCAGTGCTTTCTCCAGTGCCCTTGTCTGCAGTTTTACTGTACTTTGTGTCTGTAAACTGTACAGCGACCATGGCATCAAAAAAGCGCGCCTCCACCTCAAAATCGCTATATGACCTGTTGGAAAACAGTGACAGCGATACAGAATCGCTTGCAGAGGAGTTGAGTGACAGCGACTCATGGGGAAGTTCGTCATCAGACGCAGAAAGCAATTTTAGCGACGATCCTGCGACTGTGCCCAGCGATGTGCGGACTTGGTGCTCGATTGATTGCGGTACGGAGCACATAGCTCCCCCAAGATTTCCGTTTACAGGAGCACCTGGGATCAAAGTGGATGTTGAGGACGATAACCCCTTGGCATACCTCAAGCTCTTTTTGACTGATAAAGTTATTGGCAAAATTATTATGGAGACGAATCGCTACCAGGAGCAACAAGCTGCTACCCATCAGCGCTTTTCAAGGACCAGAAAATGGGAACCGGTAACCTGAGAGGACATCTGGAAGTTTCTGGGCCATATAATACTTCAGGGAGTGTTGGGGAAACCCCTGCAGAAATGGTACTGGACAACCAACAAATTGCTGGCCACTCCTTTTTTTGGCACCGTTATGTCGGAATACAAATTTTCGCTCATAATGAAATATTTGCACCTTGCAAATAATGAAGACTTTGATGAGAGTTCTCATCCAGCTCCAAAACTGAAAAAAATTTAGGAGATTTACCAACTAATTTTGAATAATTTCCAGCAGACCTATGTGCGGGACAGAGACATAAGTATTGATGAAAGTCTTATGCCCTACAAAGGTAGACTTGGCTGGATACAGTTTATCGCATCAAAGCAAGCTAATTTTGGCATGAAGTCATTTATGCTGTGTGAATACAGCTCTGGGTACATCTGGAATTCAGTCCTGTACACCGGGAAAGGGACCAAATTCAGCGATCGATTCAGCAGTTTTGGAATGGCAACCGCTTCGGTTCTTTCTTTGATTGAGCCATTGCTGAACCAGGGTTACTGTGTCACCACAGACAATTTTTATACGTCCCCAGAACTCTATGAATTCCTTCTTCTGAACAAGACGGATGCCTATGGGACCGTTAGGCCTAACCGGCGTGACATGCCTCCAACCTTTGCCAATAAAAAGCTCGGAGCAGGAGAAATAGTTGCCTGGCAGAAAGGAAAACTTATGGCAATGAGATGGCAAGACAAAAAAAACGTGTGCCTTATGAGTACCATTCACAACACCTCTAATGTAATGGTACATACCAAAGGTGGAAAAGATGTAATGAAGCCACAGGTCGTGTTGGATTACAACAATACCATGGGAGGTGTGGACAGGGCTGACCAGGCCATGACCTTTTATCCAGCCATGAGAAGCAACAAAAAAAATATTATAAAAAATTTTTCAGGCATCTTCTGGAACAGTGCCTGTGGAATGCATTCATTTTTCTGAAAAAAAAGTGTGACAGGCCTATGATTCATGCAGACTTTGTGTGGAAGGTTGCCAAACTCATATTTCTGAAGCACCAGACGCCAACGGCAGTAAACAGATCTGGACGTCGGGCTGCTGGCGTTGTGAACCCAGAACGCCTGACTGATCGTCACTTTATGGACCACATTCCACCAACTGAAAAGAAGACAGCACCCACAAGGATGTGTGTGGTTTGCTGCTCCAAGCGTGACGACTCAGGAAGGAAAATCCGAAAAGAAACCCGTTTCTATTGTCCCGATTGTGACGTGGGACTTTGTGCTGTACCTTGTTTTAAGATTTTCCATACCCCAGACGTTTACTGACGCAATATGACTTCTAATATTGCACCCTTGTTTGAGCAAAAAAAAATATGTCAGTGTTTTTGATTATATTATTTACTAAAATGTATTGAATAAAAAGTATTATTATTATTAAATTATTATTTGTTATTATTTATTATATTATAATTTATGATTTTGTGTTTCAAACTTTATCACACCCGAGATGTCTACTAGACTCTGGTTTGGACAGATTTAGGTGAGTTATTCCTAAGAATTGCAGGCCTACAATGTAAAACGCAAAATTTCCATGCAAAATAATGGAACCGCTTTCAGCACCTAAAATCTGAAAAAATCATACCGCCAGGGAGGTTAACCCATGTGTAAGTCTGCTTCTATGCTTTTATTAAATGATTTATGCTCATATTGATGTTTGCGCTGTGGCCACTTTTGTTTTCTACATGTTATTGAGGATTCCCAGACCTAATGAGCCCTGCTGCACCACAATCTGAGCCGTCATCCATCCATCACCACTCATCCTCTCCTCTGATATATCCCACATTGACTTTCACTAAGGCTGCTGATGTATTCCACCCAGATCCAACCCACTGGAACCTAGATCCCATAGGAGTACTGGACTCAGAGCCTCTCTCTTATACCTTAAAATTCCCTTTTGAGCGTGGATCCTCATTCCCAGATTTAAGGTTTGATAAGCCTGAACTTAGAGCACAATGAGACTCTTTTTTTCTTTTTAGCATCATAGTGTAGTAAGTTTATGCTCCATACAGGTACACAAGTATAAAAATAGGTCAATGAATTAAAAAAAATGTTACATGTAAAGCCGCTGCTAACTCGGAATCCAACAGCGCCGTGATGTCAGCACCAGAATACACAGCACAATAGTAAAATCATTTGTAAAATGCCTGGCTAGACAGATCCATGTAGTTAGATAGCTTACAAACTTTTGTTAGCATCTAATATTGGCATGCATTAAAAAGGGGATAAAACGATAATTCTCCCGCTCTACAAGATTCTGGTATGGCCGCACCTGGAGTATGCTGTCCAGTTCTGTGCACCAGTCCTCAGGAAGGATGTACTAGAAATGGAGAGAGTACAAAGAAGGGCAACAAAGCTAATAAAGGGTCTGGAGGATATTAGTTATGAGGAAAGGTTGCGAGCACTGAACTTATTCTCTCTGAAGAAGACGCTTGAGAGGGGATATGAATTCAATTTATAAATACCACTGGTGACCCCACAATAGGGATAAAACTTTTTCGCGGAAGGGAGTTTAATAAGACACATGGCCACTCATTAAAATTAGAAGAAAAGAGGTTTAACCTTAAACTACGTAGAGGGTTCTTTACTGTAAGAGTGGCAAGGATGTGAAATTCCCTTCCACAGGCAGTGGTCTCAGCGGGGGGCATCAATGGTTTCAAGAAACTATTAAATAAGCACCTAAACGACCACAACATACAGGAATGTACAATGTAATGCTGACATATAATCACACACACATAGGTTGGACTTGATGGACTTGGGTCTTTTTTCAACCTCACCTACTATGTAACTATGTAACGTGTGGCTAGTTACCTAAGAACCAGGTACGCTGGCTCCTTAAAGTCATTTTCTTCTTTGGACTGAATGACTCTTGAATTCTACATAAATCTGTCCACCCCTAAAAAATGCAATACATTCTGAAACAGAAAAACTACATATTTTGCATACTACTGATTATAGCAAGGGTTGAGTAAGTGTCTATTATTTTGCATAGTAGTTTGAAGAAACTTCTAATTGGGGCAACAAAAAAAAATATACCTGGATTCTTACCGGTAATCATTATGCTTTTATTTTTCCTCGGATAAATGGTTAAAACTATTTTTCCCCATCTACAAACAAGAATCTCAAGCATTTTCCACCTCAGCAAGCAGTGTGATTCTACACAACCAGCTTGGCGATAAAAAGAGATTAATTTCCCCATAAGGAACGACAGAAAAGCCCTTGAAAAGATGCAGAGGCATGGATTATGTCCAATATGTCAAATAATGTTTATGACCTATCTTACAAAGGAAGAACAAGAAGAAAGAGATGCTGGATGTGGTTTCATGATGGGAGAAGTCTCTGTACATTTAAGCCACAGAACACAACTGTAGCTATTGGAATGTCAGATCCCTTGGCAATATAAACATTATATAAACTGTTTTTATACAATTTTAAAAGAATATTTAGATTGTTAGATCACAGATAAAGAGGCCCACTGAGATGGTGTGTAAGGAAAGCATTCTTAAACCGGTTGTATACCCAAATCTTTAACTTTGCATGTAATTATGTCTCCTAATCTTTCCAATCTATTGCCTTTTTTTTCTGCCTACCTGCTTCCTTCCCGTGTTATCGCTATATTCCCGAGTGATTACGTTGATACGCGAATGCGCCGTATCATCACTAAATCCAGCAATCTGAGACCCTGCCGGAATCATTCTTTGTTTATGTCGGGGCTGCGTCATTTCCTGTTGTTGACGTCAGCCCCGACATCCCACGATGGTTAGGCAATTTCCTCCCCAAGAGGAATCATGGTTACCTTGTGACTCCTACGTCACAGGGGTGAAGGAGACAGACGGCGCAAGTGAGTCAAAATGCCTCGCCTATGCCTCGTTTCCATAGTAACCGGAAACAAAGAAGAGGCTTGGCTATGTTATTACTGCGCATGCGCGGGTACTAAGGGCGGAAATAAATATCACTTCAGACTAGGAAGACCACAGTGGAGATGGTGCAGGCGAGGATACAAGAGAAACGGGGAACAAATAAGACATAAATACAGTAAGATAAAGATTTTATGTATATACATTGCGATCAATCGTTTTTAATTTAAGAGGTCTTTCATAATATTAGGAAATTGTAATTAATGTTGGAGGGTTTACTACCGCTTTAACTCCATGATACAATATTTACTATAGAGACCAGCTAGACAATGAATACTGGGCTTCATGTGTAATAAAGGAAGAAATGGAAAGCAAAGTGCCAATTTTTTTCAGTCAGGGGTTAGAAACCTAAATCAAGCACCTAATTGATTGCTATGGAAAATACACTTTCCATTCCTTCAGCTTTTTTCCATGAGGCCTTATTAGTACTAAATCATGTACACTAAATACAATAAATTGTTATGAAGTCATTTTGCGGGTGAGCCAGCTCAGTTTTTATTTAGTAAGTGTACATTGGCCACATTGCCCTGTTCTAGTAAATGCACAGATTTTGAAAAAACATAAATAGATATTTTTCTTTAATAAATTAGTTCTCTCTGATCTTTATATCCTATATAGCTAAAATAACCATCCTAAATCGTATAGCACAGGACATAGCCTGAGTATTCACAGACCCTGGGTTATAGGCTTGTACCTTCAGGTAATTGGACACTGGCAAGCTTTTAGTAACACACCCCCTGGCCTCCTCCCCTATACCCCTACCGCACCCTGTGAGTTTTTTTGCTAGTGTCCTAAGGTGATGGACCTCTTCTCCCTCATGAAGAAATCACTATTTGATACAATAGTAAATACCGTATATACTCGAGTATAAGCTGAGTTTTTCAGCACATTTTTTTGTTGTAGTCAGCCACAGGGTGCTATACAGGTTTAGGGCCATAGTCCATCCTTATGGAACCCAGACCCTGAAGACTCATTTGAGGTATGCCTGCTGTGATGGGGTGTGCCTGGATTCTATATAATATTCAATGTTATGGACAGGTAAGACAGGGTCACCTGTATCTCTGACCATCACTGTAAAAACTTGGCGCTAAAACTCAACTATTTGAAGCTTAGTATTGGGTGGATGACCAGGTACCACATCACACCACTTATCACACACTTTACAAGCCTCTTCCGACTAGAGCTGTTATAAAGGCACTCAAGTGCTTCCTCCCACCTTTTCACCATGAGGGCTTCGCTACAATATGGTCTACACCCAGGTGGCTGCGTTCTCCTTCTGAACATACTTGGTGTCTATTCCACATTCTATTTTGTGAGTACCCCATAAAGAAACAATCACCCTATGGTGGAAACCAGGCAAAAGTGAGCCATGCCAAAATCTCAGGCGAACATTCACTACTAGACCTTCACAACACTCAACCTTAGAGTGACTATGCTTCCCTTCCACTGGCGTAGGATCTGATTTGGACACCTGTCTCTGCATCCGAGTCTAGTTCCATTTCAGGCATGCAACAAGTGGCCTACCTGACAAAGGCAGATTTTGCTGCATCTATAGCCTCATACACACGATCGGACTTCCATCTGACTTTTCCGTGGATTTTGGTCCGAAGGGCGTTGGCCGTGAACTTGTTCTGCATACACACGGCAGAAAATTTTCAGCCAACATTCACCAAATCACGTGTTTTTTCAGCTCTTTACCGCCACCCTTTGGGCAAATTCTGCTATTGTTGTCTGATGTTTAGCATTGGTTCTGAGCATACGTGTTTGTACTTTGGATTTTAGTCCGATGGACTTGTGTACACACGATCGGATGATCCTCCATCGGACATTTGTTGTCAGAAAGTTTGAGAGCATGCACAGCGAACATTTGTCCGTTGAAAAAACGAAAACAATTGTCCGATGGAGCATACAGACGGTCGGATTGTCTGATAAAACACGTCCGTTGGACCGTTGTTGTCAAAAAGTCAGATCGTGTGTATGGGCCTTAAGTCACAATTCTTAGGACAGTCAGTTTTTGCAGAATGTTGCGCAGTCTTGTTGGAACAGGAAGGGTCCACCCCCCCTCCACCAAAAGATTTGGACCAGCGCACAAAGCAAGGTCCATAAAGACACGGATTAGCGAGTTTGGGGTGGAGGAACTTGACCTGCCTGCACAGTGCCCTGACCTCACCCTGAGAGAACACCTTTGGGATAAATTAGAACGGAGACTGGGAGCCAGGCCTTCTTGTCCAACATCTGTGCCTGACCTCACAAATGCGCTTCTGGAAGAATGGTCAAACATTCCCATAGACACACTCCTAAACCTTATGGACAGCCTTCCTAGAAGAGTTGAAGCTGCAAAGGGTGGGCCAACTCAATATTGAACCCTACGGACTAAGACTGGGATGTCATTAAAGTTCATGTACGTGTAAAGACAGGCATCCCAATACTTTTGGCAATACAGTGTGTGTATGTGTGTATATATATGTGTATAAATATATATATAAAATATCCAATGGTTGCCACTGCACACATATCAGAGATAAAAAAAATGGGCCCGGATGTGCAGCAAAGACTGTAGTACATACAGTATTTCACAAAAGTGTGTACACCCCTCACATTTTTGTAAATATTTAATTTTTTCTTCAGTGTTGTCACATAGGCTCCATGTACACAGAAGCTCAAAAACGGTTGTTTTTAAAGCAGCAGAAAAAGCTAGCTTTTATCAGCGTTTTTTTACTAGCTCTTATTAGCGTTTTTCAGTGTAGCTTTTTAAAAAAAAAAAAAAAAAAAGTTTTTTTCAATGGACCAAAAAACGCGAAAAAACGCTCGCGGCCAGCGTTTTTGAGCGTTTTTCTGCGTTTTGCGTTTTTTTCTGCCGAAAAACGGCACTTTGAACGCAAATTTCTTGCGTTCAGAAAAAAGCCCATTAACTCCACTGCTCATTAAAGCTAAACAACGTTATGTGTACATGAACACATAGGCTAACATAGAGTGCAGTTAATGGGCTTTTTAAAAAAACGGCAAAACGCCCATTAACTGCAGTTTATCAGCTTCTGTGTACATGGAGCCTAAAAGACACTTTGCTACAAAGTCAAGTAGTGAGTGCACAGTTTGTATAACTGTAAATTTGCTGTCTCCTCAAAATAACTCAACACACAGCCATTAATGTCTAAACCGCTGACAACAAAAGTAAGTACACCCCTAAGTGAAAATGTCCAAATTGAGCCCAATTAGTAATTTTCCCTCCCAGTGTAATGTGACTTAGTGTCACAAGGTCTCAGGTGTAAATGGGGAGCAGGTACCGTATATACTCGAGTATAAGCCAAGTTTTTCAGCACATTTTTTTGTGCTGAAAATGCCCCCCTCAGCTTATACTTGAGTCACCTTTTTGCGCTTGATCTACCGGAATTTGGGGAGCCGGTACCGGCCGGCCGTAGGTCCCCTGGACCCCAAACTTGGCACACATGTAGCTCCACTCTTCCTCTACAAGTGTGCAAAGTTTGTTGTTTGTGGGCCCTAAGGCCGGGGAGCACCGCTTTTACAAAGACTCCCATGTTAAACGGTCATTTCTCTGGTGAATTTGGGGACCCGGTACCGGTCGGTCGTAGGTCCCCTTGGACCCGAAACTTGGCACACATGTAGCCCTATTTCTCCTCTATAAGTGTGCAAAGACTTTTGTCTGGGAGACCTACGGCCGGGGAGTAGCGATTTTTCAAAACCGGGCACCCCTTCCATAGACTCCCATGTTAAACGTCAGTCTAGTCATGGACACAGTGAGGCATGGACACAGTGAGGCATGCACATGGACACAGTGAGGCAAAGTGAGGCATGCAGATGGACACCCTAGGCTTATACTCGAGTCAATTAGTTTTCCCATTTTTTTGTGGTAAAATTAGGTGCCTCGGCTTATACTCGAGTATATACGGTATGTTAAATTTGGTGTTATCGCTCTCACTCTCTCATACTGGTCACTGGAAGTTCAACATGGCGCCTCATGTCAAATAACTCTCTGAGGATCTGAAAAAAAAAAAGAATTGTTGCTCTACATAAAGATGGCCTAGCCCTAGGCTATAAGAAGATTGCCAAGACCCTGAAACTGAACTTCAGCACGGTGGCCAAGACCATACAGCGGTTTAACAGGACAGGTTCCACTTAGAACAGGCCTCGCCATGGTCGACCAAATAAGTTGAGTGCACGTGCTCAGCGTCATATCCAGAGGTTGTCTTTGGGAAATTGATGTATGAGTGCTGCAAGCCTTGCTGCACAGTTTGAAGGGGTGGGGGGTCAGCTTGTCAGTGCTCAGACCATACGTCGCACACTACATCAAAATTGGTCTGCATGGCTGTCGTCCCAGAAGGAAGGCTCTTCTAAAGATGATGCACAAGAAAGCCCGCAAACAGTTTGCTGAAGACAAGGAAACTAAGGACATGGATTACTGGAACCATGTCATGTGGTCTGATGAGACCAAGATAAACTTATTTGGTTCAGATGGTGTCAAGCGTGTGTGGTGGCAACCAGGTGAGGAGTACAAAGACAAATGTGTCTTGCCTACAGTCAAGCATGGTGGGGGGAGTGTCATGATCTGGGGCTGCATGAGTGCTGCTGGCACTGGGAAACTTCAGGTCATTGAGGGAACCATGATTGCCAACATGTACTGTGACATACTAAAGCAGAGCATGATTCCCTCCCTTCGGAGACTGGGCCAAAGGGCAGTATTACAACATAACGACCACAAACACACCTTCAAGACGACCACTGCCTTGCTAAAGAAGCTGAGGGTAAAGGTGATGGACTGACCAAGCATGTCTTCAGACCTAAACCCTATTGAGCATCTGTGGGGCATCCTCAAATGGAAGGTGGAGGAGAACAAGGTCTCTAACATCCACCAGTTTCGTGATGTCGTCATGGTGGAGTGGAAGAGGACTCCAGTGACAACCTGTGAAGCTCTGGTGAACTCTATGGCCAAGAGGGTTAAGGCAGTGCTGGAAAATAATGGTGGCCACACAAAATATTGACACTTTGGGCCAATTTGGACATTTTTACTTAGGGGTGTACTCACTTTTGTTGCCAGCAGTTTCAACATGAATGGCTGTGTGTTGAGTTATTTTGAGGGGACATAAAATTTACACTGTTATACAAGCTTTAGAGCCCATTCACACAGGGGCAACTTTGGATCCGACTTCAAATCGCCCCAGGTCCCCCCTAGTTGCCTCAAGTCGCGCTGGCTGAGGAAATCAATGTAAGTGAATGGAGCCGTCTTAATGCACACTACTGCAGTCGCTCTGACTTCAAAAAAGGTCCCTGTACTACTTCAATCCGACTTCTAGGCGACCTGTACCCATAGATTTCAATGGGAGTTGCCTCTGAAGTCGAATCCCCTGTCTTAATAGGAGCAACTCTCCAGGAAGAGAAAATACATTTCTCAGGCAAACCTCTCCCTCCCACAGAGCTGATTCTTGTTTGATTGGCCACTGGAATGTCTCCTGTCCTGGAAGCAACTTGAAGTTGCCTTGTAAGTAGCTCCAGGTCGAGCTGTGATTCATACTCAAGTCCTGTCTGAGTTGCCTCATAAAATTCACTACTTCACATTGTAGCAAAGTGTCATTTCTTCAGTGTTGTCACATGAAAAGATATAATAAAATATTTACAAAAATGTGAGGGATGTACTCACTTTTGTGAGATACTGTGTGTGTGTGTATGTGTGTATGTATATATATATATATATATTATCTACACATATACACACACAGGTGTGTATATATATATATATATATATATATATATATATATATATATATATATATATATATACGCATCTGTCCCATACATTAAAGCCCAGTTCACACAGGGGCGGCACGACTTTGGGGGCGACTCGTGCAGGCGATCTCAAGACGACTTGAGAGGCGATTTGCAAAATGACTTCTGTATAGAAGTCAATGCAAGTTGCCACGAGTCGCCCCCAAAGAAGTACAGGAACCTTTTTCTAAGTCGGAGCGACTCGAGTCGCTCCTATTAGAACGGTTCCATTGAACAGCGCGGGACGCGACTCGTCAGGCGACCGAGTCGCCTGACGAGTCACCCCTATGTGAACCGGGCGTAATTCAATATGTGTGAGATCTTGTTTGCTAAAAACTAAATTCCACAAAGTAGCTTCAATCAGGTGAATATATCAGGGGCATCGATTTCCCTGATAAAGTAATCTATGATGCAAAGCTTAGGGTGGAGCTAGGAGACGTAAGAAGTTTCTACGTTGTATTGCAGTGAGTCTATGTGAAGCGCCGGGAGTTTGACAATGGAGGCTCCCACAAATGCTATATTAATCTGGGTTGTCTGCATGCTTTCAATTGTGTGCATAATTTGGGTGCATGGTATTATGTGAGTGAAATATTTGTTTTTTAATCAATGATTTTAAATTTATGGTGAGTGCTGTGTAGCATTCTTGTCTTTTTACTTGATGAGTATTTACAAAGAGAGACCAATATTGCAAGAGCAGCCATCCAAGAAGGCTCTAGATTCACAGGAAAGCTTTTCCCAGTTGCGATCACTGCAGAAAATTGCTGGTTGTGCAAACAGGCTGTCGGCGCTGCAGTTTTTCAAGATTGTCATTTGAGTGTACAGGCTTGGTGGCTGCAGCTATCTGCACACAGCTGTCAATCCCAGCAGCAAAAATCTGTAGATACTTGCCACTTGGATTCGCAAAGCTCCATACTGGTTGGGCGCAGGTTGGAATGCGACTGAGGACCCCAGTGCTGCAAGGAGTATAATTCACACTATTTTGCACAGTCTGACTAGTTGTTGCAACATAACACTTTAAAGGGGAACTCCGGCCTGCCTCCCCATTTGTTTTGCCCTGCTTACCTGATGGTGGTATCTGGACATTTGAGATACTCACCCATCCTGTGGATCCAGCGTTGACCCGCTGAGATCATCTCATGCCCGATCCACAGCTCCGTCCCGTGCCGCCATGTTTTTTATGACATCATCAAGAGGCCCGCCACCTCTTCCGGGTTCAGTGGACGGGCCTCTCGATGATGTGCTGATAGACCTGCCCCCTCCTTCCTTCTGTTCTTGAATGAAAGGCTATGCCTCCTGGGATATGTGACGTACATATCCTGGGAGGCACAGCGAGGAGTGTGAGAGTCATTTGCCCTAGGCGAGTGACGTGCATGGGGAGGCGGGCAAACAAAAACAATGCCCTACTCCTGCAGAGGAAGGGAGGAGAGGTGGAGAGGTGGGGAGGTGGGATCGTCCTCAGGAGGGTGAAGGTCTGCTTTAAGCCTTTTTGTTTTGCATGTCCCAGTATGAGGTCAGTAGGTACAGCAGATCTAGAACTTTTGCCACTCTTCTTGGCAATATATAATGTACTGTATGACACAGGTAACCAAGCCATAGACATCAGGTAACTTGCTAAACCACACTTTGTGTAAACTGAGATGAGTCATGCAAATGTAATAGTTTGTGCTGCTCACAGTTCAACTCATTACTTGCCAAGAAATACAGTATTGCAATTTAAAATGCCATCCTGTAATTAATTAACTTAAACACGTCATACACATCATAGTGAGCATCATGAAAACTGGCAAATCTCATAGACACTTACAACACTGGCCCATCTATGGACAGCCTACCCATTGTAGAAAAATTACATGGAAAAACAGCAGCAGTATACATGCCTTCTGAGAAAAATAACACAACTCCAAGAAGTAAATAAGACCATCAAGTGCTAAAGCCATTAGTTCTTTGGCAGCCAGAGCTGTGTCAGAAGCCAAGTGGAAGTCACCGGACTTTCTTTATTATCTATGGTGTGAGATTTATTTCAATAGGTCAAAGGGACGTTGTTGTGTCTGTTTTTTTATTTAAGTCTCCTTATACCATGTGATCTATTTGGCAGAAAATTCTGGGAGCTGATTATTTTTCCAGATGTTAGGGAAGATCTATTGATGTCACCAAATGACAGAAACTACTAATAGTGTTTTTAAGGCTCCTGTTTACATATTGAAAACAAGTAAAAAAAAAAGACCGTTCAAGCATTAACCTATTTGTGACTGGGGCTATTTCATATGTTAGCAATATTTTCTCTCGTTTGTATTTCTCAGTATGTAGATTCAGCTTCTAATGACGTTTAACCCCCCTTTTTGTATTTACACAAGTTGTGCTGTATTTTCTGGCGGACAGATCTGTCTTTCTTTTGGTTGACTGGTTTAAAAAATAGCATTGTAATGCATGTTTATTTCTCAGAAAAAACATTTTTGTAAAATCTCTATTAACTATGCAACCACATTTTGTAAACATTCTTTTTTTAATAGCAGCAATACCCAATATTGTTGTGCAATTCACATTTTGTGCCTAAAGGCTAAGTTCACTTTTTTTTCTTTCTAAAATGCAGCTCCCCTATGTACCAATATACCATTTATGTACCTCGGTTGCAGAAAAATAAAAGCTTTCTTTGAATTTTAAAACAAGGTCTTCCCTTAGCCCCTGCCGTGTTCATAGAAAACTGCATGACTTCCTGTTATGTAGATTTGGGACGTGAGAGCCAGTAAGACACAGGAAGCAGTTTACCAGCTGACCTCATTAGCACACGCAACCTGCACCCATCAACCTTGCATTACATCAGGGGTGTCAACCCGCTTTCACGTCTTAAATCTACATACCAGGAAGTAATGACGTTTTTTATGAACACAGCAGGGGCTAAGGTAAGACCTTGTTCTAAAAATCAAATAGAGGTACATTAATAGTATATTGGTACATAGGGGGTTGGATTTTAGAACAAAAAAAAAAAGGTGAACTTAGCCTTTAAAGAGAAAGTAAACCCTTGTGAAAAAAAAACACCCTGCAAGACAAAGGCATAATGAGCTAGTATGCATGGCATACTAGCTCATTATGTATTACTTACCTCCAATCTAAGCCCCCGCAGTGGTCCACGTCTCCCCCTCTGGCCGCCGACATGTCATCCCAGAGTTACTTCCGGGTATCGTGGCTGTGGCCGCGATGACGTCACTTGCTCGTATGCGCGCGGGAGCCGCCGGTAACGACACGCAGGCTGAAGCAACGGCATAGGTGCCATTGCTTCAGTTTGCCCCAGTGTGCATGTCCCGACATCGGCACATGCAGGGGATGGGATATCTCCTAAACCTAAACCGTGCAGGTTTAGGAGATATCCTGGGTAGCTACAAGGTAAGCCTTAATATAGGCTTACCTGTAGCATAAAGTTGTTAAAACGGGTTTACAATCACTTTAAAAACTGGTTTAATTATGCACATTTCCGTTTGCAAAGTATATTAACATTTTCAAGTCCTTTATCATACATGTTTTACTAACGTAGTTTAGATTACAGTTTTTTTAATACTTTACAGTGTTTCTTACACTGTGTAAACAATGTTCTTTATTACTGTACATATCAAGAGTGCTTGCCACAGCCAGGTGTGGACAAGACTCAGCATTTCTATATCATGTGTTCTGGGCCTGCCCATGTGTAAAGCTCATTTGGAGAACTGTTTTCTGATATGCCACTGACCACTTGGTGAACTATGTCACCCTCACCTCGTCCTGGGTGCGTTTTGCCTTTTTGGAATTACATGAAGTCAAAGTCACAGTGGGCGGTAGAAAATTACTGACTATAATATCCATTATAGCAGGGCTCGACAATCCCCAGGGCGCCAGGTCGCAAATGCGACTAGAATTAGCGACCTGGCACCTGGGGCAGCACAGCTGAGGTTACCTGTATCTCCGCGGGCCCCCCCTCCGCGATCGCGTGATCTCGTCGGGCCGCGCCGGCCGTTAATTTAGGCCGCGGCTTTGCGGCCTTCTGCAGGCCTAGGCTTCATTATGTACTCTGGCGCCATCTTGTGGTGGCCGTTGGTATGACAAGTCAACCAGCAATGCTTGCCTGTTTCACTGCCCGCCCATCTCTTTCCCTTTACTTAGAAGTTAACCCCCAAACATTATATATATATTTTATTCTAACACCCTAGAGAATAAAATGGTGGTCGTTGCAATACTTTCTGTCACATCGTATTTGCGCAGCGGTCTTACAAGCGCACTTTTTTGAGCAAAAAAATACACTTTTTTAAATAAAAAAATAAGACAACAGTAAAGTTAGCCGAATTTTTTTTTTATATCGTGAAAGATAATGTTACGCCGAGTAAATTTGATACCCAACATGTCACGCTTCAAAATTGCGTCCGCTCGTGGAATGGCGACAAACTTTTACCCTTTAAAATCTCCATAGGCGACATTTAAAAAATTCTACAGGTTGCATGTTTTGAGTTACAGAGGATGTCTAGGGCTAGAATTATTGCTCTCGCTCTACCAATCGCGACGATACCTCACATGCGTGGTTTAAACACTGCTTTCATATGCGGGCGCTACTCGCGTATGCGTTCGCTTCTGCACGCATTGGTCGTTAAAAAAAAAACCTGGCTCCTAACTTTTTTAGCTGGCTCCTAGATTCCAAGCAAATTTGTCAAGCCCTGCATTATAGTGAAAAAAGTGATACTCCACAAATTGATTTATACCAAGCCACCTTCCCTAAAACCTTTTTGGAATAAACTAATGTTTGTTCCAAATGGACTGGACTGAAGCAACTTTTTGGATGTGTGGCAATGGTTAATTGATACTTTATCAACTTTAACAAAACAAAAGGTCATAAACAGCTTTGTGTTGACCTCTTGATATACCCTTAGAACTCTTGGTCCATCTTTAAGCCTCCTTTTAGGTCAATCCTTTTAACACTTCCGATATTGGCATACCACCACTGGATGTTTTTCTTGTTTTCTGTTGTATGCACCCATATCTCATTAATACTTTCATGTATCATTCGCCACTTATAGCCCTCATAGGCTTGTTTCTGTTACAATATGCCTTTTATCCAAAATACAAAAATAGACTATAAAACTATAACGAATAAGATTCAATGTAAGATATATGGGGACTAAATTTATATGTACTGTAACATTTCTCATCACAAGTCTCAGAAAAAAAAAATCGCTACACTCCAACAAGTTTACCCTTCAAAGACAATATAACTTTGTTGAACTAAAGTGCTCTTTGAGCAGCTCCGCAGTGTTAATCACCCCAAATCACAAAAGTACTTTTGCTGTTCTTGCAATGTTGCTTTTTAATAAAGAGATGGGCTGTAGTAAATTTACCCACTGCCAGTCGCAGATTGCTTCTTTTTACGTGTCTCCCGTGGCCGGTGAATGGAGATCTGTGTGTCACATTAAATTATACAGTATCTCTATTTGGACAACATGCTTGTGGTAAATAATAATCACAACAACCACCGATTCTCTGACATGTTTTGATAGGATCTGTCTCTTTGGTCTCAAAGTTAGGTACCCCCAGAGAAGACATATGTTTCACATCACCCCAAATTTAAATCCCCCAAAATTATCCCCAAGAAATCTATGTCTTTCTTAGTCTGTACATATCTCTGGCCAATTGTTATAAAGGACATTACAATGTTGCTGTAGTTTGTACCATCTGCACAAAAAAATAATAATTCCCAACAGGTTTCCAGTAGTTATTTTTTTGTTGGTACAATTTAATCAACATCCTTGATTCTTTACAATCGTGAGTTATAATAAACCTTCACCTTGGCTAAGCATGCTTATGTTCAATTATCACTTATCTTTAACATACCAAACTTATTTTAGAATTGTCTGCTAAAACGTGTAATTCTGAGCATATAGTTTCATAAATTCTCCCCTTCTGATCCAGTTTTGGTAAACTCTGACTTGGACTTATGCCCTGTACACATGATAGTTTTTCCCGACAGTTTTTTTCAGCAGGAAAACGGCTCAAAATGAATCAATGAAGTTCAATAGGCAGTTCGGCTCTTCTGCTTGATTCTGAGCATGCACGTTTTTTTGCGCGTCGTAATTGCATACAGAGGAACGCGATTCGCGATAATAATCTTTCCTGTCACAAAAATTGAGATCCTGCTCTCAATCTTTTCTTGGCAGGAAAACTGACAGAAAAAGTGTGATGGAGCATACACACGGTCGGAATTCCTGGCAAAAAGCTCACATCGCACTTTTCTTGTCAGGAAAACTGATCATGTGTACGAGGCATCAGAAGTTAAAATTAACCTTTCCTGATAGAAATATGGTGGCTGATTTCTTACTGTGTAAATGCTTGTTTTCTGGTTGTAGTTCAGTACCTTGAGCCACTAATCCATAATTCCTGAGTTGCATACAGTTTGATTTTAGTGAGTAATGACAGTAGGTAAGCATAATCATCAGGCAGCTAAAATTGTGGGACAAAATATCAACATGTTTTCTTCTAAGATAATTTAACTTAAGCCCTCACTTTAATGAAATAATCAATTCCAAATTATCTTTTAAAAATTACGTGTGCTTGGTTGGTCTGTTAAAAGAAAAGATCTACTAACCTATCCTCTAACATTAAGCCTAAAAACGAGCCTCTAAATGTAAAGCAGAACTAAACTTTATCTGAGCACCACAAACTGAAAATGCTTTTTAATACATTTTTAATATTAAGTGCAAACACACCCATTAATCCATGTCTGCTTGCTTTATTTTGTTGAGAAATACTTTGAAAAACATCCAGCTACCATTTCAAGCTGTGGCAATCTTGAGTAAGGGCAGATGATTTATGTTTTGTATATATTGTGAGGGGGTTAGCTCGGTAGCGGGTGTGTGTGACCCCCTAGATGGGCTCCCCACACAAAAACAGGCCCAGCAGACGGAGGTTGTGGTTTTCAAGATCAAAAGGTGCGGTTTATTTCTCTATTTACAGTGACAAAAACACAGCAAAGCAAAAAGAAACATAAACAGAATAAATCCTGGTCAGCTTGACCTCTGACTAAACATGCAGGTTTCCCTAACTAACAACTGGGATCAGCCTGGTGCTGTCCTAGTCCCTAAGTCCCTGGTTTAGTAAATGTCCAAACAAATAGCCACACAGGCTTTGTCTCACTGCACAGGGGTTCACTCTCCCTAGACAGTCCACACAGGTCTGGTTCCAGGCATGAGCAAACACCTAATGAATCTGGGAGTTTTTATAGAGGCCTTAAACGAGCTGACAAGCTTCAGCTGGTCTCATCAACTCCCTGCCTGCACGACGCCCAGCACTCTCCCTAGAGGTATGAATCATCCATGAGCCCACTAGCCTCAGCTGGGCTTCATCAACTCCCTCCCTAGTTGTATAAGTCGGCATAAAGCCTGAATCTGGGAGAAATATATCTACCCCCCTGGATGCAACCAGGTGACTTTACCTTCCTGCTGTCACATACCCCCCCCTCTTGTTTTAACCTTGGGGTTGGAACACCAGCAATCAGGCATTCATGTACTCGAGACAAAGCATCCACATTCCCCATTTGAACGCCAGGGCGATGCTTTACTGTGAAGTTGAATTCCTGTAGGGCCAGGAACCACCTATTCACTCTTCTATTTGTCTCCTTGTTTTGAGCCATCCACTTTAACGGAGCGTGATCCGTAACCATGTCAAAGTGCCTACCTAGCAGATAGTACCGAAGGGAATCTAGAGCCCACTTCACCGCTAAACACTCCTTTTCAACCGTGGCGTAATTTACCTCATGGGACTTCAACTTCCTGCTGAGGTAAATGACTGGGTGCTCTTCCCCGTTCCAGACCTGGGACAATACTGCTCCTAACCCCACATCTGACGCATCACTTTGTACGACAAAGTCTTTAGAGAAGTCGGGTGAGTACAACACTGGCTGGCTACATAAGGCTTGTTTCAAGAATTGGAATGCTGCCTCAGCCTCGGGGGTCCATTTAATCATGACCGACCCTTTCCCTTTCGTCAGGTTGGTTAGGGGCACAGCCTTAGAAGCAAAGTGGGGAATGAAGCGCCGATAATAACCCGCGATTCCCAGAAAGGCTCGTACCTGCTTCTTGCTGTTGGGACGTGGCCAACTCTGGATGGCCTCGACTTTGTTGAGTTGGGGTTTTATTACTCCCCTGCCAATGGTGTACCCAAGATATTTGGCCTCCTCCTGCCCAATGGTACACTTCTTGGGGTTAGCCGTAAACCCCGCTTCCCGGATAGAGTCTAGGACTGCTTGCACTTTTGGCAGATGTGAGGCCCAATCTGTGCTATGGACAATTACGTCATCCAGGTAAGCCGCAGCATACTTCCGATGGGGCCTCAGTATCTGGTCCATTTTCCGCTGGAATGTGGCCGGCGCATTCTGTAACCCGAACGGCATTCTCTTATATTGGAACGCCCCGTCTGGGGTTACAAATGCGGTTTTCTCTTTGGCCGACTTGGCCAGGGGAATTTGCCAATACCCTTTTGTGAGGTCAAGAGTCGTCATGTATCGGGCTGTTCCCAGCCGGTCGATCAACTCATCTATACGTGGCATGGGGTAGGTGTCAAATTTTGTAACTTTGTTCAACTGACGAAAATCGTTACAAAATCGCCAGCTCCCATCCGGTTTAGGCACCAACACAATGGGACTAGACCAATCACTTTGGGACTCCTCTATCACCCCTAAGTTCAGCATTTTCTGTACTTCCTCCCGTATTGCCTCCCGTCGGGCCTCTGGGATCCGATAGGGTTTTAACTTCACCCTTTCACCGGGCGGGGTAATAATATCATGCTCTACCCCAGATGTTTGTCCCGGCAGCTCAGAGAACACCTCCTTGTTGCGAAGCACAAACTCCTTAACCTCCTGTTGTTGGGGTTGTGACAAGGTGGCTGCTATTCCAACCTCCGGAATCACGCAACCAGTTTGAGCTGGTGACCAAGTTTCTGCGACTAGGGACTCTCTATCCCTCCAGGCTTTCAACAGATTAACGTGATAGATCTGTTCGGGCTTTCGCCTTCCTGGTTGTCTGACCTTGTAATTCACTTCGCTCACTTTTTCCATTATCTCGTAGGGGCCTTGCCATTTGGCAAGGAATTTACTTTCAACCGTAGGGACAAGTACCAATATCCTATCCCCCGGGGAAAAGGTACGGGTCTTGGCTCCACGGTTGTACACTCTCTGCTGTGCCAACTGCGCTTGGGCCAAATGTTCCTTCACGATGGGCATTACCTGTGCAATTCGATCTTGCATCAGGGCGACATGCTCAATCACACTCCTGTGGGGAGAACTCTCACTTTCCCAAGTTTCCTTGGCAATATCCAACAGCCCTCTTGGGTGTCTCCCATACAGTAACTCAAAGGGGGAGAATCCCGTAGAGGATTGGGGCACCTCCCTAATAGCAAACATCAAATAAGGAAGTAGACAGTCCCAATCCTTTCCATCTCTATCCACCACTTTCTTCAACATTTGTTTTAGGGTTTTGTTGAATCTTTCAACCAGCCCATCGGTTTGGGGGTGATACACAGACGTACGCAATTGCGTCACTTTGAACAATTTACACAGCTCTTTCATAACCCGGGACATAAAGGGTGTACCTTGGTCCGTAAGCAGTTCTTTACAAATACCCGCCCGGCTAAAAACAAGAGATAGCTCTTTGGCTATGGTTTTGGCCGAGGTATTTCGGAGAGGGATCGCTTCTGGATAACGGGTGGCATAGTCCATTATAACTAATATGTACTGGTGCCCCCTAGCGGACTTGATTATAGGACCTACCAAATCCATTGCGATCCTCTCAAACGGGACCTCAATGATGGGTAGAGGGACCAGCGGGCTACGGAAATGTGGCATCGGGGCCGACCTCTGACACACAGGGCAGGAGGAACAATAATTTTCTATGTCCTTCATCACCCCAGGCCAATAGAATCTCTGTAATACCCTCTCTCGGGTTTTCTCTGTCCCCAGATGACCTCCAAGAATGTGCCCATGGGCCAACTCCAACACCAACTTCCTGTAAGGTTTGGGCACCACAAGCTGCTCAACGGTTTCTTCTGCCCTTTTTGCCACCCGATACAGTAGGTCCTTCTCTACGCTGAAGTATGGGTAAGTGCAGGTATTATCTGGGTTCACTAACTCGCCATCTATTTCCACTACGTTTTCCCGTGCCTTTATTAGGGCGGGGTCTTTTAACTGTTCTGTGGCAAAATTTTCCCTGTGAACCTCAAGATCAGAAAACTCCACAGACGGTAGGTTTTCGTCTGAGGAGGTGGGCTCCTCTCCAGTTTCTTGCGTCTCACCTGCCAATACTGACAAGGGAAATTCTGGAGAGTCCTCACCACTCTCAGAGGAGTTCTGGCTATCATCTTCCTGGTACATAGGGGCACCAGTGGGGGGCTCAGGATCATCCCACAGTTCCCAGAACTTCGGAAAATCCCTTCCCACAATGGCATCATGCGGTAATTGAGATACTAACCCCACTGGATGAGAGAGGGTACCTTTGGGGGTCTTGAAACACACTGTAGTCACTGGATACTCTCGGGTGTCCCCATGCACACAAATAACAGCTACCTTGCTATTCCCAGAGACCTCTGTTTTAACTAATTCAGCCTTTATCAGGGTCACAAGGCTACCTGAATCCAGTAATACCACAACATTTCTACCATTAATACATATTTTACATAAATGTTTCTCAGTTCCCCGAATGGCAGTGCATGCGACTGTCGCACACAGCGACTGACGTCTGTCCGTCAGAAAGTCACATTGCATGGGTTCCTCCACAACCGGGCAATTTGCTGCAATATGTCCCGCTTGCCGGCAGCGGTAGCAAACAATCCTTTTGGCTGCCTCTTGAGCCCCCGACTTCCCAGGCTGTTCTCGCCAAACCCTGGGCAGAGCTCCCACCCTCTCACTCTCTCCACCCTCACCCCTTGGAATCATCTTATCCGCCCCTGGGGATGGTCTGGTCTTAGGGTGGAAAGTCCGAGAGTCTCTGGAAGAGGCCGTCAGGTTCTCTGCAGCCAAGTATCTCTCTACACGATCCACAAGTTTACCGGCCGTTTCTGGGTCTCCATGGCTTACCCACTTTTGAATGGCGGTAGGAAGAGCTCTCAAGAAACGATCCATCACAACACGTTCCACAATCTCCGGTGCGGACAAAGTCTCTGGCTGTAGCCACTTCCTGCTCAGGTGAATGAGATCATACATTTGAGACCTGGGGGGTTTTCCAAGCTGGAAAGTCCAGTTATGCACACGCTGAGCCCGGACAGCCAGGGTGACACCCAGCCTTGCCAATATTTCAGCTTTTAGCATCACATAGTCTTTTGCTTGGTCAGGCTCTAGGTCATAGTAAGCTTTCTGCGATTCACCAGTTAACAGAGGAGCCAGCAGTCCAGCCCACTGCTCCTCAGGCCACTTTTCTCTTTCAGCAGTCCTTTCAAATGTGGTCAAAAATACCTCTGGATCATCCTCTCCAGTCATTTTTGTCAATAAACGACTCACCCCAAAGGACGCGGTATTAGTGGGACGGCTTTCCTCACTGGTCTGCGGACGTTGCTGCATTACTGCTTCCATCTGTTGTTGTAGTCTCTGCTCTTGCTTCTGCAACAGGTCTATGAAGCGGGCCTCAGATTGCTGCTGGGCTTGTTGCTGGGCTGCAAGGCTCCTTTGCAAACCTGCATTTGTCTGCTGTTGATTGGCATTTGCTAGAGCCAGCTGTTTCAGTATCTCCTCCATGCTGGCTTAAAAAAAAAACTGCCCGCTTTCTCCACCAACTGTGAGGGGGTTAGCTCGGTAGCGGGTGTGTGTGACCCCCTAGATGGGCTCCCCACACAAAAACAGGCCCAGCAGACGGAGGTTGTGGTTTTCAAGATCAAAAGGTGCGGTTTATTTCTCTATTTACAGTGACAAAAACACAGCAAAGCAAAAAGAAACATAAACAGAATAAATCCTGGTCAGCTTGACCTCTGACTAAACATGCAGGTTTCCCTAACTAACAACTGGGATCAGCCTGGTGCTGTCCTAGTCCCTAAGTCCCTGGTTTAGTAAATGTCCAAACAAATAGCCACACAGGCTTTGTCT
Source organism: Rana muscosa (assembly GCA_029206835.1). NCBI lineage: Eukaryota > Metazoa > Chordata > Amphibia > Anura > Ranidae > Rana > Rana muscosa. The sequence continues at coordinate 52,991,065 of CM055121.1, read as the reverse complement.
CACCGCACAGGGGTTCACTCTCCCTAGACAGTCCACACAGGTCTGGTTCCAGGCATGAGCAAACACCTAATGAATCTGGGAGTTTTTATAGAGGCCTTAAACGAGCTGACAAGCTTCAGCTGGTCTCATCAACTCCCTGCCTGCACGACGCCCAGCACTCTCCCTAGAGGTATGAATCATCCATGAGCCCACTAGCCTCAGCTGGGCTTCATCAACTCCCTCCCTAGTTGTATAAGTCGGCATAAAGCCTGAATCTGGGAGAAATATATCTACCCCCCTGGATGCAACCAGGTGACTTTACCTTCCTGCTGTCACAATATATATTGGAATCCATCTGCCCCAAGCTCAGGCATGCAGTTAGGAGGGTATACTTGGCTGAAAAAGACTCTCCTCGCCTCCTGTAGATGAAAAAAAATGCTCATGAAGACTTCTGTAATGTTTGACATCATTGTTAATTTTAATTGATAGAGTTTAGTTCTGCTTTAAGTCTCACACCTATACCTAACTCTTAACCTGATTCCAAACCTCTATTTTCTAAATACCTAAACCTAATAATACCTTTAATTGTATTAATTGTAGCATAAAAACTGCTGACGGCATAGTGTCCACACAAACTAATAGATATGATGCTTTTGATGTAGGCATATTCCTTGGAGATTTCCTCCAGTTTAAAAAAACTAGTAGATTTTTGGTCATGGAAAAAATGTTAGAAATGTGATATTGTGCTTGGATAAAACTTTTATCTATCAGTGACAAGAAGCAATCCAAAATAAACTAATCTTAGAGCCTTGACTTCCCAACTCCACCCTGGAGCTTGAAAAACAGAAAATACACGGAGATACAAGTTTTGAAAAAAAATTCAGAGTAATGCCAAGCTGTTAAACTATAACCTAAAAAAGTCATAAGTAGAGCATGTTTGGCGGAGAAATGTAAAAATACACTTCCTTTGAATAGACACAAAAGACATCGGCCTGAGTGCTACTGATTTTAGGGTTAAAAAATGAAGTCAGTGAATTTTTGCAGTAAACTGGCAAAGCAAGACATTACTAAGCTGCTTCTGTTTGTAGATGTCTTTATAAATAGGCTTCCAAATGATTTACATGTACGAATAACAATGTAGAAAAAATTGTGGAAAATCGATTTAAGAGAAGTTGCTAAAGAACTTAAGAGAAGTTCCCATCCTGGTTTCCTCCATTAAAAAAAAAGGCTCATGCCAGGTTTAGATTCATGCCAATTACTGGTTAAATTTAGACAAACATTATAAGAAACTCTATACATTTTAACTAAAAAACAAACTTTGTTGAGCTATTCTTAACCTCATCAATATAAGGCAACATAAATGTAGACATTACCCAGAGGAGCGTTATAATTCGACAACGTAAAAAAATAAAAAATCTATTTCCAATAAAGGAAATATTGAACTAGCATAATAAACATTTCATATATAGGTGTCATTACATTTTTATAGTGGTTTATCTTAAACCCTAAATTTTTTCTTGAAATGTTTTATAGCAGAATAAAAAGCAATGTGTTTTAGAAAACACACTTTATCTAGGAGCAGTTTATGGCTTTACCTCTCTTAAAGTCAATAGAGTGGGAAAGGTTTAGAGCTCCTTTTAGGTTTTTATTGCTGTTTTCTGTCCTTATTTGGAAGATTTACCCTCACTTCATGTCAGGACAGGGTATGATGAGGAATCTCTCCAATGAGGACTCATTTTTTGCACAAATAGGAAGGGGTAGAATTTCTGATAATATTTATACTACTGTCAGTTCAAAAGCAAGCAAATGGCGTAAGACAGGAGCTTCCCACTCATCAACCAGTGAACAAGGAAAAGGGGGAAAGGCAGAGAAAACGAAAAAGCTATAAATTAATCTATAGATCCCTTGTTAACCCCAGAAAGTCTATGTTAATAGAGTCCATAAAGTCTGTATTCTGTTCCACACAACACCAGCAGCTGCTGCTTATAAGAGTGAAATCACTTCTGAGAAAATAAAATGGAACAGCAGAGAGTGCCAGACTAAGTGCAGTAGTATGAGCCCTGTTTTTATTAAAGACCATGGGTTCACAAGGTGGATGGTCAGGATGCTGCTGTAGCCACCAGCATGATCAGATGCTGCTGTAGCATGAGCCAGGTAAGGTCGAGAACCAGGCTGGTACACACAGGGGCACAGAAAGCAGAGGGGCATGATTACGCATTTCAAAGCCCTGCTTTTTCGTCCTCAAACTGAAGCAGCAGGGCTTTGAAATGCGTAACCATGCCCCTCTGCTTCCTTCTTGTCCAGTGCCACTGTGTGTTCCTGCCTGGTTCTTGGCATTACCGTTGCTTATACTGTGCACTGTGCTTCTACTACTGCACTTAGTCTGGTTCTCTCTGCTATTTCATTATTTACGGTCAGTATCTTCTTGGGTGACAGGCACCACCTTTTTTACTTGTATGGGTGTCACAGGGACAGAAAGTGAAGGAAAATCCTCTCCGATGGGGGTCACAGGGAGAAACAAAACCTAAATGTTAACTCTATCCAAAGCATACTGGCTAGAGATTTTCCCAGAACTAGAAAACATTTATTCCAGCTTAAAGTAGAGTTTTTCTTCTAATGTCTAAAATAATTACAAAAGGAATTCAAGAAGGATATGTCTCAGTGTTTATAAGGCCAGCTCAGTAGTTTTCTAGTATAGTGGAATACTGTGATTCTGGAACAAAGTACAGCAGTAGGATACCTGCCATTAGTGGAGGGCTAATAATTGTGTTTTTAAACCAAACTTCCTTATTGGCTTATGAGTGTGTGTCAGGATTGGAAAACCAGGATTGTTTTTGCATTCTCTTAAAAAGAGTCCTGAGATGAACCTGTCAGTAACATGCACATGCATTTTGCTGACCTGTGCACTCTCTATGCCATTCTTCTAATAAAAAAAAGAAGACAATCAAAATACAAATATAAAAAGCAGGATATTGTTTCAAGTGAGGAGCCTTTGAAATCGTTAGATATTACCAGTTAAAGAAGAGCCCAGTTTAATGGAGAAGCACAATGTTGTTTTAAAATGCCTCCAGGTTGGAACTTTTACTTACCTAATAGGAGTGATGCTATTATGTGGTTCAGGACCTGACAACCTGTAAAAGGTTTGTTCATACCCATCAGTGCCACTACATCATGCTACCTAACTTCATACAATGTTTATGTTAAACAAAATGGGTAGGTTCCTATTGTAATGACATGCTGACATGGTGGGAACACACAAAGTTACTCCTTGTGACCTTATCCTTACCAGTTTGCTTCATGGGGTACTGTTTTTATTCTGAGGCTGACTTATGGCGAGTTTAGTCTTTATAGGTTTAAACGTGTGACTTTTTTAGATGTTAACATAGTTGCCAACATTTGAAAATTTGTATGGAGACCCTAATGGGATTGAAAATAAAAGTGCACCACGTGCTAAATCACTTGTGGGTGTGGTCAAAATGTAAGCGTGGTCAATAAAGTAGGTGTTGCATCTTGGCTTGTAGTGTGGCACCTTTTCCCCTTTGCGGTAATTTAGATAAAATAGGGTCTGATATAATCTGAAGAAAAAGTGGGAGAAAAATAAGTCTCATCATTGGTGTCAGTGGCAGCAATTATAACCCACAGCATTGGTGTCAGTAGTTGCAATAATAACCAACAGCATTGATGTCAGCGGTCACAAAAACAACTCCCAGCATTTGTGTCAATAGCCACAAAATAACCCACAGCATTTGCATCAGTGGTAGCAATAATAACCCCCAGCGTTGGTGTCGGTGGCTACAACAATATCCAACAGCATTGGTGTCAGTGGTAGCAATAATAACCCCCAGCTGTGTGTGTCACTGGCTGCAATAATAACCTGCAGCATTGGTGGCAGTGGGAAAGAAAATAAACCACAGCATTGGTGCCAGTGGCACTGTTAATACCTCACCCACTACTGCCAAATGCCAAGGGCCCTGTAGGACAGCTCATGGGGCACAGGTACTGCAGGACAGTGTTAAAAATCCTGGAACTGCATGATCCGGGACACTTGGCAACTATAATGACTTAATTATAATTCCAGTGCCTTACATGCTCATAAACTATGATTCTCTTCCTATACCCCTACGCTCTAAATGAGCAGAGTGGGAATACAGTATAAAGTTCCCAGGTGCATCCTTTCAACTGGTGAACCCTGGAAACATTTTATCTTTATCGTGGGCTACTCATGTGAGCCAAGCACTATGCGCACAATGATAATAGCAGTGAAGAGCATATGCAGCTGGGCTAAACTGCGGACAAACTTTTTACCTGTCCAGGTTTATAAATATTACAGAGTGTGATGCAGCAAGTTCTGATGAGTTCATACATTAGCACGTAGGTTGGTTATGGAGACAGGCACTGTTAGCTTACATTATCATTTGTTTAAATAGTCTTTTACAAAAAACAGGTATTTTGAATGTTGTAGTTTTTGTTTTAGAGAGTCCTTGGAATTAAGGCTGTATTTATACTTTTTGCCCATCTGTGCCAGCTGCCTTTTGCCCCACAGTATATGCTCACTTGAGAAAAGGCACTGTTATAAATATAATTACAGTGTGTAATTGTATTATTTATTGACCAACATGGTACTTTCTTCCTGCAATTCATTGCTGAGAGCCCAATTATTTTATTATTTGTGTCTGCTAGTCAGTAATTCTGTTTCCTTATGACAGATTGCAAAACACACAAAATGTAGAAAATACGTTTGGATCAGCAAAGGATTAAAATGTATTGTGACAGCAGGAAGGTAAAGTCACCTGGTTGCATCCAGGGGGGTAGATATATTTCGCCCAGATTCAGGCTTTACGCCGACTTATACAACTAGGTGGAGAGTTGTATAAGCCCAGCTGAGGCTAGTGGGCTCATGGATGACTCATACCTCTAGGGAGAGTGTGGGGCGTCGTGCAGACAGGGAGTTGATGAGACCAGCTGAAGCTTGTCAGCTCATTTAGGCCTCTATAAGAACTCCCAGATTCATTAGGTGTTTGCTCATGCCTGGACCCAGACCTGTGTGGACTGTCTAGGGAGAGTGAACCCCTGTGCGGTGAGACAAAGCCTGTGTGGCTATTTGCTTGGACATTTAAAACCAGGGACTTAGGGACTAGGACAGCACTAGGCTGATCCCAGTTGTTAGTTAGGAAACCTGTATGTTTAGTCAGAGGTCAAGTTGACCAGGATTTATTTTATTTATGTTTCTTTTGCTTTGCTGTGTTTTGTCACTGTAAATAGAAAATAAACCGCACCTTTTTGATTTTGAAAACCACAACCTCCGTTTGCTGGGCCTGTTTTTGTGTGGGGAGCCCATCCCGGGGGTCACACACACCCGCTGCCGAGCTAACCCCCTCACAGTTGGTGGAGAACCAGTGGCAGTTTTTTTTTAAACCAGCATGGAGGAGATACTGAAGCAGCTGGCTCTAGCAAATGCCAATCAACAGCAGACAAATGCAGGTTTGCAAAAGAGCCTTGCAGCTCAACAACAGAACTTCGCAGCCCAGCAGCAAGCTCATCAACAGAGCCTTGCAGCCCAGCAGCAGACAAACGCAACTTTGCAACAGAGTCTGGAGGCTCAGCAACAAGCCCAGCAGCAATCTGAGGCCCGCTTCATAGACCTGTTGCAGAAGCAAGAGCAGAGACTACAACAACAGATGGAAGCAGTAATGCAGCAACGTCCGCAGACCAGTGAGGAAAGCCGTCCCACTAATACCGCGTCCTTTGGGGTGAGTCGTTTATTGACAAAAATGACTGGAGAGGATGATCCAGAGGTATTTTTGACCACATTTGAAAGGACCGCTGAAAGAGAAAAGTGGCCTGAGGAGCAGTGGGCTGGACTGGTGGCTCCTCTGTTAACTGGTGAATCGCAGAAAGCTTACTATGACCTAGAGCCTAACCAAGCAAAAGACTATGTGATGCTAAAAGCTGAAATTTTGGCAAGGCTGGGTGTCACCCAGGCTGTCCGGGCTCAGCGTGTGCATAACTGGACTTTCCAGCTTGGAAAACCCCCCAGGTCTCAAATGTATGATCTCATTCACCTGAGCAGAAAGTGGCTACAGCCAGAGACTTTGACCGCACCAAAGATTGTGGAACGTGTTGTAATGGATCGGTTTTTGAGAGCTCTTCCTACTGCCATCCAAAAGTGGGTAAGCCATGGAGACCCAGAGACGGCCGATGGTCTTGTGGATCGTGTGGAGAAATACTTGGCTACAGAGAACCTGACGGCCTCTTCCAGAGACACTCGGACTTTCCACCCTAAGACCAGACCATCCCCAGGGGCGGATAAGAGGATTCCAAGGGGTGAGGGTGGAGAGAGTGAGAGGGTGGGAGCTCTACCCCAAGTTTGGCGAGAACAGCCTGGGAAATCAGCGGCTCAAGAGGCGGCAAGAAGGATCGTTTGCTACCGCTGCCGGCAAGCGGGACATATTGCAGCCAATTGCCCGGTTGTGGAGGAACCCATGCAGTGTGACTTTCTGACGGGCAGACGTCAGTCGCTGTGTGTGACAGTCGCATGCACTGCCATTCGAGGAACTGAGAAACATTTATGCAAAATGTGTGTTAATGGTAGAAATGTTGTGGTATTGCTGGATTCAGGTAGCCTTGTGACCCTGATAAAGGCTGAGTTAGTTAAAACAGAGGTCTTTGGGAATAGCAAGGTAGCTGTTATTTGTGTGCATGGGGACACCCGAGAGTATCCAGTGACTACAGTGTGTTTCGAGACCCCCAAAGGTACCCTCTCTCATCCAGTGGGCTTAGTATCTCAGTTACCGCATGACGCCATTGTGGGAAGGGATTTTCCGAAGTTCTGGGAACTGTGGGATGATCCTGAGCCCCCCACTGGTGCCCCTATGTACCAGGAATGTGATAGCCAGAACTCCCCTGAGAGTGGTGAGGACTCTCCGGAATTTCCCTTATCAGTATTGGCAGGGGAGACTCAAGAAACTGGAGAGGAGCCCACCTCCTCAGACGAAAACCTACCGTCTGTGGAGTTTTCTGATCTTGAGGTTCACAGGGAAAACTTTGCCACAGAACAGTTGAAAGACCCCGCCCTAATAAAGGCACGGGAAAACGTAGTGAAAATAGATGGCGAGTTAGTGAACCCAGATAATACCTGCACTTACCCATACTTCAGCGTAGAGAAGGACCTACTGTATCGGGTGGCAAAAAGGGCAGAAGAAACCGTTGAGCAGCTTGTGGTGCCCAAACCTTACAGGAAGTTGGTGTTGGAGTTGGCCCATGGGCACATTCTTGGAGGTCATCTGGGGACAGAGAAAACCCGAGAGAGGGTATTACAGAGATTCTATTGGCCGGGGGTGATGAAGGACATAGAAAATTATTGTTCCTCCTGCCCTGTGTGTCAGAGGTCGGCCCCGATGCCACATTTCCGTAGCCCGCTGGTCCCTCTACCCATCATTGAGGTCCCGTTTGAGAGGATCGCCATGGATTTGGTAGGGCCTATAATCAAGTCCGCTAGGGGGCACCAGTACATATTAGTTATAATGGACTATGCCACCCGTTATCCAGAAGCGATCCCTCTCCGAAATACCTCGGCCAAAACCATAGCCAAAGAGCTATCTCTTGTGTTTAGCCGGGTGGGTATTTGTAAAGAACTGCTTACGGACCAAGGTACACCCTTTATGTCCCGGGTTATGAAGGAGCTGTGTAAATTGTTCAAAGTGACGCAATTACGTACATCTGTGTATCACCCCCAAACCGATGGGCTGGTTGAAAGATTCAACAAAACCCTAAAACAAATGTTGAAGAAAGTGGTGGATAGAGATGGAAAGGATTGGGACTGTCTACTTCCTTATCTGATGTTTGCTATTAGGGAGGTGCCCCAATCCTCTACGGGATTCTCCCCCTTTGAGTTACTGTATGGGAGACACCCAAGAGGGCTGTTGGATATTGCCAAGGAAACTTGGGAAAGTGAGAGTTCTCCCCACAGGAGTGTGATTGAGCATGTCGCCCTGATGCAAGACCGAATTGCACAGGTAATGCCCATCGTGAAGGAACATTTGGCCCAAGCGCAGTTAGCACAGCAGAGAGTGTACAACCGTGGAGCCAAGACCCGTACCTTTTCCCCGGGGGATAGGATACTGGTACTTGTCCCTACGGTTGAAAGTAAATTCCTTGCCAAATGGCAAGGCCCCTATGAGATAATGGAAAAAGTGAGCGAAGTGAATTACAAGGTCAGACAACCAGGAAGGCGAAAGCCCGAACAGATCTATCACGTTAATCTGTTGAAAGCCTGGAGGGATAGAGAGTCCCTAGTCGCAGACACTTGGTCACCAGCTCAAACTGGTTGCGTGATTCCTGAGGTTGGAATAGCAGCCACCTTGTCACAACCCCAACAACAGGAGGTTAAGGAGTTTGTGCTTCGCAACAAGGAGGTATTCTCTGAGCTGCCGGGACAAACATCTGGGGTAGAGCATGACATCATTACCCCGCCCGGTGAAAGGGTGAAGTTAAAACCCTATCGGATCCCAGAGGCCCGACGGGAGGCAATACGGGAGGAAGTACAGAAAATGCTGAACTTAGGGGTGATAGAGGAGTCCCAAAGTGATTGGTCTAGTCCCATTGTGTTGGTGCCTAAACCGGATGGGAGCTGGCGATTTTGTAACGATTTTCGTCAGTTGAACAAAGTTACAAAATTTGACACCTACCCCATGCCACGTATAGATGAGTTGATCGACCGGCTGGGAACAGCCCGATACATGACGACTCTTGACCTCACAAAAGGGTATTGGCAAATCCCCCTGGCCAAGTCGGCCAAAGAGAAAACCGCATTTGTAACCCCAGACGGGGCGTTCCAATATAAAAGAATGCCGTTCGGGTTACAGAATGCGCCGGCCACATTCCAGCGGAAAATGGACCAGATGCTGAGGCCCCATCGGAAGTATGCTGCGGCTTACCTGGATGACGTAATTGTCCATAGCACAGATTGGGCCTCACATCTGCCAAAAGTGCAAGCAGTCCTGGATTCTGTTCGGGAAGCGGGGTTTACGGCTAACCCCAAGAAGTGTACCATTGGGCAGGAGGAGGCCAAATATCTTGGGTACACCATTGGGAGGGGAGTAATAAAACCCCAACTCAACAAAGTCGAGGCCATCCAGAGTTGGCCACGTCCCAACAGCAAGAAGCAGGTACGAGCCTTTCTGGGAATCGCTGGGTATTATCGGCGATTCATTCCCCACTTTGCTTCTAAGGCTGTGCCCCTAACCAACCTGACGAAGGGGAAAGGGTCGGTCATGATTAAATGGACCCCCGAGGCTGAGGCAGCATTCCAATTCTTGAAACAAGCCTTATGTAGCCAGCCAGTGTTGTACTCACCCGACTTCTCTAAAGACTTTGTCGTACAAAGTGATGCGTCAGATGTGGGGTTAGGAGCAGTATTGTCCCAGGTCTGGAACGGGGAAGAGCACCCAGTCATTTACCTCAGCAGGAAGTTGAAGTCCCATGAGGTAAATTACGCCACCGTTGAAAAGGAGTGTTTAGCGGTGAAGTGGGCTCTAGATTCCCTTCGGTACTACCTGCTAGGTAGGCACTTTGACATGGTTACGGATCACGCTCCGTTAAAGTGGATGGCTCAAAACAAGGAAACAAATAGAAGAGTGAATAGGTGGTTCCTGGCCCTCCAGGAATTCAACTTCACAGTAAAGCATCGCCCTGGCGTTCAAATGGGGAATGTGGATGCTTTGTCTCGAGTACATGAATGCCTGATTGCTGGTGTTCCAACCCCGAGGTTAAAACAAGAGGGGGGGGGTATGTGACAGCAGGAAGGTAAAGTCACCTGGTTGCATCCAGGGGGGTAGATATATTTCGCCCAGATTCAGGCTTTACGCCGACTTATACAACTAGGTGGAGAGTTGTATAAGCCCAGCTGAGGCTAGTGGGCTCATGGATGACTCATACCTCTAGGGAGAGTGTGGGGCGTCGTGCAGACAGGGAGTTGATGAGACCAGCTGAAGCTTGTCAGCTCATTTAGGCCTCTATAAGAACTCCCAGATTCATTAGGTGTTTGCTCATGCCTGGACCCAGACCTGTGTGGACTGTCTAGGGAGAGTGAACCCCTGTGCGGTGAGACAAAGCCTGTGTGGCTATTTGCTTGGACATTTAAAACCAGGGACTTAGGGACTAGGACAGCACTAGGCTGATCCCAGTTGTTAGTTAGGAAACCTGTATGTTTAGTCAGAGGTCAAGTTGACCAGGATTTATTTTATTTATGTTTCTTTTGCTTTGCTGTGTTTTGTCACTGTAAATAGAAAATAAACCGCACCTTTTTGATTTTGAAAACCACAACCTCCGTTTGCTGGGCCTGTTTTTGTGTGGGGAGCCCATCCCGGGGGTCACACACACCCGCTGCCGAGCTAACCCCCTCACAGTATGTAAATCCAAAACTTATTATTTTTAAGTTTTGGCGAAGTGAGGGCTTAGAATACCTGTCAGAATTCTATTGCTTACAATATATAGTGAAAATATACCAGCTCTAGGAACTAAAACAAAAAGCAGCTATGCACTATAACCTAGATACCAGGCACAATAGCAATATAAAAAAAAAGTGCAGCGCTAAAACAAATAAAGTGCAATCTGTGTATTAACACAGTAATGTAATTAATGAAAAATTCTATTAAAAACCATGAATCACAAATTCTGATTAAAGTGCAATTAGTGTCATCAATTGTGCGTGACAAATAAGAAATTAGGGAATAAAAATAAGTCTCAAACATACGTAACAGTGTTATATATAAAAAGCAATTCCGTGCAACAAAAAGTTCATATGAAACTAAAGTCCATGTGAGGAATCCATAGAAGGAAGTGTGTTAGAAAATTATGATTAAACACCCGGCAGTGTAACACCCATCACCAAAAAGCTAATATGGAGGCTTACCAGAGAGCCAGCAACCCCCCCCCCCCTGCTCAGGTAGGTAATACAACGCTTGATTGGATCTATGATCTACTAAAGGGAAGCCCGTTTGTTCACTCGGTTGACCGCAGTTGGTATACCGGAAGGCTCTCAACTGAACAGGAAGTTATATCAAATGAAAATCAATGGACCACAGTGCCGGAGTATATATGGAACAGAAAACGGTACAGTGGTCAATTGATTCATAACATCGCGCCCAGCCTCCGACGATCATAGAGACCATCTGGTCCGCCGGAAATCTCTATGGTAAAGATCCGGGCCCGGCGGATACGTTCTCCGACTCACCGATCGCAGCGGTGAGTCGGTAGAAGCACCGGAGGGAGGCGGGAGGGGGGGCATCCCCTTTCGCCACCCGTAAGGCCGATCAAGCGGCTGACCAGCCGCTATGATCATTCTTATGGTGTAAGGAATCGCCGGCTGAAAAAGTTGATATCTGAATGATGCCTGTAGCTGCAGGCATCATTCAGATATCCCCGCACAAAACCCAGGATGTCATATGGCAGCCAACCGTCGGCAAGTAGTTAATTTCAGTGGCCAAAATAAATTACTATGAATTGATGCCCAAGTACTTGGACACACCTAAACGTGCCTAAAGGTTTTATACATGTTTACTAGCGTCAAGCTTTTTTTCTGCCTAAACACTGCTGCAAGGAGGAAATGCATCTAGGAGAGATGGTAAAAACATTCAGTGTGTATGATCCCTAATACATTATGAGCTGGGCTCGACAAACACCAGGCGCCAGGTCGCATTTGCGACTAGAATTAACGACCTGGCGCCTGGGGCAGCACAGCTGGGGTATCCTGTGTCTCCGTGCACCCCCCCCACCGCGCCGGCCGGTAATTGAGGCCGCAGCTTTGCGGCCTTCTGCAGGCCTATGCTTCCTTCTGTAATCTGGCGCCCTCTTGTGGTGGCTGTTGGTATGACAAAAAGACAACCAGCAATGCTAATGGGGCTTCCTGTCTGTTTTTACTGCCCGCCCATCTCCTTCCCAAACTGGAGAAGAGAAGGAAGTGATTGCGGCCGTCATCTGGCGCCTTTTGCTTAATGGTGAGTGTGGGGTGGCTGGTTTAAATAGCTTCATATAGCCTTTTTTATTTAATAGCTTTTATTTTTATTTTATTTTTTTAAGTAAAAACTGTATTTTTTTCTTAATTAAAATGAATTTATTATTTGTCATCTCCCTGCTTGGCCCCTTTCACACGGGCTGTCTGATCAGGTTTGCCTGTCAGTTTTTCAGGCGGACCTGATCGGACCCTTAGGCCTCTTTCACACGGTCGGACCGTTTAGGTCCGCCTGTCAGTTTTTTTGCCGGACCTGAACGGCCGCTCCATGCTTCTCTAAGGAGCGTCGGATGTCAGCGGTGACATGTCCGCTGACATCCGATCCGATCTGATCAGCTAAAATCAGACGGATATCCATTCGTCGCCATCTGTCCATGGCGGATGGGATCGGGTGAGATCTGAAGAAAACGGACATGCTATCAGTTTTCGCCCGATCTCTCCATAGGAGACAGCGGCGCTGGACAAGCCCCTCCCTGCTCAGTGAGCAGAGAGGGACCTGTCATCTGCCGGCTCAGCAGAGATCAGCGGAGAGATCGCCGGCCGAGCTGGCGGACCGCTGCAAGCGGATCCGTCCCAGTGTGGAATTGGCCTAAGCGGGGATATGGCGGTCCTGTGTCCCTGCAAGGCAGGAAATAAAAGCAGTCACATTCCTTAGTTAAAGCACCACATAGTAAACACACGCTACTAGGAACATAGTTAACCCTTTGATTGCCCTTGGTGTTAACCCCTTCCTACCCAGTGCTTTGTCAGTCGTTAAAAAAAAACCTGGCTCCTAACTTTTTTAGCTGGCTCCTAGATTCCAAGCAAATTTGTCAAGCCCTGCATTATGAGTATTGAGTTATAAATACTAGTACAAACATAGGTAGCATTATTTTCAATCTCAAATTTTGGAGTTCTGCTTTGAAGGTTACAAAAAGAACACCTAATTTTATATGCCATAGGTCCTATTCTTCCTTTGCTTTAGATTTTATTAGTCAAGTACAGTGTTTCTTCTATTCATTGCCAAAATGCCACTAGTTATTAGGGATGAGCTTCGAGTTCGAGTCGAACTCATGTTCGACTTGAACATTGCCTGTTCGCCCGTTCGCCGAACAGCGAACAAATTGGGGTGTTCGCGGCAAATTCGAAAAGTCTATGGGAGAAATCTAAAGTGCTAATTATAAAGGCTTATATGCAAGTTATTGTCATAAAAAGTGTTTGGGGACCCGGGTCCTGCCCCAGGGGACATGTATCAATGCAAAAAAAAGTTTTAAAAACGGCCGTTTTTTTGGGAGCAGTGATTTTAATAATGCTTAAAGTGAAACAATAAAAGTGAAATATTCCTTTAAATTTCGTACATGCGGTGTGTGTATAATATGCATGTAAAGTGTTTCCCGTGCTTAGAACTGTCCCTGCACAAAATGTCATTTCTGAAGGAAAAAAAGTAATTTAAAACTCACTCGCGGCTATAATGAATTGTCGGCTCCCGGCAATACATAGAAAAGTCATTGATAAAAAAGAAAAAAAAAGCGTGGGGGTCCCCCCAAATTCAATTACCAGGCCCTTCAGATCTTGTATAGATATTAAGGGGAACCCCGCCGCAAATTTAAAAAAAAAATGCGTGCGGTTCCCCCCAAATATTCATACCAGGCCCTTCAGATCTAGCATGGATTTTAAGGGGAACTCCACCCCAAATTAAAATGGCGTGGAGTCCCCCCAAAAATCCATACCGGACCCTTATCCGAGCACGCTACCTGGCAGGCCGCAGGAAAAGAGGGGGGACGAGAGAGCGCCTCCCCCTCCTGAACCGTACCTGGCCACATGCCCTCAACATGGGGAGCATGTCCCCATGTTGATGGGGACAAGGGGACATTTTTTTACACTTTCTTCGTGAAATGGTAGGGGTACAATGTACCCCTTACCAATTCACATGGGGGGCGGGATCTGGGGGTCCCCTTTGTTAAAGGGGTCTTCCAGATTCCGATAAGCCCCCTGCCCGCAGACCCCCACAACCACTGGGCAAGGGTTGTGGGGATGAGGCCCTTGTCCCCATCAACATGGGGACATCCTCCCCATGTTGAGGGCATGTGGCCTGGTATGGTTCAGGAGGGGGGGCGCTCTCTTGTCCCTCCTCTTTTCCTGCGGCCTGCCAGGTTGCGTGCTCGGATAAGGGTCTGGTATGGATTTTTGGGGGGACTCCACGGCATTTTTTTTTATTTGGGGTGGAGTTCCCCTTAAAATCCATGCCAGATCTGAAGGGCCTGGTATGGATATTTGGGGGGAACCGACCGCATTTTTTAAAAAAAATTTCGGCGGGGTTCCCCTTAATATCTATACCAGACCTGAAGGGCCTGGTAATTAAATTTGGGGGGACCCCCACGCTTTTTTTTTCTTTTTTTATCAATGACTTTTCTATTGCCGGGAGCCGACAATTCATTAATTGAGTGAGTTTTAAATGACTATTTTACTTCAAAAATTTTGTGCAGGGACAGTTCTAAGCACGGGAAACATGCGCGACTTTACATGCATATCATACACACCCCCCAGGTACGAAATTTAAAGGAAAATTTCACTTTTATTTTTTAATTTTAAGCATTATTAAAATCACTGCTCCCGTAAAAACGTCAATTTTTAAAACTTTTTTTTGCATTGATACATGTCCCCTGGGGCAGAACCCGGGTCCCCAAACACTTTTTAGGACAATAACTTGCATATAAGCCTTTATAATTAGCACTTTAGATTTCGAACGTTCAAGTCCATTGTATTTAATAGGGTGATAAAGTTCACGCGAACATTCTGTCTGTTCGCAGGTTCTGGTGCGAACCGAACAGGGGGGTTTCGGCTCATCCCTGCTAGTTATGTATTTCCATGACTAAACATATAGCAACTGTCAAATGTGTAAAAAGCCATTATCAACATATTTCCTAGCCCCGATGCATTTTTATTGGTGGCGTGTCTAATAAGAAATGAAAAGCAAGGCTATATATAGTATTTTTGTGGTTTAAAGGGTTTATTATTGTTTAAAAAAAATACTTGTAATAATACCACAAGCAAAAGTTTGTGATTTTAATTTTTTTCCCTTGAAGTTTGCTGGATCTGGGTGTTTTTCTACTTTTTGACCTTCACTATAGATCTGAAAATTGTAATTGTGTTACTAGGGTTCTTTTAATGTAATATTTTCCCCCTTTTTCTGTTATGCTGATCTTTATATTCTTTTTGTCTTTTTCAATAGCAAATTGCTCTCCGCCTTGTCAGAATGGTGGAATGTGCTTACGCCCACATCTCTGTGTGTGCAAACCTGGTACCAAAGGTAAAGTCTGTGAAGAAAGAGCAACCCAAGGCACATTTTCTACCAGAACAGGAGACCAAGGTGCAGGTGCTCCAGCCCCACCCATACGTCCAATTCCCCAACAAGCTGCTCTCCAGTCCATACCAAGGAAAGTACAGTTCTCTCCAGAACACAGCCAAGGTGGACAAGTTACACTGGCACTCAAACAAAAGCCACACATTATCTTGTCACAACCACAGTAAGTATAAATGAGAAATTCATACCCTTTCTTTTTGACAAACAAGACGTAAAATCTGCAAAAACCTAAAATTTACATTTTTACTTGATGGAAAGCAGTGTTACTTACAGGGTAAAAGATTACATTAGTAAGCCACATTATAGAACATGGGTCACTTTCAAGTACTGTATTACCTGTATCAAATAAAAAAATTAAGAATATTGTTTTTTTTCAGGTCTAGTGGTGATAGAGCCTTCAACTAGCAATAATAGGTACAAAGCCCCACCACTATTGCGTTTTCTTAATTGGAATGATATTGTCACGCTGTGTGTGATGTTATGGTGCAACACAACAACATAACTATCCTATTTTGTGCCAATTGGACACCCATGAGTGATAATGTAGTCTCCTTACCACATAAATATGACCGCTATCACAGCGGTCTCTCCAGGCACAGGGATTTTATGATCTCCCGATAGACCTATGCTGGTAACTGGGCAACAGAGACTAGATCGGATCCTTGCATCTCAGAAAAATATAAACAGAGGAAACTCCATAGCGTAATACTGTATGTAAAAGGTTTATTAAACCAAAAAGTATTGCACTTACAATTTTGGAAGTTTAAAATGCGCGGTATGATAAGGTTAAATGTGAGCGCGGCGTCTCCACGAGGCTTCCCTTGCTTGTTTGCTCGCTGTGGTTGTCGATCTCCGTAGAGAAAAGGGTTGATGATGTCGGGAATACAGGCCACACCCAGGGTGTCATTTATTCACTTTTTATTCACATTGGAATTTTGATCATAATTTAGCGCTGTACCTTACTATATTACTCTCTAAATACAAGAAAGGACTATTCTCGCTTTGGAAACCGAAGCTTGGCATTGCATGCTATTATTGAGCTTATGGTCTACCAAAACCCCCAGATCCTTCTCCACTACGGATCCCCCCAGTTGTACTCCCCCCTAGTATGTATGATGTATGCGTATTCTTAGCCCCCAAGTGCATAACTTTATATTTATCAACATTGAATCTCATCTGCCACATAGTCGTCCAATTAGACAGTGCATTGAGGTCGGCTTGTAAATTGGAGACATCCTGTAAGGACGTTATTCCACTGCATAGCTTGGTGTCATCTGCAAAGACAGAAATTTTACTTTTGATCCCAGACCCAATATCATTTATAAAGATATTAAAAAGTAAGGGTCCCAACACTGAATCTTGGGATACACCACTGATAACCTTAGACCATTCAGAGTAAGAATCATTAACCACTACTCTCTGAATTCTGTCTTTTAGACAGTTTTCTATCCATTTCCAAACTGATATTTCCAATCCTGTAGACTTTACCTTACACATGAGCCGTGTGTGGAGAACTGTATCGAACGCTTTTGCAAAATCCAAGTATACCACGTCCACCGCCACGCCTCTTTCCAAGGTTTTACTTACCTCTTCATAAAAAGAAATCAGGTTTGTCTGACAACTTCTGTCTTTCAGGAATCCATGCTATCTGTTGCTTAAAATGTTTTTAACTCGTCTGTGTGGTCTTTTATTAAACGCTCCAGTATCTTCCCAACTTTAGAAGTTAAACTAACAGGTCTATAGTTACTTGGTAAAGACTTTGTTCCCTTTTTAAATATAGGCACCACGTTCGCCCTACGCCAATCCAGTGGTACTATTCCCGTCATTAATGAGCCCTAAAATTGGCTTTGAAATTACAGAGCTCAATTCTTTTAGGATCCGTGGGTGGATGCCATCAGGTCCAGGTGCTTTATCCACCTTTATTCTGTCTAAATATTTCTGGACCATATCACTTTTGAGCCATTGTGGATCATTTGGGGCTGTGTCAATACCACCCCCATTATGGACATGAACTCCCCCATGCTCCTTTGTATACACAGAGCTGAAGAAAGTATTTAATAAATTAGCCTTCTCTTTGTCCCCAGTCACCCACTCTAGATTATTTTGTAAAGGGCCTACTTGCTCAGACTTGAACTTTTTACTATTAATATATTTGAAGTTTTTTTGGGGTTTTTCCTACTATCTTTTGCAATCTGTCGTTCGTTTTGCATTTTTGCATCCTTGATTTCCTTTTTACATATTCTGTTAAATTTTTTGTAACATTTAAACGACACTAGTGTTCCTTCATTTTTATACTTTTTAAAAGCTCTTTTCTTATTGTTTATAGCTTTTTTAACTTTGACCGTGAGCCACATAGGTTTTATTTTTAGCCTTTTAAACTTATTGCCCATGGGAATATACTTTGCAGTGAGTTCACAAACAGTCTTTTTGAAGAATTCCCATTTCTGTTCTGTGTTTATCAATGCCAATATTCCCTCCCAGTCTAGGTCATGTAGAGCAGCCCTCATCCTTGGAAAATTTGCTCTCTTGAAGTTAAGTGTTTTTATCTTTCCCGTATGTATTTCTTGCTTACAGCCAACATCAAATGAAATCATGTTATGATCACTGCTACCCAGGTGTTCCTTTATCTGAACATTAGGAATAAGCTCTGCATGGTTTGAGATTACCAGGTCCAACAGAGCATCATTCCTAGTTGGTGCCTCAATAAACTGGACCATAAAATTGTCCTGTAATAGGTTTATAAATGTTTGCCCTTTAACTGTCCCAGCAGTGCCATTACTCCAGTCAATTTCTGGGTAGTTAAATTCCCCCATTATTATCACCGTCCCAGCCTTTGCAGCCCTTTCCATCTGTGCAAGGAGCTGAGTCTCCACCTCCTCGTTGGGTGGTGTATAACAAACTCCAATGATTAACTTTGAACTACGCACATTTATATGCAGTTCCACCCATAATGCTTCAGACTCATCACACTCTCCATCAACCAGGTCCTCTTTCACGCTTGCTTTGAGATCACTTATCACATAGAGAGAGACCCTGCCACCTTTCCTTTTTACCCTGTCTCTCCGAAAGAGTACATAGCCAGGAATATTATTAGCCAAGTCATGTGAGGATTGAAGCCAAGTTTCAGCAATACCGATTACATCATAGCTCTCCTCATGCATTCCAACTCACCTATTTTGCTTGGCAGACTTCTGGCATTGGTGAACAGACACTTTAATGTATTATTACATTTTGCTCTGGTGTTTTTCATATAATTTTTAGTAGTACAAAAGACATTATAGTTTCCAATGGCTGTTTGCAACATGGGAACTTTCTTGTCACCTGCCATAACCCTCCCCCCATCTATCCCCATTCCACCCTCCATTAATGTCTGACCCCTAACTGACCTGTCTGCCCGATGTAATTCTAGTTCACCCCCCCCCCTTTATCCTAGTTTAAATACTCCTCCAGCCTTCCCATAAACCCCTCCCCCAGCACTGCAGACCCCTTCCATTCAAGTGCAAACCGTCTTTAGCATATAGGTTGCACCCCAATGAAAAGTCAGCCCAGTGTTCTAGAAACCCAAATCCCTCCTCCCTACACCAGGTCTTTAGCCATGCATTCAGCTCTCTAATCTCCTCCTGCCTTTCCTGTGTTGCGCATGGCACAGGCAATATTTCAGAGAATATCACCTTGGAGGTCCTTCCCTTCAACTTGCAGCCTAGTTCTTTAAATTGATTCTTAAGGAGCCTCCACCTTCCAAGTATACTGTCATTGGTTCCAATGTGGACCAAGACAGCTTGGTCATGCCCAGCCCCTCCCAGTAATGTATCCACCCGGTCCACCACATGCCGAACTCTGGCACCAGGGAGACAGCAAACCATTCGGTTGAGGCGATCCTGACGACAAATTATTCTATTAGTCCTTCTGATTATAGAATCCCCCATTACCACCAACTGTCTAGGCCTACCTGCACTCCTCTCACCATCTCTACTAGATGGGCTGTTCTCCCGACTGTTAGGGGTAGCAGTGACATCTAGGGCTGCCACCACTGTGTTTGCCACCTTCACATCTTCACCCAACTTGGCAAATTTGTTTTGATGCACAAATACAGGACTGGCCTTCCTTTTCTGCAAGCCCCTTCCACTCCCTCTAACTACATTAACCCATCTTCCTATCTGATAATCCTAACTTGCCCCTCCACCCTCCACATCAACCCTACTGACCAACTGCTCAGCGAGCAGAGGACCCGTTTCAAGGTTGTCCTTTCTGCCCAGTGTTGCAACTTGCTCCTCCAGATCTCTAATGCGAGCTTCCAGAAGGGCAACCCGCTCACATCTGTCACAGCGGTAATCATCCTGGAGCTGTTGCACCAATTTTGCATACATGCGGCACACTGTGCACTGAGCAAAACCTTCAACCCTGCCAGCACTCATTTCCCAATTACAATATAATTACTTGTAGGAAGTTTAAGATGTTACTCACAGGTTAGAGGATTCCTGTCTTAACTCCTGTTTTCAACTCATGGTTATTAACTCTCCACTTTAGTTCAAAATTCCACTTCAGTTCAAAATTCCACTTATGTTCACAAAATCCACATGCAAGCCACCATCAGCAGCTCCTACAGGAGTTTGTATAGACACTTATATACACACCTGTGAACAATTAACCACTCCCCTTAATTAGCAGGAAGAAAAAAAAAGCTGTCTAAAAAGTGTTGGAAAAAGGAGGGGGAAAAAAAGGATTTTAGCCAGTTCCTTACCGAGCCATAGTAGAATGACGTCGGCAGGAACCTTCTCTCCCTCCGGGTGGACGTCATATGACGTCCTGGGCTTCCCGGCCGTCTAGGGGGCGCGCGCGCCTAGCGGCCGCGATGTCCGCCGGGGTCCCGCGATTGCACCGTGATCACAGGAGGACTGTGGATCTGTGTGTGTAAACACACAGATCCATGTCCTGTCAGAGGAGAGGAGACCGATGTGTGTTCCCAGTACAGAGGAACACAGATTGGTCTCCTCCCCTTGTGAGTCCCCTCCCCCTACAGTTAGAATCACTCCCTAGGGAACATATTTATCCCCTTGATCGCCCCTAGTGTTAACCCCTTCCCTGCCAGTCACATTTACACAGTAATCAGGGCAGTTTTATAGCACTAATCGCTGTATAAATGTGAATGGTCCCAAAAACGTGTCAAAAGTGTCCGATATGTCCATCGCAATGTCACGGTCACAATAAAAATCGCAGATCGCCGCCAATACTAGTAAAAGAATAAAAATAAATAAAAATGCCATAAATCTATCCCCTATTTTGTAGACGCTATAACTTTTGCGCAAAAAAAATCAATATACACTAAGGGCCCGTTTACACCATAGAAAGGCAATCCGGATGCGTTCCAGGTGCTTTTTTGAATGCGCGTTTTTGATGTGTTCCAGTGCATTTTTGGTACGTTTTTAATGCAGTCCAGTGCTTTTTTTCACCCCTCTTTTTTATTAACCTTAGATAAGGACAAGTTTGTTCCAGTGCGTTTTTGGTGCATTTAGGTGCGTTCCAGTTTTTGATGCGTTTTACAGCGTTCCAGTACAGTCCAGTGCAGGTAAAATGCAGCATGTTATACTTTTTTTTCTGGAACAGGAACGCACTGGAACTGCAAGCACTGGTGTGAACTATGCCATTGAGAACCATATAACCTACTTTCCATGCATTTTTGATGCAGAAAAAAAAACCGCACTGGACTGCGTGTGGTGTGAACTGGCCCGTATTGCGATTTTTTTTTTTACCAAAAATATGTAGAAGACTACATATCGGTCTAAACTGAGGAAAAAAATTGTGTTTTTTTCAAAATTGACGCTCTTCTTTCCTTTATAGCGCAAAAAATAAAAGCCGCTGAGGTAGGGTTGCCACCTCATCCCTTTAAAACCGAACACATATTGATTACACAGGTTCTGTGGCTGATTAAGGTGGTAATTAAACTCAATTGGTGTCTTATCTGCATTAAATTTGCCTCAGAACCTGTGAAATTCATGTGTGTTCGGGTTTAAAGGGATGAGGTGGCAACTCTACGCTGAGGTGATCAAATACCACCAAACGAAAGCTCTATTTGTGGGGAAAAAAAACATAAAGATTTCATTTGGGTACAGTGTTGCATGACCGCGCAATTGTCATTCAAATTGCGACAGCGCTGAAAGCTAAAAATTGGTCTGGGCAGGAAGGGGGTAAAAAATGCCCTGTATTGAAGTGGTTAAAAACTAATAGCAAATGTATCAAATAAAGGAGAAAAAAAAAACAACACTTGCAAGCAGAAGCAGTCAAAAGCACAACTGGTTATTAACTCTCTACTATACGCTATTATAAACCTGTGGGTGATTCAACCTGTCGACATCTGCCCAGAGAACTGTAGATCAATCATGGGTGGACTAAGGGCTTGTTCACCCCAAATGCTTTAGAATGTGTTTCTTGAACACATGCACAATAAAATGTTTTCAATCAGCCTAATTCACAGCTGTGTGTTCAGTGCCAGGGCTTTAACCACTTGCTTACTGGGCACTTAAACCCCCCTCCTGCTCAGACCAATTTTCAGCTTTGAATGACAATTGCGCGGTCATACAACACTGTACCCAAATGACATTTTTATCATTTTTTCACCACAAATAGAGATTTATTTTGGTGGTATTTGATCACCTCTGCGTTTTTTATTTGTTGTTAAATTTTTAAAAAAAGACCGATTTAAAAAATAAATAAATAATATTTTGTTATAAAATTTTGCAAACCGGTAATTTTTCTCCTTCATTGATATACGCTGATGAGGCGGCACTGATGGGCTGCACTGATGGGCTGCATTGATGGCCACTGATGGGCTGCATTGATGGGCACCGATGGGCTGCATTGGTGGGCACTGATAGGCGGCACTGGTGGGCACTGAGAGGTGACACTGAGAGGTGACACTGATGGATGGCACTGAAGGGCATTGATAGGTGGCACTGGTGGGCACTGAGAAGCGGCACTAATAGGTGGCACTGTTAGGTGGTAGTGATGGGCACTGATAGGTGGCAGTGATGGGCACTGATGGGTGGCAGTGATGGATGGCAATATTGGGCACTGATCGGCACTGGTAGGTTACACTGATAGGCAACATTACTAGGTGGCACTGATGAGGCACTGAGTGGCACCACTGGTGGACATTGATAGGTGGCACTTGTGGGCATTGATAGGTGGCACTCGTGGGCATTGATAGGTGGCACTGTGGGCACTGGTAGGTGGCACTGGCAGGTGGTATTTTAGGGCACAGATGAGGCAAAATTGCCTCTTCCTCTTCGGGACCGATGTCCCTTGTACACAAGCCGGTGATTGCCTTTTTTTTCTCCTCACGCTGTCAGCGTGAGGAGAAAAAAAACAGATTACAGATCCTTTGTTTACATCATGTGATCAGCTGTCATTGGCTGACAGCTGATCACGTGGTAGGGGGCCGGGACCGGCCCCTTACACGGATCTGTGATCACCTTAATCTCAGTGACTCGGAGATCACAGCGCGCGCCGATCGCGCCCTGCAGGGGGCGCGCGTTGCGCGTGCAAAGGGGAGGGCGTCTATTGACGGCCTCCCGAATTTTCAGGTCTGTGCTGTGGCCAACATTCGGCTATAGCGCAGGCCCCTAGTGGTTAAACAAAAGGACAGCAGCATGCATTTTTATTTATTTTTTGCACCAAAACGTTTGCAAAAGTGTGCAAATGTACTGGAATGTACATAAATCCTCAGCACTCTGATTTTTAAAGTGTAAAAACACTTGTGGAAACGCACACTGAACGAATGAATTGTGGTGTTAACTAGTCCAAATACTTTACCATTCATGTTTGAGAATTTGCAGCAGTATAAATACACATTTGTCTTTGCATGTACCTGAAACATCTGCATTTTAAATGTTTTATGTTCTGGCTTGCAGGGAATAATTACATTGGCAGAGAAGGCAGTATGACATTTAATTATATAAAAATATAATTGAATGTATCTGTGGGTCAGTATGACATTACATGATTAATGCTGTTCATCTCCATAGCATATGATGGTAGGCATGACTTTCATGTAGAATAAGACTAATCTTCAGAAAAATATAGTTTGTTTGCTTATATTTCCAGAAATGCTGAAACAGCATATACTTTATGATCCAACTAGTTATTATTCGACTAACTTTAGGTTTCCGGACATTCTCCTTCTTCTTAGCTTTTCTCCAAAACCCCAGTGTTTGAGCTTTGATAACACTTAAGCCCCGTACACACGATCGGTTTGACTGATGAAAACCGTCCGATGGATGGTTTTCATCAGACCAACCGATCGTGTATGGTACCCATCGGTCTTTTTTAGAACTTGTTTTAAAATTTTCCGATGGATAAAAAACCGATGGGAATTTCCAATCGTCTATGGGCAAGTCCATCGGTTAAAAAACCCACGCATGCTCAGACTGAATTAGGAGACGGGAGCGCTCGTTCTGGTAAAACTAGCGTTCCTAATGGAGAGAGCACATTCGTCATTCTGCAAGTTATTGCTTCGTTTAATGCAGCGCATGTTTTTTTGCTTTAGAACGGTTTTTAAAATGTCATTTCGGCAGCAGATCTTTCTCATGAGTTCTGAGAAACGTATGTCTTTCTTCTTTCTTGTGATCTTAGGAATAATTAGTTTAATTCTTCAAGGCCGACCTCACAAATTACACCTTTTTTTTGGTTTTTGTCTTTAAATTTGTTGTGCATTTTTTGGTGTGTCAATTTCTCCGAACAACATATTTTTTTTATTTTTTACTCATGGAGGTTGGTGTCCCTTGTTATTAATTACACATTGTATTTATGAAATCTTATTGCTACTTAAAAAAAAAACACATCAGGCATGTATGTTGGCTGAAATCAAATTTCCCTTTATTTCGGAAAAAAAAACAAAAAAAACCGAAGGGCAACTATTCAGAAATTAGCAGAGAATATCAAGTCATTAGATCCCAAATGCAGACCTGACTATGATGAATAATAAAATCAACAACAGCATGAAATCAGGAGCAGCAGCCAAAGACATACATCATCCCAAGCTGTGGTACTCCATCAACCTTCAATTTCTGGATGAGCAGCTCGAGGCCAGGGAATCACCTCCTGCTCTTCCCTGTAGCCTTCCTTCCACGCCTCTCTGCAGCGTTCTCTCCACGGCCCCGTCCACGCACCCTTGCAGGCTGGGCCACTGTGGGTGGTGATGTGGCAGGAGGAGGAGGAGAAGGAGGAGAGGGATTGGCCTGCTGCGAGATATGAGTGGCCTCAGTCAGCAGCCCCCTCGCCCCCATGTGTACGGCCATATATATGAGGTGCTCACAAAGGGCCTGTTGTCCCGCCTCCATTCTGAGCAACTTATCCGCCAGATAGGTGCTAAAGCCCTCCGTAGGGTTGAGGGGGGCCCTCATAATGGCAGCAGCCTCCTGAATCATCTTTAGTGACTCCTCCTCCACTTGTGTCATCCGCCGTTGTTTTGGTGGTCTGACGTGGAGGGGAGCCACTTGGGAGACAGTGCTGCCACTAGGCCTGGGGACCTGCTGAGTCCCACTTGGCCCTGCCTCCTCCTGCCTGCCACACTCCTGACCCTCTTCCTCCTGGCTTGCCTCATCCTGTTTTTAAAATAAAATGAAAAATTGGATTATTTGGGGAATCTATCACACACAATTTTGATCTCATTACTGGTTTGGGGGGGGAGGATGATATTTATGGCTAATCCAAACAGTTCAACACAATATTACTTAGTGGACAATAATTATGATCAAAAATACTATACCTGGCTGAAGATGCGAAGATCTGGCTCTTCTAGCTCGGGAGGCTCCTCCTCCGCCTCTGCAGGGGTGGAGGGAAGGGTGGAAGGAACGCTGAAGGGAAGGGTGGAAGGAAGGGTTGAGGGAAGGCTGGAAATAGATTCCCTGGCCTCGATCTGGTCATCCAGAAATTGAAGATGTCTGTAGTGCCACAGCTTGGGCTTTACTACATCGTCGGCTGCTGCTCCTGATCTCTTTGACTGGCGCACTTCCTTGTATTTTTTTTTATAGGAATTACGCAGGTTGTTGATTTTATTATTGATCATAGTGTAGTCTGCATCTGGGATCCATGGCTTCATATCCTCTGCTAATTTGGTAATAGTTGCCCGACGTACATCACTCTTGTGGTACGCAGGGTGTTTCAGTTCCCACAGGTTGCGCTGTTCCTTATATTTTTCAATAAAAGTCAGCATCACCTCCGGCTCTCATAGTTTATGCATCCTTTGTGGTTCAGCAAGTAAAAAAAAAAGGAAAAAAAAGAAAAGGATCAGAATTGATTCTCCTCAACTTATCACAATATTGCCCTTTACAATCATGAACCATTATAGGCCACTGCAGGCCCGAGTTCCCTTCTTACCTTAGTTCACTTCGTTGGTTCACTTCCGATCGTCCTTACTCCGCGCATCCCTAATAACTTCTTTCCCCTTTTTATACCCTGCGCATGCGTGTAACTCCGCCCTCGTCGCCCGCCCATGACGGACTTTTTCTGCATTTCCCCGCCCCTTAACGATCGGCGCACAGTGTGAGACGGCGACATGTCGCAGACACAGGTGGCTTCTTTAGTTGAAATTACCGACGAGGAAAGCCCAGAGGCGGAAACGTCCCGATCCAGTAAAAAAAGATACAAGGCGACTAATATGTCTTTTTCTGAGATGGCGGAGATGGTGGACATTCTGCGGAGGAAGGATTACGACGGCAAGCATGGCCCATACGACACCCCTAATCTCCGGAAGTCACAAATTATGGACAAAGTGGCGAACACTCTCTATAAAAAATATGGGGTCAGGAGATCCAAGGAACAACTCCGTAAAAGGTGGTCAGACCTGAAGCTCAGGGAGCCGGAGCAGTATAGGAAGCTTATAAAAAGCATTGAAAAAAGTAAGTATATTTTACTGTGTTCTTTCACATTGTAATATGTATTCTTCCATGTTTTGCAACATGTGCTTGGCTTGACTGGTTTCACATTTTAAAATCTCAACTTTTATGTTAAGTGGAGAGTCCACTTATTTGCTAAATGTGTGGAAAAAATAATTGCTGCTCTTCCCCCAAACATGTTTGGCACATATCCACATAAAC
Source organism: Rana muscosa (assembly GCA_029206835.1). NCBI lineage: Eukaryota > Metazoa > Chordata > Amphibia > Anura > Ranidae > Rana > Rana muscosa. The sequence continues at coordinate 52,964,640 of CM055121.1, read as the reverse complement.
TACATGTGGGCATGCCTCATTTTACTTCAACAATGTTTATCTACACATTGTTGGCTAGATGATGTGTTGTAAGGAAATGTAGAATGTGAATGAAAGGATAAACTGTATTCTGGGTAAAGGAGATGACACTCCAGCAGTTGTGTACTCTTTTTTGTTCTTCATCAAGATACTATACTCTGGGCCACATGACCAAATTTCTTAACGGTGTCACACACAGGTGGTCCAGTGGATACCTTGGTGGTTATCCAAGTGTATTTGTGAGTGTCCTCCAAAATAACATGTTGCTTTGTTGAGTTTGCAAGATCTCATATGTTCATCTTGAAACTCAGGGCCAAATATCAATTGGACCCCACTTTAAAACATTGAGAATCCATTTTCAGGCCTAAAAAGTCTGTGTGCTAAAGGATAATTTTTTTTTGCTATTCCCATAGGGGAGAGGAGAGTGGGAGGACACCATGCTCAGGAGACGAGGAACCCAACACCACAGAAACTCCCCGAAGATCCCAAAGCAGACCAAGTTCAGCAGGTTCAGGAAGCAGAGGGGGAGAAATTGGAGGTGGAGGAAGGGGAGGTGGAGGAAGGAGAGGTGGAGCTTATCAGCACAACAGGTCAGTGTCTGTCACCACAACTTCAAGGTAAATCCTGATGTAGGCCTGCATAGTTTTAAAATATTTGTTTCTTTTTAGGGACTGAACGTGGGGGTGTGTCAGGAAGTCCAAATCCTCCATTCTCGAGTGCCAGCGCCAAAATAATCATTCAGGAAATCATGGAATGCAGTAGCGAAATGGACATTATGAGAAAGAGAATGATTGTGATTGAGCAAAAATATAAAAACATGATAGATATTTTGGGGAGAATAGTGTGAACCCTCCCCCTTTTTGTGTATTTTGTTATGCGTCGGAAATTTTCTATGGGATTTCCACCAGCCCAAATGTGAGGATGCACACACTGAAGACTCAACATGTGCTATCTGCCGTCACAGGATATCTATGTCCCTGTTTTGGGGGTGCAACCTCTTCCTCCCTCCTCAAGTAGGGGAGAGGAAGGGTTTTCACCCCCAAAGCACGTCCATTGATCCCCCATGATGGCAGATAGCACATGTTTACCCTAGCCATGGGATCATGTTGAAGATACCCATTTGAGCCCCAAAAAGAAAGTGTGGTTCTTCACATTTGGGATGGATCAGGGGTAACATCACCCCATCTCCTGTTTGTATTTTTCACTGTGTTATTTTATTACTTTTTCAGAAAAAAAAATGTGGCTTTTGACCCATGCATGTTTCTGCAAAAAAAGCTGCACAAAAAAATAAATATTTTTTTTCGAAAAAAAAACAAAACTGTGGTGCAATCAATAAAAACATTTGGGAAGTCTAAAAAAAGGTGTGCCTTGTTCTTTCTATGCTCAATAGCAGTTCTGAAGATGCAAAAAGAGTGTTTTTACCTCTGAGATTGGAGGCTATTTACTAAGGAGAAATACACTTGGCACTACTAGAACCTGGGAGACACATAAACCACAAATAAAAGAATGACAACACAAGTTTGTAGTAAATCAAATATTTTTGTTTATTTTAAAAAGGTAAAATCAAAGGTCAGATGTGGTCTGGCATTGCGATGGCCCCCCTACCCGTGAAGTACTCTACGTATTTCTGACGTACTTCACGGGCACTTTGGGGGGCCAAGCCAGTACGGGCAGTGCTGAGGCCGGTCAGATTTATCAGTTCAGAGGGACCGGCCTCAGGCCCAACTGATGACACATAATTTGTGGAGAATTTCCGTAAAAAATTGTGCAACAAGCAGCAGCAGTAGACAATGTTGTTGAGTTTATAATCCGCCAAATTTATAGCTGTCTGGAACAGGCGGAACCGGCTGGCCATTATCCCAAAGGCATTCTCCATAACTCTCCGGGCTCTGGCCAGCCGGTAATTAAAAACCCTCCTCTCCGGGGTGAGGGTGCGTTGGGGAAACGGCCGCATGAGGTGTGGTCCTAGTCCAAAAGCTTCATCCGCAATGAAAACGAACGGTAGCCCTTCCACGTTCTCTGCATCTAGAGGCAGTGCAAGACCCCCAGCCTGCAGACGGTGAGCGAACTCCGTCTCTGCGAATGCTCCACCATCGGACATCCGGCCGTTCTTCCCCACGTCCACATATAGGAACTCGTACCGTGCCGACACCACCGCCATTAACACAATGCTATTGAAACCTTTATAGTTAAAATAGTATGACCCCGAACGGGGTGGCGGCACTATGTGGACGTGCTTCCCATCAATTGCCCCTCCGCAGTTGGGGAAATCCCACCGCTGGGCAAATTGGGAGGCCACAGTCTGCCATTCCTGTGGTGTGCTAGGGAACTGTGGAGTCAAACAAAAAGAAGACATTAGTACGGTTTATGTTTACAGTGCAAGCAGATTACACGCAAAAACAGTGTTGACCAACATCATTCTAACATTATTATTTAAGGGAGCTTTTCCTACCAATAAACAAAGGCCCACTTAGCAGATGCCTCACCCCCGCTGAGTGGACATTCTAAAATAATCTAAGGGGGGGGGCCTAAGGTGATTGTGGGGGATCCAAAAAAAGGCTCTACCACTCTGCTGAGCTTGATTGAGAACTAAATATTTTTTTACATCTTTAGGGGGGGGGGGGGGAGGGTTGTCAAACTACGCGGGCAATGACCCCAAAAAAAGGAAAAGGAAAATAGAAGGCTAGCTGGATTTGCGCCCACGATAGCATGCTGGAGAGGTTAGTGAAGGGAAATAGGCATGTAGGGCTCAAAAAGGCCTTTACAGGTAAAAACATACATGGGGAAAATGGGGACATTACCAGGATATTACAAACAGGCAAATTTGGGTTAGGAGGAAAAAAATAAGAAGATTCTAAAACAATCAAAACATATAATGTGAGGTTAAAGGAGCAAAATTACCTTCATATAGTCCTTCTACAGGACCTGAATGATGGCCGAACACGTCTCAGGGATAATGATCCCGAGAGCCTGGGGGGAGATGCCTGTTGAGAACTTGAGGTCCTGCAAGCTTCTCCCAGTCGCCAGGTATCTCAACGTGGCAATAAGCCTCTGCTCGGCAGTGATGGCCTGGCGCATCACAGTGTCCTGCCTCGTTATATAGGGGGACAGCAAATCCAACAGACCGTGAAATACGGGGTCCGTCATCCTGAGATAATTCCTGAAATCATCAGGATTATTCTCATGGATTTCCCGCAGCAGAGGCATATGAGAGAATTGGTCCCGCTGGAGCAACCAATTCTTAGTCCATGAACTCCTCCTCACCCTGTTCACAGACTGAACTCGGGTTACAGTGTTAACTGCAACACCAAGCCCAAAGCCAGCACGAGCTCGAGAACGAGAACGCACTTCAAACATGGTTTTTAACCGGTCGGCTGGTCAGAACGCACTCAAACAGAACGCACCGTGGAACAGCAAGGCCTGAGAAGAACGACCTGAAAACCAGTAAACGAACGGCCAAGAAGGCACTGCAAGGCAGTAACGACCTGACTGCACGCACTGAATCACAAATACAAACCCACAAGCACAAACTGAACACCAGGAAACGATCTGCAAAGCACGGAGACTGAAAAGCGCGAATCGGCTCTCACCAAACTTTTACTAACACGTGGTAACACGAAATCAGCAAAAGCAGCCCAAGGGGTGGCGCCATTAGATTTGTTCGGCCCTTTTATAGCGCGTCGTACGTTTTGTACGTGCCGTCGTTTTCTTGCCGTCGGTTATTTAACTGATGGTGTGTGGCCAAGACTGATGAAAAACAGTTTCATCGGATTTCCGATGGTCAAATCCATCGGACGAAAATCCATAGGTTATCCGATCGTGTGTACAGGGCTTCAGTATTTTGGCATAGAAACAAACTTTGGAGGATTTTGTGAACATTAGAAAACTAAGCTAACTCACTAGATGTGGTAGGGGGTGGGTTTCACCTAAAGTGGTATTAAACTCTTGCAAAATTGCTGACAAGTAAAGATTTTTTATGACAGAAGAGACTCTATTGGTCTCTTCTGTCATAAATGCCACCCCCTGCCTGTCAGCTGTCGTGTACACTGACCTGTGCATGCGCATGTGCACATTTACAGCACCCACTCTAGGCCGTAGCGATGCAACTCCTGTGCGTATGTGCGGGAGTGACGTCATTGTGGCCCGGCCATTCAAGCATTCGAACAGATAGAACCTAGAAGGAAGACCAGGCGAAGATGGAAGCGCCTGGGACTAGCAGGTGTGGTAACAGTGCATGATTGAGGGACACATTATGACAGGTAAGTCTGCCATAATGTGCCAGTATGCAGTGCATACATTCAATTATGGCATAAACCTTCAGGGGACTGGGTTATTTTTTTAAAAAAACCTGTTTAATACCATTTTACCTTCTGTAAATAAAAACTGCTCCTTTAATAAATACTGTATGTAACTTCTACAATTTAAAGTGGAACTTCACTCTCTCAATTAAGATCAACTATTTTTAATCCTTTTGCTGCTAGCATTAGTAAATAGGAAAGCATATCCTATTTACTTTTTTTCAACTTTTTCTACATTTTTCAGTTACTTCCTGGTTTCCAGTCCTAGGCAAATTATGTCATACATCCCAGGAGTCTTCAGAAGGGGAAGAGGGTTTTTCTTAGCTAAGCACACCCTCCTGCCTGCATGCCTGAGCTGAGGACAGATAGATTCCAGGAAGTAAAATGGTACATGATACATCTGCCCTTACTCAACATGGTCACGACCAGAAATGCTGGGGGGGGTTTTTCAAAGGGATTTCTTTTTATTTTACTCTCAATTTTATTGATTTTTTCTTTACAAATAAACAAATATACATACATTAATGGTCTATCGAAGCATCTTACCAATAGATTATTCAAACTATCATGACCAAAACATCAAACAAACAAACAAAACAAAACAAAAAAAAAGGGGGGGGGAATAAAGAAAAAAGGAAAAAAGGGGAGATGACAGGGGGCCTCCACATCTAGGCATCCCTTACTGAATCCCCATCAAGTCATATTTTAGTTTATATTCTAGTTCCGGTTTTTCCTCTAGTTTTCTGTGGATTCTCTGAATGTCCTCCAGGGGGCCCATATCTGGCAACATTTTTCATGTGTGTCTAATTCATGTGCAAGGGGGGTCTCCATCTTCTCTATTAAGTCCATTTCCAATGTCCATTCATTAACTGATGGAATTTGTGTTGAACGCCAATGCTGTGGAATAACTAGCCTCACCGCTATTATCCTATGTCTGAGCAATCCCTTTTTAATACTTTTATATGAGCCTGGTAAAATGGATAACAGTGTAATTTGCGGTGTGTTGGGGATTAGCTCCCCTGTAACTATAGTATACAGCAGCATAATCTTGTCCCAAAATTGCCAAATTTGGGGGCATTCCCACCAGATGTGTATCAACGAGCCCTTGGTGGAATGACATCACCAACATTTGTCCAATGTATCTGAATATATTTCTTGCATAGTTGTTGGGCATCGGTACCAGCGGGATACAAGCTTATAGCTTGTCTCCTGGGATTTAGTTGTCAATGACAGACAATGTGTGAGTGTAAATGATTTCTCCCATTCATCTGCTTCAATTTGAATATTAAGGTCTCGTGCCCATTTATTTCTAAATTCTGGGAGCTCAGGGTGATTTTTTAAGATCAGTATCTTGTATATTACTGATAGGGTGTGTTTTGGTCTAGTGCTTTGCAATAGGATGGATTCAAACAAATTTAAGTCTCTGTTAAAAGATTGGTTTGAAGGGATAGAAGATAGAAACGATAGCAATTGCTGATATTCCATCCACTGCATAAGTGAAGGCTGATGTGTAGACATTAGATTCAATATAGGCGGAAGTTTACCCTGATAAAGGATCTGACTCACTCTTCAGTGAGATTCCTTATTCCATGTAGGAAAATAAGTCCGATCTACTGCGGGTGGGAACTGTGGATTGGAAAATAAGGGAGTCATAGGTCTTATTTTTGATGAAAGCCCTAACTCATTTTTGACCAAATACTCAGCAGATGAGACGTAAGAAAAGGTAAAAGAAACTACACATCTAGTTTTGTACCATAGGGGGATAAATCTAACCAAGGAAGTGCCTGAAGGTCAAACTGATTCAACCCCTGTTCTATTGTTACCTATTGTTTAAAATCTGAGTGATGGAACCAATTCACTAGTCTAGTCAGGACTGCCGCAACATAATAAAAATATAGATCCGGTGAACCCGCTCCTCCTTTCATTTTAGGTAATATTAACGTTTTCCAATTTAGTCTAGATCTCTTGTTCCCCCAGATGAACTTGGCAAAAGCAGATTGTAAAATAGAGAAAAAAGATCTAGGAATAGAAACAGGTATAGTTTGAAAAAGATACAGAAAACGCGGTATTATGTCCATCTTCAATATATTAATTCTACCAAACCATGAATATGGATTTGAATCATATTTTTTAAATCTTGTAGAGTACGCTGCATTAGAGCAGTGGTTCTCAACCTGGGGTCGGGACCCCCTCGGGGGTCAAATGACAATTTGCCAGGGGTCCCCGAATCCTGGGCTGTTCTTGAAGCCCGCATCGCTTTCCCAGCCTTTCCGCGGCCGCACAGCAGGGCTGTCCCTGGAGCCTGTGGCCGCGCAGCTGGGCTGTTCCTGGAGCCCGCGGCCGCCCACTCAGCCTCTTCGCAGCCGCCCATTCAGTTCACGGCATGGCTGGGGGGCAGAGACTAGAGGTCAGCTGACTGGTGAGGAATGTGAAGTGGGAGGGGCTGGAGGAGACCCTATCTCCTGATTTCGGCATAGGTGTCACTGCTGCGGGACACTACAAAGTCGGAGACACAGTGAGTAACACTACCTGTGATTATAGTTGCCATTAAAAGCTCCAACTACAGTTCTTAGATAAGCAGATGACCTTGATCAAGAACACCAAAGTTGGCTGATCAGAACCCCCCCTGCACTGCCACTGATCCCACCCCCCCCTGCACTGCCACTGATCCCAACCCCCCTGCACTGCCACTGATCCCACCCCCCCTGCCCTGCCACTGATCCCACCCCCCCCCCACCAAGGAGTAAGACAAGGAGTAAAAAATAAAGAATACATGAAAAGAGGGGGAGGAACAAAGAAAAAGGGGGAGAAAGAATAAGAGAAAAAGAGATGGGGAAAAAAAAACAAGAAACTAGGATAGAGAGATAAAAGGGACAAAAAGGAGAACAAAGAAAGAGTGGTACATCCTAAAATGTACCATAAGGGGTTTTAATACTGTACAAGTGGAAAGGACTCAGGGAGCGCTAAATGTCCATGGGTTAGGGACGCAAATTACTTGTCTTGCCTTGGGTGCTGACAACCCACGCTACGAAAATAATTTTACTGTTAGGGGTCCCCACAACTTGGGAAATTTTATCAAGGGGTCACGGCACTAGAAGGTTGAGAACCACTGCATTAGAGGGATATAGTTTTTTGAATATAAATGGGTCGGATCCGAGGTGATATTGATTCCTGAATATTTTAGTGTTGAAGAACAAAATCTAAACAAAAAGTTATTCTTCAACATCGCCACCTGGTGCGGTAGAAGTGACACATTCAAAATTTCAGATTTTGAGACATTTACCTTAAAATTTCTCAGAGTACCGAAGCGTTGGAATTCAGATAGAATAGAAGGCATAGAGATATGTGGATTGGTAACATAGAGTAACAGATCATCGGCAAACAAAGCAAGTTTTATTTCCTGTTGATCTAGCCCTATGCCAGTGATGGAGGGGTTCTGTCTAATTGCTATAGCTAAATGTTCCATTACTAGAACATAAAGCAAAGGAGACAGAGGGCATCCCTGGCGGGTACCAATATTTATAGGAAAACCTGTGGTCAATGATCCATTAATCCTTATTCTGGCCTTTGGTTTAGTGTATAACACCAATATCTTATTTAATAAATTTGGGCCCATCCCTATTTGCCTTAATGCATGCTCAAGGAAAGGCCACCCAACCCGATCAAAGGCCTTCTCCGCATCAACCGAGAGAAGACATGCTGGTATTTTAGATGGAGAGAGTTACCGCTCAGATGTGACTGGTGACTCATTCACAAGATCCAGAGCTGTGGGTGCAGGCAATGCATATGACAATGCAAAAAATCTGAGGAAAACGCTTGGACAGCCACACTCCAAAAAAGGTTATTTTATTTAAAACAAAAGCACAAACAACATGCCACAGCAAAAAAACAGCAAGTATGAGCTGACGTTTCGCACTGCGATTCAGTGCTTAATCATAGCTATGATTTTATATATATTTTGTTTTAAATAAAATAACCTTTTTTGGAGTGTGGCTGTCCAAGCGTTTTCCTTTAGATTTTTCTGGTATTTTAGATGTTTGGACATGGCCCATGAGTAAAAAAATTTGTATTTGTTGTCGCGTGCTTCTCTTCCTTGAACAAATCCGGTCTGGTCATTATGTATCAGGCTAGGCATAAGGGGTTGGAGGCGTAGCGCAATCAGTTTAGCATAGATTTTTATGTCTACTCCAATTAAAGATATTGGACGATAACTAGAGCATAATGTTAGATCCTTATCTGGCTTAGGAATCAAAGTAATATGGGCTTCTAATGTTTGCGTCGAGAATGTGTTGGTGGAGGAGATGGAATTAAACACCCGCAGCATAAATGGAGTCAAGTGTTCTTTATATGTTTTATAGAATTTTGGAGTAAATCCATCTGGACCCGGACTCTTGCCTGATGGAATATCTGAAATTGCTCCCAGTAATTCTTCCATCGAGAAAGAGTTGTCTAACAATTCCCTGTGGTCATCTTCTAGCATTGGAGTAGCGGTTTCCTGTACATAGTCTTCAATGTTGCAGGTGTCTGATCCCATGTCCTCCGCAGAGGGTGGTTGAGCCAGGTTATAAATGGCTGAAAAATATTCTTTGAATGTTTGTTGAAGGTTTTGCGGGTCTGAAGTAATTTCCCCCGATGGCTTCTTTATGCTAGCTATAAAAGTCTGAGGAGGATGGGGATGTAGTGTATGTGCTAGTTGTCTCCCACATTTATTTCCATACCTATACCTACTTAAGACACATTTCTGTTGATATGAGCTATGGGATTCTTCCATAACCTGCAAAAAGGATGCCCTAGTAGATGTGATATTAGCTAATAGTTCTGTAGACTGTGAGGCTTTGTGTAGAGTTTCTAGTGAGTGAAGCTTCGACAAACTATTTTGAATGGCCATTGATCTTTCTTTCTTGAGACGGGGACCCTGTTGAATAAACAACCCTCTTAATACCGCTTTAAGAGCTTCCCATTTTAGTGGCAATGCCGTCTTATCCTGTTCATGATCAGAAACAAAATTGGCAATTGCCTCTACGATTGCCTTGTGGGAAAGTGGGTCTGACATAAGCGTATCATTCAAACGCCAGGACCAACTTGTGCCTCGAGTCTGAGGGGGATATATTAATAAAAATACCAGTGAATGGTCAGACCAAGTAGATACCCCTATTTCCATTGAAGGATTCCACTCCAAAACCTTCGGGCCTGAAAAAAAATAATCTAGCCTACTATGAGATTTATGGGCTGATGAAAAATATGTCAAATTGCGACCTTTAGGATATAAGATTCGCCAAAGGTCAAGTAACCTATTATCGAACAGTTGTTTTTTAAGTGCCCTCAGCCGAGATTGGGAGATATTGGAACGCTGTGCGGAAGTGTCTGACTGAGGTTCTAGGGCTAATTTTAAATCCCCTCCTACAAGAATAATACCTTGAGCAAAATCTGCTAAAAGACGAAGATAACGGGAGATTGTCGTGGTTTGATCATGGTTCGGGATGTAAAAATTTGCTATTGTGAAAAGTTTATTCTACAGCCGAAATTTAAGTAAAAGATATCTACCATTAATATCAGCTATATGTTCCAGATGCTGTGCCGGTAAATTTTTATGAAAGGCAATTGAGACCACCCTGGCCTTCGAACCGGGCATAGTGCTATGAAACCATTGGGAATAATGTTTACTAGAACATACAGGAATGCTTTCGGTGCGAAAATAGGTCTCCTGGAGGAGTATAATATCTGCCTTGGCTTTATGCAGATTATATAAAATCTGCCCTCTTTTTGACTCATTATTCAGGCCTTTGACATTGTAAGTACAAAGTTTCAGCAGAGATGTCGAAGAAGACCCCACTGCCATCATTTTTAGGGGGGGGGAAGGGGAATTATAAAAGAGAGGATCCCTCTCTCGGTGCCCTTGACTACTCCGGGACCACGAATTGGACAGAAGATGGGGGGAGGGGAGAAAGAAAAACAAAACAAAAAGGGGGGACGACAACCAATAAGGGGGGATATGGACTAAATCCCCCCAAAAAATCACCAAACCCTACCAGAGGGCTGGTGTACCTACTAGGGGGTTAGTGGGTGAACACAGGGGGGATATCTTACAGCCGAGACCAGGAACAATTAATATATATATATACCATATCCTCTGTGTACTTTATTATTATATACACAAGAGAAAAAAAAACAACTCCAAAAAAAAAACGACTCCATCCAAGTGGTCTATAGCATATGGACAGTATATATTACTCATCTAGACCAAAAATAAATAAATAAATATAGGATTAAAAAATGTATAGATAGTTAATAGGCCTGGATTTAGTCCCATCCTAACTGCATTATCTATCCATGTTTCCATTTCTATACCACTATAGTGCCTACAAAAAAAAATAAAAAATTATACTATTTCTATAGTTCATCTATCATTAAATTCATTACTGATCAAACCCACAACCTACTACATAAATTATTATATCGGGTAAGCCAAAAATAAATAAAAAAATAAAAAAAGGAAAAGGGGGGGGGGAAGCCTCCACGACCTTCCCAAGCCTCCCCATACCACCATCAATTATATATTGATTGTACGATCAATTATACAATACAATACTGTACAATAAATTGAGTCTCTCATATGTGTCTTCATATGTCTCCATGTGTCTCCAAAAAAAAAAAAAAAATGGGGGGAAGGGGCACGAGTTTTCCTTCCCATTACTTCACTTGGTCCTATTAATCAGTTATTTTTGTTGCTACTGTTGCAGCTGGCAGGCCTCAGGACTCGATGGGGCAATTACATAAGTCCTAACATCAGCCCCCCTGCATTCAACTCTCCTGAATGCTGTATAAGTCTGAGGCCAGATTATAATTTGGGGATCTGGCAAACCAAAAATACTTTGTATAACAGAAATATCCGATGGGTCACGTATATTAAACCACCTGTCATCTCTCTTGATTTGGAGCTGAAACTGAAAATTCCAGCGATATGGAAGTTTACGATCTTGCAACATTTTAAGCAGTGGCCTTAAGGCCTTTTGTTTCCCCAGTGTAAACCGACACAAATCATGCCAACAAAAAAACAGATGTCCCATTGATGTTAACTTGATCCTTTTCTCTAGCCTTCCTCATAATTTCCGCTTTTTCTCAAAAAAAAAATGTACCCGACAAATAATGTCTCTTGGCTTAGTAGGATCTGAGTTCCGAAGTCCTAAAGCCCAATGAACTCTATCAAATTCTATATCTGATATCTCTGGTTTTTCCAACAAGCAATTTTCTTATCTATTGATATAAGGTCCTCTATGCTTGATACCTCTGGTACCCCCCTGATCCGGATATTGTTTCTTCTATTGCGATTGTCCTGGTCCTCCCATAATTGAAACATTGTATGAATGTGAACCTCATGTGTATCTATACGTTGCTCCTGGGATTGTAGCGAACCCGTCAGGACATCTATGGACTGCTCCAGCTCTACTGTCTTTGCCTCTGTCGCTTGCAAGTCCATCTTAACAGATTGAAGCTCCTTATAATAACCTCTCTCTAAACGTTGCACAAAAGCCTCCATATAATTATGGGTAGGTAGTGCACGGATATATTCCCACATATCTCCTTCCCCCAAAACGAAGTTCTTGTTTCTGTCTCTGAAACCACCTCTAGACCATTGACTACTTTTGCATCACATTTTACACCCGCTGTGGAGAGAGTGGTGAGTGTGGTAGAGGTAGAGGAGAGAACAAGAGAGGGGGATCCCATTGATTCAGTCACAATAACTACACTTGCACTTGATGCACTTGATGTACTTGATGTATTCAATGCATTTGTACTTGCCCTAACCACACCTGACCCGACTTGATTCAGTACTGGATTCAATAGTCCAGGTGGCTCAGGGGGACCCATAGATGAAGGCAGCGCACTCATGACGTGAGGTGAGGATGAGGATAGAGAATGCAGGGGGGCACAAGCCGGAGCACGAACCGGAGCACAGACAGGAACGTGAGTGGGAGCACAAACGGCTTCTCTGCAGCTTCCAGACTCAAGCTTTGATGTTCGGGAGCGGGTCTGATCTCCAACAAGGAAGAATTCTAGTATGCCTTGTTGCACTTACACACAAGTAGGAACTGCAACACTTGCGTCACTTGTAGGTGAACGGCTTGATATGTTGGATGGTACACATGCACTCCTCCTCCTCCTCCTCCTCCTCCGTCCCATGGAACCCAGAACCTAGGGGGGGGGGGGAAGCTAATAGATAGCCAATTGACTGCTCTATATTACCGAGCAGCAGCAGTGCAACACAGTACATCCATGGCCATGGGCAGAGGCAGAGACAGACAGAGGCGATAGCCAGATAACAACCAGATAACAGCCAGGTAGCAGGTAACACAGAGCACGGACTACTGCATGGATCACGGGGACAGCAGACTTTCACCTGCCGATCTCCGGTGTGGTTCTGCGGATCAGTGTAATCAGTGAACCTGGTCTCAGCTGGAGCTCAGAGCGCGTCTAGCACGCTCCTTCCTCCATAGTCAACCACTCCCCCTTCTTCCATTCAAAGTGATTTCTTAACAAAATAAAGCTTAGAGACATGGATGGAAGGTTGAGTTTGCTTTGAATATTATAAATTAACTAAAAAGCATTTTTGGGGTGTCGGGCTCAGATCAGATGCAGTATAGTTCTGCTTTAAGAAAGTGACTCTCTCTTTCAGATAGAAAATATTAAGCATTGGGAATGTGGGGCAGCTGTAGAATATTTACCTGTAAAAGTACAAAGAAATTAAAGCTTATAATTTTGATTTTCTTTTACTTTCAATTTTGATGATACCAGTAAACAGGACAGAGATAGACAGGGCGAAACGAGGGCAGAGGTAGCAATAAAAACCTAACAGGTGTTCTAATCCATCTTCACTCTGTCCAAAACTTTAAGTTTTGCCTTTAGTTATACTTTAAACTATGTTTGACAGTTTAAAGGGGTTGTAAAGGTTTGTTTTTTATTTTCTAAATAGGTTCCTTTAAGCTAGTGCATTGTTGGTTCATTTACCTTTTCCTTAGATTTCCCTTCTAATTGTTTTTTTTCTTTGTTTTCTTTGTCTGAATTTCTCACTTCCTGTTCCTCCTCAGTAAGCTGTTCAGTAAGCTGTTCTGGCTGACTCCACACCACTCGGATGATGGTGTGAAGTTTAGTGAGGAGAAACAGGAAGTGAGAAATTCAGACAAAGAAAAAAAACATTTAGAAGGTAAATTAAAGGAAAGGGTAAGTGAACCAACAATGTACTAGCTTAAAGGAACCTATTTAGAAAATAAAAAACGAACCTTTACAACCCCTTTAAGCTGGCTAGACTTTGCATGAAAGGGAATGGCCATAGATGGATCGAAATTCGTCTGGTTTCTGTTAAACTGACCAAATTTCGATCTATGTATATCTATCAACTGACTTCTCATAAATCTACTTTTTGGAAGATTTTGCTTCAATCAGCGCATGCAGCCAATCGTATGCAGCGCTGATCAGTGTATTCTGATGGTGGAGGAGTCCCGCTGTCATAATACAACAACACTGTGGTGAGGATTACTATTTCCATCTCAAATGTGTGGATGGGGGAATCGGTTAATCATGTATGGCCAGCTCTAGTGAACATCTCCTGCTGCTTTTTGATCACGTTGCACAAAAAGTAAATCCATTATCACATTTGCCTATTAGCTCAAAAACATTTATACTGCTGTAAAGAAAATACATTTTTACATTTCATGGAGATTGCATTATGTTTTTGGACAGTAGATGGCATTCTTTAGTCTTTGCTTGATTATCTCAGTACGAAGTACAGACACACATAATATCAGAGCTTGCAAAATATGTTAGTGCATGTGAGTGACTAATGTGTGGTTTGGAAAATATATATTTTTTGTCAGTAGCATTTAAAATCCATGCCCTTTTAACCTGAGGCAACTTCATATACCGTTAACTGAAATAATGTTTAAAATGTGAAGAAGGCATGTACCATGCGATGTACCTAGCAGTATATAGTAGATTTGATTCTTCTACAGGCACATGTGCTCATCTAAGGGTGCATTTACACTTGGAAATTTTCCCACAGTCCTAATACATGCCCAGTGGGGGTTCCCATGATTCTTCATCCAGGGCCTCACATGTGATTGCAGCATGAGAAATTATATGCAACTAGGCATGATTAGCTGCAGGAGCCAGAAGCCTCCCATTGCTTTCAGTGGGGCTGCCTCTCACAACTAATCATGGGAACCCCGCTGGGGTTCTTGCATGTGATCGGACTCAGGGCCGGTGCTAGACTATTTTGCGCCATAGACAAGACCAGCTACTTGCACAACTTTTTTTTTTTTAAAACACAGGTCACTGCGCTATGGGTGAGCAGGGACTTAGGTTGAAATGTACCTGCATCTGCATACCTCCCAACTGGCACGGATTGTGCGGGTTTTACCCGCAGAGGCTCCTCCTTCCCGCACTCCCGCGAGACTATCATGTTTCCCGCACAGCAGGAAACATGAAGAGAGCACAGCAGGAAACAGCAGCAGCTAAGAGCCCCCCCCGCGATCGGTGCACTAGTATGCCCCCCCCGATCTGCGGCCCCCCGCCGCGCCCCCACCCCCCCATCAGAATGTCCCGCGAAGGGACTTTACAAAGTTGGGAGGTATGCATCTGTGATGTCACTGGAAAAAAGAATGTACCTTCATCCTTGGTGTCACTGAAAGAAAATAATTCCCTGCATGGGGACCGGAGTGGCGGTCCAGAGGCTCTTCTCTTCTCCCCCTCCGCCATACTATTCATGGGCGGGGGGGGGGGGAGCGGATGTCTAAAGTCTCGTGTAGGTGCTGGCCTCCCCAGATGTTGGCAACCTTAGGCTGGCAGACGGATGACTATTCTACCTGTTGATTTTTGCCATTCAACGGACAGACGGCATTGAGAAGGTGTTAGCTGTAGTTTAAGACAGCCCTGAATTTCATCTAGTCTCTGGTTCAAGGATTCCACAACTACCTAGCTTGTGATTCGCGAATCCAGACTGAATACAAGTACCCGCCTGAACGCATTTGGGATCTATACTCGCACCCGATAGGGTTCTCTTGGCCTTTATTAGATATATCTTACATACGTCTGCTAATTCCTGGTTGTGACCCGCTAAGTTCATTGTTCACAGCTACCCGCAAAAGGTGTTTTTCTGTTTATAACTTTTTTCGTCCTCCTTGTTGCGTATTCTCGGGTTGTAGTCCTAGTTTATTGCCCCCTATCAGCTGCCCTATTGGGTAATTGCTGATCTTCCGGAACCCCCCCCCCTCAGGTGGCTGGGAGTGCTCTCAGCTACCTCCGGTATAACCCTTGTACTAGTGGCCAAAGAACCCCACGTACGTACAAGACCTATATACCTCATCTATACCCCCTCTGCCCCTCTGGGAGCGGAATACTGTACCCTTGATCTCTTCTCCCCCCTCTTTTCTCTTAGACTCCTTTCCCTACCCCCTACCCCCCCTTCTCTTTCCCTATCCCTCATCACACCCCCCCCCTTCTTCTACCCCTATATTGGTGGGGGCCACTCCTCGCTCCCTCCCCTGGGGAGGGCCTTTCGGTGCTCCGCCGGATCCCCAACATTTTCTGAAACCCCCACGAATACCTCTTACACGTGCCCACGCCTCTTGACCCCCACTTACGTGTAAGATGCAGGAAGAATCAACGACCAGGCAACAGGTTTCTTTAAAATGCCTTTCTCTTAATGTTAAGGGACTGAACCTGCCAGAGAAAAGAGCCCAGGTGCTTTCGGCACTAACCAAACACAAGGCCCACTTCCTTTTGCTGCAAGAGACCCATTTTCGATCTGACGCTATCCCGAGAATGGGGAACCATGTATACAAAAAGGCAGTACACTCCACAAACCCAGAATCCAAAACTAAGGGTGTGTCTATACTTATCTCTAAGCACTCAGACTTTACCATGACAGATTCACTGATCGACCCCAAAGGCAGATACGTATTCATTAAGGGCACATATGCGGCCAAGCCGATTACGCTGGCAAATATGTACTGCCCCAATGAACGCCAAGTATCCTTTTTTAGATCTACCTGTATGGAATTGGCATCCTTTCAGGAAGGAATTGTAATCCTGGGAGGAGACTTTAACGTCCCGTTGAACCCGCCTCTTGACTCCTCCACAGGTGCATCGAATCTCCCGTATCGTGCCCTGCGTCAGATCAAAAAAGAACTACAAAATCTAACACTCCATGACACGTGGCGGACTATGTTCCCTACGGTTAGGGATTACACCTTCTTCTCGCCCCCCCATAATAAATAATCCTGACTAGATTACTTATTTCTTTCGCAACCTGATTTAGCCCTCCTTACTCATGCTACCATCGAACCAATGTTTCTCTCTGACCATCACCCCATAACAATTACCCTTACGTTCCCCGATTCAAACAAAAGGACAAAGTCATGGAGACTGAACTCCTCCCTACTGAAGGACCCAGAAAACCTCAGGCAGATTAGAGAACAAATTAAGTTATACTTTCAAGAAAACTCCACCCCAGACGTGACACCTGTCACAATTTGGGAAGCGCACAAATGTGTGCTACGTGGGAAGCTGATTTCTTTGGCAACGTTGGCCAAGAAGAGACAGCAAGAACTCATCAAATCCCTTATTGTAACAATTAATAAGTTGGAACTAGCTCATAAACGCTCGGCCTTGCAAGCCACCTTACAGGACCTTTTACAAGCTCGTTCTGCCCTAAGGGAGGAACTGGGAAAACATGTTAGGAGACGATACGTACTTGGTCAGAAAGTGTTCTACGAACACGGGAACAAGAGTGGGAGACTATTGGCACGGACGATACAAGCAGCTAAGACCACATCAGTGATACACCATATTAGAGACGGGCAGGGTGTACTTCACACTAAAAATGAAGACATAGCCAAACAATTTGAAAACTTCTACAGGAGGCTCTATAACCTATCGCCTGAAACGGTGAGACCGTCGACCTCGGTCAACCGTTCTTCCCAATTAGCAGAATTTTTAACAGAATATTGCCCCAAACCTCTTACCAATCAGCAGGCCGAAGCTTTGGAGAGCCCGCTCTCAATGGACGAACTCAGCGCAGCAATTAAACAAATGTCTGTGGGTAAGAGCCCGGGACCCGATGGCCTCCCGCTGGTGTATTACAAATGCTTTCGGGAGGAACTGACACCTCAGATGCTTCAAACCTTTAACTCACTTGCAAGCCCTTGCGCGTCCCCTGGCAGGCTCTTAGAGGCACATATAACTGTTATCCCTAAGACAGATAAGGACCCCTCATTGGTATCCAGTTACAGGCCGATATCCCTCCTCAATGTAGACATCAAGCTCTATGCAAAAATGTTAGCTAATAGACTAGTACCTCTGATACCCGAACTTATATCATACGACCAAGTGGGCTTTATCTCGGGGAGGGAGGCAAGGGATAATACCATACGTACACTGAACATACATCATTGGCTATCCTCTTCAAATACCCAGGGCTTTCTCCTCTCCCTTGACGCTGAGAAGGCGTTCGACAGGGTGGCTTGGGACTATATGCAGGGGGTTCTGAAGGGCATAGGCCTATTACCCCGGATGTTAACGCTCATAAACGCCCTTTATGCCAACCCAGAGGCAAGGGTGAAAGCCAATGGTCTCCTGTCGGACGCTTTCTCCATCAGCAATGGGACGCGCCAGGGCTGCCCACTCTCTCCACTGATCTTCGTCTTGTCTCTTGAACCGTTATTAAATAGATTGCCAATCCCAACATTAAAGGGATTCCCATACAACATAGGGAGTACAAAGTCGCGGCGTTCGCGGACGATATTTTGTTGACCCTACAGTCCCCTCGAGTATCCTTACCTAACCTTTTGAACGACATTAAATGTTTCGGTGAGCTGTCGTACCTTAAAATTAACTTCTCCAAGTCCCACGCCTTGAACATATCTCTAATTCCGCAGGAAGTTTCCCACTGCCAAGACACCTTTCCATTCCTATGGAAAAAAGACGCTATCACATATCTAGGGATTCAGATACCTACGAAACTTTCAGATCTGTATAGCCTTAATTTCCTTCGCGCACTCTCCAGAATACAAGCAGGTTTGAAGGAGTGGGCTAGCCTGAATGTGTCCTGGTTTGGCCGAGCGGCACTTATTAAGATGGTTGTCCTCCCGCGCCTACTGTATCTAATGCAAACGATCCCTACACACCTTCCTCCCTCCTTCTTCTCGTCATATAAGAAAGCATGCACAATCTTTCCCTGGAAAGGCTTAGCCCCGCGTATTAAATATTCGAGCCTGACCTGCTCAAAGAAGGCTGGAGGTATTTGTCTACCGGACCTCCAAAAGTATCACCTGGCCTGTCACTTGACTAGAGTGGTGGACTGGAATGTTCACAAAGCGGGGAAAGCCTGGGTCACATTGGAAAACGCGCTTACAACAACACCGACTTGCACACTTCCGTGGCTAGTTCCACGATCTTACCCCCAGGATATTAAACTACATCCTCTGATCATGCCCTCGCTGTTGGCCTTCGGGAAGGCGGTAGCCCTCTTTCACATCTCCTCTCGACCAGGCCCCCTGACCTCATTTCGGGGTAACCCTGAGTTTCCCCCCGGAGAATCCGAAACCTTCTTACGCAGGGAATGGCCACGAGAGGAGATCCAGGCACGCCACTTCTTCCGTGGAGGCCGACGGCGACTGTATGAGGAGTTGGTGGAGGAATCTCGCACCAATTCCTTCCCTTTTTGGTCATATAGACAGCTGTCACATTTTCTTATCTCTAATGGCCCCACAGATATTTGGAGTAGGCAACTTACTCCCTTTGAAGCCCTATGCTCACGCAGCTCCCCGCAAAGACACCTTATCTCCACTATATATGCTATGTTACTGGAGCGCCCCGGTATTTCAGCGACACAGGCGGTCCGATCGTCTTGGGAGAGAGACTTGCAAATCTCTTTCACAGACAAGGAGTGGGAGTCTGTCTACGATATGGCGCACACGGGCTCGTTGAATGTGGCGATCCAAGAAAACGGATATAAAATCATTACAAAATGGTATAGAACCCCAGCCCGCTTACACAGATTTGCACCCCAGATTCCGAACATTTGCTGGCGATGTAACATAGGCGACGGATCCATGATCCACATCTGGTGGGAGTGTGCCTTGCTCCGTTCCTTTTGGAGCACGGTACACTCCACTATAGAACAGGTTACCACACTTACCTTGGACTTGGGACCGGGACAATTTCTCCTGCATCATTCTACCTTAGCGAAGCGCACCTACCATAGGTCGCTAGCCATGCATATGGTGAATGCTGCCAGACTGTGCATCCCTGCCCACTGGCGTTCGACGAATATTCCCTCCATTAGGGAATGGTTACTTAGGATAGTTAGAATAGAGGAGATGGAGGAATTGATCTCGGTCGCACAAGACCGCATTCAGAAATTTACACTAACCTGGGCATGTTGGATTCATTTTAAAACTACTGACCAGTTCAAATCCCATTTTTCTTCTCAACACTGAGATTCTAAACCCACCCAATACCCAAAACCGGTGCCCCGGTGGGGGACCGGGGACCCTGAGGGGTGGAGTGGCCCCCCTCCCTGTTCCCTCTTCCCCCCCCTCTAACACCCAGACCCCTTATCCCATCCTTCTACCCTGACTACCTTTCCCCCCTCCCCTCTTACATCTCTCGTCTATCTCATAGGTTCTTCACCACACGGCCGCAACTCACCTATTACTTGCCGGGGTCCCGGCTGGGACCCCATGCACCACATCTACCCTCCGAGCCACCAGGTATATTATAACCTTATTGGCCGCGATTAGACCGGAAGATAGGGGTCTACGGGGCCTATGCTTTCATGAACAGGGTGCCTGTGGGGCATCCAGATACCTGACCCTGCTAGAAGGAGATGCGGTCGGTCTTTAATAATACATAGGCTTAGTCGTGAATAAACTTGTAATATTCTCTGTTGTCTTACTTTTGGCTACCTAATGCTGTATTACCGCATACAATGTTCGTTGTATGTTGAAGTGCGATGGTTCCATTTGCAGATGGAATATTTTACTTAATGTTTGTACAACCATATTCTGTTTTCTTGCTAATAAAACTAATTGTGGAAAAAAAAAAAAAAAAAAAATTCCCTGCATTGGTGGTTCAAAGTCCTTTTGTCCGTGTTGTCACTGGAAGAAAATAATTGTCCCTGCATCCATCATATGTTACGTGCACCAATAAATTTAAGGGGGTGGGGTGGTAGGAAGCTGGCAGTGGGGTACAGGTGGGATGAATATGACAGGGAGTGGGGTGGTAGGAAGCTGGCTGTGGGGTACAGGGAGGGTGAAGATGACAGGCAGTGGGGTGGTAGGAAGCTGGCAGTGGGGTACAGGGGTTGAAGATAACAGGGGGTGGGATGGTAGGAAGCTTGCAGTGGGGTACAAGGGGGATAAAGATGACAGGTGGTGGGGTGGTAGGAAGCTGGCAGTGGGGTACAGGGGGTGAAGATAACAGGCGGTGGGGTGGTAGGAAGCTGGCAGTGGGGTACTGGGGAGATGAAGATGACAGGGAGTGGGTTGGTAGGAAGCTGGCAGTGGAGTACAGGGGGGGGTTGAAGATGACAGGGGGTGGGGTGGTAGTAAGCTGGCAGTAGGGTGATGGGGGGTTGAAGATGACAGGCGGTGGGGTGGTAGGAAGCTGGCAGTGGGGTGCAGGGGAGTGAAGATGATAGGCGGTGGGGTGGTAGGAAGCTGGCAGTGGGGTACTGGGGGATGAATATGACGGGGTGGGATGGTAGGAAACTGGCAGTGGGGTACAAGGGGGATAAAAATGACAGGTGGCGGGGTGGTAGGAAGCTGGCAGTGGTGTACAGGGGGGGTGAAGATGACAGGCGGTGGGGTGGTAGAAAGCTGGCAGTGGGGTACAGGGGGTGATGAAGATGACAGGCGGTGGGGTGGTAGGAAGCTGGCAGGGGGGTGAAGCTGACTGGCGGTGGGGTGGTAGGAAGTTGGCAGTGGGGTACAGGGGGATGAAAATGACAGGGGGTGGGATGGTAGGAAGCTGGCAGTGGGTTGCAGGGGGGGGGGGTGAAGATGACAGGCAGTGAGGTGGTAGGAAGCTGGCAGTGGGGTACAGGGGGATGAAGATGACGGGGTGGGATGGTAGGAAGCTGGCATTGGGGTACAACGGGGATAAAAATGAGAGGCGGTGGGGTGGTAGGAAGCTGGCAGTGGGGTACAGGGGGGGTGAAGATGACAGGCGGTGGGGGTGGTAGGTAGCTGGCAGTCTGGTACAGGGGGGGTGAAGATGACAGGCGGTGGGGTGGCAGGAAGCTGGCAGTGGGGTACAGGGGGGTGAAGATGACAGGCAGTGGGGTGGTAGGAAGCTGGCAGTGGGGTAGAGGGGGATGAAGATGACAGGGGGTGGAATGGTAGGAAGCTGGCTGTGAGGTACAAGGGGGATAAAAATGACAGGCGGTGGGGTGGTAGAAAGCTGGCAGTCGGGTACAGGGGGGTGAAGATGACAGGCGGTAGGTAGCTGTCAGTCTGGTACAGGGGGGGTGAAGAAGACAGGCGGTGGGGTGGTAGGAAGCTGGCAGTGGGGTACAGGGGGGATGAAGATGACAGGAGTTGGGGTGGTAGGAAGCTGGCAGTGGAGTACAGGGGGGATGTGCTATGGGCTGCGAGAATCTATCTCACAGTCACTACTACTTTCAGAAAGACCAATTCCCTTTTTATCATCCCAAATGGACCTTGTAAGGGTTCGCCATCTTCTCATTCCTTTATTTGTGGCTGGCTCAGGAAGACCATGATCCAAGCTTATGGTATCGAGGACTGTGCTTCATCTTTTCCTGTCAAGTCTCACGCTACTCTGTGAGTGCTGGGCATCTGTATGAAGCACCTGGGCTTTCCCTGGTGGGAGAACCTGTGTTCAGACAATGCACACTAAAGTAATTACAAATGTTGAATAGGAAAGAAAAAAATCTTTAATGCCTCTTTCACTGCTTCTAGGTGTTCAGGAGGTTGATTTTTTTTCCTCTGTTTTTAATTGCTCTGTATAGAAACATTGGACAGTTGCAAGCTGTGTTAACAAAACCAGTTGTCTAAGAGCTGGTTCACACAGGGGCGACTCGTCAGGCGACTTGCTCTCTTCAATGGAACCGCTCTAATAGGAGCGACGCAAGTCGCTCCGACTTAGAAAAAGGTTCCTGTACGACTTTGGGGGTGACTCGGGGCGACTTGCATTGACTTCAGTACAGAAGTCATTTTGCAAGTCGCCTCTGAAGTCGTCTTCAGATCGCCTTGCCGAGTCGCCCCCAAAGTCGTGCCGCCCCTGTGTGAGCCGGCTCTAAGTCTAAGGCCCCATGTACATGGGACGCTGTTAAACACGCATTCAGAGGCAGTTGGACACTTTTTTCAACTGCCCCTGAACACATTCAATGTTATCCTATGTGTCCATGTACACAGTCTCGTTTATTGCCGTTTTTAGGCAGTTGCGTTTAACCTCGTTTTTCTGAAAGCAAAAAATGGGTTCAGACACCAAAGATTTCCATGTTTCAGACGCCAAACACGGCTAAACGCGGTACCGGCGTTTAGCCACGTTTTAGTTTATAAGCGTTTTTAAAGGTGACCTATTTTTTTACATAAAAAATCTCAAAAATGATGGCAAATTATGAAAAACTATTAAAAAATATAAAAAAAACTGTAATTGCTTACATTGCATTGTGGACAATCCACAACTTGTGGCAGGTGACGTGGCAAGTGGACAATCCACAACTTGTGGCAAGTGGACAATTCACAACTTGTGGCAGGTGACATGGCAAGTGGACAATCCACAACTTGTGGCAGGTGACGTGGCAAGTGGACAATCTACAACTTGTGGCAGGTGACATGGCAAGTGGACAATCCACAACTTGTGGCAGGTGACGTGTCCAGGTGACGTGGCAAGTGGACAATCCACAACTTGTGGCAGGTGACATGGCAAGTCGACAATCCACAACTTGTGGCAAGTGGACAATCCACAACTTGTGGCAGGTGACGTGGCAAGTGGACAATCCACAACTTGTGGCAGGTGACGTGGCAAGTGGACAATTCACAACTTGTGGCAGGTGACGTGGCCAGGTGACGTGGCAAGTGGACAATCCACAACTTGTGGCAGGTGACGTGGCCAGGTGAAGTGGCAGGTGACGTGGCAAGTGGACAATTCACAACTTGTGGCAGGTGACATGGCCAGGTGACGTGGCAAGTGGACAATCCACAACTTGTGGCAGGTGAAGTGGCAAGTGGACAATCCACAACTTATGGCAGGTGACGTGGCAAGTGGACAATCCACAACTTATGGCAGGTGACGTGGCAAGTGAACAATCCACAACTTGTGGCAGGTGATGTGCCAAGTAACGCGCTCAATACAACTACACTGCTGCTCTCTCAGCTGCTGCTACTCACTCTGGTCTCACAAATTGGCTGAAATGGTTAATAATTCAGTTTTTTGAGCTTAGGGAGGGTCCTTATGATGTTTCTTAACTAAACGCTTCTAGACGCAACCACGGTAAAACGTGGTAAAACGCGGCAAAACAGGCGTTTCTAAACGCCGGTTTCAACCTTCGTTCAGAAGAGTTTGCACCAGCGCCCCGTGTACATGGGGCTTTATAAGTAAATTTGCTATTTCCTGTGCTGGTCGAATGTTTTTCAGTAAAGAGAGACTAGAACACCTATCCGTTTTTCCCCCTTAGGGAAATTCACTCTTTTTTTTTTTTTTAACCGTTTGTCCATTTACTGTTGGCATCAAAAGTGAAAATAAAAGAAAGTCCCAAATTTTGGGTTGCTATCAGAACATAGGGGACATCTTCCAATGGGCACACAAGTTCTGGTGACCCTGGTGACACACTGGCATTCCCTCACTTTGAAAATATTTCCTCCCACTTCCTGTTTTGTCTATGGAACAGGAAGTCAAAGGAAATCTTCCCAATGGGACACATATGGCAAAAAGACCTGCCAGGTGATATAACCCTTTCTTACGCTTTACAAAATGATAAAAAAAAATTGCCTTTAATTACACTTTACCTTAAAAGGAAAATGTATTTGGCCACTAGATGGTGCTGTGTATAATAGGAAATTCCTATGAATTCCTAACATTTTCTGTTTTATATCAATAAAAAACAGGAAATAGCTTAAAGGAGAAGTCCAGCCAAAGCTCATTTGGCTGGGCTTCTATGGATCAGAGGAGTGCAATTTGTTTTGCACTCCTGTGACCCGTTTTCAGCAGAAACCAGAAAGCGGACTGAAGTCCATTCTCTGCTGATGTCACGAATATCAGTCCAGGCACCGCGTCATTGTGACAATAAAGTCTAGATCCACCTGGTGCCTGGGCTGACACCAGTCTCAGCCTCTCACCAAGCCGCTGAGAGCCTGAGATGGCCTGTTCTGCCCCCTCCACAGCTTAGCGGCTCCAATGACCGCGGAGAGAAATGAGCTGTGACTGACAGTCTACAGCTCACTAATCACAGAGCTGTGAAAACCGAGCGATCGGCAATGTTTGATCGCTCGGTTTTCAGTGCATCCACCCAGGTAAGAAGGAAAATAAAGAACCCCATACTTTTCTTTTAATAACACTTTCAATAAGGGAATTGCTATGCATTTTTTTTTTTATAAATACACCCCCTAATGCCGCGTACACGCGATCGATTTTCTCGATGGTGAAAACACCGTAGAGAAAATCGACGAGAAAAACGAGGGAACGGCTTGGTTCCCTACACACAGCCGTTTTTCCCGACATTTTTTTTCTTGGTCGAGAAAAACGACCGTGTGTGGGCTCCGTGGCAGTGTTTCCCTATGGGAAAACTGCCGCGGAAAAAAATGACGGGAATCACGACGAGAAAAATGAGAGCATGTTCTAATTTTTCTCGTCGTGATTAATGCCGTTTTTCCCGTCGGGAAAAATGACAAAAAGCCCACACACGGTCGTTTTTCTTGTTAAAAAAAAAAAATTTAATTTTTCCAGACGGGAAAAATGATCGTGTGTACGCGGCATAAGTGTCAGTGAACAAGTGATCAGTCTTTTGGGGTTGATTTACTAAAATAAAGTGAACAATCTGGTGCAGCTGTGCATGGTAGTTAATCTTTTTCTAACTTCAGCTTGTTAAATTAAGCTTTGACAAAAAAAACATGGAAGCTCTCCAGTTTTACTATATAGAAAAAAATATTTTTTGTGGGATTATACAGGCACAGGCTGAGAAAGTTTTATATAAAAGAAAAACTTTTATTGATACAAAGCTTACTTAAAAGAATACACACCAGGGGGTCAATATGCCACAACACAAATGCTGAAGTCGATATAGTGGGCAAAGAGAAGTGTCTCCTTTATTGATTCCAAGGGGTAATCAGATGGCTCAGGAAAATCCAATGAGCCAAACTGTTAAGCCATTGGGATATGGATGTCAAAGTTTGTGTGGACCAAAGTGCGGCCAATAAAACAGCCAGACCTGGCATACAACTCTAAAGGTTGACAGAATGTTGTGTACAGGCAGCCTAGCACAGCAGCCACTTTAAGGAAAATATCTTTAATACTCCTGGCAGATTGTCTTTAATAATTAAAGCTTGGATTTTTTCCTATATAATTCTAGTTTATTAGAACATTAACTGTAAGTGTGCCTGGAGTAAGTCAGGTTAATGGCCCGTACACACGATCTGAAAATCGTACGACAGATCGTCTGCTTTATTTTGCATGCTAGTCGCATATCAAAAATGGAGAGTTTACTAAAGTTCTGAAAATTCTTGTACGACAGAATAAAAAATCGAAAGTGATGTCATGTGTTATAGTGTATTTGTATTGTGTTTTCAGACAACTGTACTGATTAACCACTTGCCGACCCCTTCACGGAGATATACGTCGGCAGAATGGCACGTACAGGCACAATCACGTACCTGTAAGTGGCCCTTTAACTGCCGACGTCGGGGTCGCGCGCGTGCCGCCGGCGGCGCGCTTGCAACCCCTCTGCCTTCCCCGTGGGTGGGACCGCGGGTCCCGCGGACTCGATCGCCGCGGGGATCCCCACGATCGTCTCACGGAGGCTCGGAGCGGGGAGATGTGTATGTAAACACATCATCTCCCCGCTCCTCTACTGACAATGTCAGCGATCTCCGCTCTGTGTAATCAGAGCGGAGATCGGTGATGTGTCAGTCGTAGCCACGCCCCCCCTCAGTTAGTAACACGCCCCTAGGCACACTTAACCCCTCCAGCGCCCCTAGTGGTTAACCCCTTCACTGCCAGTGTCATTTTCATAGTAACCAGTGCATTTTTATAGCACTGATCGCTGTGAAAATGACAATGGTCCCAAAAATGTGTCAAAAGTGTCCGATGTGTCCGCCATAATGTCGCAGTCACGAAAAAAATCGCTGATCGCCGCCATAACTAGTAAAAAAAATAAAATAATAAAAATGCCTTAAAACTATCCCCTATTTTGTAAACGCTATAATTTTTGCGCAAACCAATCAATAAACGCCGATTGCGATTTTTTTTACCAAAAATATGTAGAAGAATACGTATCGGCCGAAACTGAGGAAAAAAAATGTTTTTTTATATATTTTTTGGGGATATTTATTATAGCAAAAAGTAAAAAATATGTCATTTTTTTCAAAATTTTCGCTCTATTTTTGTTTATAGCGCAAAAAATAAAAACCGCAGAGGTGATCAAATACCACCAAAAGAAATCTCTATTTGTGGGAAAAAAAGGACGCCAATTTTGTTTGGGAGCCACGTCGCATGACCGCGCAATTGTCAGTTAAAGCGACGCAGTGCCGAATCGCAAAAAGGGCCTGGTCATAATGGCCCGTATTGGTCCGGGGCTTAAGTGGTTAAAGGAATATCATATGTTCTGGTATCATATGAGAAATATTTTCGTGCTTGTCCCATCGGATAATATCGGATGAACTGTCGTGATTGGGTCTCGAAAGCTCTGTACTAACGATGCGATTATCGTACGATCACGTCGAAAGCGGTATTTTTTGTCCGATTTTCGTGTGTAAGGTAGCAGTAAGGAAGAAGTGTGAGGGTAGGAATTGGTCAACCCACCGTTGCTACACTTTCATGTATTTCAGGATCATATCTGTTAGAGTAACCTTGATTTTGTTGGCCTAGGTAATCCTATATTTGCTTTCTGTTATGCTTATTGTATTAGTCTTCCAAGCTTTTGTAATTGTCTGTTTAGAGTTTGTAGTAACTTGTAGTAGTAATTTGAATTAGTCAGACATGAGATTTGGGGGAGTGTATTTTGAACAGCTATCTGCAGGTCAGTGCTGATGGTGGTAAGGAAGAGCATGGACAAGATTTGAAACACTTCTAGCAAGCTATTAGCAATTGGGTAGGACCACAACACATGTTAATGGGTGCCCATCTCTCCATATCCCCGAGAGCAAGTTGCTGAGTAATTTGTGACCAAGTACCAATGAGTTAGGATCTTATAGTTCATTTCCAGCGCTACAATGGTCTTTAAAGCGGGATTCCGGGCATAGTTTTTTCTTTTTTCTTTTTTCAATCCACAATACATTACATTCAATATTCTTTTACAGTTATCAAAAAAACAGGATCGGTACATAAAACTGTGTAAACACTTACCTGATATCTGCTCAGCGATCTTGTGGCCGTTTCCATGTTAGCTGTGGGCATGAGAAGCCCAGTTCCTGTGTCTTCCTGGATTTCCCTAGAGAGGTGCAAGCTGGGTAACCAGCCTGCACCTCTTGATCTTGCGCATGCGCAGTATAACAGTGCTCATAGTCCTGTTAGTTTGGATTTTTGCCATGACAACGGGCGGCGACGGAGGAACATCCCGCCCCATTGTCATGACAATGTTATGCCAGAACACAGGGCTTTCTTCCCTATTGTAAAATGGCGCTGTGATCCGCCTCAATTGCCTCATTTCCTGTATGGAAATAACGCGATTTTTAGGCACAGTAATGCCCAGAGACTCCTGGGAAATGAGTGTCATCATTTCCCAGGAGGCAATGGGGTCTTAAGACAGGAAGTTGAATCACCGCGGACTAGGAACTAGGCAGATTACAAAGTCTATCAAGAAGGTGCAAAAAATAGGCCTAGATTGCGACGCCACAGTAGTGAAATACTAATTCACAGTCTTCTTTTAATAGCCGTGAAGCTACAAAGGGTACTGGTTAAGTGTAATTAATAAATATATAAATACACATAAGAACAGATAAAACAGAGTTAATAAATCACTAAATGTAAAATAAATAACATAGACTATTATTACACTGGATAAGAGCAATAAAAGCCAGCCAGCTGCTGTTTAAAACTCAAACGAGAAACCCCGTAAAAGTGCATAAATAAATAAAAGTTGTCAAAAAGTCCTGAGACATAAAAGTCCAGATGATAAAACAGCGCTATATTTGGATAAATGTCCACTTGCATAAAAACATTCGGGTGATGATACAGTAGTAAATCTTTAAATCCGTGAGTGCGTGTAAACAGTTGATTAAAAGTGCATCCTACACCTGTTCCCAGACCTCACCACACGTGAGGCACTCTTACCCGTCGGGGTGCAAACTCACCACAATGATGACACAATTGGGCCTGAGATATTAATACTGGTGGGCTCTCTCACTCGACCATCCGTCATCACCAAGCAGGGGACAGCTTGTGTATGTGTATATTCACCGCTTTGCATTTGACCACAGCAGCGTCTGTATACCTGAGGAATTACTTCCTTGCTGTGGCCAGTCAGAAGGGAACAACATCCATTAGTTCTTAGTTAGAGAAGTGTCGTTGTAGCCACGCCCTGACCGGTTTCGTCCAATCGACTTCAACAGAGGGCGATTGGGCGATTACAAAGTCTGCCTAGTAACAGCCATATACAAGTGAGTAAAAAAATTTTTTTTTAAGAATTTTTTTTTTTTTTTTACATTAAAGGCAAGCTTTTCATAAAACATTTGTTTTAAGGGTGGAACTCCACTTTAAGGTAGATTTTGTCGAAATCCAAATCTCATTCTGATCATTGGCAATCATCAGTAGTGATCATCAATAGTGACTCCCTGGTCCGTTGTCAATAGGGTCGTATATTTTGGGGGAGTGCGAGGTGGGCTTTTGGATCAACTGTGAACATAAATGAGATAAGTTCTACAGCATGTGGGTCTATACTGCACATGTACTCTTCTGTGTCATTGCAGTTACCTGCGTTTATCTATGAGGAACAATGCAGGTAACTGCACATAGTGTGAATGGGACCTTAAAGGTGGTGGAGGTTGTCAATCAATGTATCCTGGTGAGATTTTAGTCAGCCTAGACTTGGAATGAGGTGGGAGAGACAAAGGCCAGATAAAAGGAGGGATTCTTTAGAAACGAGAGTAAAGCCTCGTACACACGGCCGAGAATCTCGTCGTAAAAAACACGTCGTTTTTTTCGACGAGATCCTTGGACAAGAAACTTGTCCCGGCCGAGTGTACACACGCTCATTTCAAAGAACCTGCGGTTCTTTGAATGGAGCGAACGCGGTGACGTAATCGAATACGACGAGCATGCGCTTGTCACATTCGATGCCGTCGCCGCCATCTTGGTACACCCTATCCTATGCCTAGGAAGCTACCGCGCATGCGTCGAAGTCATTTCGAGCATGCGCGGGCTTCCCAGAGGACAGGTAAGTGTACACACACACAATTTTCTCGTCGAGAAACAGGCTGACGAGAATCTCGACGAGAAAATAGAGAGCAGGTTCTCTATTTTCTCGTCAAGATTCTTGTCGCTTTTCTTGACAAGAAACCATACACACAAACAAATTTCTCGGCAAGAAATCTCTGCCAGCAAGTTTCTTGCTGGTTCTTGCCGAGAAACTCGGTCGTGTGTACGAGGCATATAGGTACATAAGGAGAAAAAAGACCCAAGGGACTTTGACCCTGTAACACACAGCAAGTGAGTATTGTATGATCAGTTTAAATACTTGTTTACACTCAGCTGTTGGGATTTTTTTTTTTTATATAAATCTTTTTTAAGGAAAATATCTTTAATACCCCTGGCAGTATTGTGGAAGTTTGTTTTTCTGTGCATCTGCAGGTTCTCTTGTCTGTAGGCATTCCTTTGAGCGTATTCTCCAGGATTTATAGGAATTGAAAACTGTATTTTTTTAGTCCTTTCAGTTTATTGCAATGCCAGCTTGTCAGATTTGGACATACACAAAATAAATAAATTGGTTATTCAGTTGAGAGAAAAAAATAACATCTTGCAAATAAAAGATTATTTGCAAACATCATGTCAGTGATAATCAGTGGATAATAACCGTATGCTTGTCACACTACCGAACATTATTATGCTACTCTGCATGGAGCAAATTGATATAGAAATAATGGACTGCTGATTGGACACAGAGGCAAGATTAAAATAAACAAGGATGTAAAATGTGTGGCAAGTATCCAGCAATTAATATAATCACACAGGATAGCATAACACCTAAAATTTACAGTAATCATAGAAGGTTGTTTAGTATTGCACTATTCACACCAATTTATTTACTCTACAATGCAAATATATCTTAGTTACATAGTTAGATTGAAAAAAGACACAAGTCTATCTAGTTCAACCAATAGAAAAAAATAAACAAATAGAAAACCTATACATACACTATCCTATACCCACAGCTGTATACACCACTCCTTCACCGCTCCAAAGATGCTTTGCAGGACTTTTTTTTCGGTCCTGCAAGTGCACCGCCCCAGTGTGAAAGCATTTGGGCTTTCACACTGGGGAGGCTTGAGAGGCGTATTTCAGGTGCTTTACAGGTGCTAATTTTAGCCCTAAAGCGCCTAAAAAACGCCTCAGCGTGAAAGGGGTCTTAACCTCATTTGCCATAGTTGCCCAATTAAACAGTGCATTGTGGTCAGTTTTTAAGTTGGAGACATCCTGTAAGGACATTATTCCACTGCATAGTTTGGTGTCATCTGCAAAGACTGAAATTGTACTTTTAACCACTTAAGCCCCGGACCATTTCGGGCCATTAGGACCAAGCCTGTTTTTGGGATTCGGCACTGCGCTGCTTTAACTGTAAATTGTGCGGACATGCAATGTTGTACCCAAATGAAATTTGCGTCCTTTTCTTCCCACAAATAGAGCTTTCTTTTAATGGTATTTGATTGCCTCTGCGATTTTTATTTTTTGCGATATAAATGGAAAAAGAACGAAAATTTTGAAAAAAAAAGATATTTTCTACTTTTTGTTATAAGAAAAATCGAATAAACTCAATTTTAGTCATACATTTAGGCCAAAATGTATTCAGCCACATGTCTTTAGTAAAAAAAATGTCAATAAGCGTATATTTATTGGTTTGCGCAAAAGTTATAGCGTTTACAAACTAGGGTACATTTTCTGAAATTTACACAGCTTTAAATTTATGACTGCCTATCTCATTTCTTGAGGTGCTAAAATGGCAGGGCAGTACAAAACCCCCCCAAATGACCCCATTTTGGAAAGTAGACACCCCAAGGAAATTGCTGAGAGGCATGTTGAGCCCATTGAATATTTTTTTTTTTTGTCCCAAGTGATTGAATAATGACAAAAAAAAAAAAAAAATTACAAAAAGTTGTCACTAAATGATATATTGCTCACACATGCCATGGTTATATGTGGAATTGCACCCCAAAATACATTCTGCTGCTTCTCCTGAGTACGGGGATACCACATGTGTGGGACTTTTTAGGAGCCTAGCCACGTACGGGACCCCGGAAACCAAGCACCACCTTCAGGATTTCTAAGGGCGCAAATTTTTGATTTCACTCCTCACTACCTATCACAGTTTCGAAGGCCATAAAATGCCAAAATAGCACAAAACCCCCCCAAATGACCCCATTTTGGAAAGTAGACACCCCAAGCTATTTACTGAGAGGCATGTTCAGTCCATGGAATATTTTATATTTTGCCACAAGTTGCGGGAATATGACAAACTTTTTTTTTTTTGCACAAAGTTGTCACTAAATGATATATTGCTCACACATGCCATGGGCATATGTGAAATTACACCCCAAAATACATTCTGCTGCTTCTCCTGAGTACGGGGATACCACATGTGTGGGACTTTTTGGGAGCCTAGCCGCGTACGGGACCCCAAAAACCAAGCACCGCCTTCAAGGTTTCTAAGGGCATACATTTTTGATTTCACTCCTCACTACCTATCACAGTTTTGAAGGCCATAAAATGCCAAGATGGCACAAAACCCCCCCAAATGACCCCATTTTGGAAAGTAGACACCCCAAGCTATTTGCTGAGAGGCATGTTGACCCCATTGAATATTTTTTTTTTTTGTCCCAAATGATTGAATAATGACAAAAAGAAAAAAAAAATGTACAAAAAGTTGTCACTAAATGATATATTGCTCACACATGCCATGGTTATATGTGGAATTTCACCCCAAAATACATTCTGCTGCTTTTCCTGAGTACGGGGATACCACATGTGTGGGACTTTTTGGGAGCCTAGCCGCGTACAGGGCCCCAAAAACCAAGCACTGCGAACGCTGCAGTTATGTGTGTTGTGTTTGGTAAGTGACAGTGATCGATCGATACTGCACTTGGGTGGGCTGGGCTGGGCGGAGGGGCTAAACGCAGGCGCTAGCAGGTATCTGGGCTGATCCCGCTAACACTGCGTTTTTGGGAACCCTAAACCGCTGGGGATGCTAGTATAGATCTGATCAGATCTGATCAGATACTATACCACTAAGGGGGGTGTATGCTTTGCGCGTGGGTGTTAGCGTTACTGTCACTAACCTAACACTGCCTGGGGCGACGCAGACCCTCTCTGGCACTAAAACCTAATTGATCTCACCCGCCGGGCGATCAGGGGGGTTAAACCTTTATTGGGTTATATACGGCGGGTGCCCTGATGCTATAAAAAGCAAACTAATCAACCAGCGTCACCCGTAACCTTTATATGGTGATCACTGGTGAAAGGGTTAACTAGGGGCAATCAGGGGGTTAAAACTTTTATTAGGTTAAATATGGGGGTACCTGACACTATATAAAAACCTGACGGGTAACCTAAATAACTAAATAACTTACTGGCTAACCAGTGACACCAGTGACGCTTATACGGCGATCACTGGTGAAAGGGTTAACTCTAGGGGCAATCAGGGGGTTAAAATAATATATGGGGGTACCTGACACTAATAAAAACCTGCGGCGAACCTAAAAAAAAATAACTGCCTATCTAAAACACCAGCGACACGAATACAGCGATCGGAAAAACAATCGCTTAGTGACGCTGAAGTTAGGGGGTGAAAGGGTTACCTGGGGGGTGATCAAGGGGTTAAACCTTTATTAGGGGGGGTTAGGGGGCTACCCTGGACCTAAAGGGGCCTAATCCTAACTGCCCTGCAACTTTTTACAATCACAGATGACACTAAATGCAGTGATCAGTAAAATAAATGATCACTGCAATCAGTGACACTGTGATTGGGGGCTTTGGGGTGACCTGGGGGGTGATCTGGGGGTGACTGGGGGGTGATTTGTGTGCCTATGTGTACCTACGTGTCAGTGGACTGTTGGTGCACTAACCTGCTTCTTCTCTGCTCGGCGCCGGGAACGGAAAGACCGCGGCGAGGGAGATGACATCACTTCCTCCAGCCTTGTTTACATCACATGGCGGAGGAAGCATTTTCATTGGCCGGGAGCGATCGCGAGGGGGGGGCGGAATCGAGCGCCCCCCCCTCATGCCTGATCGCTCCCGAACACTTAACGGCCGCTCACTGCAGTGAAGGGGGGTCCGGATGGACCCCCCAACTGCACAAAGGCGATCACGTAGATCTACGTGATTCTGCCTGTCCGTGCCATTCTGCCGAAGTAAATCGGCGGTGGGCGGTCGTTAAGTGGTTAATCCCAGACCCTATATCATTTATAAATATATTAAAAAGTAAGGGTCCCAGCACTGAACCTTGGGGTACACCACTGATAATATTAGACCATTCAGAATAAGAATCATTAACCACTACTCTCTGAATTCTGTCTTTTTAGCCTAGGTTCACATTGGAGCGATTTTTCATGCGATTTGAGAGATCAAATTACATGACAAGTTGGAGCCTATTGGAGGCAATGGCACTGGTCCAATCGGTGTGGTACCGCACCGATTTGCAAAAGTAGTTCCTGCACTACTTTTGCCGATTTCAGGTGCGACTTCAATAGACTGTGCATGAAGCCACACAGATGTCTATCAAGTAGCAGCTGAAATCGTGCTGACCTTGCTATTTTGAAATTGCGCTACTTCAAGTGAAGTAGCGCAATTTCAAAGTAGCATTAATGTGAACCAGGGCTTAGCCAGTTTTCTATAAATTTTCAATATGTTTTTTTTTTATAATAAACTCTCATATCTTACTGACTAACTGGTCTGTAGTTACTTGGTAAAGACTTTGATCCCTAATATAGGCATCACATTGGCCTTGGGCCAATCTAGTAGTGCCACACCAGTCATTAAAGAGTTTTCAAAAACTAGAAACAATAGCTTTGAAATAACAACTCTTTGAGGACATGTGGTCTTTTGGGGCCAATGGGTCAATACTATCCCCATTATGAAACGATGGAGTTCCCCTGTTTTCCATTGTATACATAGAGCTAAAGAAATTAATAAAATTGCCTTCTCTTTATCCCCACTCACCAACTCTAAATGATCCTCTAAATCAGTGGTCATCAACCCTGTCCTCAGGGCCCACTAATGGCCCGTACACACGATCCGAATATCGTATGACAGATCGGAAATTATGTCCTGTGTTGTAATGTATT
This sequence comes from Rana muscosa, assembly GCA_029206835.1. Taxonomy (NCBI): domain Eukaryota; kingdom Metazoa; phylum Chordata; class Amphibia; order Anura; family Ranidae; genus Rana; species Rana muscosa. The sequence goes on along the minus strand of CM055121.1, from coordinate 52,929,602 downwards.
TGTATTGTATTTTTGGACGACAACTATACTGACTAAACGAAAATCGTACGATCTGGTATCGTACTAGGAAAACGTTCGTGCTTGTCCGATCGAATAATATCGGATGAACGGTCGTGATCGGCTCTCAAAAGTAGTGTACACACGATCCGAAAATCGTACGATTCTTCCTTGGAAGACCGTTTTCGTCCGATATTCGGATTGTGTGTACGGGCCATAACAGACCAGGTTTGCACGGTGATATAATTTGCTGCTCAGTGATTGCAGTATTCTAGTCTGCATCTCCCCAAGGTAATACATACCACTGTTGTAAAGGGCCTACATGGTCAGGCCTGACCTTTTTTACTTGTAGCGGGTATATACTTTTCTATCATGTTTAAAACTGGCAGAGACACCAGTGATGTATAGTTCCCTGCGGCCCAGCAGGTGGCGCTGTCCCTGTGGGCTGGGGTTGAACCATCGCTGAGTGCCGTACTCCTTTTTGGCCTCTCGCAGCGGTTGTGCGGTGGGGCGGGGAACCCACCGTGCTTGCTGGGGGAGGGTATAAAGGGGCCGGCCATCTTTGTCACGGGTTCTTCGAGTCCCGGGCGCCTTTAGCCTGGGGGCTGCTGTCCGTGGTCGGTGTCCAGGCGGCCTAGGCCTGGACACCAGGAGTTCGGGAGCCACCCAGACACCTTTAGTCTGGGGTGAGGTACTTTATTCCAGGCCTAGGGCCCAGCTACTTCCACTGGGTTCCGCCCGGGAGGGATCGTCCTAAGGTACCCAACGGACCGGGTACCTGAATCTAAGACGCAATGGACCGCGCAGGTGACCTTCCCGTAGATCTGGTGCAGCATATTGCCAGTGCCGGGACAGGGCCTCCGGAGACCGTCTGGATGGATGCCTTCACCAAATAGGGGCCTTATTCACACGGAAGGTGGTTCATACACTACAAGGTCGGTGGCAGAGACCGTTACTTTCAGGCCTGTGTCAGGGGCTGCAACAGTTCACCCGGTAGGTGGCAGCTACCAATTCATGGTCGGTGGCAGAGACCGTGCGCCAAGCCTATTCGCTAGCAAAGGAATAGGAGAGTTCATTGTGCCTGGGCCTACTCGTATCCACACCCCCTGTCTGTTCGTTGAGGGAGTCTAACTGATTGTGTTTCATCCTGACATTGGAAAATAAAGGAGTGTTGGACTTTTATTGGTGTGGGGCTCATTTACTGGCAGACACTGTTCCACAAGAAGAAGCGGAGGCTCCAAACACCGAACACCGATCCGAAGGTAAAGAAACTTTGCTCACACCACACAAACATCTGCGGTGAAAGCTTGGTGTGGTGACCCCACACTCTCTCCTCCAAGGTACCCCTAGACAAAAGCCAGAGAGAAAGAAACCAGAGCAAGAGAGAGAGAGTGGAGGGCGCTACATACTATTAACATATTTGAATAATTTTTGGGGGTTTGTCCTACTATCTTTTGCAACTGTCATTTGTTTTAAATTTTTGTGGCCTTGATTTTGTTTCATGTGTATTTTCATTCTTTCTGTTCTTTCATTTTTATATATTTTTAATAGTTTTTTTCCTATTCTTTATAGCGTCTGTAGCGCCCTACTCCTGTTGGGTAGACACTATATGTTAAATTTAGTTATCTGAGCTGTAGTTCAGCTCAGAAATAATTATGTAAATTACTGGCTCTGTTTCAGTCTAGCTGGGCTGCGTGTTTTCCACCTGACAGTAGGTGTCACTGTCACCACGGGTTAGGGTTGGAAATGCAGCAGGCTAGGTGTATTGGGTATTCCTTTCCCAGAAGTGGCTCAGGGGGCGTGGTCAACCAGCTGTGCATTCTGGGAGGGGGTACTTAATAGACAGAGTCCTTTCTATCGAGGGTTCGTTGCCGGGGGTCGTTGCCGGATCCTGACCTGAGGGCCCTCCTGGCCTCAGGGAAGTGCAAGCCATTTTCGGCCTCAGGGCCTGCTGGCCCGAGGCTCTGCAACTGAGAAGTAGGCCCAGGAGTTGCTGGGGCCTACTAGTCCAGGGATGGTCCTACGCGGTCTTGCCTGCGAGAAGAAGCGGAGCAATTGGGGACTCAATTGAAGGACGCATCCTGGCCAGTTTGCCTCACGGTGCTGCCGGACGGCTGAAAGATTCTGGCACCGTGAGCTATGTACTTTTGAAGGAACTTTTTGCAAAGTGTCAGTGTGGTTACACGATAATGTGGCGGAAGATTGTGGAACGACTTGACAACACTCATTGAGTCTGTGGCAGAGACTTTGAGCGAGCTTCGCACCGGTTGCTAGGCCAGTGAGAGTAGGCCTATCCGGTGGTTGCTGAATCCAGCGTGGAACTGTCTTGTCCTCTGGATCTGAGATTGTGCCCGTGATCTGCAAAGTAAAGTACCTGAAACTCCCCTATCCCTCTATCCCTCTGTTGGAACTGGTAAAATAACGCCTTGAAGAAAACGTATCCAAGTGTTGGTGTGAACATTTATAAAAGCTCTTCAAGAAGGATCCCTGACACGAGTGCGGTGAACAGAAAAGGTAACGGTAGGCCCAAAACTTTAAACCAGCAGCTCCTACGGGGGTAGTGCTACACTTCTCTAACTTTGGACATGAGACTCATGGGTTTTATTTTTAGCCTTTTAAACATGTTGCCCATGGGAATATATTTTGCATTGCGTATACATCTAGTCAATTTGAACCATTCCCATTTCTGCTTTTGGATGACAATATTGTCTTCCAGTCTAAATCTTGGAGAGCAGCCCTCAGTTCTTGTTTTTTTAAAACTTAAGGCCCGTACACATGATATGAAAATCAGATGTTCTTTTATATGAACATTAGTAATGAGCTCCACAATGTTTGAGAGTAATGAGCTCCACAATGTTTGAGAGTAAGGTCCAGCAGAGCATCATTACTGGTTGGGATGTTTATAAACTGTATCATAAAATGTTCTTCTAATAGGTTTATACATTTCTGTCCTTTTACTGTTTCAGCAGTTCTATTACTACAGTCAATTTCCGGGTAGTTAAAATACTACATTATCATCACTCTACCAGACCTTGCAGCCCTTTCTATCTGTGCAAGGAGCCGAGTCTCCCCCTCCTCATTAACACTGGGTGACCTGCAACAGCCTCCAATAATTAACTTTTGAATGCACACAACCATATGCAACTCCACCGATAATGCTTTAGCACCATCACACTCTCTGACAACAAGGCCCTCTTTCACACTCACTTTGAGATCACTTCTCACAGGCACCACCAGCTTTTTGTTTCTCTCTCTTTCTCTCTCTCTCAGGAGAAAGGTCTTGCATAAATAAATACGGATCATTTTAAACACCCCCCTGCCAGTGTTAAATGGTCTGTCTCATACCTGTAACTGCAAGATAGCTTTTCTGTTGAAAAACAACAGACTTATGCCGTGTACACACGATCGGTTTTACCGATGAAAACAGTCCGATGGACTTTTCTCATCGGACAAACCGATCTTGTATGGGCCCCATCTGTCTTTTTTCCATCGGTGAGAAAAAAATAGAACATGTTTTAAATTTATCCGAGGGAAAAAAAACAAAAAAGCTAATTCCGATCGTCTGTGTGGAACTCCATCGGACAAAAAACCCACGCATGCTCAGAATCAAGTCGACGCATACTCAGAAGCATTGAACTTCATTTTTCTCGGCTTGTCGGAGTGTTTTACGTCACGGCATTTGGGACGGTCGGATTTTTGACTAATGGTGTGTAGGCAAGACTGATGGAAGTCAGCTTCATCGGATTTCCGATGGAAAAATCCATCGGATTAGAATCCATAGAAAATCTGATCGTGTGTACAGGGCTTTCCTGGCCAAATCATCAGATGAAAATAGAAGAAAGCCTTAAAAAGGAAATGTCATAAAAGGGTACCTATGCGCCTGCCAATAAGTACAACTAAACTAATATATAAAGTGCTAATAAACAGTGCTAATATAAAGTGCTGATATAAATATAAATGACATACAGCAGCTAACTTCTATAGTGTAACCAACACAACTGACAAAAATAGAAAAATATTGAAGCAGCGCTAAATGTCCACGTGCAAACAAATAATTAAAGTGAAAACTTGCTATAATCCAATAAAAATAACTAATAATATGTGCAAAATGTGCAAAAATTGCCAAAAATATTAAATATTGATGTGTCCCAAAAAGTAATAAGAAAAGTTCACACAAATAGTAATGATCTCCCAAAAAAGTAAAAGTATCCAGCAACCAAAGACCGGAGAGAAGGAAAAAAAAACAAGTGTGGAAGTCCAGCTTGTCACATCAATAGGGAATCAACCGTAACAGGTGTAAATGCATAATTCTCCCCCGATGACACCAGCCTCTCACCTTACTGATGGACCCCAAGGGGTCAGATAAAGCCTTAATGGATCTCCAACACTCCAGGTGATGCTCTCCAATTCTTGTATACAAACAGGGATTGCTGCTGCCTTTTCCACCACTTCCCACCGTATCTTCCTATAATATATCTTGCTCATGTGTAGAAGATGCAGTCTGACATCTCTTATCTGAGATCTTCTTTCTGCCCCAATGAGAGCTGCTGTATATGGTGAGCAGGAAGCAGTAATCGGGATGGCAGTGTACTGATCTCTTCCTGCTCCGCCCACCTGAAGTGGTGGAAAAGGCGGCAGCAATCCCTGTTTGTATACAAGAATTGGAGAGCATCACCTGGAGTGTTGGAGATCCATTAAGGCTTTATCTGACCCCTTGGGGTCCATCAGTAAGGTGAGAGGCTGGTGTCATCGGGGGAGGATTATGCATTTACACCTGTTACGGTTGATTCCCTACTGATTCCCTATTGATGTGACAAGCTGGACTTCCACACCTGGGTTTTTTTCCTTCTCTCCGGTCTTTGGTTGCTGGATACTTTTACTTTTTTGGGAGATCATTACTATTTGTGTGAACTTTTCTTATTAGTTTTTGGGACACATCAATATTTATATTTTTGCCAATTTTTACACATTTTGCACATATCATTAGTTATTTTTATTGGATTATAGCAAGTTTTCACTTTAATTATTTGTTTGCACATGGACATTTAGCGCTGCTTCAATATTTTTCTTAAAAAGGAAATGCCTACTCTGTATACAGTGAGTATTTAAGGGGCAAATCCATTTTTCTTACAATTCTGTAAACTGCATTCATTGCATACAGTATATTGTTTCCTTCTGGTTGTTTATGGCACTTTATATAATAAAGACCCCAATGGTGCTATATGGTATTATTGTCAATATTCCCATGAAATATGGGTGATGTCGTCTCATCTGCTCTGAGCAGTGCTGACATCAGGAGAATTGCAGTCTTTTTACGTGTTCTTCGCTCAGTTAATCACAATACAATTTTTTGCATTCACAAAGCTTAAAGTGGTTGTAAACCCTCCTAAATTTTTTTATTTTTTTTAACTAGCTGTAAGAGAAAGGCATAATGAGCTATTATGACTAGCATAATAGCTCATTATGCATCACTTACCTTAGATCGGGGCCCCCGAAGCCGTCCTCGTCTCCCTCTTCAGCCGCATCCATCGCTGCGCCGATAGCCGGAAGGTTACTTCCGGGTATCGCCGCTGCAGCCAATCACAGCGCCGCTCCGGCGCTGTGATTGGCCGGAGCGGCGAAGACGTGACTCTGCGCATGCTCGCGTGAGCCGTCGAATTCGGCTACGCCGTCGAATGTTGCGACCTAGCCGAATTTGTGAATGGGGTTAACCCCATGCGCATGCGCATGACGTCAGCGTCGCCGCATTTAAATGCAAATATCTCCTTAACCGTGTAGGTTAAGGAGATATTTCATGCACCTACAGGTAAGCCTTAATCTAGGCTTACCTGTAGGTGTTTGTTTATAAAGTGGGTTTACAACCACTTTAATTTAGCACCTATTATATTGATGTAAAAATCGGCAGAATCATCAGTTATAAAAACGCTGGTACTTTGCTGTGCTCCCTGTTCTACCCTGTTCCTCTCCTTTGAAGTGTTACTAAACCCAAGACCCTGCATTCACTAAATCTGGTCTCCCACAGTACACAGAACATGGAAATGCAATTATTTTATTAAATATAAACTTCTATAGACCTGGTTAAAGCTTGTAGTAAAAGTTTTCATACTGCACTGGCTAGCACTGGCTAACCTATCAGGATGCAGGACCCCTGACCCTCTGTCTGGGCAGTGCTGATTGGCCCTGGGCTGATCACATGCACTCTTCCAAGAAAAAAAAAACCTCTCTAGCAATACACACCAAACTGAGCATGTGCAGACTGACTCCAGTATCTCTGTCTTATCTGGACATGTTTTGGAGACAGTGGAAGAAGGGGAGGATCTGTGCATAAAGGATCAAACAGCCTTTTTACGCAATGCAGAAGATGGACCACTTAGGTTCCACAGTGAATATAACAAGCATGCTTTAATGAAAATACAGACTGATGTTACTGTTGTGGGTTTAGTAACACTTTAACTTCAATTAAAGTTCACTTGTGCTTTTGTGCCACCATCTACTGTCATTTACATCCAAGGTAATCTGATCTTGCTTGTATGTATGACCGTCCTTTAAAGTCTATAGCTAGCCAGAAAATATAGACTTCAGTTTATTTTTGATAAGCTCACCATATGCATTATATTGTGCAAAACCCTGTGATGTGACCTAACAATATTTAGAGGGTGTTGTATTAATAAATCCTGCTAAATGCTGTTAGAACTGTTTCTTTTACGCATATATCTTTAACCACTTCAGCTCTGGAAGGGTTTACCCCCTTATATTATGTGTATGTATATACACACACTTTTTTTAAATTGGCCTGCACAGGCCAATTTTAGCTATTGATTGTCAATAAAGCCTGAAACAGTTATAAGAATTTAAAAACATTTTGGCCTTATATTTTTTCTGTTTTTGATAGAGTAGGAAAGGATTAAAGGCCGAAGATTTTTTAACCTTAATGCTCTCTCTGTGAGTGCAGCCTCCTACCCTATGCTTACCTAAGTCCGATCTCGATCCAGCGATGTGCAGGAGAGCAGTGTCTCTCTCAGCTCTCTCTCTCGCTCTTCATAGGCTTTAGAGAGCCATTGGCTTCCACTGCTGTTAATCAGAGCTAGTGAGGAGAGAGCAGGGGACGGGGCAGAGCCTTGTTATGTGAGTCAATGGACCCACAGAGTGTGGCTTGGGAGCGAGCCTGCACGATTTCTCCCATAAAAAGCAGCTTGCTATGGTGGGCATTCGGCTGGGGGTAGGAGTCAGGAGCGCTGGTGGGGGACCACAGAAGAGGAGGATTGGGGCTGCCCTGTGCAAAATCATTGCATAATGTAGGTAAGTATAATATGTTTGTTAGAAAAAAAATATGAGTTTTGCAATCACTTTTTTTTTTTTTTTTTTTTGTGCTGTGTTCTGTTGGGTGGATTTCCCTTCACTTTCTGTTCCAGAGACACAACAGGCAGTGAACTCAAATATCTCCAAATCAGTGTTAATTTCGTTTTTTTTTTTTTAGACTAAAATTACTAAAACATTTTAGTCAATTAAATGAATGCTATTTTAGTCGACTAAAATACGACTAAAACTAAAACAATTGAGATCCCTAAAATACGACTAAAACTAAAATGCCATTTTAGTCAAAAGACTAGAACTAAAACTAAATTTAAAATTTACTTCAAAATTAACACTGGTCTGTAGTGCATGTTCATACCTCAATACCATAAATAATAACATATTCAATTTTTCACTCCAGCAGTATATAATGAGTTTGGAAATTGTAGAGAAATGTTAACTAATGCATTACAATTTAATTACACCCATTCGATTTTAGACAACTAAAATGAGTTTTAGTCGACTAAAATGTACTGGAGATTTTAGTCGACTAAAACGTAGGACATTTTAGTTGACTAAAATCTGCTGAACTAAAACAATTGCAGAAGACTAAAATGGGACTAAAACTATAATGCCATTTTAGTCCTAAGACTAAGACCAAAACTAAATCGAAATTTACTGCCAAAAAAAATCACCTCTTAGACAGTTGTTAACACAACAGGTGTCCCCACTTAAAGATTTCCTACTGTGATGACAACTGTAAAATGTTGGATTTTCATTTTTTTTTATGATTACATTGGTTACCGGCAGAAAAATGCCCACAATTTTTTTCAAAAGTGGGAGTTTTATTGTATGTAGAAAACCAATTCCTTTTATGCATTTCCCCACACAGTCACCTTATTAAATCACATTTACCAATAATCTACCATCATTTGAATTTTACGTTGCTTAATAAAAATTTAGGTCACAATAAGAATGGTCATGTTTATAATATGGCCAGTGTTACTTTCATTGGCAGTGATTACTTACATTGAAATGGCAAATTGTTGATTTTATTAATGATCAGCACACTGAATTAAATTCCATTGCCCACATTTGATTCACACTGAAAATTAGGATTTTAACTGAAAACCCTCTACTGTTGCTGTAAGTCCTGCAAATGACAGAGAGTGGCAGGGGATTTCCAGAAAATATAATTAAAATAGATTGTATTTCTAAATCCTTGCATGTTCACATAAGCAAATGCGTTATGACTTGACACCATATAATGTACAGTAAACCCTTTAGGGGAAGTACATGCGGTTTTAAGATAAGGTTGCCTGGGGGCTCAGCACAAATGTGAACCAGTGACTTCTACTGTGATATTAAATTGCTCAGTATGTAATATCCCCAATTGTAAAATCTTTAGATCTTTTTTTTTTTTTACTTTGTTCTTTCAGCACTATTAAATGCTGAAATGCTTTACACATTTCTCCAGTACTGCCTAACACATGTTTTGTCAGCTTGTGCTATGAACAGAAGCTGCCCTATATCATAAAAAAAGGTAGAAAAGTGTGTTCATTAGTAAAAGTGACACCATCGTTAAATTGAAAAAAAACAAATGTACCTGCAAACTACAGTATTTCACAAAAGAGTGCCTTAACCCTCTTGGCCATAGAGTACACCAGAGCTTCACAGGTTGCCACTGGAGTCCTCTTCCACTCCTCCATGACGACATCACGGAGCTGGTGGATGTTAGAGACCTTGCGCTCCTCCACCTTCCATTTGAGGATGCCCCACAGATGCTCAATAGGGTTTAGGACCGGAGACATGCTTGGCCAGTCCATCACCTTTACCCTCAGCTGCTTTAGCAAGGCAGTGGTCCTCTTGGAGGTGTGTTTGGGGTTGTTATCATGTTGAAATACTGCCCTGCCGCCCAGTCTCCGGAGGGAGGGGATCATGCTCTGTTTCAGTATGTCACAGTACATGTTGGCATTCATGGTTCCCTCAATGAACTGTAGCTCCCCAGTGCAGCCCCAGATCATGACACTCCCACCACAATGCTTGACTGTAGGCAAGACACACTTGTCTTTGTACTCCTCACCTGGTTGCCGCCACACACGCTTGACACCATCTGAACCAAATAAATTTATCTTGGTCTCATCAGACCACATGACATTAATCCAGTAATCCATATCCTTAATCTGCTTGACTTCCGCAAACTGTTTGCGGGCTTTCTTGTGCATCATCTTTAGAAGAGGCTTCCTTCTTGAATGACAGCCATGCAGACCAATTTGATGCAGTATGCGGAATATGGTCTGAGCACGGATAGGCTGACCCCCCCACCTCTTCAACCTCTGCAGCAGTGCTGGCAGCACTCATACGTCTATTGCCCAAAGACAACCTCTGGATATGATGCTGAGCACATGCACTCAACTTCTTTGGTCGACCATGGCGGAGGCTGTTCTGAGTGGAACCTGTCTTGTTAAACTGCTGTATGGTCTTGGCCACCATGCTACAGCTCAGTCATCCCGACTTCGGAAGTCTGTATCCGTCAGGTCCCTGGACTGATAGCAGTCTCAGCCTCTCAGCGAGCCGCTGAGACAGCCGCTCCACGCCCCTCCACAGCTCAGCACTCCAGTGAGCATGGAGGAGCAGAGCAGGAGAGCTGCTTATTGACAGTCAGCAGCTCTCCTCTCGGGAGCCGAGAGTACCAAGCCATCTGCGGTGTTCAGTGGCTCGGTTGGTGGCTTGGTCAGTGCAGAGAAGCCGGGGGACAGTGTACTGTGGGAGACCAGATATAGTGAATTCAGGGTCCTCGGTTTAGTAACACTTTAATGGGGAGGGTGCAGCTCTGTTGGGAATAAAGATGACCAAAAAGTTGGAGGGGTTTTTGAACTAGGCATTGGGGGGGGAGGGTTCAGAGGAAGCGATAGCCGGCAGTGAGCAAAGGACAGAGGGTAATAGTGCCGTCAGTATTGATAATATAGCCATAACATCTAATCCCAGGGTGAATGAGTTGACAAATTAAAAACAAAGCCTGAGAAAACATAAGGAGAAAATAATATGCACCCATACAATACTGAGAGGCATATACACAAATGCCAGGAGCCTAGCTAACAAAATAGAGAAACTGGAGCGGCTATTACGCGACGAGGACCTTTGTAGGAATAACATAAACTTGATTTTAACAGACCACACGACTGGTTGGCAAATATCCAGGGGTATTCCTTGTATCGGAAGGACAGGGAAGGTAGAAGAGGGGGAGGGGGTTGTGTCTATATATCAAGAATAATTTAAGGGTAATAGAGAGAGGTGACATTGTAAATGGGGCAACTGGGAGGTGGAATCCATGTGGGTGGAATTTCAAAGAGAAGAAGTAAGTGGAAAGTTAATAGTGGGGGTATGTTACAGCCCCCCCAACCTGAAGGAGGAGGAGGAGCTGGATCTCCTATCACAGTTGGAAATAGCAGCAAGGCAGGGAAATGTCATCATAATAGGGGACTTCAACTATCCCGATATTGACTGAGCAGAGGGGAAAGCGCACTAATTAAAGGCCTGTTGTTTCTTTTTTTTTTTTATTCAAGTTTTAGTTTATTATCTGATTAGAGTCAGTACAAGCTTTACAGAAAAAAGTACAATGTAGTATCACAATATAATATGCAAGCAAACAAGTTAAATATCAGTAGATCTCAAAATACAATATTACCATGTTGGAATACATCATAGCAAAAATACCATAAAAACTGAAATTATTGAAATATATTTATCAAAAATAGGAGTAACCCCCTACCTCTATACCCCCTCATTCTAACCTTCCCTTCTTCGAAAGTAAGTAGCAATGATGGCCTATTAAATATCTCAAAATATATGTATATAGTTACCAGAAGATGAGGAGATCCTCCATTCCTCCAGACACCCCTAAAGGGAACATACTGTGCCTGAGAAGGCAAGAGGAGCTCCCCCATCCCCCCTCCTAAGCAACCCAAAAACTTTTTTTTTTTTGAGAAAACATATGACCTTAATTTGAGTATATATAATAGGAAAAAATAGAGTAGTCTACTATAAGTTTAACCGGGTGTAAAAAATCCTTCTCAAAATAATAAATCAAAGTCAAATGTTCTGACTCTAAAATAAGAGAACGTTGTATAAACCTGAGAAGTCTTAAAACAATCTAGTACAAATACCTATTGTTTATATTCCACAGAACAAAATAAATAAGAATGGGAGAAAGAGAGAAAAGAAGAGAAAATATTTAGTGTTCAGTAGGAAAAAAAGGAAGAAATAGAAAAAGAAAGAAAGATAGCCTACCTGCTCAATGTAAACACCAATATTCAGCGATTGGTGTTGCTAATTACTTAAGGGGTGTAGGAATTCCGAAAAATGTTCTCCAAGGTTCCCATATAGAATTAAACTGAGTAGATCTGTCCAACGTTGAACTAATCATTTTTTCCTGTTCCATTATCCACGTAACTTTTCTTTTCATACATAAAAGAGATACTGATGTTTTTTTCCATGCTTTGGCAATGGTTATTCTAGCCCCTGTAAGTATGAATAGAATCAGTTTTCTGGTAACCTTGGGAACCTGTGGTATAAATCCGTTAAGTAAAGCGATCGCTGGAGATTGATGCATTGTATATCCTGTGATTTTTTGAATAATATTGAAGATTTTATTCCAAAATCCTCGGATTTTGGGACATTCCCATCAAATATGAATCATAGATCCCAATCCCTGACAACCTCTAAAACAGAGAGGGGATGAGGTGGGATACATAGCAGCTACTCTTGTAGGAACTAGGTACCATCTAGTAAAGATTTAAACATTTGCTTCTATAAGTGAAGCATTAAGAATGCCTTTTATTGATCTAATAAAATTTCCACACCAGTCCTTCAGATCCCAATCACTTTGGAGGTCCTTCTCCCAAGCCAGCATATGAGGCAGTTTAATATCGTTGGAAGCAAGCGACTTATATATAACAGAAATCCCACCTCTCCTATTAATAGCCTGTTCACATCTAACTTCATATGGCGTAGGTTCTCTAGATCCAGGATTATTTTCCCATAATTTATTAGTAAAATTAGAGATTTGAAGAAATCTTGATCTTTCAGTAGAAGGAAAATCAAGATTATCAATGAAATATTGTATAGAGAGAGGGCCTGATCTTGAGAAAAAACGTCCAATGGGGTACACCCCCTTATCATGCCACCACTTAAAGGAACCAACATCCCCTTTTGAGATAAATAATGGATTCTGAAACAGATCAGCCAATGGTTAGGCCTGTTGTTTCTTAAACAACTTACAGCACAACTTAATGCCCCAATTGGTGGATTCCCCGACTAGAAAGAATGCATTGCTAGATCTATTAATTCCGAACTATTCAAATCTGATCACAGATGTGGAAATACAGGACAACTTTGGATCTAGCGATCACATTTAGTGTAAATCATAGGAAAAAGAGGCATGAGGGTAGCACAAGAACACAAAATTTCAAACGAGCCAACTTTTCTGAACTGTGCTCAATACTACAAGACATCAATTGGGACCAAATCCTAGAAACATTGAACATGGAAGAAAAATGGGAATGCTTAAGGAACACATTAACCACTTGCCGACCTCCTACTGCACATATACTACGGGAGGTTGGCTCTGTTGCATGAAACAACGTACTTGTACATAATTTCGTGCAATAGACACTGGGGCCATGCAATTGGACAGAGGGGGAGCTAATCAGCTGGTGTAAACAAGGCAGATCGCTGTTCTGACAGGGAAGAAGAGGAACACAGACCTCTGTCTTCATCCAGTCAGACCATCCCCCACACAGTTAGCAAGCACCAACTAGGGGAACACTTAACCCTTTGATCGCCCCTGATGTTAACCCCTTCCCTGCCAATGTCATTAGTACAGTAGCACTGCATATTTTTAGCATTGATCACTGTAATAATGTCACTGGTTCCCAAAAAAGTGTCAGGTGTCCAATTTTTCTGCCGCAACTTCGCAGTCCCACAAAAAATTGCTGATCTCCGTCATTACTTGTAAAATAAATAAATAAATAAAAATGCCATAAAAAATCCCATAGTTTGTAGACACGATAACTTTTGTGCAAACCAATCAATATATGCTTATTGGGATTTTTTTACCAAAAACATGTAGCAGAATACATATTGGCCTAAATTGATGAAGAAATTCGTTTTTTTTTTAATTTTATGTTTTATAGCAGATATATTGTTTTTTTTTTTCAAAATTGTCTGTCTTTTTTTGTTTATAGCGCAACAATTAAAAACCACAGATGTGATCAAATACCACCAAAAGAAAGCTCTATTTGTGAGAAAAAAAAAATAAGATTTATTTGGGTATAGAGTCGCACGATCGCGCAATTGTTACAGTTACAGTTCCGCACACACGGCTAATGTGTAAGGTAAAGTCTACAGGATTGAAAATATCAGTTTGTAAATGGATAGAAAACTGGCTAAAAGACAGAATTCAGAGATTAGTGGTTAATGACTCTTACTCTGAATGGTCTAAGTTTATCAGTGGTGTACCCCAAGGTTCAGTGCTGGGACCCTTACTTTTTAATATCTTTATAAATGATATTGGGTCTGGGATCAAAAGTAAAATTTCTGTCTTTGCAGATGACACCAAGCTATGCAGTGGAATAACGTCCTTACAGGATGTCTCCAATTTACAAGCCGACCTCAATGCACTGTCTAATTGGGCAACTATGTGGCAGATGAGGTTTAATGTTGATAAATGTAAAGTTATGCACTTGGGGGCCAAGAATAGGCATGCATCATACATACTAGGGGGAGTACAACTGGGGAGATCCATAGTGGAGAAGGATCTGGGGGTTTTGGTAGATCATAAGCTCAATAGTGGCATGCAATGCCAAGCTGCGGTTTCCAAAGCGAGCAAAGTCCTTTCTTCTATTAAGAGAGAGAGATATCATTTTGCCCCTTTTCAAATCATTAGTAAGACCTCATCTGGAATATGCAGTTCAGTTTTGGGCACCAGTTCTCATAAAGGATATCGGGGAACTGGAGAACGTGCAGAGAAGGGCAACCAAACTGATAAGACGCATGGAGGAGCTCAGCTATGAGTTAAGATTAGAGGAACTGAATTTATATTCAGCTATGAGTTAAGATTAGATGAACTGAATTTATATTCAATATATTGAGGAGAATATGATCAACATGTACAAATATATAAGGGGTCCATATAGTGAACTTGGTGTTGAGTTATTCACTTTACGGTCAACACAAAAGACAAGGGGGCACTCTTTACGTCTAGAGGAAAAAAAGATTTAATCTCCAAATACAGAAAAGTTTCTTCACAGTAAGAGATGTGGAATAGAGTACTAACATTTTATAGGTAAAGTTGATCCAGGGTAAATCCGATTGCCTCAAGGGGGATCAGGAGGAAATTTTTTCCCCTGCTGTAGCAAATTGGATCATGCTCTACTGGGGTTTTTTGACTTCCTCTGGATCAACTGTGGGTATAGAATTGGGTATATGGGATTGTACGATATTTTTTATTTATACATTTTTTTGCTGGAGATTCCCAGATGGACTTTATTGAAGCAAATACATTCAATGCTCCCTCCTCCCATGCCTGTACCCTGAGACTGGCAGAGGGGGAGATGGGAGACTTCAGACTGAGGTCACATGATCTTTAAAGGTGGTGAAAATGGTTTTCTATGAACAGTGGACGCCTGCCATCTCATACATCCTGGCTGCATCTTCCAGAGCTACAATGTCAAGCTCACACACAGGGAACACGGGGGTCAGTAACAGTTCTAGGGGGATGAAAAGTGCTAATTATGAGGATGTAAAGTTCTCTGCACCCCAGACAGGACAACAGGGAAAAGTGCTTTGGATGATGGCTCCTTCCTCTTTATTTGGTGACCTGGTGGATGGCGTGTGCCAAATAGCTGACATTTCCAGAAGTGACACCGGCTACAGAGATGCGGCCATCCTTTGTCAAGTAGATGGAGAATTCTTTTTTTATGGTTGAACTGGATGGACTTGTGTCTTATTTCAACCTGACTAACTATGTAACTATGTTAGTTAAAGTAATGCAGTGCCGTATTGCAAAAAATGGCCTGTCATTAAGGGGGTAAAACCTTCCAGGGCTGAAGTGGTTAAACAAAGGTATCACACAGTGCATTCCAATGGGCAATAAATGTAGAATAGCGAAGGTTAAACCTGGGTGGCTAAACCATAACATAAAAAGTCTTATTAAAGAGAAAAAAATGGCTTTTAAAAAATATAAAGTGGATGGGTCATTGTCAGCATTTCAATACTATAAGAATGCAATAGGAAGTGTAAGAACGCAATCAGGGTGGCTAATAAAGACTATGAGAGACACATGGCAAAGGAGAGTAAAAAAATCCGAATAAATTTTTAAGATATATTATTAGTAAAAAGCGAGCTCAGAGCACATTGCCCACATAAAAGACGATGAAGGGAGGATGGTTACGGATGACACAGATAAGGCAACTGTACTAAATGCTTTCTTCTCCTCAGTTTTTACACAGGAAAAGGAGAGGTATGCAGACCACGACTGCATTGTTAGTAACACGTCCCAGGGTGTAACCTTGTGGCTAACAGAGGCCAGAGTCAAGAAAAGACTAGAAAAGCTTAACACAAATCACCAGGACCCCTGAGAGTCCTCAAAGAACTCAGTCAGGTTAAAGCTAGACCATTATTACTAATCTTTGTGGACAGCATAGTGACAGGAATTGTGCCAGCTGATTGGAGAAAAGCCAATGTGGTACCAATATTTAAAATAGGGCAGAGACATATACCTGGAAACTACAGGCCTTGCAGCCTAACATCAATAGTATGTCAATTATTGGAGGGGATGATGAGGGACTATATCCAAGAATTTGCTGATGAAAACATTATGATTAGTAGTAATCCGCATGGGTTTACGAAGGGTCATTCCTGCTAGACCAATCTGTTAGCATTCTACGAGGAAGTGAGCTGCCATCTAGATAGGGGGAGGCCTGTGGATGTGGTGTATCTGGATTTTGCAAAAGCATTCGATACAGTTCCCCATAAATGCTTAATCTACAAACTGAGGTCTGTAGGCATGGACCATAGGGTTTGTTCCTGGATAGAAAACTGGTTACAGAAGCATGTCCAAAGGGTGGTGATAAATAATGTGTACTTAGACTGGTCTAAAGTGGAAAGTGGGGTACCCCAAGGCTCTGTCTTGGGGCCAATTCTGTTTAATTTATTCATAAATTATATGGAGGATAGGATAAATAGCTCAATCTCAGTTTTTGCGGACGACACAAAAATAAGCAGGGCAATAACTTCACATCAGGATATAGAAATTTTACAGGAAGACCTGAATAAAATAATGGGGTAGGCAACTACATGGCAAATGAGGTTTAATGTGGAGAAATGTAAAGTAATGCACTTGGGGGCTAAAAACAATTATGCAAACTACTCACTGGGGGCTGAATCTCTGAGGCAATCAAGGATGGAGAAAGATCTGGGGGTCCTAGTAGAAGACAGACTGAGCAATAGCATGCAATATCAAGCTGCAGCTAGCAAAGCTGGCAGAATTTTAGCATGCATAAAAAGGGGATATACTCCAGAGATAAAACTATAATCCTGCTACTTTATAAGACTTTGGTTAGGCCACATATGGAGTATTCTGTCCAGTTCTGGTCACCAGTCCTCAGAAAGGATGTGCAGGAGTTGGAGAGGGTCCAGAGAAGGGCAACAAAATGAATAGGGAATGGAGGACCTCAATTATGAGGAACGACTACAAGCACTAAATTTATTCTCCCTGGAGAAGAGACGCTTGAGAGGAGACATGATAGCGATATACAAATACCTCAATGGAGATCCCAGCATAGAAAAAAAGCTATTCAGTCTCAGGGAGTGTAAGAGGACACAGGGCCACTCAAAAAGATTGGAGGCGAAGCGGTTTAACCTTAAACTGTGCAGGGTTTTCACTGTCAGGGTGATAAGGATGTGGAACTCTGTTCCACAATTGGTGGTGTCAGCGGGGAGTATTGATATTTTTAAAAAGACTCTTGGACATGCATCTTAGTGAACACAATATACAGGGATATGGGAAATTATTATCGACACTGACACGCATACACCTACACAGGTTGAACTGGATGGACTATTGTCTTTATTCAACCTTACCTACTATGTAATTACATATGTAACTAACTAAGGTTCATTGTCTAAGGCCCCATGCACACGAGACGCCGTTAAACGCGTGTTCAGAGGCAGTTGGACACTTTTTTCAACTGCCCCTGAACACATTCAATGTTATCCTATGTGTCCATGCACACAGTCTCGTTTATTGCCGTTTTTAGGCAGTTGCGTTTATCGTAGTTTTTCCAGAATTAAAAAAATGGGTTCAGACGCAAACGTTTTCCACATTTCAGACGCGAAACGCCGCCAAACGCGATACCAGCGTTTTGCCGCGTTTTTGTTTATAAGTGTTTTTAAAGGGGACCTATTTTTTTACATTAGAAATGTCAAAAATGATGGCAAATGATGAAAAACCATTAAAAAATATATTAAAAAAACTGTAATTGCTTGCATTGCATTGTGGACAATCCACAACTTGTGGCAGGTGAAGTGGCAAGTGGACAATCCACAACTTGTGGCAGGTGACGTTGCCAGGTGATGTGGCAGGTGACGTGGTAAGTGGACAATCCACAACTTGTGGCCAGGTGATCTGTCAGGTGACGTGGCAAGTGGACAATCCACAGCTTGTGGCAGGTAACGTGGCAAGTGGACAATCCACAACTTGTGGCAGGTGACATGGCCAGGTGACGTGGCAGGTGATGTGGAAAATCCACAACTTGTGGCAGGTGATATGGCCAGGTGATGTGGCCAGGTGACGTGGCCAGGTGAGGTGGCCAGGTGACGTGGCCAGGTGAGGTGGCCAAGTGACATGTCCAAGTGACGTGGCAAATGGACAATCCACAACTTGTGGCAGGTGACATGTCCAGGTGACGTGGCAGGTGACATGGCCAGGTGACGTGGCCAGTGGACAATCCACAACTTGTGGCGGGTGATGTGGCCAGGTGACGTGGCCAGGTGAGGTGGCCAGGTGACGTGGCATGTGATGTGACCAGGTGACGTGGCCAGGTGACATGTCAAGTGGACAATCCACAACTTGTGGCCAGGTGATGTGGCCAGGTGATGTGGCCAGGTGACATGGCCAGGTGACGTGGCAGGTGACGTGGTAAGTGGACAATTCACAACTTGTGGCAGGTGACGTGGCCAGGTGACGTGGCAAGTGGACAATTCACAACTTGTGGCAGGTGACGTGGCCAGGTGACGTGGCAAGTGGACAATCCACAGCTTGTGGCAGGTGATACGCTAAATACAAGTACACTGCTGCTCTCTCAGCTGATGCTAATCACTCTGGTCTCACAAAATGTCTGAAATGGTTAAATAATACTGTTTTTTGAGCTTAGGGAGGGTCTTATGATGTTTCTTAACTAAACGCTTCTAGACGCAAACACGTTAAAACGCTGCTAACCGCGGCTGCAATCGCGGCAAAACGGGCGTTTCTAAACGCCGGTTTCAGCCTTCAAAAACGTGTGTTCAGCAGAGTTTGCACCGGCGTCTCATGTGCATGGGGCCTAACCCTTATCTGCTGCTGCTTGTGTCTTTATGGAAGTAATTTCACCTCACTTCCTATCTCAGTGACAGAGGGGCATAAGATGAGGGAAAATAAACACAAACCTGAAAGATGTTCTAACACTTCCCTTCTCTATCAAATATTTAATAAAACTTTTTGGTTGGAGTTTATTTGAAAGACATTGATGTGGACTTGACCTACATTGGGTAGGGAACAGGGTGGATAAAAATCAATGATTTTTTTGAAAAAATAAAAATACTGATAAAAATCAAAAATCCGATTTAAATAAAAAAATCTGATTTAAAAAATAAATAAAAATATTTTAATAAAATGCTTTTGGATTAAAAATATATCTAAATATAGTTTTCTATTTAAGATATGTTAATATTTTAGTTTATTCAGCATGAAATTGTGCTTGGTTATGTAGCACGAGGCTGTATATTCTGAAATATTTAAATTTTTGGTAAATTCATTCAATGAATCCAAGCTTGCTCTGCAAGTTGAGATAACATGCACTGCATTGATGCATTCACACAATTTCACAGTAACCATGAGATGAAACAAAGTTCAGGAATATTTCCATTGTTTTGCAAATCTATGTACACTAAAAACTGTATGATTGATATCGCTGTTTTACTAACCTGACAGCTTATTATTCTAAATAGTTAGGAAACCTTAATTTTGGCTTGCAAAGATTCTAACTGCAAGAATAAGTACTACATTTAAAGAGCACCTGTCATTTCAGATCCATCATGGCAGCGCCTTATATCAGGCATCCACTCACCTGCTGCGGCCACGTCCCTCGCCTTGTGTTGTCACTGGCACATCACCAGCTGCCCCGTTAAAGTGAATGGGACTGTCGGTGAGTTAACAGCGGGTCGAAGGAGAAGCCGCTGCGGGACAGAGATGACAGTTGCTCTTTAACCACTTCAATACCCAGCCATAGTAATATGACGGCCACAGATGGGATCTCCCATCCTGGGTGGGCGTCATATGACGTCCTGGGTTTGAGGGGGGATATCTGAATGATGCCTGCAGCTAGAGGCATCATTCAGATATCCTTTTGTTGTCACGGCGATTCTGTACACCATAAGAATGATCATAGCGGTGGTTCCGCCGCTTGACCGTTCTTATAGGTGGCGGGAGAGGACATCCCCCCCTCCCGTCGCCATCCCGTGCTTCTCCGGGCTCTCCCGTGCCATCGGGGACCCGGAGAGAATCGTCCGGCGCCGGTGGTGGGTCACGTGACGAGCATAGGGATGACTGGTGACCAGATGGTCACCAGTCATCTCTATGACCGTCGGAGGCCCGGGCGCGATGTGATGACGTCACGCCAGGTTCCTCAGATGTAATCAAAGCCGCCATTGCGGCTAGTAAGTATGAGATCAGTAAAAAAAAAATCACGATCTCATGCTTTCCAGCCTAGAGGAGAGATGTGGGGTCTTATTGACCCCGCATCTCTCAATAAAGAGGACCTATCACACACATTCCTATTACAAGGGATGTTTACATTCCTTGTAATAGGAATAAAAGTGATCAAAAAAAAAAAGTAAAATAAGTGTAAAAAAAAAAGTAAAAAAGTAAAATTAAAAAATAAATAATAAAAAAAATAATTAAAACGCCCCTGTCCCCGGTACCTCACGTTTAGAAGCGAACGCACACGTAAGTCCCGCCCACATATGTAAACGCCGTTCAAACCACATATGTGAGGTATCGCCGCGTGCGTTAGAGTGCGTGCAACAATTCTAGCACCAGACCTCCTCTGTAACTCTAACCCGGTAACCTGTAAAAAAAAATAAAGCGTTGCCTATGGAGATTTTTAAGTACCGAAGTTTGGCGCCATTCCATGAGTGTGCGCAATTTTAAAGCGTGACATGTTAGGTATATATTTACTCTGCATAACATCATCTTTCATATTTTCCCCAGAAATTGGGCTAACTTTACTGTTTTGTTATTTTTTAATTCATGAAACCATTTTTTTTCCAAAATAAAGGCGTTTGAAAAATGATTGCGCAAATACCGTGCAAGAAAAAAAGTTGCAATGACCGTCATTTTATTCCCTAGGGTGTCTGCTAAAAAAACTTATATAATGTTTGGGGGTTCTGAGTAATTTTCTCGCAAAAGAATGATTATTTATACATGTAGGGGAGAAGTGCCAGAATAGGCCCGGTATGGAAGTGGTAAAAAAAGCCCTGTATTGAAGTGGTTAAAAATGTTTGATTTAAATCAAACCTTTTTTACTAGTGATTTAAATCATGATTTAAATTGTGATTTAAATCAAATCCAACCCAGTAGGGAATTTTGCTACTTTCAGAAACAAAAGTGGGTGATGAGGTAATTTGAGTTAGATGTTAAGCATAACAAACACAAAGGGGGCCTCGAATAGACCGACCTTTCTAATGCTTGTTGAACTGCTATATGGGTAATATGCTTACACCAGATGTAAGTTGCAGTTGTGCAGCTTTTTGCACATGATTCTGCAACATGTTGAGAATAAAATTTGACTTGGAATGGGCAGGCATATCTTAGGTTAGAGACCCCCAGAATCAGATGAGGACTGGACATAAAATATTGGGGAATGAAAGGGAGTAGCCTTTTAGGCTCACCTTTCCTCATGGGATCACTGTATCTGCAGGTGTTTAATTAAGATGATGTAGGTTGCCTAAAAAAAAAAAAAAAAAAAAAATTACAGGCTAGGCCAGGTTATGGCCACAGGGCCAGGGAGGTGAAAAGTTCAGGATGGGTCAGGTAAAAGTGAAGAAATTAGGACAGGCAGGGAATGGTTAATCAGGTCAGCTGTGGTAGTGGGTTCTGGAAGGTTTTGAGAATCAGGCAGGGATTGGTCAGCAAGGTCAGGTGTCATCTAGGAAAGTTCTGGAAGCATGTTCTGGCTTATTTAAAGAACGGTGCCATCTGGGTCAGTGCTGTGCTACCTGAAGATTCCAGCAGGAGGGGCTCCCCGCCCTACCCCCCCTTTTTTGTTTTCCCCGTCGCGGCCTAAGATTCATGTGGTGGCTCCCTCGGGCGATTTGCCGGAGGGGAGAATTGAGACAATTTAATTTAGTTGCTAATCAGCTCGAGTCTAAGTGGCTGGGTTGAGTATGGTTATGGATAAATATTTTGGTTTTGGAAGTTAAAGTGTTGGTGTTTGATTAAATAGTTTTGAAAACCAATGAATCCGGCCGTGGCCAATAATAATCCAAAAGATATTATATCTATGCTTTGGTATAAATCTGTATATATACCGTATATACTCGAGTATAAGCCGACCCGAGTATAAGCCGAGGTACCTAATGTTACCACAAAAACCTGGGAAAACTTACTGACTCGAGTATAAGCCGAGGGTCAACAATGCCCACCCATTGCAACTTCACTAAGCCCATTGCCACCTTACTGTTCCCATCCTCACTGTTCCCATCCTCACAAGTTCCTATCCTCACAAGTTCCTATCCTCACCTGTGCCCATCCTCACCTGTGCCCATCCTCACCTGTGCCCACCCTCACTTTGCCCACCCTCACTGTTTCCCTAGCATTATAATTGAACATTGTAAAATTGTACCTGAAGGCTGCGGCGTCCATCGTTTAAAACTCGCGCTCTCTTCCTGGTCTCGTCCATGATAGGCGGAACTGCCTGCTGAGAATCGCCTATCACGAACGTTCTCTCATCTTCACCCATCCAAACTGAGGATGAGAGAACGTTCGTGATAGGCGATTCTCAGCAGACACAGTTCCGCCTATCACGGATGGGACCAGGAAGAGCCCGCGAGTTTTAAACGATGGACGCCGCAGCCTTCAGGTACATGTTACAATATAAAATTTCGCTGACTCGAGTATAAGCCGAGGGGGGGACTTTCAGCCCAAAAAAAAGGGCTGAAAATCTCGGCTTATACTCGAGTATATACGGTAATGCAATATTTTGAATAAACTCAGATGTTTAAGTTATATTATGTTACTCTTTTGTCCATGGACCGACACAGCTTCTCTATTGACAAAGTGGGTATTATCCGTTAATTAGGAGTGACTAGGCAGAAAAACTTGTAAAAAGTGTTGCATCACACCTTCTACAGTACCGCCCAGGGGGCGGACCCTCTGGGTATACCCTCTCAGTCTGCACATCGCAGATCAGTTTTTTTCTGTCTAGCAAGGAGTAGGACATGGCTCCCTTCGGGCTCATTGGTCCGGGGAAAAAAGATATATATATTTTTATTTTTTTGCTACATTTGTTGTTTCCTGCGATCTTCGATCAACTGCCGACTGGGTGACAGGCTGGATCCTCGATCCTTGTAGTCTCCCCAGTTTCGGCCATCGAGCGTGTGCCGACCCTAGCTACGCGCTGGGTTTTCCACGACATGCCCGTCGCTCCACGGGTGGCCGGTGAGCCTACGCTCCAGGGCCTGCATCGGACCGCTCAGCTTCGGCTGACCTTACGGCCGAGTCGCAGCAGCCTGGCCGGTGAGCTTACGCTCCAAGGCTTGGATCGGACCGCTCAGCTTCGGCTGACCTTACGGCCGAGTCGCAGCAGCCTGTCCGGTGAGCGTCATGCTCCAGGGCATACATATGATCGTCCCTTCTGGGTCCAATCACAGCATGCCTGGCCAACAGTCACCTTCCGTGCGCGGACGATGATCTGTTTGGAATGTCTTCCAGCAGAATACATGCAGGATAGGTAAGTAAAACTCCCCTGCCTCGGCTGGGTGATTTAGCTGGACATTCCTGGAGAGATCAAGTAAGTGGTTGTGGCCCCTTTCTTCCCTCTCTCCCTGCCTTTCCCTCCTCCCTGGGCTTCTAGCTAAAGGTTGCTGGGTGCTGGGGGTCACCTAGGGGGTCCCACTGGAGCGGGGCTGGCTGTAACTAACATTTAAAAGAAATGTCATTTTTGCTTACCTGTGTTTCTGTGTCTCCATGCTGTCGGCGGCCATTTTGAGGTGGTCCATGCCAAGTTTGGCCTCTTGTAACTGCCTGGCGGCCATCTTCCTGTAGTTCGGCCACACCCACTGGCCCCTATCAGGTGATCGGCGGCCATGTTTGTCCACCCTGTATGCAGATATTGCCGTTCGGCGGCCATCTTTTTTGTGGGCTATGGCTGCCTGACCTCTATCTTCTGTCGGCGGCCATTTTCTTAGAGCCCACATTATCTTCCATACAGACGGTTTTGGCAACCATTTTGCGAGAGCCTCCGGCCTCTAGGGTGCATTACACTGGCGCGAAAATTCACACAGGAAGTGCTGATAAAAGAAGCAGACTGACACAGCAGCAAGGGGACAGCATCATAGGCGCAGCATAGCAGTACCTATCCAGGGTGGTGAGTCCTCTGGGTGACCCAGCCTCTCTGCAGCACAGGAGAGTGGCCTATTGATATCTTGCCTGGAGCCCTGTGAGTGTCAGCGTGTGGTCAGCATGGCATCTGAGCCAGATGTCTTCTCCCCTGAAACACCAGATTTAGCAGCTGGTGTCCCTGAGGTGTCTATGGACGCTATGTCGGCAATCCTAGAGGCGTTTGCTGCCAGGGTGGAAGCAGCACACGGGAATACAGGGGGTAGTAAACGCCCCATCCCCTGCAAGCTTCTGGGGATAATTCTGGTGCAGAACCAGGTCCAGCTATGGCTCGGGGCCCAGATTCTGACGCACCAGAGACTGCAGACCGTGACCGGACAGTGAGAATGACTCAAAGTCCAGGTCAGTACGCGAGACGGCTTTGGTATCTGACCTTATTACTGCAGTGCGGGATATGCTAAAATTGGAAAATACTGCAGAAGCAGCAGAGACTCCGGTCCACTTGGGTTTCATAGACCTGCCCGCACTGCTAAGGTGTTCCCTTGTGTGTCTTTTGATAAACTCTTATACAAGGAATGGGAGAACCCACTGAGGGTCTTTACAGCCCCAAAGAGGTTTGCGGTACGGTACCCCTTTTGAGGAGAGTTTTCTGAAGAAATGGACCTCTCCCCCCTATAGTGGACCCTCCGGTGTCCAGACTTAATAGAGCCACCACAATTCCTGTAGAAGGGGCTCCTGTTTTCTAGGACCCTGTGGATAAGAAGGCTGAAGCACTCGCTTGCTACCTATACTCAGTGGTAGGCTCGGCAGTACGCCCGGCATTGGCGGGGGCCCTAGTGTCTCACACACTTACTGAATGGGCAAGATTGCTACTCCAGGGGTTAAGGAGCGAGATGCTCCTCCTGATGAGATAACATTGGCCGACCTGTTGGTCCAGGGCCTTAGGTTTGTCTGCGAGTCAGACATGAATACTATTCCCCTGCTGTCTAAAACTTCGGTTTATGCAGTAGCAATACGCCACCTGATCTGGCTAAAAGGCTGGTCTGCGGACCAGACTTCCAAGAAAGCCCTGTTGGATCTGCCTTTTAAGGGCGACAGACTTTTTGGGGCTTCTCTGGATGACATCATCAAGGATGCCACAGGAAGTAAAAGCACTTTGCTTCCCCAAATTAGCAAGGGTAAGGGGCCACGCCAAGGGCAAGGGCCCTCCTTTACTGCACACAAGTGGTTTTTTCGTCCCCCTAGGGCGACAGGGAAAAGACCCCAGGCCGATAAAGCGCCTGCCCAAGGACAAAAGCGTCCCTGGTCCCGCATACCCAATAAGCCTGCGGACAAATTTGCGTCCGCATGAAGGTCCACCCCCACCCAGCTCTCGGGTGGGGAGACGTCTTCGCAAATTCGCGACTCAGTGGACAGCACTAATCTCCGACAGGTGTGTTTGCGAAGTAATCTCCTCAGGCTACAAGATAGTTTCTCTCTTGTCCACCGGACAGATTCAACACCTCCAATCTCCAGCTACTACCGACCCGTCGGGAGGCCCTGTATGGGGCGGTCCAGGGTCTACTGGAACGCGGGGTAGTTATTCCAGTTCCAGAACTGGAACGGGGTTTTTACTCAAATCTGTTCATTGTGCCGAAGAAGGAGGGGGTTCGTCCAAGCTTGGATCTCAGAGCCCTCAATTGCTTTGTGAAGGTACAAAGTTTTCGGATGGAGTCGGTTCGATCTGTAGTCACGGCTCTCCATCCGGGGGACTTTCTGGCCTCCTTGGACATCAAGGACGCATACCTGCATGTCCCCATATACTCCAGACACCAGAGGTTTCTGCGATTTGCTATCGGGAAGAACCACTACCAGTTTGTGGCCCTCCCGTTTGGCCTTGCCTCAGCACCCAGGACGTTCACCAAGGTGCTCGCTCCGATTCTGGCACTTCTAAGACAGCGGGGTATCGCTATCACAGGTTACTTGGACGACCTTCTGCTGAAGGGCCCTTCAAGCTCAGAATTAGAGGTAAGCGTGTCCATTACCTGTCAGACTCTTCGAGACTGTGGTTGGATACTAAACACGCAAAAGTCAGTATTGGTGCCCACTCAACGCCTAGTGTACCTGGGGTTGATTCTGGATTCCTCAGAGGCAAAGGTATTCCTCCCTGTGGAGAAGTTGCAGACCCTCCGGGCTGCAGTACGGCAGCTGACTTCCAGGAATTGGTCGTCACTCCGTTTTTGCATGCGAGTGTTGGGCCTCATGGTAGCCTCCTTCGAGGCGGTCCCATATGCTCAATACCACACTCGAGTGTTACAGATGGAAGTTCTGTCCAGATGGAACAGATGCCCTTCATCTCTGGATTATCAAATCCGAGTGAGCCACCTAGTCAGGAGATCCCTGGTATGGTGGCTGACAGCACCGGCTCTAATGGCCGGGAAGTCATTTCTTCCGGTTTACTGGATAGTGATCACGACGGACGCCAGCCTTACAGGTTGGGGGGGAGTCTGGGGTGTCCAGTCGGCGCAAGGTCGCTGGACCCCAGAGGAAGCCCTCCTGCCGATCAATGTCCTGGAGATCCGGGCGATCAAGCTGTGCCTCTTCAAATGGTCTCAGAGACTGCAAGGGCGTCCAGTCAGGATCCAGTCAGACAACGCCACAGCAGTGGCATATGTCAATCATCAAGGAGGAACAAGAAGCTCAGCTGCAGCATCGGAGATCGCTCGCATCCTGAAGTGGGCAGAGAGGAGCGTACCGGCACTGTCGGCCGTGTACATTCCGGGTGTGGAAAACTGGCAGGCGGACTACCTGAGCCGCCAGATGCTGGACCAGGGAGAATGGTCCTTACACCCGGAGGTGTTCCAACTCCTCTGCCAAAGATGGGGCACACCAGACGTAGATCTTCTGGCTTCCCGACTCAATCGGAAGGTATTGAGGTTTGTGGCCCGGTCAAGAGACCCATGGGCAGACGCAACGGACGCGTTGGTAGCATCGTGGGGCCAGTATCGGCTAATCTATGCCTTCCCTCCCTTAAGGCTTCTTCCTCTTCTGCTCCGCAGAGTGGAGGCAGAGGGAATTCCAATGATCCTAATCGCTCCAGATTGGCCTCAGCGTCCTTGGTACGCCGATCTAGTACGTCTGGTAGCAGACGTCCCCTGGCGCCTACCACTACGGAAGGACCTGCTGTCGCAAGGTCCCATATTCCATCCTGCTTTACAGTCATTGGCTTTAACGGCATGGCTGTTGAGAACCAGGTACTGAGAGACCGGGGCCTGTCAGACTCAGTAATTTCTACTATGAGAAGTGCTCGGAAACCGTCCTCTAGGAAGGTCTATCACCGCACTTGGAGGGCCTACATCTCCATGTGTGAGGAAATGAAATGGCATCCGCGTACCTATTTGGTTTCCAGAATCCTGCTGTTTTTACAGCATGGGGTAGACCAAAGGCTTGCCCTAAGTACGATTAAGGGACAGATATCTGCCCTGGCTGTCTTTTTTCAGCGACCCCTGGCGACTCACTCTCTCGTGAGTACATTTGTGCAGGGGGTTCGACATGTGGCCCCTCCGGTACGCCCCCCGTTACCTCCGTGGGACTTGAACCTGGTCCTCTCGGTGCTTCAGAAGGCACCGTTTGAGAATATTAGAGATATTCCCCTGTTGACACTTTCTCAGAAGGTGGTCTTTTTGGTGGCTGTTACGTCAGTTAGACGAGTCTCTGAGCTGGCAGCCTTGTCCTGCAAGGCTCCCTATTTGATTTTCCACAAGGATAAGGTGGTGCTGCGGCCGCAGCCTTCCTTTCTTCCGAAGGTCGTTTCGGCTTTTCATCTCAACGAAGACATTGTACTTCCATCCTTGTGTCCTCAGCCGTCGAATCCTAAGGAGTCGGCGTTGCATTCCTTGGACGTTGTCCGAGCTTTGAGAGTATACATATCTGCTACTTCCCTGTTCCGGAAGTCAGACTCACTGTTTGTTTCGGTGGCTGGTCCCAAGAAGGGCCAAGCAGTCTCATCGGCCACCATCTCTAGGTGGATCCGACAGATAGTAATCCAGGCTTACGCCTTAAAGGGTCAGGCGCCCCCCTTTCCTGTCACGGCGCATTCGACCAGGGCAATAGGTGCCTCTTGGGCTTTCCGACATCAAGCGTCTGTTTCCCAACTATGTAAAGCGGCGACTTGGTCGTCCGCTCACACTTTCACAAAATTCTACAAAGTTGATGTAGGTGCATCTTCGGATGCCTCTTTCGGCCGCAAGGTTTTGCAGGCGGCTGTTTAGAGTTGCAACTCCTCCGTTGGAGGAGTGCTGTTTTGTGTTTTGGGGTGAAGTTTGTTTTTATGCTGTTACCACCCCTCGTTTTTTTCTCTGACACTGCTTTGGGACGTCCCACTTTGTCAATAGAGAAGCTGTGTCGGTCCATGGACGAAAGAGTAAATAGGATTTTTTACTCACCGTAAAATCCTTTTCTCTGAGTCCATGGACCGACACAGCACCCACCCCTCCTTTTAAGTTTGTACTGCTTTTTGACGAACTGATCTGCGATGTGCAGACTGAGAGGGTATACCCAGAGGGTCCGCCCCCTGGGCGGTACTGTAGAAGGTGTGATGCAACACTTTTTACAAGTTTTTCTGCCTAGTCACTCCTAATTAACGGATAATACCCACTTTGTCAATAGAGAAGCTGTGTCGGTCCATGGACTCAGAGAAAAGGATTTTACGGTGAGTAAAAAATCCTATTTTTCCGGGTATTATTTACTCTATGCATGTTTGCTGTATGCGTGATGCATGTGATCCCATTAGATATAGGGGGAGATCCACTAAAACTGGTGCACACAGAATCTGGTGCAGCTGTGCATAGTAACCAATCAGCTTCTAGGATTTATTGACAAAGCTTAAAGCGACTGTAAATGATCACCTTGTGAAACAACCCATTCAGTTTAAAATAGTATTATTGGATAGATATAAAAAGGGGAAAAACAAAGGTATAATTTATTTTTTATAAGTGATCACAGTCCCTTGGTTTTCAGCTGCATAAGAGCTTTGGGGGGGGGGGGGGGGTTGCAGCAGCACACTAAGCTTCCCAGTGAATGGCTGTGCAGTGGGGGGGTCAGTGTACTCTCCTCCAATGATCAGACTTGTCCGTAGTTCCCAGCATAGCTAGAGAACTGATCAGAGTGTGTTCTCCTGCTTAGTGTGGTCAGTGTTTAATAGGAAAGGACATGGACTGTCTGGAGCACCAGGGATTTTACGCAAAGGAAAAAATACAAAGAGAACATAATACTTTTTCATACACGTATATGGTACACATATCAGGAATATGAAGTGTTGGGGTAACAAACACTTTAATTGAACAAGCTGAAGTTAGAAGCTGATTGGTTATAATGCGCAGCTGCACCAGTTAGTGTGTACCAATGTTAGTCATTCTCCATCAGAGTCTCTTTTCTTCATGCATATTCACATTCACTTGCATGTTTGAAGACAGGTGTATTTTAAAGTGACTCAAAAAAAGAGCTCTCATTCACGCCTGCTATGACCGAGCGATGGTCGTTCTGAACAGGCAAACATCAATGCCTCTGGGTAATGTCAGATCATTTCCCCTATCTTTTCTAGGTTCCTGCACTTTATAGCTGCTGCTACCAGCTCTCAGTTTATTTTAAAAGTATCTTTAAGGACTGCAGGAAAGCTAGCAGGTAGCCCATTGAATATGTTTAGACATACATGTGTGTTTTGTGCTATCAAACTTTACTTATAAGATTGTAGTTTGTTTCTCACCACCACCAAATGTGTATATATATATATATATATTGTGAGGGGGTTAGCTCGGCAGCGGGTGTGGGTGACCCCCGGGATGGGCTCCCCACACAAAACAGGCCCAGCAAACGGAGGTTGTGGTTTTCAAAATCAAAAAGGTGCGGTTTATTTTCTATTTACAGTGACAAAACACAGCAAAGCAAAAGAAACATAACCAAAATAAATCCTGGTCAAGTTGACCTCTGACTAAACATACAGGTTTCCTAACTAACAACTGGGATCAGCCTAGTGCTGTCCTAGTCCCTAAGTCCCTGGTTTTAAATGTCCAAGCAAATAGCCACACAGGCTTTTTCTCACCGCACAGGGGTTCACTCTCCCTAGACAGTCCACACAGGTCTGGTTCCAGGCATGAGCTGACACCTAATGAATCTGGGAGTTCTTATAGAGGCCTAAATGAGCTGACAAGCTTCAGCTGGCCTCATCAACTCCCTGTCTGTACGACGCCCCACACTCTCCCTAGAGGTATGAGTCATCCATGAGCCCACTAGCCTTATACAACTCTCCACCTAGTTGTACAAGTCGGCGTAAAGCCTGAATCTGGGCGAAATATATCTACCCCCCTGGATGCAACCAGGTGACTTTACCTTCCTGCTGTCACATACCCCCCCCTCTTGTTTTAACCTCGGGGTTGGAACACCAGCAATCAGGCATTCATGTACTCGAGACAAAGCATCCACATTCCCCATTTGAACGCCAGGGCGATGCTTTACTGTGAAGTTGAATTCCTGGAGGGCCAGGAACCACCTATTCACTCTTCTATTTGTTTCCTTGTTTTGAGCCATCCACTTTAACGGAGCGTGATCCGTAACCATGTCAAAGTGCCTACCTAGCAGGTAGTACCGAAGGGAATCTAGAGCCCACTTCACCGCTAAACACTCCTTTTCAACGGTGGCGTAATTTACCTCATGGGACTTCAACTTCCTGCTGAGGTAAATGACTGGGTGCTCTTCCCCGTTCCAGACCTGGGACAATACTGCTCCTAACCCCACATCTGACGCATCACTTTGTACGACAAAGTCTTTAGAGAAGTCGGGTGAGTACAACACTGGCTGGCTACATAAGGCTTGTTTCAAGAATTGGAATGCTGCCTCAGCCTCGGGGGTCCATTTAATCATGACCGACCCTTTCCCCTTCGTCAGGTTGGTTAGGGGCACAGCCTTAGAAGCAAAGTGGGGAATGAATCGCCGATAATACCCAGCGATTCCCAGAAAGGCTCGTACCTGCTTCTTGCTGTTGGGACGTGGCCAACTCTGGATGGCCTCGACTTTGTTGAGTTGGGGTTTTATTACTCCCCTCCCAATGGTGTACCCAAGATATTTGGCCTCCTCCTGCCCAATGGTACACTTCTTGGGGTTAGCCGTAAACCCCGCTTCCCGAACAGAGTCCAGGACTGCTTGCACTTTTGGCAGATGTGAGGCCCAATCTGTGCTATGGACAATTACGTCATCCAGGTAAGCCGCAGCATACTTCCGATGGGGCCTCAGCATCTGGTCCATTTTCCGCTGGAATGTGGCCGGCGCATTCTGTAACCCGAACGGCATTCTTTTATATTGGAACGCCCCGTCTGGGGTTACAAATGCGGTTTTCTCTTTGGCCGACTTGGCCAGGGGGATTTGCCAATACCCTTTTGTGAGGTCAAGAGTCGTCATGTATCGGGCTGTTCCCAGCCGGTCGATCAACTCATCTATACGTGGCATGGGGTAGGTGTCAAATTTTGTAACTTTGTTCAACTGACGAAAATCGTTACAAAATCGCCAGCTCCCATCCGGTTTAGGCACCAACACGATGGGACTAGACCAATCACTTTGGGACTCCTCTATCACCCCTAAGTTCAGCATTTTCTGTACTTCCTCCCGTATTGCCTCCCGTCGAGCCTCTGGGATCCGATAGGGTTTTAACTTCACCCTTTCACCGGGCGGGGTAATGATGTCATGCTCTACCCCAGATGTTTGTCCCGGCAGCTCAGAGAATACCTCCTTATTGCGAAGCACAAACTCCTTAACCTCCTGTTGTTGGGGTTGTGACAAGGTGGCTGCTATTCCAACCTCAGGAATAACGCAACCAGTTTGAGCTGGTGACCAAGTGTCTGCGACTAGGGACTCTCTATCCCTCCAGGCTTTCAACAGATTAACGTGATAGATCTGTTCGGGCTTTCGCCTTCCTGGTTGTCTGACCTTGTAATTCACTTCGCTCACTTTTTCCATTATCTCGTAGGGGCCTTGCCATTTGGCAAGGAATTTACTTTCAACCGTAGGGACAAGTACCAATATCCTATCCCCCGGGGAAAAGGTACGGGTCTTGGCTCCACGGTTGTACACTCTCTGCTGTGCCAACTGCGCTTGGGCCAAATGTTCCTTCACGATGGGCATTACCTGTGCAATTCGATCTTGCATCAGGGCGACATGCTCAATCACACTCCTGTGGGGAGAACTCTCACTTTCCCAAGTTTCCTTGGCAATATCCAACAGCCCTCTTGGGTGTCTCCCATACAGTAACTCAAAGGGGGAGAATCCCGTAGAGGATTGGGGCACCTCCCTAATAGCAAACATCAAATAAGGAAGTAAACAGTCCCAATCCTTTCCATCTCTATCCACCACTTTCTTCAACATTTGTTTTAGGGTTTTGTTGAATCTTTCAACCAGCCCATCGGTTTGGGGGTGATACACAGACGTACGCAATTGCGTCACTTTGAACAATTTACACAGCTCTTTAATAACCCGGGACATAAAGGGTGTACCTTGGTCCGTAAGCAGTTCTTTACAAATACCCACCCGGCTAAAAACAAGAGATAGCTCTTTGGCTATGGTTTTGGCCGAGGTATTTCGGAGAGGGATCGCTTCTGGATAACGGGTGGCATAGTCCATTATAACTAATATGTACTGGTGCCCCCTAGCGGACTTGATTATAGGACCTACCAAATCCATGGCGATCCTCTCAAACGGGACCTCAATGATGGGTAGAGGGACCAGCGGGCTACGGAAATGTGGCATCGGGGCCAACCTCTGACACACAGGGCAGGAGGAACAATAATTTTCTACGTCCTTCATCACCCCCGGCCAATAGAATCTCTGTAATACCCTCTCTCGGGTTTTCTCTGTCCCCAGATGACCTCCAAGAATGTGCCCATGGGCCAACTCCAACACCAACTTCCTGTAAGGTTTGGGCACCACAAGCTGCTCAACGGTTTCTTCTGCCCTTTTTGCCACCCGATACAGTAGGTCCTTCTCTACGCTGAAGTATGGGTAAGTGCAGGTATTATCTGGGTTCACTAACTCGCCATCTATTTTCACTACGTTTTCCCGTGCCTTTATTAGGGCGGGGTCTTTCAACTGTTCTGTGGCAAAGTTTTCCCTGTGAACCTCAAGATCAGAAAACTCCACAGACGGTAGGTTTTCGTCTGAGGAGGTGGGCTCCTCTCCAGTTTCTTGAGTCTCCCCTGCCAATACTGATAAGGGAAATTCCGGAGAGTCCTCACCACTCTCAGGGGAGTTCTGGCTATCACATTCCTGGTACATAGGGGCACCAGTGAGGGGCTCAGGATCATCCCACAGTTCCCAGAACTTCGGAAAATCCCTTCCCACAATGGCGTCATGCGGTAACTGAGATACTAAGCCCACTGGATGAGAGAGGGTACCTTTGGGGGTCTCGAAACACACTGTAGTCACTGGATACTCTCGGGTGTCCCCATGCACACAAATAACAGCTACCTTGTTATTCCCAGAGACCTCTGTTTTAACTAACTCAGCCTTTATCAGGGTCACAAGGCTACCTGAATCCAGCAATACCACAACATTTCTACCATTAACACACATTTTGCATAAATGTTTCTCAGTTCCTCGAATGGCAGTGCATGCGACTGTCGCACACAGCGACTGACGTCTGCCCGTCAGAAAGTCACACTGCATGGGTTCCTCCACAACCGGGCAATTGGCTGCAATATGTCCCGCTTGCCGGCAGCGGTAGCAAACGATCCTTCTTGCCGCCTCTTGAGCCGCTGATTTCCCAGGCTGTTCTCGCCAAACTTGGGGTAGAGCTCCCACCCTCTCACTCTCTCCACCCTCACCCCTTGGAATCCTCTTATCCGCCCCTGGGGATGGTCTGGTCTTAGGGTGGAAAGTCCGAGTGTCTCTGGAAGAGGCCGTCAGGTTCTCTGTAGCCAAGTATTTCTCCACACGATCCACAAGACCATCGGCCGTCTCTGGGTCTCCATGGCTTACCCACTTTTGGATGGCAGTAGGAAGAGCTCTCAAAAACCGATCCATTACAACACGTTCCACAATCTTTGGTGCGGACAAAGTCTCTGGCTGTAGCCACTTTCTGCTCAGGTGAATGAGATCATACATTTGAGACCTGGGGGGTTTTCCAAGCTGGAAAGTCCAGTTATGCACACGCTGAGCCCGGACAGCCTGGGTGACACCCAGCCTTGCCAATATTTCAGCTTTTAGCATCACATAGTCTTTTGCTTGGTTAGGCTCTAGGTCATAGTAAGCTTTCTGCGATTCACCAGTTAACAGAGGAGCCACCAGTCCAGCCCACTGCTCCTCAGGCCACTTTTCTCTTTCAGCGGTCCTTTCAAATGTGGTCAAAAATACCTCTGGATCATCCTCTCCAGTCATTTTTGTCAATAAACGACTCACCCCAAAGGACGCGGTATTAGTGGGACGGCTTTCCTCACTGGTCTGCGGACGTTGCTGCATTACTGCTTCCATCTGTTGTTGTAGTCTCTGCTCTTGCTTCTGCAACAGGTCTATGAAGCGGGCCTCAGATTGCTGCTGGGCTCGTTGCTGAGCCTCCAGACTCTGTTGCAAAGTTGCGTTTGTCTGCTGCTGGGCTGCAAGGCTCTGCTGTTGAGCTGCAAGGCTCTTTTGCAAACCTGCATTTGTCTGCTGTTGATTGGCATTTGCTAGAGCCAGCTGCTTCAGTATCTCCTCCATGCTGGCTTAAAAAAAACTGCCACTGGTTCTCCACCAACTGTGAGGGGGTTAGCTCGGCAGCGGGTGTGGGTGACCCCCGGGATGGGCTCCCCACACAAAACAGGCCCAGCAAACGGAGGTTGTGGTTTTCAAAATCAAAAAGGTGCGGTTTATTTTCTATTTACAGTGACAAAACACAGCAAAGCAAAAGAAACATAACCAAAATAAATCCTGGTCAAGTTGACCTCTGACTAAACATACAGGTTTCCTAACTAACAACTGGGATCAGCCTAGTGCTGTCCTAGTCCCTAAGTCCCTGGTTTTAAATGTCCAAGCAAATAGCCACACAGGCTTTTTCTCACCGCACAGGGGTTCACTCTCCCTAGACAGTCCACACAGGTCTGGTTCCAGGCATGAGCTGACACCTAATGAATCTGGGAGTTCTTATAGAGGCCTAAATGA
This sequence comes from Rana muscosa, assembly GCA_029206835.1. Lineage (NCBI taxonomy): Eukaryota > Metazoa > Chordata > Amphibia > Anura > Ranidae > Rana > Rana muscosa. Next base: position 52,894,279 of record CM055121.1, on the reverse strand, counting down.
GCTGACAAGCTTCAGCTGGCCTCATCAACTCCCTGTCTGTACGACGCCCCACACTCTCCCTAGAGGTATGAGTCATCCATGAGCCCACTAGCCTTATACAACTCTCCACCTAGTTGTACAAGTCGGCGTAAAGCCTGAATCTGGGCGAAATATATCTACCCCCCTGGATGCAACCAGGTGACTTTACCTTCCTGCTGTCACAATATATATATATATATGTATGTATATATATATATATATATATATATATATATATGTATATACTGTATATACAATTAATGATGCAACCCCAAATTCCTGTAGGCCTTGTCCATAACAACAATAACTGTTAAAAGTATCAAATACTCACCCTCCAGCCTTCTTAGCAAATCACATTTGTTCACATATGGCTTAGCTGTAGGAGTTGAAGTAAGAAACTTGGGGCTTGCAGTAAATACTTGGAATTTAAAAGCTGTCTGCTTAAGTCAGGCTGAGCTTATTTAGTCTAGACAGGCCTTTTCCATGCCAAGAATTGCTAGGTTTGGGCCGCCTGTCAGATTTGTTTGATAAAGGCAGGCAGGAATGTTTTACTTTAGAGTAAGCCACATTTTTGGATTCCTGGCACTTCTACACTAGTGAGCTGTAGATAAAATGTGTACATGGAAGATTTCAGTCATCTGAAATGGCTGGTGCTTGTTACCAAAAAAATTACACTAGGACTAGTAAAAAGGCAAATTACATGGTAACAACTAACTGTTTGTCAGTTAAAAAAACAAGCAAAGCTTCAACTGAACTAAGGTATATGTTGTATCAGAGTAGATTGTAAGTTTCAGTAAGGAAACATGTAACATGTAAAGTGCTCTTGCGACAGTACCATAGGTTTACAATGTTCTATTATGTGAGCCTTGCACAGGTTTAGAATTCACAAACACTTGTCCTATAAAATATGTTTTATCCCAGGATTGTTAAATGAATTATTTCCTCCAAGCTTGTGTTATGGGATTAGTCAATACAGCTTTGCATTGGATAAGCACACTGATTTTCATTTAGGAAAATCAGAGTATATGGCCTTTCTTGTGTGGTCTTTCACATCCACACCTTGACCATAAATGGTCCCGTGTAACATTGTTAATTTATTACAATTTAGTTGTATTGCATTTTTATGTCTTGTCTCCCCAATTTACAGGTCTTTGCATTCTTCACTACACTGCATTGCTTACAAAAAGCCACTTTGCTTGTGTTTAAGTGTTGTGTCCTTTGGCTGTACACGCTTCTGTCTCAGCATATTGCTGGGCTTGAAGTCCACAAGAATGCAATGTTTGTGAAAGATCCTTCTGAGTTTTTAGGATACTCAAGCTACATATTGAATTACTGTCTTACTCCTTGGGTACATTGGGGAGAGGACGCAGCCTCTCAAAAAAATGAATGGGCCCAAATCCTACAGGTGTAGACTAAGCAGTTTTCCTATACCTAAAAGAAATGACGATCTTTTGAGGACCGTGAGGTGTACATTATAGAAAGGACAACTGGTTCTCACGAGATGTGAAAGAGGCCATTTGTGTCAAACTGGAACAACCATCATTGAACAGTGGTGGGGGTCTTTGACATTATCTGTCTTCCACATATAAAAATGTTTTAACATCTAAGCCCTGGTGCTCAATATGCGTCCGGCCGGCCTTCTGTGTGCAGCTTGTGAGTTCTTGGGCACCAGTTAGGCAGCAAAGTGCTAGAATACTATCTGTGCTCCAGCTCCTGGCAATGAAAGACTGCACTGAGGTGGAGTTATTTCCACCACAGTACAAGTAAAGTCCCAGCCCGGAGAGAACGGTTTAGGAGCGTTTGGTCAGGCAAGGGATCACCAATGCAGGGGTTGGGGGGATCACTGCCAGCTCTACCAATTGAGGATGTGTGGTTAACTTTCAGTGCCATGACCACCAATTGGGAGGGGGAGGGGTTGGGGGTAAGGGGGGAGGATTGAGGGCTTACTTTTCTCTTCCATAAACACCAATGCTGAGGGGGGGGGTTTAACTTTTTCTTCCATGACCACCAATGTGGCAGAGGAGGAGGTTTTACTATCACTACAATTACCATTAATGCAGGTAAGGAGATGGTGGCGTTAACTTTCTCTACCATGACCACCAATGAGAGGGGGGAATGCGGGGGTTAAAGTGGTTGTAAACCCACTTATGCAACTTGCACTTACAGGTAAGCCTAGATTAAGGCTTACCTGTAGGTGCAAGAAATATCTCCTAAACCTACACGGTTTAGGAGATATTTGCTAAAAATGACATGCATCGGTGTCTACGGCGCATGCGCGCTGTAGACAACAGCGCATTCATAGGGTTAATCCCTAGGGTTAATTCATAGGGTTAATCCCATTCACAAATCCGGATTTGCTGGCTCCCGCGCGCATGCGCAGAGTCACGTCTTCGCCGCTCCGGCCAATCACAGCGCCGGAGCAGCGCTGTGATTGGCTGGAGCGGCGATACCCAGAAGTAGACAAAGAATGGTCTTTCGTGCTACTAAAGAGTAGGTGAAATGTGAATAAAGTGTTGTGTGCAAAAAGCTGCAATTACACAATGATAAATATAACAAGAGGGGGTGTTTTCGCGCTAAAAGCCAGCATAAGAACTACATATAGTGAGGAAATAAATATTACAATATATGTAAAAAATAATATATATAAAACAATCAAATATACCAATGATTAAAATGGCATGACTATGTAAAATACAGTGCTGTGTCTGCTAAAGTAAAATACTAAACCATTCAGTTAGGCTGTGCAAAGTGACAAAAATATATATAAAGTGCACAAGTGCTAAATATATATATGGCTCAAGTATAAGCCTGAAAGTCCAGAAAAAATGTGCCAAAAAAAGTTCTAAAATTGTAGATAAGGAAAAAAATAAAAATAAAAATCAGTAATAAGTGCACAAAAGTCTCTTAATGGGATTCCCTTGATGTGAATAATCAAAAAATAAAAAGAAAGTGCATATATAAATCCTCTGGTGGTAAAAGGGTCACTGATGTGTCCATGCAATGGTCTCACAGAACTCTCACCTCCATGTTGACAAAATTGGGCATGATCAGATAAATCTCCCTCCTCTATACTGTGTGTTGTTACTGATCTCCTCCACGTCTCCTTTGCTTGCAATGATATTGCAGCTCCTAGTGGGAGGGGGGGGGGGGAACAGCTCCAATAGGGATATCAGATAAGGGATGGGAAGAGAAAAAAGCCTCCGATAGTGTAGTAGTAAAACCAAACTGAGTTTATTATTAAATATATATGTTGCTCGTACATCAAAATGTGAATATAAAAGCATAAAGATAACCACAGCGGCGCGGTGCGCCGTCTTACTAGTCCTCCGGGTACTTCCGGTCTGCGGTACCTCGTGATCTCCCTACGGCGTTACGTCACGCACCTCGTGACTTCATCAGGGGACTTCCGGCTATCGCCGCAGCGATGGCTGCGGCTGAAGAGGGAGACGAGGACGGCTTCGGGGGCCCCGATCTAAGGTAAGTGATGCATAATGAGCTAGTATGCTAGTCATACTAGTTCATTGTGGCTTTTGTCTTGCAGGTTGTTTTTAAAAAAAATATTTTTTTACAGGGTTTACAACCACTTTAACTTTCTCTGCCATCCTAAATGTACATAATATAACTGGGTACTAACATTTATAGGTAAAGTTGATCCAGGGAAAATCCGATTGCCTCTTGGGGGATCAAGAAGGAATTTTTTCCCCTGCTGTAGCAAATTGGAGCATGCTCTGCTGTTTTTTTTTTTGCCTTCCTCTGGATCTACTGTGGGTATAGAATTGGGTATATGGGATTGTACGATATTTTTTATTTTATTTATTTAGTTTTTTTATGGTTGAACTAGATGGACTTGTGTCTTTTTTCAACCTGACTAACTATGTACTACTATGTACTATGTATGATCACACGGGGGAATGGGGGCTTACCCTTTTCTGTCACTGACCACCAATGCAGGGGGGTGAGGGATTACATTTTTACTGCCAGTAAATAGTACTGACACCAATGTTGAGGGTTGTTACTGCGTCCATGAACAACAGTGCTGGGGGCTATTGTTGCTTCCACTGACACCAGTGTTGACGGTTAATATTGCACTCACTGACACCAATTTTAGGGGTTATTATTGTGTCCACTAAGATCAATGTTGTAGGTTATTATTGCACTCACTAACCAATTCTAGGGGTTATTATTGCTTCCACTGACACCAGTGTTGGCCGTTTTTATTACACTCGCTTACACCAATGTCGAGGGGTAATATTTCTTCCACTGACACCAATGTTGGGGATTAATTTTACTCTCTCTCACCTGTGCTGGGGGTTATTATTGCGTCCAGTGGTACCAATGTTAGGAACTAATATTGGGCTCACTGACATCAATGTTGGGGGTATCATTTCGTCCATTCACACCAGTGCTGGTGGTTATTGTACTTCATGTTCTTTAGTGTACTTTGTGAGATGCTGTCAAAATTGATGCAATGCACTGCTATTGTGAGGCCCTCTGAAAGTGTCACCTTTAGATTTATCAACACTGTGTGATATAAAGGACAAACCTAAACAACCCATTCAATTTGTATCCAGTCAAGCAGGCCCTTATAGCTGATGTTAGATCTGTTGGAGATTGTACAAACAGATTGTACAGTGTATCGCCAGCCTAAGTTAGAAACTCAGACAGCCAGGTCTTGGTGCTCGAGTCGATAATAAGTATTATAAGAAATGGGCAATTCAGTTTATCAATACGCAGTCACAAGTGAGGTATCCATTTTGAATTGACTGACTCTTTTAAGCCTCATGTACATAGAACACTTTCTAACCTCTCCTAGAAGCCTTCCTCCTGGCAGCAGCATTTTGGGAAGAAAAACGCCTGACATTTGTAAAAATTAATACAAATTATTCTGGCCATTGAAGTGAGTTAACACACAAGCGATAAACGCGTCTAGCGTTAACGTGCGTTTACAAGCCTTAATGTGTGTCAAGCGTTTTTTCTACCAAAACCCTGCTGCTGCTGGACACACTAGCAGTGGGATTTTTTTCCTGCCTCTAAATTCTCCTGCCACTAAACGCTGCTAAAAGCCTGTGTGTGCATGGAAGCATGAGCCAACATGCAGGGGAGATTGAGGAAGGAAATAAATGGCAGACGCCCCTAGGAGCAGCTTCAAAAACGTCCAGTGTGCATGAGGCCTTAAAGTGCAAAAATGCAAGCACAATAGGACAGTAATAAAAATCAATCAAACACAAATTTATTAACACACATTGACATTAGAAAATGTGCTTGTAAGAGGATTTTGTGATGTTTTTTTAAAATTAAATCCTCGTTAATTTGCTTGTTTATTTTGCACAAGGGCACATAGGGATAGCTGTTTGATCTGTTTGTTGGCCAGCAACATATCAATTATCCCACTGTGCTTGGCCGTACAATAGACATTGCAGCTTATGTCTGGGAAGGTGAAATTGTATTTATTTGCCTCTTTTATGGTATTTGTTAGCTTATATGTCCTATCAACAGCAGAACATTGCTAAGGAGTGAGGACACCTAGTTAATGTCAGCAGAAAAATAGAGCTCAAATGAATTCATCCAGAACTATGATTTATCTGGTGTCTTGGAGTAGATGCAGTCACAGACTATCTTATTGGCTCTGAAATAGACAATATGTATGCAATTATTATGACTGTCTAGAATCAAAATAATTATAGTAACATTATGAAAGGGCTTAAATAAATGTGTCTCTGTCCAAGTCATTAGGTCTGGATCTCAGGAGACAACATTGTTGGTAATGATTGTGTTACTTCTCGTTTGAGCAAAACATGATAAAGGGGACTTAAAACACCATAATGTTAAAGTGGTTGTAAACCCTTACAGACACACTGAAGAAAGGGCACGATCGTGCTGTTTCTATAGTGCCTGTGCTGTGGCCGTCGGCTCCCTCGCGCATGCACGAGAGTGACGTCACGCGACACTCGGCCAGTAACAGAGCCGGAGTCCACGGCCTCGGAAGGAAGAGGGGTGAAGATGGACGCTTCCTGCAGCGGGGATATCGCGGGCTTCCTTTGAAGGTAAGTACCACATAATGGGCTAGTATGCAATGCATTCTAGCCCATTATGCTTTTACTTTGCAGGGTTTTAACTAAACAAAAGAGTTTACTTCCTCTTTAACGTCCTATGGGGGATAAATATACGTCTTCCTCATTGTGATAATAAAACTATTTGAAAAAAAAACCCCCACAAGCCTTTAAACTGCTTATGCTGGTCACAAATACACATTTTATTGTGGTCAGACATTGGAAACTGACCTGAAAGATATTTTTTTCCTAAACCTGTTCACCTAATATGCATTTCTCCTATAAGCTATATACAAATACAATTGCCATATTAATAGGTCACACTCATTTCTGCTCAGTAGAACATAAAGGATATATTGACATTCTATAGTCCTGTTGAGGTTCAGATGTGGCTGCTCAGCCATCAGACATGAGCCCAGGCAATGCTTTCTATAGAGAAAGGCATAGACCAGCCTTTTTTCAACCAGGGTTTGTAACCCTAAGGTTCCTTCAGGGGTTTCTATGGGTTTCTTAACTAACCTGTAATGAAACCACTAATGTAAAGGAGATTTTTCCTACAAATGTCCATCAATGTGAGGGTCCTTGTCCTGCTAACATAAATGTAAGGGGCATTTCTTCACTGACCACCAATATAAGGGGACATACCGTTTTCATGGTTGGCTTTCCTTTCCTTACTATATTTATTTTAATTTCATGGTTATAGAAAGCATTGATTCTATGATTATATCTGTAGTTACTGATCATCTCGTGTATCTTGAGCTGTAGATATAACAATTTTTAGCAAGAAGAGATCTGAAAGTTATTTCAAGGGTTCTTATGAGTGTAGCGGGTATTTAAATTGGGGGGAAGCATCTGGGTTATTTAACCCAGATGTACTAAACGTTAGGGAATCTGAGAATCCCTTTTTGTGATTCTTGGAGGACTCTGGTGGTGCAGGGTTCCCTGTGGCCTGCTGGTGGCGTTGTCGCCCTGGGCTGGAGTTGAACCCGCACCGCAGGACTGCTCCCTTTTTGTCCTTTCCTGGCGCTGGTACAGCGGGGCGGGGAACCCGCTGTGACGCAAGGGGAGAGGAGATAAAGGGGGCGGATGCCCTGACCTTGGGGTTCAGAGTTGGAGGACGCGGCCGCACCCAGGCACCTTGTCAGGGAAATTCCCCACCTAGTGTCACCAATCTGCGCCCAGCGCGCATGCACGGCGGAATTACGCTTTGGCGCATGCGCGTGCGCGGTGGAACATCGCTCCGGCGTTCACGGGTGTGCGCAATGGCGCAACGGCGCGTGCGCAATGGCGCAATGCGCGTGCGCAATGGCGCGCCAATAGGATGACAGGCGGGCCTATTTAAACAAGCTCAGTGACACAGTCTGGTTGCTGGTTTGTCAGCGTTCCTGTGTTCCTAGTACCTGAAAAATATACGTTTGATCTCCTGCTGTGACCCGGACCGGATTGACTACTCTACTACCTCTCCTGCACCTGACCCCCTGGCTTGCTCTACGAACTTCTACCTCTCTCCCAGTGTTTGACCCTCGGTCTGTGACTCGGATCTGCTGTTGTCTCCAGCCCTTGACCCCCTGCCTGTACCTGGGACTTCTTTGCTCAGCCTGCTTCTAGTCTCTGCCTGGACTTGTTTACCCGCTGCTAGTTCTTGCCTGGACTTTGTTCACTTGCTGCTGGCTCCTGCCTGAACTTGTCTACTCCTGGTGTTTGACCCTCGGCTTGCTCTCAGTCTACCCATCACCACTAGACCTTCCAGCAAGACACTTCTACCTGCTGGTAGCCAGTGCTCCCTTGTGCCGTCCTCTCCCTGTCTCACCTCCAGGGGGCGGAGTGCGCTTGGGTGCAAGGGTGAACCACTCTCGGCATCTCAGCCTCGGTGAGTACTCGCCTGATACACCTTCAGCCTGTGTGCTGGCGTTCCGGAGTTGCGGGCCCAGGTGCCCTTGACCTGGCCGGAGCGAGAGATGGAGTCCATCCCAGGCACCTTAAGCCTGGGGTGAGGTACTACTGCCGAAGCCTGGGGCCCAGTAACTTCGACTGGGTTCCGCGAGGGTGGAGGAGTCCGAGGGGCCCTAAGGTGTTGGGAGCCGTATCTGAGGCGAGGAGGCTGGGGAGTGTAACCCTTCCGGATAGTCCGGTACAGCATTAACCCGGTGATGGCGGGGCCTCTGGTAACTCCCTTGGAGGGATGTCTTCCCCCTGACAGGGGCTGCAACGTAGCAAAGGTAACTCCAATTCCTGTTCACTAGAGTCGCTGGAAGAGACTCTGAAGCCAAAAATTCCATTTAACAGCCACTGTGCTTAGCAACCGTTGGTGAAACCTCAACGGTTTAGTTTTCTTTGAGGATTGTGCCTTGACCTACTCTCCACCAATACTGAACTGTTCTATGGGTCTCAAACTGTCTGCTCGCAAAGGACTATTTGTTTGCCGTTATGGAATAAATAAGTGTTGGACCTTTTCAGTGTGTGGTACTCCAATTACTGGGAGCAAAGGGGGTGATCAGCAGAACAGACTTGGCTCTAAGCGTATACACAGGCCCGAATACATCTAGATACTGGCCTTCACCTCTACATGCTGTAATCGAGAGGACATGGGCCGTGGCGCACCTCGCTCTCCCCTCCAAGATACCCCTAGACCAGAGCCAGAGTAACCGACAAAGAAGGGGGTGAGGGTGAGGCCGCTACACGTGGGGGCTCACAAGTCCGGGATGTGTGTTTCGTGTATGGAGCTGGGAACGTCTGTGTTGGGACTTTGCTACCCGGTGGAGTTCCGAGTAGGTCGGCCATGTTGGCAGGCGCGCCACGAGGCACACCATAGCTGCACAGTTCATGGGCGGGGAGAAGGGAAAACCCGCGAACAAGTACAGACTGTGGGAGGAGTCTGGCCATGTGGAAGTAGTCACATGGGGATTCTGGCGCGTGTTGGTCAGTGCGCAATGGAGCAGCAGACAGTCAGGATGACCTCAAGTACCCCGTGGATTCCGGTTCCTTACCCCACGAAGATGACTTCCTTTGCTGCTTCCATAACAGATACAGGAATAAGACTTAGGCCCCGAGGACGTTTGGCTCTGTATGTATGCAGAGACATAGAGGCCCTCGGTGTGATCTGTCCCGGCTGCTCGGGACTGGTGGTCAGTTTGAAGCCATTCGGGCGATGTGAGGCCTGCAAGGAATTTCTTTTTGAGGTGCAACCATTCACAGAAAGGCCCAGAGCCTTCCACCTCAACTGCCTCACAGGTACCGCCACTCCGGAAGGGGAGATCCAGGCCTTTGCGGAGATTTCTGTGCGCGCTGACCAGGGCAAGGAGAGTGCCCAACCAGAGACTGAGAGAGAAAAATCAGAGGATGCTGCTTCGGTCACCACAAGCTCCCTGCTCCCACCTCCGAAGAGGAAAGTCGGCCTTGTACAGGCATCCTGTGGTCGTGGAAGAGCTTCGCCCCGCTGCTTGCCTGGCCTGGATGGATCTGGCGGGAAAAGTCCTGGACATCCCTGTTCTACTAAAGGCCCAGGTGAGCCAGGGGTTGGGACTGTGTGTGTGGTTGGAGGTGTCGGGAGTCCATTGTCAGTGGAGCCTGAGAGGGAGGGTGATTCCCCATCTACTGGAAATTACCTGCCCGCGGAAATGTACGACACCTTCGACCTGGAATCGCTGTCCGATGATGGCGAGATTGACAAGGTCTTTCACCGCAAGGGTTGGGACAGGATGCCGCGCACCAAGGGATCTGCCCATGTCAACAGGGGATAGTACACCCCGGGTGGAGGTCCCGGAGGCCGGGGAGGATTCTTGTCTTTTGCTTGCCCTTCCATCCTGTGAATCACCTGCTGTTTCATCTGTTCTGGCGACGGGAACGCAACGTTCATTGCTGCAGGCTCCCAGGTCCAAGCCAACGGAGGTAGTTAAAGTACCTCGGCATCCGGAGTCCATTGTCCAGCCTGGAGAAGGAGACCGTGCCACCATGCCACCTCTGGCCTGGCTGCAGCGGCTCTTCTGTCAGAGAGTTGCCCGTGAATATGGGTGGGAGTACCCATACCTACCCCGGGACTTACTTTTTGAAGTGGAGGTCCTGCGGCAGCGATGGTACGATGAGTTTGTCTGGGAAAAGCTCAAAGTGCCCTATGCTCACCGATATCTTTCATGCTCATCCCCCGTGTCCAAGAACTTCAAGGACTGTAAAGCGGAGTGGATGTTGGGTCGGCATATCCATGCGGACAAGGTGCTTATTTGTCGCAAGGACGGAGAGAACATTGAGTATAATGTGGAGACTCTTGATAGGCACCTGAAGCCCTTGTTCCTGCCGCACCCAAAGTTCTACCTTTAGGAGAAAATGACTCCTGTGTGTTTTCTGTTACTCATTGCTGGACTTTCCGGAGAGCCTTTGCCGGAGCGCAATGACTGTGCCCTATTTTTTTTTTTGATTTGGGGCGTTTTACTCTTTTGGAGAAATGGGAGCTGTTACTGTTGTTCTCCCTCCTTCTCCTTGCACTTAAGAGAAATCATTGACTTTGGGGTTTTAGTCAGTGTAGAGAAAAAGAAAAGAAGAAAGTTGTCTGGAAGATTCAACCAAGTGTTATTACCGTGGCACTGTCACCAGGTGGCGGTGCTGCGCAACGACTGTTTTTTTTTTTTTTACACTTGCATCACCATGCTCATTGGAGCGAATGGGTCTTTTCAAGGAGAGGCCCGTTCATTCCAAGAAAGACACACATTGTGTTAGGATGTTTGTTTTTTTCCCTCTGCAGGAGATTCGTCTGTCAAGGCTACTGAGTATGGGTGGTCCTTAGATAGTCAGGGGGAGGATGATGCATTTGTAAATGTCAGAAGTGTCTTACTGAAAGTTTTACTGTTTTATATTTTCCCTTTCCCATTCTAGGTCTTGGCACAATCCAGGGTCAAATTGTATAGTTGGTCTCTGGGTCAGACTTATGCTGCCATTTCTTGGGAGACGTGGGTTTGCACCAGACACTGGGGACCAGTGTAAAATTACAGGGGGGAGAGTGTAGCGGGTATTTAAATTGGGGGGGAAGCATCTGGGTTATTTAACCCAGATGTACTAATCGTTAGGGAATCTGAGAATCCCTTTTTGTAATTCTTGGAGGACTCTGGTGGTGCAGGGTTCCCTGTGGCCTGCTGGTGGCGTTGCCGTACCTGGGCTGGAGTTGAACCCGCACCGCAGGACTGCTCCCTTTTTGTCCTTTCCTGGCGCTGGTACAGCGGGGCGGGGAACCCGCTGTGACGCAAGGGGAGAGGAGATAAAGGGGGCGGACGCCCTGACCTTGGGGTTCAGAGCTGGAGGACGCGGCTGCACCCAGGCACCTTCAGCTGGTGCCCTTGACCTGGCTGGAGCGAGAGATGGAGTCCATCCCAGGCACCTTAAGCCTGGGGTGAAGTACTACTGCCGGAGCCTGGGGCCCAGTAACTTCGACTGGGTTCCGCGAGGGTGGAGGAGTCCGAGGGGCCCTAAGGTGTTGGGACCCGTATCTGAGGCGAGGAGGCCGGGGAGTGTAACCCTTCCGGATAGTCCAGTACAGCATTAACCCGGTGATGGCGGGGCCTCTGGTAACTCCCTTGGAGTGATGTCTTCCCCCTGACAGGGGCTGCAACGTAGCGAAGGTAACTCCAGTTCCTGTTCACTAGAGTCGCTGGAAGAGACTCTGAAGCCAAAAATTCCATTTAACAGCCACTGTGCTTAGCAACCGTTGGTGAAACTTCAACGGTTTTGTTTTCTTTGAGGATTGTGCCTTGACCTACTCTCCACCAATACTGAACTGTTCTATGGGTCTCAAACTGTCTGCTCGCAAAGGACTATTTGTTTGCCGTTATGGAATAAATAAGTGTTGGACCTTTTCAGTGTGTGGTACTCCAATTACTGGGAGCAAAGGGGGTTACCAGCAGAACAGACTTGGCTCTAAGCATATACACAGGCCCGGATACAACTAGATACTGGCCTTCACCTCTACATGCTGTAATCGAGAGGACATGAGCCGTGGCACACCTCGCTCTCCCCTCCAAGATACCCCTAGATCAGAGCCAGAGTAACTGACAAAGAAGGGGGTGAGGGTGAGGCCGCTACACGAGGTAAAAAGGTCTAAGCTGAATTCTGACTTCCCTTTCTTTACCTTGTTGAGAATTTACAAAGTCTCATGCCGTGTACACACGACCGTTTTTAATGTCATTGAAAAAAACGACGTTTTTCTCAACGTGATTCTTCTCAAGCCTGCCTTGCCTACACACGATCATGAAAAAAAAATGCTAGAGCAAAGCGCGGTGACGTACGAAATGTACGACGGCACTATAAAGGGGAAGTTCCATTCGGATGGCGCCACCCTTTGGGCTGCTTTTGCTGATCCTTGTGTTAGTAAAGTTTGGTGAGAGACGATTTGCGCTTTTCAGCCTCGTGCTCTTCAGTCCATTACAGCGTGACAAATGTGCTATCTCCATTAAGAACGCTAGTTTTACCAGAACGAGCAGTCCCGTCTCATCACTTGCTTCTGAGCATGCGCATGTTTTTTCACGTCGTTAAAGCCTACACACGGCCGTTTTTCATGACGGGAAAAACGACAAAGTGAAAAACGATGAGAAAAATTAGAGCATTTTAATGGCCATTTTTCACGTCGTGAAAAATGCTCTGGAGCCCACACACAATCATTTTTAATGACCAAATATATATATTTTTTTTTTCTCGTCATGAAAAACGGTCGTGTGTACGCGGCATAAGAGTAAATGGATAACAAAAATCTCAGTTCTTAGTAAATGTAAATCGACTTTCGGTGGGGTGCTGCAATAATAGTTCACTTACTGATTGATCTAATTGTTTCTTATGCCGCGTACACATGATCATTTTTCCCGTCGGGAAAAATGTCATTTTTTTTTTCGCCGAGAAAAACGATCGTCTGTGGGCTTTATGCCGTTTTTCTCGTTGAGAAATTTTTTTTCCGTGGCAGTTTTCCCATAGGGAGACACTGCCGCGGAGCCCACAGACGGTCGTTTTTCTCGACAAAGAAAGAAATGACGGGAAAAACGGTCGTGTGTGGGGGAAAATGCCGTTCCCTCGTTTTTCATTTAATTTCATGTCGTGATTCACGGCGGTGTTTTCACCGCCGTGAATCACGATCGTGTGTACGCGGCATTAGAGTTACTTTTAGGCTTCATACAAAATGTGTTGCCAGTAAAAAACTAAACTTCACATACCAATTTCCATTGCCTGTTAAAATAAAAATATTACAAGTATATGTAACAAAAATACATTATTTTAGTTGTTATACATTATTTTGTAAAACAAAAAAAAAGTGTAGCGCTAAAACTAAATATGAACTGCACTGAAAGTGCAGTAATCAACAATGCATATTCAAATTATACAAACATCTTAAAGAACACAGTGACAAAATGAAAATTAATCCAAAAAAATCCTCAGTGATGTGAGTATTGAATAATAGAAGTCACAATGAAACTAAATCCTTTGGTGTAGAAATGCTGGTGAAGTTGAATTGGTGAAAATCAAAGTCAAAATCAAAATGGTGGTGCTCCTAAAGTGAACTTAACACAAAATAAGTGCTTTCAGAGTGACCGTCACCATACGATAGTAGAAAAGGCTTACCGAAAGGTGTGGACCCCAAAAAACTTGCGTTCAAAGGGTCAACCAAGCATGGGTAAGCCACTATGGACAGCGAATCTCCAACTGTGATTTAAACAGGGGTCTCGAACATCAATCCAATACAGAGGGTGCAGAAAATATCTCTGGCGTTTAAATGGCGATGGAACTCCTCTGCAGCAGGATGCAAGAATATCTCCTCCCAACTACATTATTTTGTATTTAACATACACAACATGTATACCATATAAATATTTACTTTAGCAATTACATTCTTAAAATGATAAAGGGCAAGTCTATTAAAATCTGTTTGGATATGTAGCTCTACAATATTCTCTCAAAGTCATTGAATCTCCTAGGAATAAAGAATTGTAACTTTTGGTTTTCCAATTAATCTTTTTACTTTCAGTTTTCCTTTGTTCATGTTACCCAGAGTAGGTCTCCTGATCATAAACTCACCATCATTCAAGGCTCTAGGCATGATTAATTGGCTGGTCACCAGCTATTCTCTACAGCCCCATGCTGTTTATGCACCAGAGTCCTCCCAGTTCTTTTATTGAAATGCACCATTTTTCAGCACATTCTTTGAAAATGATAAATGTTCTTGTGTATGTTGTGTGCTGAAATATTCTTGACCATTGACCAGATAAAAAAAAAAAAAATTGTATTCAGTATTTTTACGGTCAGGTAAGCACTTTGTTAATGAAAATAGCTTTTGAGCAGTTTGTGTTGCCTATCATTAATCATATAAACATGGAGATATTGTTTTACCTATTGGTCCTGGTTTAAACATTTATATTTATCTACGGTTGTTTTTTAGAATGCATTCATATTTATACAGTGCTTTATGCTTTTGTGCTTTTATATTTTTACTGTTTACTATAGCCTGGTTTATAGGAGTCTTCATTGTTACATGGTTGCATAGTTCACTAAAGACACATGTCTATCAAACTCAACCATATAAGAAAAAAAAATTTGTAGTATATTAAAGCCAAACTTCCAGCATTACTCTTTTTTCATATATATTTTGACCAACAGCTAATAAAGAAAAAACAAAAACTGAAAGCATTATAAAATTGAGTCTTTGCCCACTAATTCATTCTCTCAGAGAGTCACCGTGGTAAAATGAATGTCCCAACCATGGTGTGATCCTCTTATCCTACACAGACTTAAGTTTACATCATTAAGTGTTTTGAGGTTAGAAAAAAATATACACAAATTGTTACTAATTAAATACAATTTGTGTACACATTTTTTTCTAACCTCAAACCACCTCTTTTTTTGCACTTACAGGTAACCTTTCTTCTTTTTTCTTCAATTAAAATAAAAAAAACAGCTCTTGAGGTCCTCTTCCTGGTAGAATGACACTGAGTGTCATTCAACCCCACTTTTTGTTAATGATTGGTTAATTAAACCAGACTAGGGTAGAGGAAGCAAAGGAAAACAGAATGGAGGGAATGGGGAGAACGGGGAGAAAGGAGGGAAAATGGCCCTGGTATATTCTATCCACAATCAGTTATTGTAAGAATGTAATTTAGGTAAGTGGATACAAATTCTATATAAACACTACCCGTTTATTTATCTGGTTGATAATAAGAAAAAACCAGGATAAATTAGGATAAAACTAAAGGATGGTTGTCCCCCCGAAGTCAAGGCTTCAGAAAGTAAGAGGAGAGAAGGAGAGGGGAGAAGTGAGGAGAGAGAGGAAGAAAGGGAAAGATGGAGAGAGGATCTGGAGAGAGGTAGATGAAAGGGGTGTCCGGGGTGGAGGGTTGGGGGTGCACCTCTGCTGCACCAACCCAATACCCCAATTAGGCTTGCACCCACGTGAACCGCAAGGTTAAATGTTCAGTAGTGGGTGCCTCCCTCTGGGGCGGGGGTAAGGGGGAGGGGTTAGTTGAATATTAGTTGAATATTTAAGGGGGGGGACTTGGAAAGTGGTGTTTGGATTTGGGGGTTTTGGTATTCCCTTTTTTTTTTCTCTCTTTCTCTCCACACTTCATCCTCCGAATCTCCCGAGATGGAGGATATAAGGATAACTACCATCAATGCCAAAGGACTTAATGTCCCAGAAAAAAAGGAGAATGCTCCTGAGCAAGTTAAAACGAACCCGCTCAGATGTAGCATTCGTGCAGGAGACACATTTTAAGACGGGTGGACTCCCATACCTACAAAATAGGTTCTACCCATGTACATACCATGCATGTAGTCAGATATCAAAGTCAAAAGGGGTGTCAATTCTAATTTCTAATAGAATACCCTGGTCTCTGTTGGACAAACGAGTAGATGTAGAAGGCCGTTTTTTATTTTTAAAGGGACAGATTGGAAGTACAAAGGTGACACTGGCAACTGTATACGTACCAAATACACATCAAGACGCCTTTTTGAGCAAAACCCTAAATAAGCTGGCGGGGTTTGCAGAAGGGAAGCTGATCTTAGGGGGAGACCTTAATATAACATTGGACCCTAAGGTGGACACATCAACGGGGGTCTCCTTCATATCAGGGGGGACCAGGAGGAACATTTTGCAGAAGTTGCGGGATCTGCAGATGGTAGAAGTGTGGAGATTACTACATGTAGGGGAAAGAGATTATACATTCTTCTCCAACCCTCACCAACGGTACTCCCGTATAGACCTCTTCCTGATACCACACTATCTGCTGACGGCGGTGAAGGAAGTAAAAATTGGGAATATAACATGGTCAGACCACGCGCCAGTGACGCTACACATTGCGCTGTCCGATTCATCTACTGCACCGGAGTGGCGTTGGCATTTGAATGAGAGTTTACTGCAGATCCCCGAAATTCGGGAAGATGTAGTAAAAGAAATGGAGGCATATTTCCGGATGAATGACACCCCGGGGAGTGACCCGGGAATGGTATGGGAGGCGCATAAGGTAGTAATGAGAGGGGTATTGATAAAACATGGTTCCCGATTAAAAAGAGCACGAGAAAGACAGATAGCTAATTTGTTAAGAGAAATCCAGGCACTAGAGGTACAACACAAGAAAGTACAGAGGCCGTCAGTGGGGATAGAATTGGCACACCTGAGGAGACAACTGACAGAGTTACTTAGATACAAAGTGAAGCGGCAATACAAGTAGGGAAAAAAGTAACCTATGAACTTGGGGAAAAATGCAGTAAAATATTAGCAGGGAAACTTAGAGAGAAAGGGAAGACAGTATATGTACCCCATATAAAGGGAGAAAATGGGCAGCTGATTTCAATTCCTAAAAATATTGCTCAGAGATTTAGAGAATACTACTCATCCCTTTATAATTTGACCCCAATTCAGATGCCCCAGGCTATGATGGAAGAATACCTTCTTTCAGCACCCCTGCCTTGTTTGTCTTCAGCGGACCGTAATAAATTGGAGATACCTATTTCAGTAGGGGAACTAGAGACAGTGATAAAAACAGTTAAACGTGGGAAGGCACCGGGCCCGGATGGCTTCACTGTCCAATACTACAAATATTTTCTCCCAATACTAGCGGTCTATATGACAAAGGCATTCAATGAGATCGGCCGGGCTCCCGCACTACCGCCGGATGCCCTTATGGCATATATCTCGGTTATCCCGAAAGAAGGGAAAGACCCGGCGGAGTGCGGGAGCTACCGCCCGATCTCATTGTTAAACACAGATTTAAAATGTTTCACTAAACTACTGGCTTCCCACCTCCAGCCGTTTCTGAATCAAATGGTACACCAAGACCAGGTTGGGTTTATCCCAACCCGTGAGGCCAGGGATAATACCGTAAAGGTCCTCAACCTGGTACACCATGCTAATATATCAAAAACGCCCAGTATTTTTTTGAGTACCGACGCTGAGAAAGCGTTTGACAGAGTTAGCTGGCGATTTATGTTTGAAGTACTGAGGCAAATGGGATTGGGAGAACATATGCGGAGTTGGATAGCGGGGGTGTATGCTACACCCCAGGCTTCGGTAAAAGTGAATGGAGTTTATTCGGAGACATTTAAAATCTCAAATGGAACGCGCCAAGGGTGCCCACTCTCTCCGATGCTGTTTTCCCTCTCCCTGGAACCCCTACTGAATAGGATTTGGCAAAATCCAGATATTCAGGGTCTCCAAATAGGAGCTCAAGAATATAAAATCTCTGCTTATGCAGATGATTTGATGTTCTCCTTATCACGACCTCACATTTCACTGCCAAACCTGATGAAGGAAATAGAAGGATATGGGAGATTAGCAAATCTAAAAATTAACTACTCGAAATCGGAAGCGATGGGGGTAGCCCTTCCCTCAGAAGTCCAGCAAAACATACAACCCAATTTCAACTTCAAATGGGTAGGGTCGTCATTAAAATACCTAGGGATAAATATACCATCAAGATTAGAGAAGGTTTTTGCTATAAATTTTCCCGCTCTATATAAAGCAGTTAGTTCCCTATTAGATAAATGGTAACATGGATTCCATTCATGGTTCGGCCGATGTAACGCCATCAAAATGAATATTCTGCCAAAATTTCTATATTTATTTCAAGCTGTACCAATAGGAATTGATAGGGCCTACTTTCGGCAAGTAAATGCACTTTTTACTAAGTTCAAATGGGCCAATAGGCGACCAAGGATTAGCAGAAGTCAAATGACCCTCCCCAAATGTTATGGGGGCTTAGCAGTCCCAGACGTATCTAAATACCACCAAGCAGCCCATTTGGGGAGGGTCATAGACTGGTGCAGACATAAAGAATTCAAATTATGGATAAAACTGGAGTAAGAAATTAGTCAGGTACCACTGGGTAGAGCACCCTGGTGCTATACAAAGTTACCGGACTCACTCAAAAAACACCCTCTGATAGGAGCAACACTGTCGATAGGTGCTAAAATATGTCTGAACCCTAAATATTCGTCAAGATACTCTCCATTATACCCAGTACTGGGAAACCCAAGTTTCGAGCCGGGGATGGAGACAAGGGCATTTCGGAGACTTCGAGAGAAGGGCTATACCCAGGTATCGCATTTTATGCAATCAGAAACATGGCCCACAATGGCAGATTTGAAACATACTGTGAGGAGAAGGAACCCATTAACCGAATAATATCAAAGATATATACGATGCTAATGACCCCACCAGAGAATTATGAGCTGCCAGCAATCAGAAAGTGGGAAAGGGACCTTAATAAGACTTTCACACCAACTCAATATCAGAAGATAATATATCTTGCGCTAAATTCATCAATATGCACTAAAACGCAAGAATCAAATTATAAATTACTGATGAGGTGGTATTATACGCCATCAAAATTAGGTAGGTTCTATCCTGATGCCTCAGTTCAGTGCTGGCGATGCAATGGGGAGCGGGGAACTTTGTTCCATATATATTGGACATGCCCTCGGATCAGACAATACTGGCTAGAGGTACGAAGGATTGCTCAAAAAATTGAGCCCTACCCGGTGCCAGATGATCCGGGTTTTTTCTTATTGCACATAACGCAAATACCCACACAGACTTATAAAAACTCAGTACTATGTCACCTGGTCAATGAGGCTAAGTCGTGCATTGCGAGATGCTGGAAAAGCTCCAGCCCGCCAACAATCGCAGAATGGCTTAACAGGGTCAGAAAAGTGGGGGCTATAGAGGAGTTGGTGTTCTCGGCCCAAGATAGAAAAGAGCAACATATTAAAACCTGGCTAACATGGAATAAATTTACGCAGACAGAAGAAGGGAAAAGATTAATGGGGAGGTGAGTCCGCCCGCCTGGCCAGAGAAGTATTTAGGAGGTTCAACTAACGGGGGAGGAGGATGGAGTGGGGAGGGAGAAATGTATTTATTTATTTAATACATTTTTTTTTTTTTTTTAGGTTTACTTTGGGAGGGAGGTAGGGGGGGGGGGAATTGATAAAAATGTAAGGTAGAACAAAGTAAGGCAGTGAGAATCAAAGACATTTAATAGAGGAAAGTGACTTTATGTGTCTCTCCCTTTACGGAGAGACATGTGAAGGACATAAGGGAAGGGAACCCATTGATATTTAAGTTTAGAGGTGAGAGGATTTAATTAATGGAATGGGACGAGGAATATATTGTGAATAAGAAATGTAATGGAAAATGTATAAACAATGTATTGTATGTATCCCTTTTTGAAATATAAATAAAGAATATTTAAAAAAAAATTAAATCAGATATTCACATATACTTATGTTTGACATAAATAAAAAACATTGATTTTGTGTTAAAAAAATACAATTTGCAGCCCATTTTGACAATTGGTGAATCTAGTTGTAATATATCCAATTCATAATCTTAGTGCTCCTTTCACCAGTAGTGTATAACACCGCGTGGGGGGATTTTAGAAAGTCCCCTTTAGGGGGCGCACTCACCAGATGTAAGATAAATAAAAGCCTAGATCAACATTCCTCCTTCAGCAATAATATAATTGGAAATTATCCTTCTCCGCCATAGACAGATGTCAAATCAGGTATGGGTATAGAAAAGATATCCTCCTCAATCTATCCTGTCTTCTTATCCTCAGTGATAGAAAAAAGGTGCCACTGGCATATATGTGGAAAAAATACAAACTACATAGGGTAGTACTGTTTGACCATTTATTAAAATATTTAATCCCCAGGTAATCCCTTAGTTACATATATGCGTACCACAAAGTAAAATAATACAGGCGAAATGATAAAATGAGCGCTACAGCGCCAGACACTTGCCCCTGATGAGCGCAACGGTGTATTTCCCTCGGCACTTCCTTGTTCGGCAGGTCCTGGAGCGCATGAACGTCGCTTCCGGTTTGCTTGGTTGGTTGGCCACGCCCTGACGTTTCGTCACTTCCTGACTTCCTCTGAGGGCGTGGGCACGCCCTCAGAGGAAGTCAGGAAGTGACGAAACGTCAGGGCGTGGCCAACCAACCAAGCAAACCGGAAGCGACGTTCATGCGCTCCAGGACCTGCCGAACAAGGAAGTGCCGAGGGAAATACACCGTTGCGCTCATCAGGGGCAAGTGTCTGGCGCTGTAGCGCTCATTTTATCATTTCGCCTGTATTATTTTACTTTGTGGTACGCATATATGTAACTAAGGGATTACCTGGGGATTAAATATTTTAATAAATGGTCAAACAGTACTACCCTATGTAGTTTGTATTTTTTCCACATATATGCCAGTGGCACCTTTTTTCTATCACTGAGGATAAGAAGACAGGATAGATTGAGGAGGATATCTTTTCTATACCCATACCTGATTTGACATCTGTCTATGGCGGAGAAGGATAATTTCCAATTATATTATTGCTGAAGAAGGAATGTTGATCTAGGCTTTTATTTATCTTACATCTGGTGAGTGCGCCCCCTAAAGGGGACTTTCTAAAATCCCCCCACGCGGTGTTATACACTACTGGTGAAAGGAGCACTAAGATTATGAATTGGATATATTACAACTAGATTCACCATTTACTACCTCATCACCTATATAAGCGATTATCATAGAAGACGCACAATTGAACTTTGTTCGTAGCGCTGCTGCAGTTTTATTCTGAACTTTTTATTAGTTTTATATGATACTGTTTTATATGTACGCTTGATTTTTTAGCAGCTGCTGTTCTTTTATATATATGTTTTATATTTATATGCTCTTAGGTTCACATATTTATATATTTATATATATTTATATCTATTTTATACATTTTACTATTGTTTATATCCTTATGACATAACATCCACAAGCGCAGAGTGATACTAGAAAGGAGGGCCAGATTATCATTTTAGTATCTTTTTACATTTTGACAATTGCCTTTAAAAAGAATTTGCCTGGATTTGCCTGGTGAACGCACTTATAAGATCCAAAACTGACCTTTCATTTCACTTTTATTTAGCAACAGAACAATCAAAAAGTGATGTTTAGGATGTCTCAATCTTCTCCTTCTCAGTATGGTAATGGCTATAACACCAGTAAAAAAAAATGAAAATGTGCTATCTCTCTCTCTCGCCATCTCTCAACCCACAACAAGAAAAGGAAGGAATTATTTAGTGGGAGGCTGGTGTTGTCCTGGGACCCCCAGAGATCTGCAGGGTATAATACTGGGTCCAGAAGGGCATGACTTTTTTAACTGCCTTCATAATTGGGAATTCTGGATACACTGTATTCATTAGTTTTCTCCAACTTCTCTGAGGATTGCAGTGATTTATTGGCCTCCTCCAGTATAATGCTTTTTTGATGACTTCTCTGCCTGGTTACTCTTCTTTCTCTCCTCTGAAATACCCACTATCATTCTTGGTGACTTTACCATCCCTGTTAATGTTTACAGCCCTGCTACATCTCAATGTCTCAACCTAAAGCGGAACTTCACTGCAACCGAGCACTATAAACCAAAAACGCTATTTAATTCATTTTTAATATTCAAAGCAAACTCACCCATCCATCTATCCATGTCTTCATGCTTAATTTTTTTGAGAAATCACTGTGAAAAACACCCCCTAGCATTTCAGGCCATGACCACCTGGAATAAGGACAGATGATTCATGTACCATTTACCTCCAGGAATCCATCTGCCCTTACCTTAGGCATGCAGACAGGAGGTTGTGCTTAGCTGGGAGAGCTCCTCCTCCTCTCCTGAAGACTCATGGGATGTATGACATTATTTGCCTAGGCATGGAAACCAGGAAACAACTGACAAAATGTAAAAAAAATAAAAAAAAAGTTTAAAAGTAAATATGATATCCTTTCTTATCTATTTATTAAGTAAATATGATATCCTTTCTTATCTATTTATTAATGCTAGATGCTCACTCAGATGGTAACACCCTTGACCTTGTATTCTCCCATCTCTGCACTCCTGGCAACCTCGTCAAAACCCTCTATCCTCTTTCTGATCACAATCATCAGTTTCAGAGTGTCCTTTTCTTCCACCTCCAAGCATCAAACAACTACTTAAAAGCCTTCACCAATTTAACATGTAATTTATTTTTTCTGCTACGGACCACCTCTATGACAAAGTCTCACTCATGTTCTGTCCTAACCTGGCCACCTCTGTCTACAGCAGTTCACTCTCATCCTCACTGAACACACTAACTACTTGCAGAATCAGGCCCTGACCATTACAACCTTGGCAACCTCTGACGACACCAGAAATTTTGAGAGACATAGCCGTGCTCTTGAGCAACTGAGGTGTAAAACTAATACCCTGCAGGACTTCACCCTATACAAATCTGCCCTCCTAAAATACAATTCCTGCCTCTGAGCTACCAGACAATCCCACTTTGTCACTCTTATTAGTACCTTGTCCTCCCGTCCTCATTGTCTCTACTTTTAACTCTTTACTTAGTCTCCCACCACCTCTACCCACTAACTCACTCATTGCCCAAGAGATTTCCAATCACTACAAGATTGATGCAATTTGTAAGGACATCTCCACTGTACAGATATCTTGCCCACTTAACATACCCTGTCTAACAGCACATTCAGCACTTTCCTCTTTTGACTCGACTAGAGGTTACCAAACTTTTCTCAGATTCCCACCTAACTAATTGTCCCTGTGATCCTATTCCCTCGCAACTACTATGGCCACCCTCTTCTTCTATCATATGCTCTCTTACTCACATCTTCGAACTCTGCTTCTCTACTTGCACCTCCCCCTCCCCTCTAAGCATATACAGATCACCCCCACACTTAAAAAGCCCTCACTGGATCCCACCAACCGAAACAACTTCAGACTTATCTCTTTGCTCCCTTTCACATCTACTTTTAGAAAGCTTAGTCAACAACCGTCTGAGCTACTACCTCACTGAAAACAACCTTCTTCACACCTTACAGTCTGTCTTTCACTCTAAACACTCCACAAAAAATGCCCTACTGAAACTCACTAATTAATTACTAACCACTAAATCCAACAGCCACTTCTCCATAATCTTACTACTAGACCTTTCTGCGGCCTTTGATACTGTTGACCACCCGCTCCTCCTTCATAAACTCCACTCTCTTGGCCTCCAGGATTCTTCTCTTTTCTGGTTCTCCTCCTATCTATCACAGTATTCCTTCAGTGTTACCTACAACTCTATCTCCTCCTCGCCACTTCCTCTTTCTGTAGGGGTCCTCTAGGACTCTGTTCTTGGACCCCCTTCTATTCTCTGTCTACACCTCCTCTCTTGGTCACTTGATAACCTCCCAAGATTTCCAATACCATCTCTATGCAAATGACACCCAAATCTATCTCTCTACTCCTCACCTCACTCCTTCAGCCTCCTCTCGCATTGCTAAGTTACTAACTGACATATCAACATGGATGTCACACTATTTTCTCAAACAAAATCTTTCTAAAACTGAGATTGTAATATTATCCCCCCCAATAGTTGTCAAAATCTTGTGGACTTCACCTCTGTAACACCTCTAATATTTGCCCCTTTTCATCTAATATAACCACCGAACTATCTGTTATCTCTCGTCTTGACTATTGCTACTCCATTCACATAGGCCTACCTCTACATTATGTAGACTATCCCTTCTTTAGTCTATCATCAATGCTACTGCCAGATTCATCTGCCGTACCAACCGCTTAGTGCCTGCCACCCCTTTCTGCTAATCGCTTCACTGGCTTCTGACTGCCCAGTGAATTAAGTTAAAAATACTAACAACATACAAAGCCATTCACAACTCTGCCCTGAGTTATATCATCAACCTTGTCTCCAAATGTCACCCAAACCATCTTCTCCACTCCTGCCAAAACCTACTGCTCTCTACCTCCCCTGCCTCTGTCTTTCATGCTTGTCTCCATGACTTCTCCATAGCCCCCCATCTTCTGGAACTCTCTATCTCAATCTGGCTATCTCCTATTCCAGTCACTTTTAGGCAATCCCTGAAAACACATCTCTTCAGGGAAACCTATCCTGTCTCCAACTAGCAACTGAACTTTTATTTCTTTCGTCAGCTCATCCTCCACAGTTATTACCTTTTGTACCACTTGCCCCACACTATTAGATTGTTGCACAACATGTTGGCTCTATATAAATCCTGAATAATAATAATAATTGTGTGTTAAACAAAATGTAATGCTAAGACTCCTTTCCATGTAAGCTACAGTGCAAAGAATGCATCCATTTCTTGGTCAGATATTTACAGACTCTATGTAAGAATATCTAAGCCTGTCACATATGTCTCTCATTATTTCCTTGAAATAAGTTAGGAGATTGTGTGTGTAAGACAGTACTGGAATGTAGGCATCATTGCAGTCAAAACCATTCTTGTATGTGTTTTACTACCATCTAAATCACCATGAAACTGAAGGATTCTCTACCAGATGTGTTAATCTCTTTCATTGCTGTGAGCCTGCAATAAATTATTGTAAAGTAACCCTTTCTGCAATATTCACTGCTGGGAATTGAATTACATTTGCGTTTATACTTGCATTTAAGCCATTCAAGAAATGGTGGAATCTTAAAGTAAAGGAGCCTTCCAGTGGGTGGTCCATTTTTGACTACCAAGCTACATCCTGAACTAAATCTCTCAGTCTAAAAAACCTGGTGGTCATCATCTAGCAACTCTTCAAGAAACGCAGCAGAACATTGCTTACAACTGGCTACTAAACTACATAAAAACCAAAGAGACTCTGGGCTGCCAGCTGTGTAAGAAGTAAATTGGTTCCTCATATATTTAGCAAAAGATTTACACACAATAATTACGAAGATCTGCTATGGAATGTGAAACACATTTATTATTTGACTAAAAGAATTTAAAAAAACACATTATACTACCGAATCTCAAATTATAACACATAAGTATATTAGATTATAGGGATAGGCTTCACGTTTGGGTCAACCATGAGTTGCAGTTTGCTGAATGAGCAAACTAAATGGCCAGATTTAGCTAGTTCACCCGACCAAACCTCCAGTTTAGTGGAAGTATCACTACCACCAGTTAATGACAGCTTCATGTTCGCCAGGATTTACATGACTGGACGATATGATTAAAGTTGGATTTAAATCGAGGAACGTTTATTTTCATATTTATTTTACTATGGTGTATGTGTATATACTGACGATTTAAAAAAAAATTGGGGATGGGTAACAATGGTACTCTATAATCCTAACAAGTTCTCCTCCACAGACACCCACATCCACAAGAATGCCCATGTCCCCATCAACAAGCTGGAGAAGTGGGCATTTAAACATGACTCCATGCTGTTGCCTGTTTTTTTTTCTGGGGGGCTCCCCTTAAAACCTATACCAGATCCAAGGGTCTCATTGATTTTGTTTGGGATTTAATGCAATTTCATTTTTGTTTTTTTGAGGGAGATCCCCTTCAAAATCAAAAGGGTCTTGTTTACAAAAAATGTGTACTGCGCCACATACCGATAAGAATCTGTTATGGATTTTGAAGGGGGGCCAAGAGGATAGAGGTCTGGTATGAATATTGAGGGGCATCCCATACCATTTTTTACATAAACAGAAGAAGGCTGGCCAGGAACTGTTATTTAGTGGCGATAGTTTGTTTTTTATATACTGTACCACTTTTACAGGAGTACATCACACAGGTGTGTAAATTCCCATGATGGTTTCAGACATCCCCCTAGGCATGTTATTTAACCCTTTTGCTGCCAGGGCCATGTTTGCATTTTAATCCTGAAGATTAGTTCAAATCATCAAACATTATATAATTTCTGAAATCAGAGAACCTGGAAAATAAAATGGTAGTTCCAATTTTTGTCTCATGATATTTGTGCAACATTTTATCAAACACAGAATTTTTATAAAATATACATTAAAGTAAATCTTAGGGCACAAAAAACACAACATATTACCCAATTTTTGGGTAAATTATAAAAGATAAGGTTTCACTGAGTAAATAGATACAAACATGTCAAGCTTTAAATTTGCATGCCCCTCCAAAACCGCAATACACTTCAGTAACCTATATCGTGCTTCATTAGCTTCTTCCCTGGTTGTAAGGGCCAGGGAAAATGTCCCCGGAAACAGGAAGTGATGTTTTACATGTCACTTCCCAGTTCAAACTAGCCAGGGGAGATCAGCAGATGCATGTCTCCCTTTCCTCCACCCGGCAACATTCGCCAATGTTGGTCCCAGGTTCACAGGTGGGACAGCGGAGCCCAGGAAGCATGGTAAGAGGGTGGGGGCTCGCACTGGAGTGGGGGCACAGGTCAGGGGTCACACAAAGCAATTGGGTGGCGGTACTTTCCTAAAAAAAGTTGACAGGTAGCTTTTGGAATGTACAAACATGTCGGTCAATGCAGCTGACGGGAGGGTGTGTAAAACCACCCACAACTACTGTCTTACCGCAGTGGCAGTTAAGGGGTTGAATGAATTGTGTAACTTTAATGTTTCCCTTTAATCAATTTTTTTTTTTTGCATTTATACATATCCTCCATGGCAGCGTCCAGATAACTATGCCTTTTTTTTTTTTTTTACCAAAAGCTTGCAAGCTGGTCTTGAGAAAAGCCAGAAAAACATTGCAAGATTTTGCTTTCATAGACTTCAATAGGGTTTGAATGCTATGCTTGGGGATTGCAAATCTTTTCAAGTGTTCGGCGAACGTCCAGCGAGCCAAACTTTGCTTGGTTAGCTCAACACTATTGGATTACTTATTTTAGAGCTCTTTTGTATCTCAGTTATATAAATTAACCCTGGCTTAGTAAAATTTTGCACATTAATGATGATGAATGACTAAACGCAATCAGTGGAATTCATAAAGAGTGTCTAAGAAACTCTAGAATTCTGTCATACTTCAACGTGAGAAATGTCAGTGCAGGTTACAGATTCATGTACCTGTTGTACAGTGGGTACGGAAAGTATTCAGACCCCCTTACATTTTTCACTCTTTGTTATATTGCAACCATTTTCTAAAATCATTTAGGTAAATTTTTTTCCTCATTAATGTACACACAGCGCCCCATATTGACGGAAAAACACAGAATTGTTGACATTTTTGCAGATTTATTAAAAAAGAAAAACTGAAATATCACATGGTCCTAAGTATTCAGACCCTTTGCTGTGACACTCATATATTTAACTCAGGTGCTGTCCATTTCTTCTGATCATCCTTGAGATGGTTCTACACCTTCATTTGAGTCCAGCTGTGTTTGATTATACTGATTGGACTTGATTAGGAAAGCCACGCACCTGTCTATATAAGACTTTACAGCTCACAGTGCATGTCAGAGCAAATGAGAATCATGAGGTCAAAGGAACTTCCTGAAGAGCTCAGAGACAGAATTGTGGCAAGGCACAGATCTGGCCAAGGTTACAAAAAAATTCTGCTGCACTTAAGGTTCCTAAGAGCACAGTGGCCTCCATAATCCTTAAATGGAAGACGTTTGGGATGACCAGAACCCTTCCTAGAGCTGGCCGTCCGGCCAAACTGAGCTATCGGGGGAGAAGAGCCTTGGTGAGAGAGGTAAAGAAGAACCCAAAGATCACTGTGGCTGAGCTCCAGAGATGCAGTCGGGAGATGGGAGAAAGTTGTAGAAAGTCAACCATCACTGCAGCCCTCCACCAGTTGGGGCTTTATGACAGAGTGGCCCGACGGAAGCCTCTCCTCAGTGCAAGACACATGAAAGCCCGCATGGAGTTTGCTAAAAAAAAACAACCGAAGGACTCCAAGATGGTGAGAAATAAGATTCTCTGGTCTGATGAGACCAAGATAGAACTTTTTGGCCTTAATTCTAAGCGGTATGTGTGGAGAAAACCAGGCACTGCTCATCACCTGTCCAATTCAGTCCCAACAGTGAAGCATGGTGGTGGCAGCATCATGCTGTGGGGTGTTTTTCAGCTGCAGGGACAGGACGACAGGTGTGAAAAACTTGTTGCATCTTTCCCAAAAAGACTCATGGCTGTATTAGATCAAAAGGGTGCTTCTACTAAATACTGAGCAAAGGGTCTGAATACTTAGGACCATGTGATATTTCATTTTTTCTTTTTTAATAAATCTGCAAAAATTTAAACAATTCTGTGTTCTGTCAATATGGGGTGCTGTTTGTACAATAATGAGGAAAAAAATTAACTTAAAGGATTTTATCAAATGGCTGCAATATAACAATATAACAAAGAGTGAAAAATTTAAGGGGGTCTGAATACTTTCCGTACCCACTGTATATACCTGTTGTTGCGTCCATATGGACACTTTGGCCTCAGTGCAACTGTGCTTTCTCCCCGCCACTACACTGTCTGCAGAGTTTTGTATCTTGTGGGGCAGAGCCTGATGGGAAATCACAGACACTGGTTTTCCACCAGGGAATAGCTTTGCACACTAATCAGAGCTGGATTTAATTTCTCAATGGTCCTATGCACTGCTCCTTTATAAGGCCACACTTAGTTGCAACCCTACAACTTGTGCAGGAACAGAAGGTTTCAAGAAGAATAGACAAATTAGACCACAATAATGCTTTATGTATTGCAAACCAGGAGCTGCACACTTATGTCAGATGAGTGTATTCCAGCATGAAGAAGAAAGAGTGGAAAAAACACACAGGAGACAGAATGGGACAGAACAGGGCAGAATCATTGTGTTGAGCAGGTGATGTACAGACATACAACAGATAGAAAGGGGAAAGACAGGTGAAGTATCTGCAAGAAGGAATGCATACAGGTAGAAAAAGCATAGTGCATGCCTACAGCTAGATCCCCACATCTTAAAAAGCCCCAAAGCAGACAAATAACATTATATAGCACAAGAACAATCTAACTGCTGAGTAATTTTTATAATATTTCAACAGATCAGATATGTATGCTAATTTCAAATGATTCATTCATATTTTTTGTAGCTCTATCGCATTGAACAACCCAGATAGAAAGGATAACTTGCCACAAATTTGTGGCAGTGTTGTAATGTAAGTCTGTTAACTTGCTGCACATTTTCACACTTTTCCAATTTGTAGCAAATTTGCGTGGCAATTCTCTAGCAATAGCAAAGTTGAAGTGGTGAGTCTACAGCAAGAGCTCTGCAAGTCTACAGCATGAAAATTCAGCCACAGTGACCCCTCTGGTGGGATGACTATTGCACAACATAACTGAACCAGAACTTGCAGAATGTATGTAAAGAAAGTTGATTTAGGATAATGCAATGTGGACTTGCTGCAATTGTGCAACAAACTTGTGAAGCCTGGCAAGTCTAGCCATAGCTTAGCAAGTCATTTTCAAACTTGCAGCACAATTGCTTGCTATCTGGGAATAGCTTTCCATCCTGGACAGTGTGGACTGTCTGGCAAGGGTTCCAGGTACCCAGAGGTATCATAATTGTTCATTTGTTAATCATAAATTGTTAAATTTTGACAATCAGAATTTGATTTCCGTGTAGATCTTTAAACAGAATTCCTCAACTGCTATCAGTTTATTAACTGTTCTAATGAAAGGATAATGTCGGATACTTTTTTACAAATTTTTTATTGAAAGTTTTCATGAGTAATACAAACGAAACCATTAAGCACAAAACCAGGATACAGATACATGTTCCAACTAGAAGGAGGCATAGACTTTAAAGTTTGAGAGAGTAGAAACCCACAGATGACGCCTCTACGGGTTGCCAATATAATGGCCACATAAAAAAAAATTGAAAGTAGTAAGGCACAGACTTTTAAAGAGGGTATACTGCAGTGTATAACAGGCCTGCCTGACTCACGTTGGAATGCAATACTTCATAGGAAAGTATTCAATATGGCCTCTGTAAATACTATAAAACAAACACGGATACTTCAACATCTTTCCATAAAATAAAAATAAATAGGAGAAGAGAAAAAAAAAAAAAAAGGGGGAAGAGAGAGAAGAGAAGGGGGAAAGGGGAAAGGCCAGAGTGGAGAGGAAAGGGGGGAAAAAAGGGGGTGGGGTGAGGGGGGCCCTATCAGGAGAATGAATGAAGAGGGGGTGGGGTCACCACCAGCAACCCTCCCCAGTAGACCCCAAATGTTGTGAAAGTTATCGCTGCCCTTAGTGCACCGTTCAAGGGTTATCCCGGGAAAAGTCCTGAAAGCGCTGCGAATTTCGGTATTCAAGCCAGGGTGCCCATGTCGCGGAAAAGTATGCTATTCTGTCCTGTGTGGTGTAGATCAGCTCCTCCATCGCTGCAATCCGATCAACCCGCGCCACCCATTCCTTTATGGAAGGGGGTGACTTGGATCTCCAGTGGACCGGTAAACACAATCTGGCGGCATTTAACATATGCATAGCTACTGATCTATAGTATGTTTTAGGGGGAATTTTAGAGAGGTGAAGGAGGTATTGCGCCGGCGAAAATTCCAAAGGAAGCGAGGATATCTCAGTCGCCGCCTCATGCACCTTACGCCAATACGGCTGAATCACTGGGCACATCCACCATATATGGAGGAGCGTGCCCAGCCCCTGTTCGCACCTCCAGCACTGGTCTGAGACTGTCGGGATAAATTTGTGAAGTATTTCCGGGGTTCTGTACCACCTTGTTTTAATTTTGTAGCCGTTCTCTTGAGGGATACTGTAGGTTTATAGTTCGAAAGGGGGTCGGGGGCCAACATGAGTTCAAAATCTTAATTTGGTATTATTAAGGTTATGCTTTTCATTGGGCAAATGTTACACATATGAATGAGAGATAAGAAAAGTAACAGACTAGGAATGTTAGTAGGCTGCCAGTGTCTCCTTATGATTAGTCTGTTAACATTATTTTTGATAGACACAACCCTTGTAGTGCTATTTCATCTTTATGCATGCATTGACATGGGGATTATGTTAGTGAAGATTGCTTCGGCATCTGTTTATGCAGCTCCCACGCTAGTTTTAGTGTGGTAATTAACAAGCAATGAGGCTATTTTCTGTTAAGGTCTGCATATTGCACTTTTAAAGTGAAATACCAAATAATGGTTTGCTGGTTTCTTTTAAAAAGAGAGGCATGCTTTTTTACAGAACAGTTTTTATAGTGCATGTGCCTTCCAAGTTTGCAGCATTCATTGATCTATGTGTAGCGGGGTCCTCAAATTGATGGGATACACCTGGGCAATAGTGTGACCCAGGTGTATAATTGTGTTAGGATTCAGACCCCTTTTTGTTTCGTGGAGGATTGGAGGATGTAATATTCTCCTTTGCCTGTGGGTGGCGGGGTACCCACGGGCTTCAGGTAGAATCATCCCCTGCAGTGCTCCCTGTTTGGTCTCTTCCCGGAGATGGTATGGCTGGGGCGGGGAACCCGCCGGGCCGTTGAAGGGAGGAGATAAAAGGGGGAGACGCCCTGACCACGAGGTCGTCGTCTTGCGGAGAAGGAGGTCCTCGGAGGAGGAGGGTTGCGGTCCGCACCCAGGGCCCTTAGGCCTGGGTGCGGGAGATCCAGGAGTCTGGTCCAGGTGCCCATGGCCTGGTCCGGAGTCCATCCCAGGCACCTTTAGCCTGGGGTGAGGTACTATCTAGGAGGCCTGGGGCCCAGTACCTTCGACTGGGTCCCGCTAGGGTGGACTGTCCGAGGGTCCCTGAGCGGAGGGACTCGTACCTGAGGTGAGGAGGCCGGGGAGGTTACCCACTGGAGACCCGGAGCAGCACCAACCCGGTGACAGTGGGCCTCTGGGAACTCTCTTGGGAGGACACATCCCCCTGATAGGGGCCACAGCGTATCGAAGAGGGCTCCATTGCTGTTCATAGGGGTTGCTGGAAGAGACCCCATCCTTCCTGTTCTGTAACAGCCGGATTGGCTTAGGCGCCGCTGGTCATAGTACAGTGGCATAGAACTCAAACTTTAGGAAGTGCCTCGATCTGCTCGCCCCACCGTTGGCAAGGTTATAGGTCCCAACCAGTTTGCTGCAAAAGAACTGTTTATTGTGCTTTGCGTATTGGAGTGTCAAATAAACAAGTGTTGGACCTTTCTCCGGTGTGTGAACTCCAGTTACTGGAAGCAAAGGGGAGGCTGGTGAGCTTGCAATTACAGACTCAGTGCATTCACAGAACACACCGGCCCGAGGAAACATCAGTAAGTGGCCTTCACCTCCCTACTACAATGGGGAGGACATGGGCCGTGGCGCATCTCACTCTCACAACCCAGGAACCCCTAGACATGAGTTGGTGTGTAACCGATAAAGATGGAGAGAGGGTGAGGCCGCTACATATGAAAATAGGAAAAACTTCTTACCCCCTGGATCACCTTTCTAGGACTTAACAATTATTTTTTCTTATTTAATCTTCTCTTCTGCATGGTAAAGAAAACTTTTCTTGAAATAAATATATAGTCGACCAGCATAATTTCCATCTGAAATTATTTTGTCTGGCTGCTATATGAATCCACTAATTTCGGTAGTTTCTTGTTTATACACACAGAACAAATATGACTTTTTCTTAAATCTACCACTTTCAGAGTATAGTCTGCAGTATCAATGCACTGTTCTTGTGTTGTACATTAATTCCCCTTGTTAGATACACGTTCTCAAATTTAACAGATCAAAATAACTAACTTCAGAACAGATTAAAATAACTACATTCACATAAGAACTCTAAGCAAAATCCACCTTACGAATAAAGAAAATAAAAAACACGAAAAAAGTGCCAAACCTACTAGATGTTGTGATTGTCTGCATCATCAGCAGTGCTATTAATATAATACATACTGAGAAGAAAAACCATATTGGGAAATATGGGACTTTATGGGTGCCTGTTACTACAAATGGATATACCACAATAGATTTAGTAAAAAATACATATTTTTATTACAGAAAGAGATAGCGTTAAAGTCACTTCCTTCATCGTTCTACATGTTTTGCCTTACGGCTTCCTCAGGAAATGTGTGGACTTTGTTTCTAGTAAATAGATACAAAGATAAATCAAAAAACTAAAAAGTACACGTACAAAATGAAAAATAAGGAAAATAACATCAAAAACATATATATGCATAAATATCAATACATACATGGATGCATCCACATGAATGGCAGGGATTTCCCAACTGAAGGTTCTTGCCTCAATGTTTTGAGGACTCAGAGCCAGGTTTCTAGTAAAGGAGTGAAGTCAGAGTGAAGTTCAGGACATAAACAATCCCGCTGTCCAAAACCTCCCAAATATGCCGGATCACCCGCAGAGAGAGATATAAATCAATGACTTAGATATAAATCAATGACTTATATTAACACTCTGATTCACAGGATACACTGTTTTAAAATATATATAAGTCATTGATTTATATCTCTCTCTGCGGGTGATCCGGCATATTTGAGAGGTTTTGTTCGGCGGGATTGTTTATGTCCTGAACTTCACTCTGACTTCACCCCTTTACTATAAACCCGGCTCTGAGTCCTCAAAATATTGAGGCAAGAACCTTCGGTTGGGAAATCCCTTCTATTCATGCAGATGCATCCATGTTTGTATTGATATGTATGCATATACACTGTATATGTTTTTGATGTTACTGTCCTTATTTTTCCATTTTTTCATTTTGTATGTGTACTTTTTTGTTTTTTGATTTATCTTTGTATCTATTTACTAGAAACAAAGTCCACACGTTTCCTGAGGAAGCCTTAAGGCAAAAAATGTAGAACGATTGCGTGGAAAATTGTATGTAGGAAATGACTTTTTTAACGCTATCTCTTTCTGTAATAAAAATATGTATTTTTTACTAAATCTATTGTGGTATCCATTTGTAGTAACAAGCACCCATAAAGTCCCATATTTCCCAATATGGTTTTTCTTCTTTGTCTATCAGAATGGATGATGGTTCCTAAAGTTTGAATCTGTGTTTTGATCACTTTAACCCCCTATCATACATACTGAGGTCATAACACGCAAATGCGCAGTTCATGGCTGTTTTCCACAGTTTTTTACTCCATCTTATGTTGCCGCAGCAGCTCTTAGCAGGCTGCTGCTGTGTTTGAGGGAGGAATCTTGATGTCACACCGAGATCTTCATTTTAGCACCTCAGTGATGCCAAAAATGAAAAGAGCAGTGCACAGGCACAGATAAGGTATATATTTTTTTCTCTTAAAGATAGACTCCAGGTACACAAACTTTCATATGTATTCCCTAAAAACCACAAAGGATATAAATTCACTTTGTGTGCACCAAATACATACACCCAGTTGTTAACGTGTAAAAGTAGTAGTGACAACAACATTACCGGATTTTAATCTTTACTACATTGCATCCCAACTATCCCAATTATTTCACATTGACAAAACAGACTGCACACGTTTCCGACTTCTGCTTTGCCCACAGGGGCTCGGCACACTGGGGACCCGCTCTATGCAGTTTCGGCGGCCTCCAGGAGTGCCGAGTCGGGTGGAGATACAAAGTCTTTGTTGTATCACTATAAATGTATTTGGGACCTCACCTCTGCCAAATTGGGCATACCCCAGACCACAGATTACACGCCACTGTGGCACAACAGAGATTTACCTGAATTCCTTCATGTTCAGGGCTCTGAGCTATGGGCAGCACAGGGAGTATATTACCTGTAACTTTCCTCCACTATGTCATGGGCTCACCCATAGCACTTGATCCAAAACAATGTATACTTGGGATATTCCCTGGCGTCATAGACAAATATACCAAGATATTTCTACATGAAACCCTATTTTCAGCCCAAAAGATTATTGCCAGGAAGTGGATGAGGTCTTCGCCCCCCAGTTTCTCGGAGTGGAGGGCGGAGGTAAATGTAACCTTACCCTACAAACAATGTGTATACACAAATAGAGGCTGCCCAGCCAAATACGATAAAATTTGGGACCGCTGGTTGAAGGCCACAGAGACCTGTAGTTAATGGTAGCCCTATTCTGAGTCACTAAGATCGTAACGGTCTATGCTGTTTACTTTTTTTGTTAGATATCCTGTTTTGTATGCTCATAGCTTTGCTCAAGTGCGCAGTATAATGCATTACCTGCTGTTACTGTTTTGAATGTACCACCTGATTCTTTAATATTTCCTTTTGTGACCTGTGTATATGTGAATGTCATGCTGACTTTGTATGCACCTTTTTTAGTCAATAAAAACCTTTGTTCAATGAAAAAAAATAAAGAAGTAGTGACATAGATCATCAATGTGCTACATATAGCCTGTGCAAAGAACAGAGCTGTGGGAGGGGACCAGCAGGCAAACCCTCACTGATTGCCTGCAGAATACTACAGGGGGGACAGATACAAGACCAGTTAACCACTTGCCGACCGCTATATACGTCGGCAGAATGGCTCCTGTGGGCAAAGCAACGTACCTGTACCTGTACGTTGCTTTGAAAAGCCTGCGATGCGGGCGCCCGCTGCGAGCTCCGTGACCGTGCCCTCTGGACCCGTGGACTCGATGTCCGCCAGTGTCCCGCAATCATGTCACGGAGCTGCAGAACAGGGGGATGCCAGTGTAAACAAGGCATTTCCCTGTTCTGCCTTGTGACAGGACAGTGATTTATTGCTCCCTGTGATCGGAAGCAGTGATCAATGTCGTGTCACTGGTAGTCCAGCCCCCCCACAGTTAAAATCACTCCCTAGGACACACTTAACTCCTTTCTCGCCCCCTAGTGGTTAACCCCTTCCCTGCCAGTGTCATTTACACAGTAATCAGTGCATTTTTATAGCACTGATCGCTGTATAAATGACAATGGTCCCAAAATAGCATCAAAAGTGTCCTATGTGTCTGCCATAATGTCGCAGTCACCATAAAATTCGCAGATCGGTGCCATTACTAGTAAAAAACTAAATATTAATAAAAATGCCATAAAACTATCCCGCATTTTGTAGACGCTATAACTTATGCACAAACCAATCAATATTTGCTTATTGCGATTTTTTTTACCAAAAATATGTGGAAGAATAAATATCGGCCTAAACTGAGAAAGAAATATACCGTATTTTTCTGACTATAAGACGCACTTTTTCCCCCTAGAAACATGGGGGAAAATGTCCCTGCGTCTTATAGTGCGAATAGATGACAGGCACCACCGCTGGCACTGCCACCGCTCGCATTGCCTCCTGCCGCCACCACAAGAAGAGAGGCAGGAGACAGACTTCCAAACCCTCCGTGGGTGCCACACACTGGGGGGTGTCAGGCCGGCGCCCCCCCTCCTCCCCCCGTAAGTGAAGCGGTTGCGGGCTTACTTAGGCAATGCTCAGGCAGGCAGAGGGCAGGCGATGGCTGTGACAGGATGTGCGGGGTGTCCGGGCCGGGTGCGGACTGTACCGCTACCCGGGTGACACGCCGCCAGATTAAGACAGTAGAAAACACTGTCTCTCTCTCCTGTACAGCAGGGGAGTGAGAGAGAGACAGTGGGCCAGCGCCACAGCGCTGCACTGAATAGAAGACGGGAAATGCTGGAGTCAACTAGCAGGTGATTGGTTGCTAGGTGGTCCTAGCAACCAATCATTAGCATTGTTAATACGAAAAGTTAACTCCAGCAGTTCCCGCCCTCTGTTCAGCACTGGTGTGTCTTTCCCTGTGCCCCTGTGCGTGAGTAAGGTGGAAAGGGGCAGAGAGGGGAGGGGGGTGGCTGTGTAACTTGCAGGGGGGGGGGGGCTGTGTATGGCATGGTAACTCTGCATTTCTATGGTAATAGTGACTCTGCATTTCTATGGCATGGTCACTCTGCATTTCTATGGCATGGTCACTCTGCATTTCTATGGCATGGTCACTCTGCATTTCATGGGCACTGGAAAATATTTTAGTACACCATTTGGTTCAGAATTATTTTTTTCTTGTTTTTCCTCCTCTAAAAACTAAGTGCGTCTTATGGTCAGATGCGTCTTATAGTCCGAACCTGCGATTCGGCACTGCTGAAAAAAAAGATTGCTTTTTTTCAAAATTGTCGCACTTTTTTTGTTCATAGCGCAAAAAATAAAAATCGCAGAGGTGATCAAATACCACCAAAAGAAAGCTTTATTTGTGAGAAAAAAAGGACGTCAATATTGATTGGATACCATGTCGCACAACTGCGCAATTGTCAGTTAAAGCGACGCAGTGCTGAATCGCAAAAAGTGCTCTGGTCAGGAAGGGTGTAAATTCTTCTGGGGCTGAAGTGGTTAACCTGCACAAGGAAAGAAAGCAGCAGTGACCAGTAACTAGCTGTATTTCACAATATTTTTACTTAATTGCATTATTTGTAAGGTAAAACAAATTTTTAGCCTTTTGTCTATTTAATAGAAGTGATTTGGGCAGCTGAAAATCTGCCCAATCCCTTTGATAGGCATATAAATTTTTTTTTAATCTACTAGCATTTTATTTTATGGGTCCTCTGCTTCAGAAAATATATAGTGTTTAGGGGTTTAAGTGTGATTGCATGTTAAAAAAAAGTAGATTTTTGCATGTGTGTTTAAAACACTGCTCCAGCAGCGAAAAAGGTTAAGAACCCTTGCTATGCCCTTTGCTGTTCCATCTAGCAATGCCAGTATAGACTGGTAAAGCTCTTTTTTGCACTCTCTCTGGTCATGCAGCTCTCTATTAATGTCTAGATCAGCCTTTCTTAACCAGGGTTCCTCTAGTGCAGTGGTTCTACACCTCAGTCCTCAAGTACCCCCAACAGGCCATGTTTGCAGATTTTCCTTTATCTTGCACAGGTGCTTTAAATCACAGTCAATGGCTTTGTATTTTTGACAGCTATTTTATCCAAGAGAAATTCCCAAAACATGGCCTGTCTGGGGGGAACTTGAGGGCTGAGGTTGAGAACCTTCTGCTCTAGGGCATGGGTGCTCAAGCTGTGGCCCTCCAGCTGTTGAGAAGCTACAAGTCCCATCATGCCTCTGCCTTTGGGAGTCACAGATTTTATCAGGCTTGTAATGCCTCATGGGGCTTGTAGTTCTGCAACAGCTGGAGGGAAACAGGTTGGGCATCCATGCTCTAGCGGTTTCTAGGGATTCCTTGAGCAATAAGCAATGTTTGCCCTCTCAGATAAATTGTGACAACAATGAACCTTTACGCTATCTGTAAGTGGGGGATTCTTCCAAAAAAAACACAAAGGTAAAGAGAATTGATCCAGTGACCATAACACTAACGTACTGTAAACTGTAGGTATAGAAATTATTAGTAGGGGTTCCTTGAGACCAGAACGTTATTTTAAGGGTTCCTCCATGTTAAAAGGTTGACGAAGGCTGGTCTAGATAGCAGCTGTGAAACTCTGTTCAGAAAAGCTCGTAGCAGTTAGTTATATTCAACTGGACTTTAAATGTCCTGATCACCAATGCCATTAAGAATGAACATGAAGGTTAATCCAAATTTTTGAGATGCCACCAGAAAAAGAACAAATGGGACATCTTTTGATGGGAACACTTTGGAAGGAAATCATGTCACTTCCTGTTGAGTCTACTGGACAGTAACTGGAGGGAAATCTTCCTAATGAGACACAGATGGCAAAAACAAACAAAAAAACCCCAAAAAAGTGGTTCTTCCCCTCCCATACTCTATCCAAGATAACAAAAAACAAGTTTTGGCTTTAGATACACTTTAAATATAAGTGCTTGTGATGTTGGGACAAATGATGAGAAGTCACTGGGCATTATCTATCAAATAAACAGGGAGGGGGAGAGAGAGCGCCACTGTCTAAGCGTAGTAGTATTTTTATTGATTTTCCAAATACCGCTACACTTAGACAGTGGTGTCCTCTCTACCGTTCCCTGTTTGTTTTCACTTGCTTGCTTTCTTGCTATTGGCAGCAGAACTCGCTTAAAGGAGAAACTGCTGGCAGTACCTCTGGGTACTGCTGACACTGTAACAGTGTATTTCCTCTATAATGCATTTATTATATTAAATGGACTTTGTTTTCATGAACATTGCCTTGAGATTTACTAGTAATCATCCCTTGTCCTTTTACCGCTGAGGGTTGTATACTGGTCTTGCTCCTTTTGCGCTGGGTTTCAAGTATATACCCTTCTGGGGCCATTATTGATAATTATTTTCATTATTTATAAAATGTTGTTAGCAATTAAAGCTTCAAATCTGATACACTGGTGGTATAAAGGGTACAGCCATTCTTATTAGCAAAGAAAGATCAGAGTTAAACAGACAAGGAAATATTATTACAAGTAATACTATGTTTGTTCCAAACTGTTTAGTTTTATCATATTATTGTAATATAACACCATTAATTGGTCTGTCTTTGCATTACACAGGATGATACCTCCACAGCCCCGAACCATGAACCTCCAACATGGACATACTCAGCAATTCCAGATTAAGCCAAAGTATTTCTCCAGCTCTAAGAAAATACTTCTTGGTGAGCAATCCACCGAAGGGTCTCTCCCACTCAGGACTGCTGCTCTGGATCAATTGTCATCACAGTTCAGTCATTGTGAGTATCTTGGTTTTACATTTTTTTTTTTTTTTTTTACATATTCTTTTCTCAACTAGACAGACAATTCACAGAGAATATGGTTTAGGTTTATGTTCCTTAAAGTAATAGATGCTTATAATAATTGGAGCATCGAATAAAAGCATTTGATTACCTGGGATGAACTATAAACATCTCTCTGATGAGAAATGTTCATGGTAAGTGGAGGATACTAATAAATGGCTGAAAGCTGAGTTGCCAAGATAATAGGCTTAAAGGTTCTTATAAATGTCTAGTGATGAGTATTGTTTAATAGTCCATGTAATTCTACTTAAAGCATAACTAAAGGCATTTTTTAGTTTTGGATAGATTGGAGAGGGATCATAGCATCTGTTTGGTTCATATTGCCCCCTGTTACATAGATTCTCCCTTTCTATTCGTCCTGTTTACCATTATCATTGAAAGTAAAAAAAATCCCACATTTGTCCCTAGAACAGTAGAGGGAAAAAAATCTTTGCCTTTAGTTTTACTTTAAAGATGAATTTCATGTATGGTTTCTATGACATAGTTCAGATTGAACCAATGTAAGTACTCATATTCCATACCTGTGGGAGTGCTGTATAGTAACCACAGGGGGTGACTCATTTGACATTGCTACTATTCAGAGAACACCTTGCCTTTTTCTCATTGAATGCAAAGCACTTTCTGACTGGAGCAGGTGGAGATTGTGACATCACTGCCTTTCCTCCTCACCTCCTCCAATCACAGAACCCTTCCTGAACGATCAACCCCCTGTGATTATAATGCAGCAGGACAGTCACTCAACATGGGTTCCGGAAGACTGCACCTATCAGTGTAGTAGAGTGATACGCTACTTTACCATATTGTCAGGATCCACCCAGATTTCTCATTGGCAGCTGGCTCAGCCTCTCAGCACCCCACTGAGAGCCGGAGCCAGCTGCTCCTGCCCAGCGCTCCAGTGCACAATGATGGGGAGCAGAGCGGAGAGCAGTGACTGACAATCATGCTGCAGTTCTTAGGCTTAGAGCTGGCAGGGGACAGCTTCAGCATCAGACCAGTGCTGCAGCATAAAGGTGAGTATATAGGTTTGTTTTATTAAACCCCAGCTTTCTTCTATAAAGGTTCATTGAAGGTGTGGAGGTGCTAGCCAATAAGTACAATCTTATTCTTGTTATGCAGTACCCTATTTTGCTCTAGAGTACCATATTTTTCTTATTTTGTCAACTATATTTTGGTGGTTGCATCCACCCAAATCGGAGCGTGAGTTCAAAAAACTATTTCAATGCGAAAAGTAGGATACCCTAATTGCCTAATTTTTACCTAACAATTTGAGGTAGTATACATTTTAATCAACTATGTATTTACTAGAAAAATGTTTTTTTTTGTATTTTTACATGTAGCTAGTATACATATCTATCTAGTTCTCTGTACTACCAAAGAAGAGAGAAGATACTGACACCAACTTAGTCTACGGCACTCTCTCTAATTCTCTGCACAGCAGAATTGGAAAATAAAGGGTCAGAAATCTGGGCCAATCAAGACTTTATTGCTTAGAATATTGTTGTCAGTCTAAAGCCTCATACACACGATCCAACTTTATGGCCATAATTGTCCGATGGACGTGTTGTGTCAGATAATCTGACTGTGTGTACGCTCCATCAGACAATTGTTGGCTGAATTAACGACAACAAAAGTTGGTTGTTCATGCTCACCAACTGTTGGGCAATAAATCTGTTACGTTGGTTTATCCGATCGTGTGTACGCAAGTTGGTCCAACTAAAATCCGATGTACAAACACGCATGCTCAGAACCAATGTTAAACATCAGCCAACAATAGCAGAAGTTGCCCAAAGGGTGGCGGTAAAGAGCTGAAAAACCATGTGGTTTGGTGAATGATGGCTGAAAATGTTGTGCCGTGTGTATGCAGAACAAGTTCATGGCCAACGCCCTTCGGACCAAAATCCGCGGAAAAGTTAGTTGGAAGTCCGATTGTGTGTACGAGGCTTTACACTTTGAACATAGTTAAAATAATATTTAACCTTTAAAATAACCTTGTTCTGTATTTATAAGCATATAATACATTCAATTATTATTCAGTTATATCCTCTTCAGCTGCTGGTGGGGCTGCATATTCCTTGCGTGTACATTCATATTGAGCTTGTATGATTAATTTGGGCTGTCGATCAATAGCAGGTGGGCTGAATACAGTACATGCCCTCTTCTTCCTTAGCCTCTCTGTGCCACCTGGGTGTGTAGGCACACAAAGAGGCTGCAAGTAGATATGTAGTCGCTAGGTAGGGATAAGATATACCTGTGCTCTAAGTCCCAATAGCTTAATAGTACAC
Source organism: Rana muscosa (assembly GCA_029206835.1). NCBI lineage: Eukaryota > Metazoa > Chordata > Amphibia > Anura > Ranidae > Rana > Rana muscosa. The sequence continues at coordinate 52,852,129 of CM055121.1, read as the reverse complement.
ATACAGTATATAATCATTCAGGTGCTAAAGTGCTATAGTATCTCTCCTACAACTTGTATCTATTTGCTCCATATTGGCACTATATCCACTGGAGCATTTTCATTTTTCAGAGAACAGTAGGGACTGGCCAGAGATGGATTACTTTGATGCAGTTGGCCAGTTTAAATATGTATTGCAATGTATGTGAACTAAAAATCAAAAAAATCGGGACTATTATGAGAGACCTTTAACACCCTGACACGGTTTACCAGATATGCCTCTTTATTTAATACACATGTGAGTTGCTCATTATCATTTCAATAAGTCAAGGTGGTCTTCATACTACACTTAATTTGGCGCTCCCTTATGTTTCCACTAAAAAGTTTTTTTGGAGACCTTGGGTTAAATGGTTTCCTCTCAATGCTAGAGTCATTTAAATATTTGTATATCTGTCATATCCCCTCTTAAACGTCTTGTCTCTATGGAGAATAAGTTTAATGTTTGTAGTCATTCCTCATATGAGGTCCTCCAGTCCCTGGCTGTTGACTGTGGAAGTTTAGGGTCTGAAATATAGACAAACTTATTTTACAACTCGCAAGGACTATTGCTAAGGAGCAGAGTGTTGCTTATCAGCGAGAGCTAAACAAATTGCTAAAGTAATCCATGGCTGCCCAGCTGGTAGGTCTGAAGGCATCCAAGAGTGCCCAGGCATGGTTTTATGGTGGCATTGGTAGAGGCAGAGGCAGCCAAGAGAGATTAGCAGGGTTCATTGATGTAGGGCAGTATCTTGCAGCTGAAACTGGTATATCCATGCTATTCCCCATGGCAACCTGGGTTCAATTAAAGTGAGCCATCTTGCAAGAAGAGGAGGCCTTCCTGGACACCTTTAAGTGGACTAATGGGAAGGGTGACTCAAAGCACAATGGGTATGACTTTTTCCTTCATGTCTGGAGACTCACAGAAGGCATATTGTGGCACAGCCTCAGAGGGCACCCAGGACTATGAGAAACTGAAAGCAGAAATTGTGGGTTACGACTTCAGTGCAGAAACAACAAGTGCACAGGTGGGCCGATTAGGTGGGAAAGTCATCGTGTTCATAAATGAAAATTTTCAAGGTAAAGAAATGGTTGCAACTTCCAAAGCGCTTACAGGATGAGGAGACCATGGGGGTTATTTACTAAAGGCGAGTGCAAAGTGCACTTGAAATTGCACTGAAAGTGCACCTGGAAGTGCAGTCGCTGTAGTGAGGGGAAGCTCTGCTGATTTTATTATCCAAAGATATGCAAGCTAAAATGCTGTTTTTTATTTTCCTTGCATGTCCCCCTCGGATCTACAGCGACTGCACTTCCAAGTGCACTTTCAGTGCAATTTCAAGTGCACTTTGCACTTGTAGTGCAAAGTGGATTTGCCTTTAGTAAATAACCCCCAATGGCCAGTAAGACAGTTTTCAATATTTAGCTGTGTGCCTGGGGTACACTTCAATATAACTGCGTTGGTCTTTCGCATTATACATGTTCATTTACGGTTTGCGGCACAAAACAGGAAAATATAAATGATTTATTTACCTATTTAAGTATTATTTAAATCCCCCGAATCATATCAATATTGCCTTTGGCCATTGCCATTCACTTAAGACTGCACTTTGGTAAATGGAGCTTTGACGTCATCAGTGACTATCCTCTGCTTTTCTCTCTTTCAAAAGTTATCAGAGGAAAGAGATGAACACAACACATCATGATATTTATGTTAAGCTTTCCATAATGTGATATTGCTAGTGGCATTAGTAGCGGATGTCTGACAGTTTATGATGTTGATGCTATTTATGCTTGGCAAGATTATTTTGGCCTGATCCAATTCTACAATATATTGGATTTGTACAATTATTTAAGCATATGTAAAATAAAGCATTTTCTAACAGTGTTCTAAGAAGGCGGCACATGAAAACCTGCCAAGTTGACATGAATACCCTTCTAGACAGCTTAACAAGCAGACATAGTCATTGATAGACATTCTTATTTTTACACAGTTAATGTGTTGTGTGTTCTGGATAATATTGTCCATGCAGGAGGCACAGTGCAGATTGGGGCTGGTATTTGCTAAGAAACATTGTAACATTGCCCAGGCTGTGGTGTTTGTTGGAGGACAGCCAGTGGTGTGGAAGCTCATGGTCATCTCTGGATTTCATGCTGCATGGCATGATAAATTGTGGTTTACATGCAGTATTACAGAGTGTCTGCTTATGTCAGTTCCAAGAGCGTTTCCTTTGGCAAAGGTATAGTCTAGATTGAAGGGATTTTCCAGCTTTATGGATATAAGTGTCACTGTCTACATGTAGTTGTGTAGGTATCATTTTGGTGAGTCAGTGACCACAATTCATCACCCTTGTTTACAGCAAAAAAATACTTCCCATTCACACTTTCCATTCCCGAATTCTTCAAGATAAAAAGAATATTTACCATGTGAACGCATTCATGATAACCTTTAGAGGTTGACGTTATACTGTTGAGTCAGAAAGTTTGAGGGAGTGTGAAGTGCGTCTGGATCCACCTAAATTATAAAAATAGTTTACTTTTCTAAGCTGGGAGAAAACAAATGATCTCAAATATTTGTCAGAAATGTAAACCATTTTACTGTATAAGGCATTTGTTTAGGTTGAAAAGAAAAGCATTGTTCTTATTGCGGTTTGTTGGAACTGTTTATCTCTTTTACTTTGATCTTTGCTTTGAAATATTTGTTTTGATTAACGTTATTCTTTACTTGTGACTGTAGTGATGTCTTTGCAACACAGTGCATTGATATGCTAGCGTGGGAATGTTGAATGACCCATGTTTTTTTTTCATGGCAGATTACATATAAAGGGGTTCATTTACAGAAGGCAAATAGGTGGTTTTCTTTTCATGGGGAATTTTCACTTTGCAGGAGAATTTTCCTGCAGCTTAGTGAATGTGGTAAAAAATCACTTTGCAAAGATTCGTAGATGTGATGGCTGCATTGTGATCTGGCCAGCAAGTCTGTTTAAAAAAAAAAAAAAAAGAACAAGCTCTCCTGCAGACATAGAAGTTGCAGGGATGAAACAAACCATTTAACATTGGCAGGGGTGCTTACAATGATCACATTTTATTTGTTTATGTAAAGCCTTTATTTTACAGGAAAAAAAAAGCTGCCACTGCTTAAAAAGTGTGACCTGGAGTTGGGATTCAATTTGCTAGAGTATCTAAATCTGCTAGTGCATCTAACACTCCCCTCCCTTCAGATTAACAATGCTTCTGTACAAATGGTACCCCTGTGCGCCTTCATCCAGAGTGGGGGCACTCTAATACAGATGGTGTGGTACTGGCGAGATCACCAGGTGAAAACGGAGAGAAAAAAAAATGCAACCACCACATCTAAGGATTGGTAAGCTGCAATATACTATATTTTTGGTTTTGGGTTTAACTACTACCCACCTGTAGGACATCATATGATGTCCTGGATATTCAGTGGTTATACCAGGATGATGGTTGCAGCTACAGGCATCATACCACTATCTTTTTTTTCTGACAGCGATGCACTTTTATGTAAAGAGATCCTAATGGCTAAACCCCCTCCTGCCATATTCCAGTGCCTTTCTGGGCTATCCCATCCCACCAGGAAGCCAAGGACTTAAGCCGCCCGTTCAGCCGGCTTTCCATAGAGATGACGAGGACCGAAATGTCCTCGATCATATCTATGGTATAAGAAACCAGAAGCGACAAGGATTTTTGTCACTTTTGGTTTCACCAGGAAGTAAAGAAGCCATTACTGGTTTGTAAAAGCATCTGATCAAACTAATCTTGGTTTGATCAGATGTTTTAAATGGCAGAAAAGAGAACTGGGGTCTAATAGATAATAATAAAGGCAAAAGCATACGTAAGTCTCGCAGGCATATGTTCGCTTTACACTAACTAAATTTGCGTTTAAATAAATGCTGCACAAATACAGAATTACATAAAAAATTGCAACACCCACCGTTTTATTCTCTAGGGCCTCTGGTTATAATAAAAAATATAATGATTGGGGGTTCTAAATGGATGATGATTTTTGCATGCATGAGAGGAATGTCATAATTTGCCCAGTAGGGAAGTAGTTAATACTGCTTCAACACAAGTCCCCTAATGCATTCTATCCTGATTCTTTTAATATTGACTGTTCAAGCCCTGAAAAAAAGAGGCCAGGCTTTTTTTCCTACAAAACACATTGACTGTATATTTTTCTCCGAACCATTATTTCATAAAGACCTTTAGGTGAAATGAACTTTCATATCAGGTGCTCCTCAGTACATATCCAATGATTGGATGATGGAAGTCAGCAAAGTTTAACCTCCACTAAACTAATGCCCTGTACACACGATCGTTTTTCATGCCGTTAAAACTGCCATTTTAAAAAATGGCCCTGAAAAATGATCGTGTGTATGCTCCAGAGCATTTTTAACGACGTGAAAAACGGCCATTAAAAATTCCGGACATGCTCTCTTTTTTCACGTCGTTTTTCATGTCGTTTTTTTTAACGACGTGAAAAACGATAGTGTGTATGCTTTCACGACGTGAAAAAAAACGCGCATTCTCAGAAGCAACTATGAGATGGGAGCGCTCGTTTTGGTAAAGCTAATGTTGGAAATGGAGATGGCACATTCGTCACGGTGGAATTAATAGCATCGTTTTAATGCTGCGCATTCCGTTCTTCTTTTGATAATGCTTTAAAATTACCCTCTTTTGATAATGACATTGAGAGTTATGCCAAACTTGTTTCTAAAGTAATTCCAAATTGCTCTAATGATTGTAAAATATTATTTATAAGCCACACCTCCCTCCTAAATAATACTAATAATAATAAAATAATGTAATTCTCCTTTTTTCTTTAAATTTTATTTTCCTATTGTGTTTTTTTTTTGTGGCCTTTTTTTTATTATTTAGGCTTAAATTATTCTTGTGTAAAGTTACCACAACAACCTTCCAAATGTGTCTCATTTGGCCTCAGGGAGGTTTGTGTCCCCTGATAATAACAATAATATAATTTGAGATGTCCCTGCCTGCTCCCTAGCAAGCTCTCTTTTGAAATACAAATCACATAGTCAAGTATTTTAAGGGCACTAAATTTTTTTTTTATTTCAGAACATTAACAAATTAAAGTGGAAGGCAGCACTGGAGAGCCTGCTTGCATTTGTGGATCCCTTTGACCCCACAACAACCATCCAAGATGTCCAAACCAAAATATAGATTAGATCCCCAAAAAAAAGGAGCCCAATCTTGTCTTGAGCTCCCAGAGGTTAGGAGCCACAGCAGATAAGTCCTATATGTCCCCAGTCTGTGGTACTACAGCAGGCATTATTTTCTCCTCTTCCTTGTAGCCTTCTCTCCAGCCTTCTCTGCAGCCTTGGTTGGTTTCTTCCTTGGAGGCTGGGGATCAGGAGGAGAGGTTGTGGCAGGAGGAGTAGTAGGAGGAGGAGGAGGAGGTGGAGGAGTAGGGACAACCTCCATTATGTCCGTGTACCTAGTGAGTTCATCCAGCACGCCCTTATTGATGACTTTCAATAGCAGGGTCTCACTGAATTTTTTTTGCTGCGACTCCATTTGCCCTAGTTTGTGGGCGAGGACTGCGGCAAATCCCTCATCAACAGAGGGTGCCTCTCTGAGGGCCGCTGTTGCCTCTCTGAGGAAGGCCCTGGTTTCCTCCTCCACCTGCCTACCTCTCCTTGGCCCTCGTGGTTTAACTACCAGGGGAGGCATCTGGGCTCTTGTGCTGGGCCAAGCCTCCTCCTGGGTGCCACTGGGCCCAGCCTCCTCCTGGGTGCCACTGGGCCCTGCCTCCTCCTGATCCCCAACATCACCCTCTTCCTGGCTCTGCTCTGGCTGTAAAAAAAGAAAGGGACATTATTTATTTTGCCACATCATGAATCACAGACATTGTTCCTAGACATTGTTGAAATCAATGCCAAAAGTTATGTCATTTTCATTGATTCCGCATCCTGGTTTTGTTGTCTTGTGCACATAAAATTAGGCCACTACTGTATCTTGCTCTTCACAAACTTTATTGGTAGAAGTGTACATACCTTTAACAATACTAACATCTATTTAAAGTCTACAATTTTGTAAGATATAAATATAGATATCAATACTTTACCTGGCTCCATATCTCCAAATCTGCCTCCTCAAGGCCCTGATCTTGATCCTCAGAGGAAGCCAGAGCAGGGTTGACAGGAAGGCTGGAGGACTGACTGCAGGGAAGGCTGGAGGGTTGGGTACAAGGAAGGCTGGATTGACCTCTGGGGGGAAGGGTGGAGAGAGATTCCCGCACTTCCAGCTGGTCATCCAGAAAAGCAAGCTTACTGTAGTACCACAGACTGGGTTTATAAACCTTATCTGCTGGTGCACCTGACCTCTGGGACCTCAGGACCATAGTCCTCTGGGTCCTGTATGTCCCTCTGATGGTCGCAATTTTGTTTTTGACATCTTGGAGAGTTGTTGTGGGTATCTTTGTTTGCACAAATGCAAGCAGGCTCTCCAGTGCTGCTTTCCTGGCGTCTTTATTTTTATTACCGCCACTTTTTGTTTGCCATAATATAGGGAGCTCTTGCCATTTGTCGATGAACTCCCCCATGAAGTCTGGGTTTTTAAAAGTATTCATGATATCTGTAAAAGCGAGAAACCCAAAAAAATATATATTTCAGGCAACATTCCTCAACTGTGCATTGTCTACATATTTTGAGCACACAAATCTTCTCGTCTGATGAACCTCAAAAAGTAAAATTGTTAGGTACCTTTGTCACGACGTTCGTTGCTAACTCCCTCTCCCGACAAATGAACGTATTTCCCAGACATGGATCTTCACTTGATATACACAGCGCATGCGTGAAACTCCGCACGCTTTCCCCGCCCCTGACGTTCGATATTGTACTTTCCCCGCCCCTTCTCGCTCGTAGTGCTGAACAAAACATGGCGGAGACACAGGTGGCTGAGATTACCTCTACAGAGGATGAAATTACAGAGGAGCCCAAATCAAGACCCAGGAGATATAAGGCATCCAACATGTCATTCGAGGAAATGGTGGAGATGGTCGCCATTTTAAAGAAGGAGGATTATGATGCCAAGCATGGTCCGTATAAAAGGCCTAATCTGGTCAAGTCCAGAATTATGGGCAAAGTGGTCAAAAGTCTTCACAAAAAATTCGGGGTGTGCAGAACGAAGGAACAGCTCAGAAAACGATGGTCAGATCTGAAGTTGCGGGAGGCCGACCAATATAAAAGAATCAAGAAAGTTATATTAAAAAGTAAGTAATTTTTTTTTAGTTTCCATGGTACATATTATTTTCTTGTATTCTGTCGTGTATTTTTAACTTTCATATAGTACACTGAAAGATACCATCTTTCAGGTTCGTCCGCACAGTAAACGGACGTATTAAACCTCTTTCTCCGTACAGTTCCTCAAACGATGTTTTAGGATTATCCAGTGTGAACACCCATGTATTTTGGTTTATTTGGGGGAGTAAATTTGGGCCTCACTTATTTTTTGGGTGCTAATCCAAAGGACATTTGTTCGTTTGAAAAAACGATATGCATGGTAATGTTAAGGGAGTGAATGCTCAGCAGCTGATGAAACATCTGAACGCAGTAGTACAAGTGTGGGCCTAAAGCCAAAAAGCTTGAGGGTGTCACACACAGGTGATCCTGTGTAGATACTTTGGGGTGTTACAATGTGTCAAATTTGTGTTCAAAATGTATATGCACTGGTTTGGGCTATGTATCCAATCATTTGTCCCGGTTGGCACAGGGGGTAAAATTTAAAATGGAGCATGCTTCAAAAGAATGATTACAAAGTATTTTTTCATGTTTCTTATTTTAACAAAATTGAGTCGCTACTAATGAAACTATTCCTTTTATTTCAATCTCCCTAGGGATTCGAAAAGCTACCTCAGATGAGACGAGAATTGCAACACCTACAACAATACCCCCAGAACCCCAGGATGGAGAGGAATGTGATGTTGTGGAAGTGGAAAGTGGCACCACCACAGGTCAGAGAGAAACCAGACACATGCATGTTAAATAGATGTAGGCCTACATATTCTATCCTACATATTTCTTTTTACATTTAGGTGCAGTTCTGGCCGAAGACCCCAATAAGTTGACACATCACAGTGCCCAGATCCTGATCCAATACCTGATGGTCTGCTGTCGTGACCTCGAAAAAATTAAGGGAGACTTTCTAGAGATCAGGGCAAATACAAAGCGGGTGGAGGAAAGGCTCCAAAATATCATGGCTGTGCTTGGGCGTGTCTAATGTTTTTACACCAAATAACATTTTACTAGCAGAGTTTTATAAGTTTTTTTGTTATTTTACCCTTTAATGACTAGCACATGTTTAGCTTTTTCAAAATTTTGACGAATATAGTTTGTTTATGCATGGCTGGTCATGCGTTTTAATACACCCGAAATTAAGGGAACATCCACATTTCTAAGGAAGTTTCCCACCTAAAAAAAGAAATAAAGGTATTTTTACATAACAAATCATTGTGGCTTCATTATGTAAATGTGGTGCTGAGTGAACTAATCAATGTTTGGTGTTTACACTGACAATGAAGGCTAATTAAAAGATTGTTTAATCCACATGGCAAAACAAGTGCACTAGGTAAACCTACCAGAAACATCAAACATTATACAATAAAAAATCCAAACCAATCTTTACTCAAGAAAAAGTTTTATTTTTTTGGTAGAAAATTATTATAGATTGTCTGGCATTTCAATGGCCCCCCTACCCATAAAATAGTCCACATATTGGTTACGGACCTCACGTCCGGTTGGGGGGGCCAAGCCAGGACGGCCAGGTTCCAGGGCCACCAAAGTTTCTGCATTGATTAAAGAGGCCTCAGGCCCACTCAAAGATATATAACTCGTTGAATGCACCCTTAGGAAATTATGCAGCACACAGCACGTCATAACCACATGGTTCCATTTGTATGGGGCAAGGTGGATGGAGGTAAGGAAGAGGCGAAATCGGCTGGCCATGATCCCAAACGCATTTTCCACCACCCTTCTGGCTCTGGCCAGCCGATAATTGAACACCCTCCTCTCAGGGGTGAGGGTGCGTTGCGGGAATGGCCTCATCAAATGGGGTCCCAGGCCAAACGCCTCATCCGCCACAAACACAAAAGGTAGTCCCTCCACATTCTGCTCCGCTGGTGTCAAGGCCAGCAGATCCAAAAGGAGCCATTCTCCAAACTCCGTCTGGGCAAAAACTCCTCCATCAGACATCCTGCCATTCTTGCCAACGTCCACATAGAGGAACTCGTAGGTGGCCGACACCACTGCCATCATCACGACGCTGTGGAACCCCTTATAATTATAAAAAAAGGATCCCGAATGGGGTGGTGGGACGACCCGAACATGTTTGCCGTCGATGGCTCCTCCACAGTTCGGAAAGTTCCATCGCTGGGCAAACTCGGAAGCCACATTCTGCCATTCATGTGGCGAAGAAGGGAACTGTGGAATTAAAGAAATAACAAATTAATACTTGGAGCCAGAAACATTGAAAGCTGATTTCATACACACATTCATGGCCAACATTGGTAGAAACTGTTCAAAACATAAAAAATTGGAGGCAAAAAAAAAAAAAAAAAAAATTATGGGGGGGGGTTGAAGATGAGTTGGGAATATCACACATGAAGGCTGTAGCACTCTGTATTGAAGTTAACAAAAATGAAACATTCCTAGGCAAAATTTAGGGTGCGTTTTGGGTAAAGCACTACGATGGAACATAGAATAAAAAACATGGAAATGACTAGGCAAGGTAGGTATGGCCCCAGGATAGCATGCTGGAGAGGTTAGGTAAGCCAAATTTACAGGTAGGCCTCAAACCCCAAACTTTAAATAATAAAACATGGGGAGAAAGGGGACATTCCCTGCAGCTAAGAATCATGTGAATTAGGGACTGCAAATAAAGCAAATTAAAATTATCCAAAAATAAAAACCATACAATGTGAATTTTTGAAGAAGAACACTTACCTTAATATAGTCCTCCTGCAAAACTTGAAGGATGGCAGAACAAGTCTCTGGTATAATGATCCCCAGAGCCTGGGGGGATATGCCTGTGGAGAACTTAAGGTCCTGCAGGCTTCTCCCAGTAGCCAGGTATCGCAACGTGGCGATGAGCCTCTGCTCAGCACTGATGGCTTCCCGCCTAACGGTGTCCTGCCTGGTAATATAGGGGGACACCAAAGCCAACAGCTGCTGAAATACGGGGTCAGACATCCTGAGAAAATTCCTGAAATCATCAGGATTATTCTCCCTGATCTCCCGCAACAAAGGCATGTGACAGAATTGGTGCCGCTGGAGCAACCAATTCTTGGTCCATGAACTCCTCCTGACCCTGCTCATGGCATGGAGTCGGGATACAGCATGAACCCCTGCACCAACTACAGCACGAACTCTACGACGAGTACGTAGCCGCAACATGGCTAGATAACGGTCGGCTGAACAGAACGAACTAGAAGAACGCACGGAAGAACAGCAAGGCCTATGAAGAACAAGCTGAAAAACACGAACGTGCAGAGCAGGCCGCACTGAATAAACAGATACGAACTGACTACAAGCAGTGCTAAACAGATACGAACCCACAGGCGCAAACTGAACTCCCGAAAACGATCTTCAAAGCACGAAGACTGAAAAGCGCGAATCGTCTCTCACCAAACTTTTACTAACACGCGGTAACACGGAATTAGCAAAAGCGTCCCAAAGGGTGGCGTCATTCGAACGGAACTTCCCCTTTATAGTGCCGTCGTACGTGTTGAACGTCACTGCGCTTTGCTTGATCGTTTTTTTTTAATGATGGTGTGTACGCAAGGCAGGCTTGAGAGGAAACATGAAAAAAACTAGGAGAAAAACGTCGGTTTAAAAAATTACATTAAAAACGATTGTGTGTACGGAGCATTAGGCTGTTCACTTTGCAGTGGAAGTTTTCCAATTTACCTTGATAAACTGACCCCAAAGTGTTTAGAGGTTGGCCCTGTGGCCACCTGTGGTGACTGATGTCAAACTAGAAGAAGCTCTATAAGGCTGTTTTGTGAGCCCTTCATATACATTTTGGTAAATTTTCTTAGGTACAATTGTGTTTACTGTACTCGAGTTTGCATCCATATGACATTTATGCTCTGTCAAATGCATCTGAAATCAATCCACCGCAGATCAATTTTCATAGGAGTAACAAGGACATTCCACAAGTGTAAAGGAACCCTGACAGTGGGCTACAAAAATATTCACATGATTGTATGTTCAATATTTTATTTTTTGATGATGTTAAAGAAGTGTCCCAGAGTAAAAGAACTTCCTGTTAGTTGCTGCTACCATTATCCACAAACGTAAAGTGATTGTAAAGTCTTATGCCCCGTACACACGATCGTTTTTAATGTCATTTTTTAAACCGACGTTTTTCTCCTCGTTTTTTTTCATGTTTCCTCTCAAGCCTGCCTTGCGTACACACCATCATTAAAAAAAACAATCAAGCAAAGCGCAGTGACGTTCAACACGTACAACGGCACTATAAAGGGGAAGTTCCGTTCGAATGACGCCACCCTTTGGGACGCTTTTGCTAATTCCGTGTTTCCGCGTGTTAGTAAAAGTTTGGTGAGAGACGATTCGCGCTTTTCAGTCTTCGTGCTTTGAAGATCGTTTTCGGGAGTTCAGATTGCGCCTGTGGGTTCGTATCTGTTTAGCACTGCTTGTAGTCAGTTCGTATCTGTTTATTCAGTGCGGCCTGCTCTGCACGTTCGTGTTTTTCAGCTTGTTCTTCATAGGCCTTGCTGTTCTTCCGTGCGTTCTTCTAGTACGTTCTGTTCAGCCGACCGTTATCTAGCCATGTTGCGGCTACGTACTCGTCGTAGAGTTCGTGCTGTAGTTGGTGCAGGGGTTCATGCTGTATCCCGACTCCATGCCATGAGCAGGGTCAGGAGGAGTTCATGGACCAAGAATTGGTTGCTCCAGCGGCACCAATTCTGTCACATGCCTTTGTTGCGGGAGATCAGGGAGAATAATCCTGATGATTTCAGGAATTTTCTCAGGATGTCTGACCCCGTATTTCAGCAGCTTTTGGCTTTGGTGTCCCCCTATATTACCAGGCAGGACACCGTTATGCGGGAAGCCATCAGTGCTGAGCAGAGGCTCATCGCCACGTTGCGATACCTGGCTACTGGGAGAAGCCTGCAGGACCTTAAGTTCTCCACAGGCATCTCCCCCCAGGCTCTGGGGATCATTATACCAGAGTCTTGTTCTGCCATCCTTCAAGTTTTGCAGGAGGACTATATTAAGGTAAGTGTTCTTCTTCAAAAATTCACATTGTATGGTTTTTATTTTGGGATATTTTTAATTTGCTTTATTTGCAGTCCCTAATTCACATGATTCTTAGCTGCAGGGAATGTCCCCTTTCTCCCCATGTTTTATTATTTAAAGTTTGGTGTTTGAGGCCTACCTGTAAATTTGGCTTACCTAACCTCTCCAGCATGCTATCCTGGGGCCATACCTACCTTGCCTAGTCATTTCCATGTTTTTTATTATATGTTCCATCGTAGTGCTTTACCCAAAACGCACTCTAAATTTTGCCTTGGAATGTTTCATTGTTGTTAACTTCAATACAGAGTGCTACAGCCTTCATGTGTGATATTCCCAACTCATCTTCAACCCTTCCCCCCCCCCCCCCATAATTTTTATTATTTTTTTTTTTTCTTGCTTCCAAATTTTTATGTTTTTAACAGTTTCTACCAATGTTGGCCATGAATGTGTGTATGAAATCAGCTTTCAATGTTTCTGGCTCCAAGTATTAATTTGTTATTTCTTTAATTCCACAGTTCCCTTCTTCGCCACATGAATGGCAGAATGTGGCTTCCGAGTTTGCCCAGCGATGGAACTTTCCGAACTGTGGAGGAGCCATCGACGGCAAACATGTTCGGGTCGTCCCACCACCCCATTCGGGATCCTTTTATTATAATTATAAGGGGTTCCACAGCGTCGTGATGATGGCAGTGGTGTCGGCCACCTACGAGTTCCTCTATGTGGACGTTGGCAAGAATGGCAGGATGTCTGATGGAGGAGTTTTTGCCCAGACGGAGTTTGGAGAACGGCTCCTTTTGGATCTGCTGGCCTTGCCACCCGCGGAGCAGAATGTGGAGGGACTACCTTTTGTGTTTGTGGCGGATGAGGCGTTTGGCCTGGGACCCCATTTGATGAGGCCATTCCCGCAACGCACCCTCACCCCTGAGAGGAGGGTTTTCAATTATCGGCTGGCCAGAGCCAGAAGGGTGGTGGAAAATGCGTTTGGGATCATGGCCAGCCGATTTCGCCTCTTCCTTACCTCCATCCACCTTGCCCCATACAAATGGAACCATGTGGTTATGACGTGCTGTGTGCTGCATAATTTCCTAAGGGTGCATTCAACGAGTTATATATCTTTGAGTGGGCCTGAGGCCTCTTTAATCAATGCAGAAACTTTGGTGGCCCTGGAACCTGGCCGTCCTGGCTTGGCCCCCCCAACCGGACGTGAGGTCCGTAACCAATATGTGGACTATTTTATGGGTAGGGGGGCCATTGAAATGCCAGACAATCTCTAATAATTTTAGACCAAAAAAATAAAACTTTTTTAAAAAGTAAAGATTGGTTTGTCATTTTTATTGTATAATGTTTGATGTTTCTGGTAGGTTTACCTAGTGCATTTGTTTTTCCATGTGGATTAAAAAATCTTTTAATTAGCCTTCCTTGTCAGTGTAAACACCAAACATTGATTAGTTCACTCAGCACCACATTTACATAATGAAGCCACAATGATTTGTTATGTAAAAATACCTTTATTTTTTTTGTTTAGGTGGGCAACTTCCATAGAAATGTGGATGTTCCCTTAATTTCAGGTGTATTAAAACGCATGACCAGCCATGCATAAACAAACTATAGTTCTCCAAATTTTGAAAAAGCTAAACATGTGCTAGTCATTAAAGGGTAAAATAACCAAAAAAATAGAAATCTCTGCAAGTTAAACGTTATTTGGTGTAAAACCATTAGACACGCCCAAGCACAGCCATGATATTTTGGAGCCTTTCCTCCACCCGCTTTGTATTTGCCCTGATCTCTCGCAAATCTCCCTTAATTTTTTCGAGGTCACGACAGCAGACCATCAGGTATTGGATCAGGATCTGGGCAATGTGATGTGACAACTTGTTGGGGTCTTCGGCCAGAACTGCACCTAAGTGTAAAAAGAAATATGTAGGATAGAATATGTAGGCCTACATCTATTTAACATGCATGTGTCTGGTTTCTCTCTGACCTGTGGTGGTACCACTTTCAACTTCCACAACATCACATTCCTCTCCATCCTGGGGTTCTGGGGGTATTGTTGTAGGTATTGCAATTCTCGTCTCATCTGAGGTAGCTTTTCGAATCCCTAGGGAGATTGAAATAAAAGGAATAGTTTCATTAGTAGCGACTCAATTTTGCTAAAATAAGAAACATGGAAAAATACTTTTTAATCATTCTTTTGAAGCATGCTCCATTTTAATTTTTAACCCCTGTGCCAACCGGGACAAATGATTGGATACATAGGCCAAAACAGAGCATATACATTTTGTGAACAAATTTGAAACATTGTAACACCCCAAAGTATCTACACTGGATCACCTGTGTGTGACTCCCTCAAGCTTTTTGGCTTTAGGCCCACACTTGTACTACTGCGTTCAGATGTTTCATCAGCTGCTGAGCATTCACTCCCTTTAACATTACCATGCATATCGTTTTTCAAAATGAACAAATCTCCTTTGGTTTAGGACACCAAAAATAAGTGTGGCCCAAATGTACTCCCCCAAATAAGCAAAAAAACATGGGTGTTCACACTGGATGATCCGAAAACATCGTTTGAGGAACTGTACGGAGAAAGAGGTAAAATACGTCCGTTTACTATGCGGACGAACCTAAAAAAGATGGTATCTTTCAGTGTACTATATGAAAGTTAAAAATACACGACAGAATACAAGAAAATAATATGTACCATGGAAACTCAAAAAAAACAACTTACTTTTTAATATAACTTTCTTGATTCTTTTATATTGGTCGGCCTCCCGCAACTTCAGATCTGACCATCGTTTTCTGAGCTGTTCCTTCGTTCTGCACACCCCGAATTTTTGGTGGAGACTTTTGACCACTTTGCCCATAATTCTGGACTTGACCAGATTAGGCCTTTTATACGGACCATGCTTGGCATCATAATCCTCCTTCTTTAAAATGGCGACCATCTCCACCATTTCCTCGAATGACATGTTGGATGCCTTATATCTCCTGGGTCTTGATTTGGGCTCCTCTGTAATTTCATCCTCTGTAGAGGTAATCTCAGCCACCTGTGTCTCCGCCATGTTTTGTTCAGCACTACGAGCGAGAAGGGGCGGGGAAAGTACAATATCGAACGTCAGGGGCGGGGAAAGCGTGCAGAGTTTCACGCATGCGCTGTGTATATAAAGTGAAGATCCATTGCTGGGAAATACGTTCATTTTTCGGGAGAGAGAGTTAGCAACGAACGTCGTGACCAAGGTACCTAACAATTTAACTTTTTGAGGTTCATCAGACGAGGAGATTTGTGTGCTCAAAATATGTAGACAATGCACAGTTGAGGAATGTTGCCTGAAATATATTTTTATTTTGGTTTCTCGCTTTTACAGATATCATGAATACTTTTAAAAACCCAGACTTCATGGGGGAGTTCATCGACAAATGGCAAGAGCTCCCTATATTATGGCAAACCAAAAGTGGCGGAAATAAAAATAAAGACGCCAGGAAAGCAGCACTGGAGAGCCTGCTTGCATTTGTGCAAACAAAGATACCCACAACAACTCTCCAAGATGTCAAAAACAAAATTGGGACCATCAGAGGGACATACAGGACCCAGAGGACTATGGTCCTGAGGTCCCAGAGGTCAGGTGCACCAGCAGATAAGGTTTATAAACCCAGTCTGTGGTACTACAGTAAGCTTGCTTTTCTGGATGACCATCTCGAAGTTCGCAAATCTCTCTCCACCCTTCCCCCCAGAGGTCAATCCAGCCTTCCTTGTACCCAACCCTCCAGCCTTCCCTGCAGCCAGTCCTCCAGCCTTCCTGTCAACCCTGCTCTGGCTTCCTCTGAGGATCAAGATCAGGGCCTTGTGGAGGCAGATTTGGAGATATGGAGCCAGGTAAAGTTTTGCTATCTATATTTCTATCGTACAAAATTATAGATTTTAAATAGATGTTAGTATTGTTAAAGGTATGTACACTTCTACCAATAAAGTTTGTGAAGAGCAAGATACAGTAGTGGCCTAATTTTATGTGTCCAAGACAACAAAACCAGGATGCGTAATCAATGAAAAGGACATAACTTTTGGCATGGATTTCAACAATGTCTAGAGGTGAACAATGTCTGTGAATGATGATGTGGCAAAATAAATAATGTCCCTTTCTTTTTTTACAGCCAGAGCAGAGCCAGGAAGAGGGTGATGTTGGGGATCAGGAGGAGGCTGGGCCCAGTGGCACCCAGGAGGAGGCAGGGCCCAGGGGCACCCAGGAGGAGGCTGGGCCCAGTGGCACCCAGGAGGAGGCTGGGCCCAGCACAAGAGCCCAGATGCCTCCCCTGGTAGTTAAACCACGAGGGCCAAGGAGAGGTAGGCAGGTGGAGGAGGAAACCAGGGCCTTCCTCAGAGAGGCAACAGCGGCCCTCAGAGAGGCACCCTCTGTTGAAGAGGGATTTGCCGCAGTCCTCGCCCACAAACTAGGGCAAATGGAGTTGCAGCAAAAAATTTACAGTGAGACCCTGCTATTGAAAGTCATCAATAAGGGCGTGCTGGGTAAACTCACTAGGTACACGGACATAACGGAGGTTGTCCCTACTCCTCCACCTCCTCCTCCTCCTCCTACTACTCCTCCTGCCACAACCTCTCCTCCTGATCCCCAGCCTCCAAGGAAGAAACCAACCAAGGCTGCAGAGAAGGCTGGAGAGAAGGCTACAAGGAAGAGAAGAAAATAATGCCTGCTGTAGTACCACAGACTGGGGACATATAGGACTTATCTGCTGTGGCTCCTGACCTCTGGGAGCTCAAGACAAGATTGGGCTCATTTTTTGGGGGGATCTAATCTCTATTTTGGTTTGGACATCTTGTATGGTTGTTGTGGGGTGAAAGGGATGCACAAATGCAAGCAGGCTCTCCAGTGCTGCCTTCCACTTTAATTTGTTAATGTTCTGAAAAAAAAAAAAAATGAGTGCCCTTTAAATACTTGACTATGTGATTTGTATTTCAAAAGAGAGCTTGCTAGGAAGCAGGCAGGGACATCTCAAATTATATTATTGTTATTATCAGGGGACACAAACCTCCCTGAGGCCAAATGAGACACATTTGGAAGGTTGTTGTGGTAACTTTACACAAGAATAATTTAAGCCAAAAAACGTAAAAAAAGGCCAAAAAAAAATAACCAAAAAGAATATAAAATTTAAAGAAAAAAGGAGAATTAACTTATTTTATTATTATTAGTATTATTTAGGAGGGAGGCGCGGCTTAAAAATAATATTTTATAATCATTAGAGCAATTTGGAATTACTTTAGAAACAAGTTGGGCATAAAACTCTCAATGTCAAAAGAAGAACGGAATGCGCTGCATTAAAACGATGCTATTAATTCCACCGTGACGAATGTGCCATCTCCATTTCCAACATTAGCTTTACCAAAACGAGCGCTCCCGTCTCATAGTTGCTTCTGAGCATGTGCGTTTGTTTTTCACGTCGTGAAAGCATACACACTATCGTTTTTCACGCCGTTAAAGAAAACGACATGAAAAACGACGTGAAAAAAGAGAGCATGTCCGGAATTTTTAATGGCCGTTTTTCACGTCGTTAAAAATGCTCTGGAGCCTACACACGATCATTTTTAATGGCCATTTTTAAAAATTGCATTTTTAACGGCATGAAAAACGATCGTGTGTACGCGGCATTAGGCCCCTTTCACACTGGCAGACTGATCGGGTCCACCTGTCAGTTTTTCAGGTGGACCCGATCGGACCATCCATAGCTCTCTATGGAGCAGTGGATGCCAGCAGCTATTGTCCACCGCATCCCATCCGATCAAATCCGATCCAGGCTGCCAAAAAACCGATGGATGGTGACATTTCCCATCCGCCTATCGGATCGGATGACAGTTAGATGGAAACAGACAGGCGAACCATTTTCATCTGACCGCCCGATAAAAAAGAGTGGGCTCTGTCCATATCCACTCTGCATGGCAGAGCGGACACAGACCTGTCATCTGCCTGCTCAGGCGTGATCAGCGAACAGATTTGTCCCTGAGCAGACAGATCCGTTTGACAGAGTCTGCTCCGTCTGAAAAGGGCCTTATTTAAAAAAAAATAATAAACATGTTTTACTTACCTGCTTTGTGCAATGGAGTTGCACCGAGCTGCCCAGAATGCCCTCTTCTCGAGTGCCCTGCTGGCACCCCTGGCTCCTTCTCCCGTTCCAAGCCACTTGCTATGGGGGCACTCCTGATACTGAGCTGGGCTGCCGGCATCTATAGACAAAGACAGCATAGCCTGGCCCCGTCCCCTGCTTCCTCATCACAGGATTTGACTGGCAGCAGTGGGAGTCAATGGCTCCCTCTGCTTCAGCAAAGCCTGTGAGACCGGAGAAGACAGAGCTGCTACAGACGGGCACAGCGCTGGATCGAGTGAGGTAAGTATAAAAAGGGGGGGGGGGTTGAGGGGACGATACTGCTACCTAGACATTTTTTACCTTAATGCAGAGAGTGCAATAAGGTAAAACATGTTTAGGCTTTAGAACCATTTTCAAGTCAGTCAAGATTCACTTATTGTTGAGGACTATTCATGGGAGAATCCAGCCAGATTCCCTCCACCTGCAATCTGCTGTGGTCCACTTTGCAAGTGTTTGCTCAGGGTTACCCTCCCTTCGAAGGTTAGTAAGAGCATGGGTCAGTAGGTGAACAAATAAAAATATTTATGATATGGCACATTGTCTTATGGCTGTACCATGTCATCATGTCATAGATGTCCTAATTTTTGTTTTGGTAGGGCTTAATAAAGACTTTAAAGTTTAAGGCTATAGGTCTGGCTATAGATCTGTCTGTGTTGTTTAAGCCAAAAGGTCCAGATACAAAATCAATATGGGCAAAAATAAGTCATGCAGTTATTGATTTAACCCCTTCCTTACCGGGCCATAATAATATGACGCCGGCAGGACCCTCCCTCCCTGTAGGTGGACATCATATGATGTCTTTTGTTCCCGGCAGTCTAGGGGGCGCGCGCGATGGCCGCCGGGCACCCGCGATTGCCCGCGATCACTGCAGGAGTGTGGATCTGTGTGTGTAAACACACAGATCCACCTCCTGTCAGAGGTGAGGAGACGGATGTGTGTTCCCAGTACAGAGGAACACAGATCAGTCTCCTCCCCTTGTGAGTCCCCCTCCCCTACAGTTAGAATCACTCACTAGGGAACATATGAACCCCTTCAGCGCCCCTAGTGTTAACCCCTTCCCTGCCAGTTACATTTATACAGTAATCAGTGTAGCACTAATCGCTGTATAAATGTGAATGGTCCCAAAAACGTGTCAAAAGTATCCGATGTGTCCACCGCAATGTCACGGTCACAATAAAAATCGCAGATCGCCGCCATTACTAGTAAAAAAAAAAAAAATAAATGAAAATGCCATAAATCTATCCCATATTTTGTAGACACTATAACTTTTGCGCAAACCAATCAATATACGCTTATTGCAATTTATTTTACCAAAAATATGTAGAAGAATACATATCGGTCTAAACTGAGGAAAACATTTTTTATTTTTTTTTAAATTGTGATATTTATTAAATCAAAAAGTAAAAAATATTGTGTTTTTTTCAAAATTGTCGCTCTTCTTTTGTTTATAGCGCAAAAAATAAAACCCGCAGAGATGATCAAATACCACCAAATGATTTCATTTGGGTACAGTGTTGCATGACCGCGCAATTGTCATTCAAAGTGCAACAGCGCTGAAAACTAAAAATTGGTCTGGGCAGGAAGGGGGAGAAAATGCCCTGTATTTAAAGAGGTTGTAAAGTCAGAAGTTTTTTTTTAACTTAATGCAATATATGCATTAAGATAAAAAGTCTTCTATGTGCAGCAGCCTCCCCCCCCCCCCATTACTTATGTGAGCCCCATCTCTCTCCAGCGATGTCCACGAGTGTCTCAGCCGTCCAGGCCAACATCTCCAAAATTAAGCATAAACCCTCTAATGCCGCGTACACACGATCGGATTTTCCGTCGGAAAAACCTTGGATGGTTTTTCCGACGGAATTCCGCTCAAGCTTGGCTTGCATACACACGGTCACACAAAAGTTCTCTGAACTTTCGACCGTCAAGAACGCGGTGACGTACAACACTACGACGAGCCGAGAAAATTAAGTTCAATGCTTCTGAGCATGCGTCAAATTGTTTCTGAGCATGCGTCGGAATTGTTACAGATGATCGGAATTTCCGATTGCAATTTTTTCCGTCGGAAAATTTGAGAACCAGCTCTTAAATTTTTGCTGGCGGAAATTCCGACAGGAAAAGTCCGATGGAGCCTACACACGGTCGGAATTTCCGACCAAAAGCTCACATCTGACTTTTCTTGTCGGAATTTCCGATCGTGTGTATGCGGCATAAGAGAGTCACTAGAATATGTGTCCACTGAAAGATTTCCTGAAAAGCAGCCTCGAGTCATGTGACCGGCCTGAAGACAACTCTAAATTGTTATTTACACTGCTCGTTTTTAGAAAGGATTTACACAGTGTTGTATGATAGCCTCTAATAGAGTGGCTGGCAGTTTAAAAAAAAAAGGCTTACCAAACATTTTAAGGCTAGGTTCACACGTAAGTAGCTCTGTGAGCGGTGTTTGGTGGGCATGATAGCCAATTTAATTGAATGGGCTGCTGTGTCTGCGTTTATTGCAGAAAAAATGTTCCTGCAGTTTTTTATAATACAAATCGCATGGTGCAAGTATTTCCCACAACTGGAAACACGCTGTGTTTTCAGATGTGTGGGGGTGCTATTAATAATCAATAACAGCCCCGTTCATCTGCGAAGGAGCAGCCCAGTTTGTCTGCAGGGGTTTCGGGTGCAGGTACAGGTGTGATTTACACGCTGTCTTGCAATCACCTATACATGTGTGAACCTAGCCTTAGGTGACTTCACTAGCATGCCACTGGAATGAAAAGTAAAAGTTAAGTTAAACAAAAACAGGCACACAGTCTTTAAATACCTTCCTCTCAAACAACACAAAGGTTTTAGAGCCGGTTCACACAGGGGCAACACGACTTCCAGAAGCAATTTCAGACACGACTTGAGCATGAATCACAGCGCGACTTGGAGGAGACTTCAGCGCGACTTGTGGTCATTACCAACATGACTTGAAGTAAATTCCTTGTGGCTTCTGGGTAAATTCCTTTCTGCTTCCTGTAAAGTTGCCTTCAAAATGAACAGTGATCAGACTTCTAAGCGACTTCCATTGAAATCAATGGGTACAAGTTGCCTACAGGTCGCCTAGAAGTCTGATTGAAGTAGTACAGGAACCTTTTTTGAAGTCTGAGCGACTGCAGTCGTGTACATTAAAACATCTCCATTCACTTCAATTCGTTTTAAAAATAGCATGACTTGGGGCAACTCGGGGCGACCTGAAGTCTGTCCGGAGTCTGTCCAGAGTCTCCCCTGTGTGAACCGGCTCTTAGGTGAACTTGGTTAGAAAGAGGTTATAACAACAGAAAATATTTTGTATGCAGACAACCAGTGGGATTAAATTAAGAACTGGACTGATATGCTTTTTGTGCATATTGATTTTCTTTATTAATTATTTTTTATTGCTACTTTATGATAAAGGCAACATGTGTTGCTGTAATTGTCATCTAGTATAAACAAAATAAAAGAGAAGCAGGGCCAGGGCTTGTTTGGCCATATTTTTCTTGTGGGTCACAGGAGTGCCATTACTTTTGAATTCCTGTGACCCAGATTCAGTTGACAGAGGACTAAAGTCTGCCGTCGGCTGACGTCACAGATCAGTCTCTGAGAGGATCTTGGCAATAATGTCAGGATCCATCCAGATCCCCGACTAGCAGAGGGGCAGAGTAGAGAGATTGACAGTCACCGCTGTATGCTCATAGCGGACCTGAGAACTGAGGTCACGTGATCACTCAGTTCTCGGGACTTAGAGGTGGTGGGGGACACCATGCAGGATCGAACCGATGCTGCAGCAGATAGGTACAGTAAGTCTGTATGTTTTTTTTTTTTCAATCCCGCACTTCTCCTTTAAAGTGATTGTTATTTTTATTTTTTAAAACAAGCCTTTACAAACATGTTATACTTACCTCCTCTGTGCAGTTGGTTTTGCCCAGAGCACCCTGGATCCCCCTCTTCTCCGGTCCTTCTTTGCTGCTCCTAGCCCCTCCCTCCTTTGAGTGCCTCTCTGCCAGCAGCTTGCTACAGGGGGGCACCCAAGCCGAGTCAGAGCTCCGTGTATCCATTCAGACATGGAGCCCGACCTGACCCCGCCCCCTCTCCCCCCTTATTGGCTGACTGACTTTGATTGATAACCGTGGGAGCCAATGGCACTGTTGCTCTGTCTTAGCCAATCAGGAGGAGGGGATCGTGGACATCGCTGGAGAGAGAAGGAGTTTAGGTAGGTAATATTGGGGGTAATGGGGGGCTGCTACACACAGAAGGTTTTTTATCTTAATGCATAGAATGCATTAAGACAGGGCTCGACAAATCCCGGGCGCCAGGTCGCCAGGGCGACTAGAAATTGTGTCCTGGTGCGTGGGCTGTGGGGTCTTGGCTGGGAAGGTGGAGATGGCCCGGGCCTTGTAGGCCTTTCAGACACAGAGTACTGCCCGGAACTGTCATCATTAGGGAACGCGATTAGTGGCGGCAGCGGGGATGGAGCAGTAAGAGAGCAGCGCGGCAGCCACTGACATGGCTGGAGGAGCAAGCGGCCATCATAGTGCAGTCCAGCTGGGGATCCCTGGCGGCTCGTCATCCCCGCTGCTTTCATCCTCACCCAGGGTATTACTGGAGCAGGCCCGGCTGAGGGAGGCGGCGACCGGGCTCAGGGACATGGGGGGCTCCGGAGTCAGTGGTTTCCCGGCACAAGAGTGGGTGGAAGAGAAGCTGAGCCGGGAGAAGAGGTGCTGAGCCGGGAGCAGTTCATTGAAATGCTGGAGAGGCGGGCCAGTAGCTGGGAGGAGTACAAGGAGGTAATCCCCTGCCTGCCAGCATGTCGAGCACACACTTCACACAGCAAAAGGTTTTTTTTTTTATCAATTGAATGCGGAATTTATAAATCTCTGTTTTTTTTTTAGATATATTTTTTAATTGCTTTATCATTTTCTATATTTTCCCATAGTAGACTTGCTGAGCCTAGTAGTCCTTAAAACATTTTATTGCATATTTCATTTGTTCATTTTCCTTGTGCAGCATTGAAGTGGATACTGTCAATGTAATATGAGCCCTGTGTATGAGAGCATGGCGTGCAGCCCTCTGCATAAATTGTCCAATACTTGAGAAAAAAGGTGACACCTCCCCTGAAATGCGTCACCGTCCGCCCCTATGTGCAGCCTTCTTAACAAGGACAATTTAGTTTCCTGACAGAGTAAGGCTGCTTTCACACTGGGGCGCTTTGCAGGTGCTATTGCGCTAAAAATAGCGCCTTCAAAGCACCCTGAAACAGCCGCTCCTGTCTCTTCAGTGTGAAAGCCAGAGGGCTTTCACACTGGAGCGGTGCACTGGCAGGACGGTAAAAAAGTCCTGCCAGCAGCATCTTGATGCGCTGTAGGAGCGGTGAATACACCGCTCCTAAACCGCCCCTGCCCATTGAAATCAATAGGGCAGCGCTGCTGTACCGCCTGCAAAGACCCGCTGCAGAGGCACTTTGTGGGCAATTTTAACCCTTTTTCGGCCGCTAGCGGGGGTTAAAAGCGGCACTTTACCGCCAACGATGCCCCAGTGTGAAAGTACCCTAATACCAAAAAAAAAAAAAAACTGGCTTGTAACTTTTTTAGCTGGCTCCTAGATTCAAACCAATTTTGTCAAACCCTGCATTAAGATAAAAAACCTTCTGCCTCTACAACTCCTTTAATGTTTTACATTTTGATATGATCTTCAGTGAAGGTTGTTATATGGACTTTGTGAGATTTAGCTAAAAATTTTGAACTTTCCAGGAACCATGTTCACTCAAAAGTGGTTAGGAGCCCTAAAAGGGATGTCTATTTGTCAACAGAAGTGCCTTTACACAAGGTTTACCCTCACATGGGGTACTTAGCATTACACAGATACAAAGTAAGTATTCAGACGACTAGGTTTCCACTAAGTTTCCTTAGGCATATTATTGGTCAGTGTGTCTCTCTGTAAGGCCAGACAGGCCTGTACATACTCTCTTTACTTGTCCTTCGATACAGGCACTGCTCCTGCAGTAATATGTCTCCCGTAGAAGGAGCCCCTGGGTAAATGAAGCCTCAAACCTGATCAGGGACACTTTCACTGCTGAAACAGGCACTATCTGCATCTTTTCATGATGATCAAACATATGTTGATCAGAACATATGAGGAAGTGAGGCCACCATATTACCGCTATATTACTCCACAAAGAGCTATGTGAGCCTTGACTTTGAATTAATAGGATTCTCCTGGTTGTCATAGGCAACACTTCTTTCTTTCCTAGCTGCACAGTTTAACATATTTAGGAGAGTTCACAGTCCTTGGGCACAAAATATTTCTTGTGACAAAGTACTATTGCAAACTTAATTATTTTTTTTTCAAATTTCCTTTGCAGTTCCTTTTGGCAGCAGTTTTGGCAAGAAATGCAGATGTTTCCCTCATCTACTTATGAACTGCTATCACACATTTTGACCTTGTCTGACTTTAAAATTATTCACGTTAAAAAACTTAGCCAGATAAAATAATTGGATGCACACTTCATATTATTATTGCAGTACTTTCAAATTACAATACCACCGCTTAGATGCATGCCAGGAACTGAGGTGTGATTATTACTATTTAATAAGCTCAAACAAATTGCTTTGCAAGTTGCTACCAGCTATTATTGTACTTAGGATTTCAATAAAATTGAATATTAGAAGTGGAAGTTCCCTCCTCATATGGCCATGTAATGTGGAAATTACAGCATGCCTAAAGCGTATCCTGGACTCCAAAATCTTACCAGAAAAGAAAGAATGATTAAAAGGTTCTGTTAAGTGTGAACTTTCTAGATGAGTAATCAAATAAAGTCATATAGTTTGAAAGAGACTTTTCACTTTCTAAGTAATTCAAAGTAAACTTTTGCCTGGGATAGGCACATTTAAAGCAGAACTCCAGACAAAGATAACAACATAAAAAAAGAGCCACTTAAAAGATAAAATGGCAAAACCAGCTTATGCTGCAATATTCAACTTAAATACTGATAGCCTCAGTCTGATAAAGAGCATTGTTCAAACCACTGCCTCTGATTACAAGTCAACCTGGATCTGCCCCAGCCTGTACCAGTGAACAGGTAAAATGCACACAGTGAAAGGTGAAAGGGCACATTCTGCTTTATCTTCCTATCACATGTGCTGCTGCTTCTTCTGAAACTCCAGCCCTGACGTACAGGGACTGCAAGAGGTTGTAACAGGGTCAAATTCAGGTACTTACGCTGCTTGCATTTAAAACACGCATATAATTATGTATTAATGAATATAGAACTGCGTTATATCTGCCCAGAGTTCAGCATTAAATGTTTACATATTGTGAACAAGCAATAAAAGCAATTAGAAACAGGCC
Organism: Rana muscosa; assembly: GCA_029206835.1. Lineage (NCBI taxonomy): Eukaryota > Metazoa > Chordata > Amphibia > Anura > Ranidae > Rana > Rana muscosa. Next base: position 52,826,322 of record CM055121.1, on the reverse strand, counting down.
CTGCCTGACCCCTGTAGCTGCAGGATTTGTGGAGAAATTCATTTTCAAAGCTAATGCAGGACACTAAAATTACAGCTCCTTTTCCCTAATTTTGCAGTAGAGACTTGTCAAACTACCATCCATCCAATGTAAACATGCACACAGTGCTTGAAGGTTGTTTTATACCAACTGAAATCTGGCTTCAGAGTCTCTGTTTTGGTCTTTGAGGATGAATTACTTTTCAATGCATGCAGCTACAGAGGTAATTGAGGGCTTGTTTAAAGGTCCGTTAATATTTGTTAAGACTACGTAAGTACTTTGAGTGTACAAGCTCCAAAACCATGTACTTAAAGTCCATTGTAAAACTAAATGACTGGCTGTGATGGTAAACAAGAACTGTTCCTAAACTCATCTGCAGAATAAAGTAATGTGAATTAAACAATTTCTGCTACTCAAATCTAGTTTTCTAAACTACATTGTCTATCTCTGTTGGAATAAGCTCTAACCCTGATCTATACAATGGGGCAATGGGGCCCTAAAGGGACTAAAAGAAGCAGACAGTGTTCCATCAGCAGGAACAGGCATCACACAGCACTCACTATGTGTTCTGGTTGTGTTTTCCTGACCAGGACTCTGTAGGTTTGGACATCCCATTCCTTTCCTAGCTAGAAGAGATGTTACTGTAGACCAGGTGATCCGATCTATCTCCTGCGCCATGTTTTTTTTTTTTTTCTAGATTTATTTTTATTTTAAACTAACATTGATTAGGGCACATTAGAAGTCCATACAGTGCAGCCAAACTGTTATTAGGTAAAAGTATGACTACTTTTGATATGCCCCAAAAAAGATGAATGACACAAATAATTATCTAAAACAATAATGAAGCAATTTATTTAAAGCAATAATAAAGAAATGTATTGCTGGTAGCTGCTGGGTGACTCCATTATGTTTTTTATATTTAGAGTTTAGGGGCAGCGCAGGGTATTTTTAATTTGTAATAGCACAAAAACATGCAAACTGGTAAGCTTACAATTGGGTTACACAGGGTTAACCACTGCTTCTTTCCGCCTCTGAAATTCATATTTGGTCATTTCATCTTGAAATTAAATAGTTAAATATGCAGAGAACTTCATGTGTGGTACAAATGTTCTTTCCTTGCCCTGTGAGATTCACAGTGTTTCAAGCCAACTAAAGGTTGCAGGATTGAATTAAGATATAGTTGTTGAATCACAGCCAATGAAAACCTAATTTCCGCCCACTTGTACATTGTAAATTCCACAAAATAGCAGTCTGGAGATTATAACTCAGTCTAATGCCCAAATATTACTTTATTGCTCTTTATCATTTGAATCAGACAGCCAATGCCATTTTCGTGTCAAACTCATCACTTGCTCTAGCAAATAGCATTGAAATGTGATCATTTGAATTTTTCAGGCTCTGCTGTTTTATATAATTCCACCCAGTAAACATGTTTCTATAGATCCCAAAGGCTCAGTTGAAATTACTGCACTGTAGCTGAAATTACAGCAAATATACAAAAACTTTGTATTGCTAGCACAAGTAGAAAAGGGTAAATAATTAGTAAAGCGTTCCTTTAAATCAGGGGTAGGCCACCTTTCAGAGGTTGAGATCTGCCTGGGCAACATGTAGGAAACCAAAGATCCCCGGCGGGAGGGTGGGTTGGGGTGTTGGCGTTGCCCTTTAAAATAAATAAATAAATTAGGCTGTCAATAAAAACACATAGGGGGTTATTTATTATTATTATTCGCTGTAAATCTGAGGGGTAGATCTGAAATGAGGGGAAGCTCTGCTGATTTTATCATCCAATCATGTGCAATCTAAAATGCTGTTTTTTATTTTCCTTGCATGTCCCTCTCGGATCTACAGCGACTGCACTTCCAAGTGCACTTTCAGTGCAATTTCATGTGCACTTTGCACTTGTAGTGCAAAGTGGATTCACCTTTCGTAAATTTTGGAAACAGAGTGAGAGTACCCCTAGGGGTTTTGAGTTGCAGCAATGATTGGAGAAGTAGGAATTATATATAAAAAGTTATACATTTATTTGTAGTAGAAAATTATCATAAATAGTAGAAAATCAGGACATGAACTCCAAAATACATATTAGTGATGAAACTAACATATAAATCTAAAACATCCAATTGGGTGTGATACCACATAAGAATTATATGTATGATTGGCGCAATTGCCCCGACGCGTTTCGACCTTGACAAAAGTAGCGGTCTTCTTCAGGGGGAGTAAGCTTTGCGCCCTTTAATTCTATAATAAAACAAATATAAATCAATAGAGTACAACGAACTGTCAATAAGGCCCAGTGCACCTCACAATAACACCTAATAGGGTGCACTGCTGGTGCATGTGGGATACCGAATGTTCAAAATATTCACAGTGTTGGGAAACATTGGGTACATACCCGTGTGGACATCAGCGGCCTTGACTAGTGATCACCAGGAAAAAAACACCGGTCAAAGACACCAGCGATGGCTCCCCCGAACTGGCAGGGGGAGGGGGTCAGATGGATTGCCTGGTCGGCACCGGGGAGACAGCAGAGGCAACCGGAGAACAACGCAGGCCTACGAGAGGTCGCAAGTTAGGAACCCCCCACCTCCAAGTGGGCAGTGGGGGGGGAAATGCGGGGAAAGGGCAAGGCAGGGGCCACCGAAGCTGACGGTCCCGTAGACACACAGCCTGCCTAGGCAGGTCGGGATGGAGGGGGGACCGGTGGGGAGGGGCCCCTCAACCCAATCAGACCCTAAAAGGAATATTCGAAAAGGTCGAATTTAGTATAAAATTATAAATATGGCAACAACAGCATATTATATTTATAAATAGGTTGTATTTATGGTGAAGAAGAAAAAAAAGTGAGGGGAGAGGAAAAAGGGAGAACGCACAAAGGGAAAGGAAAGAAAAGAAAAAGGAAAATTGAGTGAAAAAATGTGTGAAGAGGGAGTACCGAAAGTGAGGGAAACAATGAAAGGTTTTGTGTCCGAAATAAATAAAAGGGGCCAAAAGATATGTTAATGTATATATTCGTGAATGGATAGTGATTGTATATGAAAGGTGACTGAATAAACGGAGAGGTGTATTGTGTATGTATTAAATAGGAAAAGAGGTGAAAAAGGATGGTAAAGGATGGTAAATGTGAAAAAGGGGGGGGTGAGTGAAAAGGAAGGGAGGGGGGGAGGAGGGGAGGAAAGGCATGGTTGTGTGGGAGCGGAAAAGGTGTTGTGTTACCTAGCGATAAGTGAAAGAGAGGAAAGGGCTTGGGAACTGAGTGGGAAAGGAAGAAATGCTAGGGGTGGTGAAAAGGTGATGTGGGGGGGCGGGAGGTGGGAAAGGGAAGGGAAGGGCGGGCAAAGGGGAGAGGGAAAAGAAAGAAAAAAGGGGGAGTTAAGGTAAGGAAAACCAAAGAAAATGAAATGGTGTGTGGGGACAAGAACAAACAAAGATGGTGCATATGTGAAATATATACAAAAAGGAGAAGGGAAAGGGAAAAGAACAGGAAAAAAAAAAAGGAGAGGAAGGGTAGGGAGGAAATTGACATATAGCTGAGCTGATAAGTGAGTAGTGAAACACAAGTGAAAGTGAAAAGGGAGTGATGTGAATTGAGTGATTGTGATGAAAAAAGGTGTGTAGAAAAGCAGAATTTATAATTACCTAGTAATTCTAGGATAAGGGTGTATGTAACACCATGGGGGTTGGGGAAGATAAGAAGATCCCAAAAGATGTCTTGTGGTAATTAAAGTATTAGGAGCATACACATTTTTTATTTTCCTTGCATGTCCCTCTCGGATCTACAGCGACTGCACTTCCAAGTGCACTTTCAGTGCAATTTCATGTGCACTTTGCACTTGTAGTGCAAAGTGGATTCACCTTTCGTAAATAACCCCCATACTGTGTCACAGCAGTGTCTTCTGCCCTGCTTCAACTCACTCCCTCCACCACAGTAGTATCCCCTGCCATCCCCACATCCACTGCGGGGTGTCCTCTGCCTCCTTTCACATCATCCCCTCTCCCTAGTAATATAGCATGGACCCCCCTCCCACTGTAGTGTCCTCTGCCCCCCCTCCCCACACACACACACACACATGGCAGTGTCCTCTGACCCTCCCACACATGGTAGTGTCTTCTGACCCCCCATCAGTAGTGTCCTGTGCCCCTCCAAAGCAGTGTCCTCTGCTATGGGGGTCAGAGGGCACTACAATGGGGGGAGGGGGGCAGAGGACACTGATTGGGTGTTACTAAATAGGGGGACAGAGGACACTACTGTGTGTGGGGGGTGCAGAGGACACTGCTATAGGGGGCATAGGGCACTACAGTTGAGGGGGATGGCAGAGGACACTGCTATGGGGGTCAGAGGGCACTACAATTGAGGGAGGGGGCAGTGTCCTCTGCCATCCCCCTCCACTGTAGTGCCCTATGCCCCCTATAGCAGTGTCCTCTGCACCCCCCACACACAGTAGTGTCCTCTGCCCCCTCTGTAGTAACCCCCAATCAGTGTCCTCTGCAGCACCCTCACCTCCCTCACAATGGTTTCCTCTGCCCCCCCCCCAGTGCCCTCTGCCAGCACATAGCAATGTCCTCTACACCAAACCCCCCCTTCCCTAGTAGTGTCCTCTGCCCCCCCTCCATAGCAGCTTACTCTGCAACCCCCCCACAGTAGTGTCCTCTCCTCTGCCTCCTCCTGCATAGCACTATCCTCTTTCTTCCAGTCATCCGTCCCCCCCCCCGGTAGATTCCTCTGCCCCTCTATAGTTGTTTCTCCTGTCGCTCCCAACACACAGATGTAGGTAGCTCTCTCCTACCTTACACCACTTGTACATGATAGAGGAGTTAAGAGGCTGCACGGTGCTGGATGGAGGGCGGAACTGGGGGCTGCTTTACTTAACTTTTTATGTTAACAAGCTGATGGTTGGTTGCTAGGATCCCGTCCTCCATCCAGCACGGTTTTGCCACTCGCTCCTCTCTGCTAGTGAAGGAAGAGCAATGCCGGCAGAGCCTGGGGGAAGCATCAGCACAGCCCTGATCGAGATCTACCGGTCGGCTTCCCGCGATCGACAGGTAGCTCACGATCGATGAGTTGCCAACCCCGGCTTTAAATTATGCATATGCAAGGTATTTATCTGTTTGCTCCCAAAATAATGACCTGCAACTTGAAAGTCCCAGCCCAACCCCCTTTGGATTCCTGCATTCCACTCCAGTATCTTTCCTGCACAATATTTCATGAAGTCTTTAAAGAATTCTCCAACATGCATCAAGATACAGAGACAAGCTACAGGATGTCAATGAAACTTGATTGTTCAAGCGCCAGATAATGATTTGGGACCTTTAAAATGGCATGGTACACAAAGCTACACTTTCAAAAAATATTGAGTGGAAGTTTGCACTACAATGATTATGTCAGCTGCAAGCACACGCAGTGTATGTGATAAACCTAATGCGTAAACCAATTAGTGCTTCCCTATCAAAAATCTCTACATATATATATATATTGTTCAAAATATGCATACAAATCCAAAGAAACATGAATAAACATACAATTATTCTACAGTTCAGGAGAAATCAACAAATAATCCCAGTGTGCAAAATTAATCAAATTAATCTAATATCATTGTACATACAGGCGGTCCCCTACTTACAAACATCCGACTTACAAACGACTCCTACTTACAAACGGAGGGAGATAACAGGAAGTGAGGGGAAATCTACCCTTAGGAAGGGAAATTCACTCCTGTAAGCATTTTTATGGGAAAAAGAAACCTCCACTGGAGCTTTATCGCCAGTCTATGTTTCCCTAACAACCAAAAATTTTCAAAATCCATTTGTCATTGGGATGGAAAGTGAGGTGAACTCTTCTGAACAGGGGCACAGACAGCAAAACAAATGTTACAGGGGTGATAACCCTTCCCTATGCTATCCAAAAAGTATAAAAACTATTTTTTTGGCTGAAGCTACCCCTAAAAATGTACCTGTTCCGACTTACAAAAAAATTCAACTTAAGAACAAACTTACAGTCCCTATCTTGTTTGTAACCCGGGGACTCCCTGTATATGAAATGATATTGAAAACCACATCAGTGCATGCAAAAAAGTTGTAAATAAACACAAAATAAAGTAAAAATACTGTACAATAATTCCAATCCCACTGTGCAAAAAAGTCCAGTGTAAGCCAATAGAAAGTGATATCAAGATCTTCCGTGTGATGCCAGCACCAAGAAACCCCCAAGGGTGTAAGCTCACCTTACTGACAAGCCCCTGTAATGCTGCTATAATGCTCCAATAGATATAATAATCAGCAAGACACCAATAAAGCTTAATTTAAAGAGGAAGTAAAGTCTTATTTTTTAATTGTTCCTACAGGTAAGCCTATAATAATGCCCCGTACACACGATCCGAATATCGTACGACAGATCGTACGACTTTTTTCGCTTAATAGTCGCAAGTAAAATTAAATAGGTTATTAAAGTCACGAAAATTCTCGTACGACAGAAAAAAAAATCGCAAGTGATGTCATGTGTTGTAATGTATTTGTATTGTATTTTCGGATGACAACTGTACTGACTAATCGAAAATTGTACGATTTTGTTATCGTACGAGGAAAATTTTCGTGCATATCCGATAAAATACTGTGAATATCCCCTAAACTTGCACAGTTTTAGAGATATTCAGAGTGCATGCAGCTAATGACGTCTGTGCTGGTCCTTCAAAGCCTGTGCCGTAAACGGCACATTGCACATTCTGAAGAAACACTGGGGACGATGTCAGCTGTCTCAGCGGTGTGCAGGGTGCGATGCATACTAACTCATAATGCCAGGTGTTTTTTTTTTTCTCTGGGTTTACAACTGCTTTAAGAAAGAAGAAACAACCTCATAGTGTATACTGAAAAAAAAGTGTTTGTTTATTAAAAACATTCATATGCACTCACATGGAATCACATGATAATAGGCTCATCTCAAAGTACACAGCCACCACCTCCCCTCAAAGCCCAGCCAAAAGTGCAATAAAGCCACACTGAAGAAAAGATTCATGAAGCCGATCATGCATAAAGCCTCAGTCTCTTTCTTCTGTCAGTGTAGCTCCACCCTACATGTTTCACCTATTTGACGTCATCAGGGGCCCAGCCACTCACGAGTCAGGAGAGAGGTTTATGTTCAAACAGCCACCCTGCACTGCATTTGTACCAACCCTGGGGTGGATGTTGGTCCAGATGGGGATTGTGTCTTTTCCTTTTTCTTGTTGAAAATAGGCTTTTTGACCTAACAATCCATTAAATGTGTTTTTAAAAAAAAAAAAGAAGTGCGATTATATATTATCTAAAGTGGCCTGAAGTGTCAGCCAGGTAGCCTTCACATGGGGGTCAGGCTTAGAAAGGTATGCAGCTTCTGTTGTAAGGACTTGTTCGTGAACTGTCTTCTTTCTTATCCTGCTTCCAGGCTTAATAGTGCTTACCTCTTTTATAAGAATACCTCTGAATAAGGCTTTAAGGGTATTCCATAGTATGCCCTGTGAGAAGGTGGAGTCATTAACTTCTTTATGTCCTGAGCAGCTCTTACATTTTTTACACATGTTAACATTTTTTTGTTCGAAAATTACTGAAAATCCCAATTATTTATATATTTTGCGAAAGCAAGGGCCCTGTAGAATAAAAAATGTTGTTAGTTGCAATTTTTTATGTTGTGAAATATTTGCACAACTGTTTATCAAATATATTATCATATATTCAACAAAAAATACACAAAAATTTATTATAATGTGCACAAACACAATATTGTACCCAGTTTTTTGGTAACATATACAAGATTGGATTGCATTGCATAAATAGATGCAAAACTTGTTAAAGCGGAGTTCCACTTCGGAATCCTTCCCCCCTTAGGTGTCACGTTTGGCACCTTTCAGGGGGAGGGGGGAGCAGATACCTGTCTAATACAGGTATTTTGCTCCCACTTCCGGGCATAGATAGCCGAGCCACCCGCAGCTATCTACGCCACGTCCGGCCCCTTCTCCGCCCCCCCCACTGTCTTCTGGACTTTAAAAAAAAAAAATTGGTGGAACTCCGCTTTAAGTCTTAAAATTGCATGCGCCCGTGAATTTGCAAAAAACAATGGTACCAAAATGGCCCATAGGCAACTGTTCAAAGGCTATTATTTTGGCGCAAGAAAGTGCATTTATTATTTTTGTCACATGAGCCTGCAGACCATTGCACCTGCAATATGTGGGTCGTGGGTGCAATGCCAGGCTCTTCTTGCAGCTGAACCTGTACCTCTGTATGGAGACATCACGAGTCTATCAGATAACATAACATAATTGTAGCACTACCCCCGTAGGAGCTGCTGGTTAGTTTTGGGCCTGTACTCTGCCTATCAACCCCTGTAAGTTTGGCTATATTCCCCTTGGCACAACTGGACAATACACTGATTGTGGAACCCACTGGCAGTTGGGAACCACAATGAAACCATGCAGCAATATAAATACAGTTAAGAGTTGTTACCTTGTATTGGCCACCTGTCCAATGACACCAGATAAGACTCCACACCAAATGCAGTTTAACCAAGGAATGAGTGTTTACTTGGTGAAGAAAAATAGGCACAGTTAAACATCAACAGTTGACGTCAAACAGGGCCCTGTGAGAGTCAATGGTATATGAATAAACAATCAGTTTGAACAATGCAAAGTGAAACCTGACCTGAGTAAGTACACAGTGGAGGGATTCCCCCAATGCAATACGTTAGCACTGAAGCACCTCTCCACCAGGCCTCACCCAGCTCTTAAGAAATATAACAGCTATACAACAAGTTCTACTATGGCATGAGTATCTGTGCACTTTGGTTCCCCCTAGCAGGAAATTCCCATGCACGTGTCCTACTATATTAGTTCAGATGGACAAGCTGAATCCTGCAATTTTTCCTTCTGGTTAACAGTAGTCTTCGCTAGCCTTGGTTGGTGCACATTAATAATTTGTAATCCAAAGGAAAATGAAAGAGGAATGAACAGTTAACATATGTGATGAAAGGGACAGATGAATGCTGATCCTTCTCAAGGTGCTAACTTAATCCTGTATGCAGCGTGACTTGGCTAGCGGTACTGCAGATACCAGCAAGCCTAAGTGAATAAGTACAGTTGTGGAAGTCACCTTCCTGCAATACAGTTAATCGTGTTAGTGGGCAGGTGCCCTCTCACCACATGAGGCCTTGCCCCGCTGGTATCCTCCGACAAGGCCCTCTTGGTTTGCAGCCACCGGACGAGTCGTTGTCCCTGGTCCTCCTTTTAGCCAGTCGCCAGAAGTTGGTGGATAGGTGACTCTGGGTACTCAGGAGTGTGGAGCTGTCCCTCTCCCTGGTCCGATCAGCAGGACTGTCGCTGGGATCCCTCTGACAGATGGTCCGGCCTCCATCACTTTAGGCCCAGGCTTTTCCGGCCTAAGCACCCCCGCTGCAGGCCTCTTGCCGCTTGCAAGATGGCGTCCCAAGAGGCAGAATCCAAGCCCCTCCTCTCCTTTTAAAAGGTCCTCCCAGCAGGCAGTGCATGGCGCCACGCTCCCTCCCAGCAAGTGGCGTTGTGGGCCTTGTAGTCCATTTCTGACCCGTAGCAATAGAGTCTCTGTCTCCCCGCACCACAAGATCCGTCATGCATTGTCCTACCATAGTAAACGCAATAACTTGCAGCGATATGGGGCAAACGGATAATGGAAAGAATTACATTTTTATAAGCACAAACTGTAGTCCATGAGCTACGTGCAAAAGTAACACCTTGCTACATAATATAATATAACAATAATAACAATATGTAATAACATAAAATATAAAATAATACTATATAATAGGATCAGAAAGGGTTCCAGCAGCAGCACCCCCTTCCTTGCCTTATCACACTGGGGCTTTCTGCACACGGTGCCTCACTGCCATGGTGGCCTAGGATCAGCCTTCTTTCCAATGTCCTTCCATTTCTTTGGCATGATAGCGGTGGCCCCAAGAGAGAGGGGAGACAAGGAGGCAGCATGAAGTGTCTGAGCCAGGTAACAGGGTTATGAATGTCTGTTAATGCTAATGTGCAGGACAGATGTCAGCATTACTGGTGGGAGCTCGGAGGTTTGCACCTGCTCGCTGCTCATCAGGCCACACCCCTATAACTCTTGTTTAATTTTTCTGTAAAGTACAAGATGAAATCTGATTAATTCCAACTAGAATTTCAAACATTCTATTTGTATGTACATCTTTTTGTTTACAGATTGATTTAAACAAAAAAGTCTGTAGATCCAGCAAGTTTGTCTTTTCACTTGCTTTCTCTCTTACCCTGTTGGTCATAAAAATTCTAAGATAGCAGTCTCAACTGCCAATGTTTCAAAACGTTGTCAAGAACTTGCTGTTCTTGCGTGCACATGCTACATGATTTAACAGCTATTGATGAGCTTGAGTATACTTTGAGACAGCTGGGACATCCTCTGTTGAGGTTATGTGGGCTAGAATCTCTTTGTATCTTCTGGAAACATTGGGCAAAAACTTATATAGTCTGAAAACTCTGAGCTCTTCGTCCTGTAAGTCGAACGTAAAACGCTTTGGGTTGCTTTTCTACACAAATAATATGCATAGGAGTGGAGAATGTACACCAATAAAATGTGGGAGTGTTCTGTCTCAACTACAAAGCGATAAAGTTCATCTCCAGGTTTAAGTAGGCCTTACTCAAGCTGGTTTGATATTCATCCCTTGCATCGATACAGGCAGTTTAACTCAATGAATAAACTCACAGTTAGGACGACAGACGATGAATCCTTTCGAATGTTCCGTTTAATGATGGATATTCATAGGTAGAAAAACGTTGCAGTTGTAAGCCACATGTAAGATGTTAGCATGGAAGAAATACAGGAGTAATGACCAGAATCAGGAAGTGGAGGAGATATATAAAGAACTACGGTGAGAGAGAGAGTTCAGCTAGAAAGAAGGGGACAGATCTTAAAGACACAGAGCAAGAATAATCACATAGTGTAACACAACACTCCCCGTCTGAAATCTTTAGATTTCATAACCTCAAACTAAAATATATATTTTCAAAAAGTCCAATACTGATGAATGTCCTGGAACCTGTAATGAAAAACATGCAACAAGCAAATAATAAACGTAAGTTCAACAGGATGAAGAACATAAAGTCACAGTATGATGTCTTCAAATAATTCCAAAGTTCTGAGTAGAACCTGTAGATCGCAGCAATGTACTCCCGGCCGTGCCAACAGCATGACTAGTCCTTGCACAAGTCACTCACCTGGCAAAAGGAGTACTAACTCTGTAATTGGTCGACTAAAGGTTTGTGTCGATCCTCCCTTGGTTACCTTGACTTCTACCTTCCGGACATTGTTATCGTCGCTGGGCATAACTTTAGTAATAAGACCCATAGGCCACTCATTCCAACAAACTTCCTTGTCTTTTAGAAGGATGAGGTCTCCAACCTTAAGATTCAGCTTAGATGCTTGCCATTTGTTACAACCTTGAAGGTGGTGAAGATACTTTTTCTTCCAGCGATGCCAGAACACAATGGCTAGATGCTGCACCTACTTCCATTGATGCCTGTAACGGTGTGACCGCAGCTTCTGTTTTGTACTTACAGAAGTGTGGAGTGAGGTGTTCACAGTTCTTATTTTCTTATCATCTTCAGGGTTTACTAGCCCATAGGTGGTGTCAATAGGGAGTAAGTAAGAGTCCTCACGCAGAAACCTTGGAGGTGACAGCCATAAGCTGTCCTGAAGAGCGGCAGGTGACATGGCTCTGGTCCCACAGTCAGCTGGGTTGAGTTCAGTGAGAACGTGATGCCATTGACTTGGTAGAGAGAATCTCTTGATACGTTCAACCCTGTTGCTGACGTACACATAAAATTGTTTTGTTTGGTTGTTTATGTAACCAAGTACTACCTTACTGTCTGTATAGAAGGTGAAAGAATCAATTCTAGTGTCCATTTCACTTCGTATGACCTCGGCAATTTCTACTGCTAGCATGGCTGCACAAAGTTCAAGTCTTGGTATGGTATGTGCAGGCTTGGGTGTGAGTTTTGCCTTGCCTAGGACAAAACTACAGTGTGATTGTCCATTCAGTTCAGAGGTCTTCAAATAGGCTACTGCAGCAATAGCTTCAACTGATGCATCAGAGAAAATATGAATCTCTCTCCGGTTAGCGGTTGAAGTGGATCCTGGAACATAGCAACGGGGAATCTGAAGTTTTTCTAGTGACTTCAAAGAATATCTCCACCTTTCCCACTTGTGTTGATTCTCACTAGGCAAGGGAGTATCCCAGTCTATGTTCTCAGTAGACAACTGTCTTAGTAAAATCTTACCTTGAATGGTAACTGGAGCAAGGAAACCCAGTGGGTCATAGATGCTATTCACCACGGACAGGACTCCTCTCTTAGTGAAGGGTTTGTCACAAATTGACACTTGGAAGGTGAATTTGTCTTGCTTGATGTTCCACAACAAACCCAGACTTCGCTGTACAGGAGGCACATCTGTACCTAAGTCAAGGTTTTTTAGACTAGTGGCATAGTCCTCAGAGTGAAAGGCATTCATAAGTTCCTGGCTGTTGGATATAATCTTGTGTAGTCTAAGGTTTGCTACAGACAGCATCTCCTTTGTTCTGGTGAGAAGATCAATTGCTTCTTTAGCAGTTGGAAAGGACTTAATTGCGTCATCAACATAGAAGTTTCTTTCAACAAATTGACGGGCATCAGATCCATATTCAACTTCTCCAGTCTGAGCTGTTCTCCTTAGCCCATAAGTTGCCACTGCTGGGGAAGGACTGTTACCGAAGACATGTACCTTCATGCGATAATCTATAACTTCCTTGTTGAGGTCATTGTCCTTGTGCCATAGAAACCTGAGGTAGTTTCTGTTGTCTTCTCTGACGATGAAGCAGTGAAACATCTGTTGAATGTCGGCCATTACTGCTACAGGCTCTTGTCTGAAACGAATCAAGACTCCTATTAGACTGTTGTTCAAGTTGGGTCCAGTAAGGAGCATGTTGTTAAGAGAAACACCTTTGTGCTGAGCACTGGAATCAAAGACAACTCTGATTTGGTCTGGTTTGCGTGGGTGATACACGCCAAAGGATGGAAGGTACCAGCATTCTTCTCCCTCCTTTAGTGGGGGAGCAGGCTCTGCATGATCTCTGTCAAATACATTTTGCATAAAGTCCACAAAGTGCTTTTGCATCTCTGGTTTCCTGCTTAAGTTTCGCTTTAAGGAGGAGAATCTACTGATGGCCTGCTGTAAGTTGTTGGGCAATCTCTCTCTTGGGAGACGAAAGGGTAGGGGTGCTACCCAGTTATTGGAGTCATCTTGAAAGAACTCATTGTCCATTACCTTGATGAATTCTTTGTCTTCCATTGAAGGAGCCAATATGTCATCTTCACTGGTTGCATTAAACACTGTAGAGCCGAAGTCGCCATCATGGCAGGAGAAAGGGCTTGTGTCACCTGAGATGCCATGTTGCCATTCGTGGCTGGCTATCTTCTCTTTCACCCAGTAGTGATGTGGGCATGGCTCAAAGTAAGTGTTTCGGCCATTTGGCAGAACATTTGTCTTGAATGACGAAATGTTGGTAGGTCTTTTCATTTTGCCTATGCAGACATTGCCTATGATGACCCACCCTAGATCTGTGCGCTGGGCAAATGGGGCATCTGGGGGTCCACTGACTTGTCTGTGTACCTTGTGAACTCTTAGAATGTCTCTTCCTAACAGAAGAAGGATCTGAGCATCTTTGTCAAGCGGCGGTATCTCATTTGCTATTACCTTGAGGTGAGGGTGATGGAAAGCAGCAGCTGGAGTAGGGATTTCTTCCCTGTTAGCAGGTATCTGGTTGCACTCAACAAGTGTAGGTAAGGGTAATTGCAAGTTACCTTTGAGAGAAGATACCATGAGTCCATGAGCCCTTCTTCCAGAAACCTCTATAGTTCCACTACAGGTACCCAAGGTGTAAGGATGAGCTTCGCCTTTTATTTCAAATAGATTGAACAATTCCGATTTTGCAAGTGATCGATTGCTCTGATTGTCTAAGATAGCATATGCCTTTAGAGACTTTTCTGGTTGATCCTTGTGGTATATGTTCACCAAGCATATCTTAGCACAGGACTTACCACAGCGGTCTTCTCCACAAACTTCAGTGCAGGATGAAGAAATGATGGTAGAATTAGGCACTTGGTCTGTATTCTCCCCGCCATGCATTAACCTGGGAGGAGTGTTGGCAGGTTGTGCAGAGCTGGGCTCAAGAGGATGGAGGGCTTGCACATGTTCTTCAGAGCCACACTCTGCACTTGATGGACACATTACAGTCCCTTGCAAAATGTTCTGTAGAAGCACAGCACCTGAAACATACCCTAAATGTCTTTAAAAGCTCCTTGCGCTCTTCCAGAGGCTTTTTCCTAAAGCCGATACATTTATTGAGGGGGTGTGGTTTCTTGTGTATGGGACACTCTCTGTTAGGGTTTTCAATCTTCCTACTCTGTTTGTTCGTGGCCAGAACTGTGGTAGGAGTGGGAAGGATGTCAGTCTTTTTCACGGACACTGGGTCTCTATGGTTTCTATAGTTTCTATAGTTGCCCTGCAGACTGGTACTCTTAGGAAAGGGTGAGAAGAGGCTGTACTCACCGCAGGAAAAACTTGGATCGTTCTTGGTCTCTGCAATTTTCCTGATGAATTCACAGAAGAAAGAGAATGGAGGGAAGGAAACCTTGTTCTCTCTTTTGTACGATGACCCTAGTGCAGTCCATTTCTCTTGCAAACCATACGGGAGCTTGGAGACAATTGGGTTTACCCCTCTTGGAGTGTCAAGGTAACTGAGTCCAGGTAGTTTTGGGTCTGTCTTGGCTAGCTGAAGCTCAAGGAGAAGGTCACTCCGTCTCTGGAACTCCTTGTTGTCCTTACCGGATATCTTTGGGAAAGTTTCCAGACACATGAACAAAGCATTTTCTATAGCTTCTGGACTGCCATAACTTTGCTCTAGTCGCTCCCATGCAGCTGTGAGGCCTGCAGTAGGATTGTCCATGAAAACCAATCTTAATGGCTTAACACGTGCAGCAGATAGAGGACCAAGCCATTTGATCAGCAGATTCAATTCTTGATCAGCTGTAATGCCAATATTGCTGATTGTAGTTCTGAAGGCACATTTTCAACTTCTGTAGTTCTCAGGTTGGTCATCAAAACTTGTAAGACCAGTCTTTGTGAGCTCTCTGCGAAGCATGTACCTCACAAACTCTTCTGTCTCAGTTGTCTCCGCCTTTATGTGAGATGCTGTTGGCTGTATGGTGCTGATTGCGTTATCTTTGACATTGTTGTTAAAGGACACAGGGAAATATGGTGCAGCAGATGCATCCAGGTGAGTTACTTGCTTGAAGTCAGTTGTTCCAATGGTACGTTGATTCAAGGCTGTACCGATGATTGGAGATTGATGACTTGCTTGAAGCTTGCGCTGATGCTCTGTGACGTATGAAGGCAGGCAAGGTAGGCAGGTAGGAAATGCAGTGGAGTGATTTTGAGTGCAGGAAGTTGCTGGAACCTCTTTAACTTGAAGCTGTGAAGGAGTCTATATGTAGTCGGGAGCATTGGAGACAATGGAGTGTGCACTGCAGTGGCTTAGGACATAGTCTTTAGTGCGTTTGAGGGGGTCTTCCATATCTGCTATGTTTAGGTTAATGCTGTCTTTCTCACTTGCACCTTCGTCTGCACTGATAGCTTGCTGTAGGACCCTTAGCTTTGCCATAGCTGCGTCATGTTTACACTGTTCATTTAAGGTTTCCATTGTTGCTCTTTGACGTGCTGACTGAGCTTCCGACTCTGCTCTCTGACGTGCTGACTGCGCTTCCGACTCTGCTCTCTGACGTGCTGACTGCGCTTCCAACTCTGCTTCTAAACCTAATGCGTAAACCAATTAGTGCTTCCCTATCAAAAATCTCTACATATATATATATTGTTCAAAATATGCATACAAATCCAAAGAAACATGAATAAACATACAATTATTCTACAGTTCAGGAGAAATCAACAAATAATCCCAGTGTGCAAAATTAATCAAATTAATCTAATATCATTGTACATACAGGCGGTCCCCTACTTACAAACATCCGACTTACAAACGACTCCTACTTACAAACGGAGGGAGATAACAGGAAGTGAGGGGAAATCTACCCTTAGGAAGGGAAATTCACTCCTGTAAGCATTTTTATGGGAAAAAGAAACCTCCACTGGAGCTTTATCGCCAGTCTATGTTTCCCTAACAACCAAAAATTTTCAAAATCCATTTGTCATTGGGATGGAAAGTGAGGTGAACTCTTCTGAACAGGGGCACAGACAGCAAAACAAATGTTACAGGGGTGATAACCCTTCCCTATGCTATCCAAAAAGTATAAAAACGATTTTTTTGGCTGAAGCTACCCCTAAAAATGTACCTGTTCCGACTTACAAAAAAATTCAACTTAAGAACAAACTTACAGTCCCTATCTTGTTTGTAACCCGGGGACCCCCTGTATATGAAATGATATTGAAAACCACATCAGTGCATGCAAAAAAGTTGTAAATAAACACAAAATAAAGTAAAAATACTGTACAATAATTCCAATCCCACTGTGCAAAAAAGTCCAGTGTAAGCCAATAGAAAGTGATATCAAGATCTTCCGTGTGATGCCAGCACCAAGAAACCCCCAAGGGTGTAAGCTCACCTTACTGACAAGCCCCTGTAATGCTGCTATAATGCTCCAATAGATATAATAATCAGCAAGACACCAATAAAGCTTAATTTAAAGAGGAAGTAAAGTCTTATTTTTTAATTGTTCCTACAGGTAAGCCTATAATAATGCCCCGTACACACGATCCGAATATCGTACGACAGATCGTACGACTTTTTTCGCTTAATAGTCGCAAGTAAAATTAAATAGGTTATTAAAGTCACGAAAATTCTCGTACGACAGAAAAAAAAATCGCAAGTGATGTCATGTGTTGTAATGTATTTGTATTGTATTTTCGGATGACAACTGTACTGACTAATCGAAAATTGTACGATTTTGTTATCGTACGAGGAAAATTTTCGTGCATATCCGATAAAATACTGTGAATATCCCCTAAACTTGCACAGTTTTAGAGATATTCAGAGTGCATGCAGCTAATGACGTCTGTGCTGGTCCTTCAAAGCCTGTGCCGTAAACGGCACATTGCACATTCTGAAGAAACACTGGGGAAGATGTCAGCTGTCTCAGCGGTGTGCAATGTGCGATGCCTACTAACTCATAATGCCAGGTGTTTTTTTTTCTCTGGGTTTACAACTGCTTTAAGAAAGAAGAAACAACCTCATAGTGTACACTGAAAAAAAAGTGTTTGTTTATTAAAAACATTCATATGCACTCACATGGAATCACATGATAATAGGCTCATCTCAAAGTACACAGCCACCACCTCCCCTCAAAGCCCAGCCAAAAGTGCAATAAAGCCACACTGAAGAAAAGATTCATGAAGCCGATCATGCATAAAGCCTCAGTCTCTTTCTTCTGTCAGTGTAGCTCCACCCTACATGTTTCACCTATTTGACGTCATCAGGGGCCCAGCCACTCACGAGTCAGGAGAGAGGTTTATGTTCAGACAGCCACCCTGCACTGCATTTGTACCAACCCTGGGGTGGATGTTGGTCCAGATGGGGATTGTGTCTTTTCCTTTTTCTTGTTGAAAATAGGCTTTTTGACCTAACAATCCACCCCAAGTGCGATTATATATTATCTAAAGTGGCCTGAAGTGTCAGCCAGGTAGCCTTCGCATGGGGGTCGGGCTTAGAAAGGTATGCAGCTTCTGTTGTAAGGACTTGTTCGTGAACTGTCTTCTTTCTTATCCTGCTTCCAGGCTTAATAGTGCTTACCTCTTTTATAAGAATACCTCTGAATAAGGCTTTAAGGGTATTCCATAGTATGCCCTGTGAGAAGGTGGAGTCATTAACTTCTTTATGTCCTGAGCAGCTCTTACATTTTTTACACATGTTAACATTTTTTTGTTCGAAAATTACTGAAAATCCCAATTATTTATATATTTTGCGAAAGCAAGGGCCCTGTAGAATAAAAAATGTTGTTAGTTGCAATTTTTTATGTCGTGAAATATTTGCACAACTGTTTATCAAATATATTATCATATATTCAACAAAAAATACACAAAAATTTATTATAATGTGCACAAACACAATATTGTACCCAGTTTTTTGGTAACATATACAAGATTGGATTGCATTGCATAAATAGATGCAAAACTTGTTAAAGCGGAGTTCCACTTCGGAATCCTTCCCCCCTTAGGTGTCACGTTTGGCACCTTTCAGGGGGAGGGGGGAGCATATACCTGTCTAATACAGGTATTTTGCTCCCACATCCGGGCATAGATAGCCGAGCCACCCGCAGCTATCTACGCCACGTCCGGCCCCTTCTCCGTCCCCCCCACTGTCTTCTGGACTTTAAAAAAAAAAATTTGGTGGAACTCCGCTTTAAGTCTTAAAATTGCATGCGCCCGTGAATTTGCAAAAAACAATGGTACCAAAATGGCCCATAGGCAACTGTTCAAAGGCTATTATTTTGGCGCAAGAAAGTGCATTTATTATTTTTGTCACATGAGCCTGCAGACCATTGCACCTGCAATATGTGGGTCGTGGGTGCAATGCCAGGCTCTTCTTGTAGCTGAACCTGTACCTCTGTATGGAGACATCACGAGTCTATCAGATAACATAACATAATTGTAGCACTACCCCCGTAGGAGCTGCTGGTTAGTTTTGGGCCTGTACTCTGCCTATCAACCCCTGTAAGTTTGGCTATATTCCCCTTGGCACAACTGGACAATACACTGATTGTGGAACCCACTGGCAGTTGGGAACCACAATGAAACCATGCAGCAATATAAATACAGTTAAGAGTTGTTACCTTGTATTGGCCACCTGTCCAATGACACCAGATAAGACTCCACACCAAATGCAGTTTAACCAAGGAATGAGTGTTTACTTGGTGAAGAAAAATAGGCACAGTTAAACATCAACAGTTGACGTCAAACAGGGCCCTGTGAGAGTCAATGGTATATGAATAAACAATCAGTTTGAACAATGCAAAGTGAAACCTGACCTGAGTAAGTACACAGTGGAGGGATTCCCCCAATGCAATACGTTAGCACTGAAGCACCTCTCCACCAGGCCTCACCCAGCTCTTAAGAAATATAACAGCTATACAACAAGTTCTACTATGGCATGAGTATCTGTGCACTTTGGTTCCCCCTAGCAGGAAATTCCCATGCACGTGTCCTACTATATTAGTTCAGATGGACAAGCTGAATCCTGCAATTTTTCCTTCTGGTTAACAGTAGTCTTCGCTAGCCTTGGTTGGTGCACATTAATAATTTGTAATCCAAAGGAAAATGAAAGAGGAATGAACAGTTAACATATGTGATGAAAGGGACAGATGAATGCTGATCCTTCTCAAGGTGCTAACTTAATCCTGTATGCAGCGTGACTTGGCTAGCGGTACTGCAGATACCAGCAAGCCTAAGTGAATAAGTACAGTTGTGGAAGTCACCTTCCTGCAATACAGTTAATCGTGTTAGTGGGCAGGTGCCCTCTCACCACATGAGGCCTTGCCCCGCTGGTATCCTCCGACAAGGCCCTCTTGGTTTGCAGCCACCGGACGAGTCGTTGTCCCTGGTCCTCCTTTTAGCCAGTCGCCAGAAGTTGGTGGATAGGTGACTCTGGGTACTCAGGAGTGTGGAGCTGTCCCTCTCCCTGGTCCGATCAGCAGGACTGTCGCTGGGATCCCTCCGACAGATGGTCCGGCCTCCATCACTTTAGGCCCAGGCTTTTCTGGCCTAAGCACCCCCGCTGCAGGCCTCTTGCCGCTTGCAAGATGGCGTCCCAAGAGGCAGAATCCAAGCCCCTCCTCTCCTTTTAAAAGGTCCTCCCAGCAGGCAGTGCGTGGCGCCATGCTCCATCCCAGCAAGTGGCGTTGTGGGCCTTGTAGTCCATTTCTGACCCGTAGCAATAGAGTCTCTGTCTCCCCGCACCACAAGATCCGTCATGCATTGTCCTACCATAGTAAACGCAATAACTTACAGCGATATGGGGCAAACGGATAATGGAAAGAATTACATTTTTATAAGCACAAACTGTAGTCCATGAGCTACGTGCAAAAGTAACACCTTGCTACATAATATAATATAACAATAATAACAATATGTAATAACATAAAATATAAAATAATACTATATAATAGGATCAGAAAGGGTTCCAGCAGCAGCACCCCCTTCCTTGCCTTATCACACTGGGGCTTTCTGCACACGGTGCCTCACTGCCATGGTGGCCTAGGATCAGCCTTCTTTCCAATGTCCTTCCATTTCTTTGGCATGATAGCGGTGGCCCCAAGAGAGAGGGGAGACAAGGAGGCAGCATGAAGTGTCTGAGCCAGGTAACAGGGTTATGAATGTCTGTTAATGCTAATGTGCAGTACAGATGTCAGCATTACTGGTGGGAGCTCGGAGGTTTGCACCTGCTCGCTGCTCATCAGGCCACACCCCTATAACTCTTGTTTAATTTTTCTGTAAAGTACAAGATGAAATCTGATTAATTCCAACTAGAATTTCAAACATTCTATTTGTATGTACATCTTTTTGTTTACAGATTGATTTAAACAAAAAAGTCTGTAGATCCAGCAAGTTTGTCTTTTCACTTGCTTTCTCTCTTACCCTGTTGGTCATAAAAATTCTAAGATAGCAGTCTCAACTGCCAATGTTTCAAAACGTTGTCAAGAACTTGCTGTTCTTGCGTGCACATGCTACATGATTTAACAGCTATTGATGAGCTTGAGTATACTTTGAGACAGCTGGGACATCCTCTGTTGAGGTTATGTGGGCTAGAATCTCTTTGTATCTTCTGGAAACATTGGGCAAAAACTTATATAGTCTGAAAACTCTGAGCTCTTCGTCCTGTAAGTCGAACGTAAAACGCTTTGGGTTGCTTTTCTACACAAATAATATGCATAGGAGTGGAGAATGTACACCAATAAAATGTGGGAGTGTTCTGTCTCAACTACAAAGCGATAAAGTTCATCTCCAGGTTTAAGTAGGCCTTACTCAAGCTGGTTTGATATTCATCCCTTGCATCGATACAGGCAGTTTAACTCAATGAATAAACTCACAGTTAGGACGACAGACGATGAATCCTTTCGAATGTTCCGTTTAATGATGGATATTCATAGGTAGAAAAACGTTGCAGTTGTAAGCCACATGTAAGATGTTAGCATGGAAGAAATACAGGAGTAATGACCAGAATCAGGAAGTGGAGGAGATATATAAAGAACTACGGTGAGAGAGAGAGTTCAGCTAGAAAGAAGGGGACAGATCTTAAAGACACAGAGCAAGAATAATCACATAGTGTAACACAACACTCCCCGTCTGAAATCTTTAGATTTCATAACCTCAAACTAAAATATATATTTTCAAAAAGTCCAATACTGACGAATGTCCTGGAACCTGTAATGAAAAACATGCAACAAGCAAATAATAAACGTAAGTTCAACAGGATGAAGAACATAAAGTCACAGTATGATGTCTTCAAATAATTCCAAAGTTCTGAGTAGAACCTGTAGATCGCAGCAATGTACTCCCCGCCGTGCCAACAGCATGACTAGTCCTTGCACAAGTCACTCACCTGGCAAAAGGAGTACTAACTCTGTAATTGGTCGACTAAAGGTTTGTGTCGATCCTCCCTTGGTTACCTTGACTTCTACCTTCCGGACTTTGTTATCGTCGCTGGGCATAACTTTAGTAATAAGACCCATAGGCCACTCATTCCGACAAACTTCCTTGTCTTTTAGAAGGATGAGGTCTCCAACCTTAAGATTCGGCTTAGATGCTTGCCATTTGTTACAACCTTGAAGGTGGTTAAGATACTTTTTCTTCCAGCGATGCCAGAACACATTGGCTAGATGCTGCACCTACTTCCATTGATGCCTGTAACGGTGTGACCGCAGCTTCTGTTTTGTACTTACAGAAGTGTGGAGTGAGGTGTTCACAGTTCTTATTTTCTTATCATCTTCAGGGTTTACTAGCCCATAGGTGGTGTCAATAGGGAGTAAGTAAGAGTCCTCACGCAAAAACCTTGGAGGTGACAGCCATAAGCTGTCCTGAAGAGCGGCAGGTGACATGGCTCTGGTCCCACAGTCAGCTGGGTTGAGTTCAGTGAGAACGTGATGCCATTGACTTGGTAGAGAGAATCTCTTGATACGTTCAACCCTGTTGCTGACGTACACATAAAATTGTTTTGTTTGGTTGTTTATGTAACCAAGTACTACCTTACTGTCTGTATAGAAGGTGAAAGAATCAATTCTAGTGTCCATTTCACTTCGTATGACCTCGGCAATTTCTACTGCTAGCATGGCTGCACAAAGTTCAAGTCTTGGTATGGTATGTGCAGGCTTGGGTGTGAGTTTTGCCTTGCCTAGGACAAAACTACAGTGTGATTGTCCATTCAGTTCAGAGGTCTTCAAATAGGCTACTGTAGCAATAGCTTCAACTGATGCATCAGAGAAAATATGAATCTCTCTCCGGTTAGCGGTTGAAGTGGATCCTGGAACATAGCAACGGGGAATCTGAAGTTTTTCTAGTGACTTCAACGAATATCTCCACCTTTCCCACTTGTGTTGATTCTCACTAGGCAAGGGAGTATCCCAGTCTATGTTCTCAGTAGACAACTGTCTTAGTAAAATCTTACCTTGAATGGTAACTGGAGCAAGGAAACCCAGTGGGTCATAGATGCTATTCACCACGGACAGGACTCCTCTCTTAGTGAAGGGTTTGTCACAAATTGACACTTGGAAGGTGAATTTGTCTTGCTTGATGTTCCACAACAAACCCAGACTTCGCTGTACAGGAGGCACATCTGTACCTAAGTCAAGGTTTTTTAGACTAGTGGCATAGTCCTCAGAGTGAAAGGCATTCATAAGTTCCTGGCTGTTGGATATAATCTTGTGTAGTCTAAGGTTTGCTACAGACAGCATCTCCTTTGTTCTGGTGAGAAGATCAATTGCTTCTTTAGCAGTTGGAAAGGACTTAATTGCGTCATCAACATAGAAGTTTCTTTCAACAAATTGACGGGCATCAGATCCATATTCAACTTCTCCAGTCTGAGCTGTTCTCCTTAGCCCATAAGTTGCCACTGCTGGGGAAGGACTGTTACCGAAGACATGTACCTTCATGCGATAATCTATAACTTCCTTGTTGAGGTCATTGTCCTTGTGCCATAGAAACCTGAGGTAGTTTCTGTTGTCTTCTCTGACGATGAAGCAGTGAAACATCTGTTGAATGTCGGCCATTACTGCTACAGGCTCTTGTCTGAAATGAATCAAGACTCCTATTAGACTGTTGTTCAAGTTGGGTCCAGTAAGGAGCATGTTGTTAAGAGAAACATCTTTGTGCTGAGCACTGGAATCAAAGACAACTCTGATTTGGTCTGGTTTGCGTGGGTGATACACGCCAAAGGATGGAAGGTACCAGCATTCTTCTCCCTCCTTTAGTGGGGTAGCAGGCTCTGCATGATCTCTGTCAAATACATTTTGCATAAAGTCCACAAAGTGCTTTTGCATCTCTGGTTTCCTGCTTAAGTTTCGCTTTAAGGAGGAGAATCTACTGATGGCCTGTTGTAAGTTGTTGGGCAATCTCTCTCTTGGGAGACGAAAGGGTAGGGGTGCTACCCAGTTATTGGAGTCATCTTGAAAGAACTCATTGTCCATTACCTTGATGAATTCTTTGTCTTCCATTGAAGGAGCCAGTATGTCATCTTCACTGGTTGCATTAAACACTGTAGAGCCGAAGTCGCCATCATGGCAGGAGAAAGGGCTTGTGTCACCTGAGATGCCATGTTGCCATTCGTGGCTGGCTATCTTCTCTTTCACCCAGTAGTGATGTGGGCATGGCTCAAAGTAAGTGTTTCGGCCATTTGGCAGAACATTTGTCTTGAATGACGAAATGTTGGTAGGTCTTTTCATTTTGCCTATGCAGACATTGCCTATGATGACCCACCCTAGATCCGTGCGCTGGGCAAATGGGGCATCTGGGGGTCCACTGACTTGTCTGTGTACCTTGTGAACTCTTAGAATGTCTCTTCCTAACAGAAGAAGGATCTGAGCATCTTTGTCAAGCGGCGGTATCTCATTTGCTATTACCTTGAGGTGAGGGTGATGGAAAGCAGCAGCTGGAGTAGGGATTTCTTCCCTGTTAGCAGGTATCTGGTTGCACTCAACAAGTGTAGGTAAGGGTAATTGCAAGTTACCTTTGAGAGAAGATACCATGAGTCCATGAGCCCTTCTTCCAGAAACCTCTATAGTTCCACTACAGGTACCCAAGGTGTAAGGATGAGCTTCGCCTTTTATTTCAAATAGATTGAACAATTCCGATTTTGCAAGTGATCGATTGCTCTGATTGTCTAAGATAGCATATGCCTTTAGAGACTTTTCTGGTTGATCCTTGTGGTATATGTTCACCAAGCATATCTTAGCACAGGACTTACCACAGCGGTCTTCTCCACAAACTTCAGTGCAGGATGAAGAAATGATGGTAGAATTAGGCACTTGGTCTGTATTCTCCCCGCCATGCATTAACCTGGGAGGAGTGTTGGCAGGTTGTGCAGAGCTGGGCTCAAGAGGATGGAGGGCTTGCACATGTTCTTCAGAGCCACACTCTATGCACTTGATGGACACATTACAGTCCCTTGCAAAATGTTCTGTAGAAGCACAGCACCTGAAACATACCCTAAATGTCTTTAAAAGCTCCTTGCGCTCTTCCAGAGGCTTTTTCCTAAAGCCGATACATTTATTGAGGGGGTGTGGTTTCTTGTGTATGGGACACTCTCTGTTAGGGTTTTCAATCTTCCTACTCTGTTTGTTCGTGGCCAGAACTGTGGTAGGAGTGGGAAGGATGTCAGTCTTTTTCACGGACACTGGGTCTCTATGGTTTCTATAGTTGCCCTGAAGACTGGTACTCTTAGGAAAGGGTGAGAAGAGGCTGTACTCACCGCAGGAAAAACTTGGATCGTTCTTGGTCTCTGCAATTTTCCTGATGAATTCACAGAAGAAAGAGAATGGAGGGAAGGAAACCTTGTTCTCTCTTTTGTACGATGACCCTAGTGCAGTCCATTTCTCTTGCAAACCATACGGGAGCTTGGAGACAATTGGGTTTACCCCTCTTGGAGTGTCAAGGTAACTGAGTCCAGGTAGTTTTGGGTCTGTCTTGGCTAGCTGAAGCTCAAGGAGAAGGTCACTCCATCTCTGGAACTCCTTGTTGTCCTTACCGGATATCTTTGGGAAAGTTTCCAGACACATGAACAAAGCATTTTCTATAGCTTCTGGACTGCCATAACTTTGCTCTAGTCGCTCCCATGCAGCTGTGAGGCCTGCAGTAGGATTGTCCATGAAAACCAATCTTAATGGCTTAACACGTGCAGCAGATAGAGGACCAAGCCATTTGATCAGCAGATTCAATTCTTGATCAGCTGTAATGCCAATATTGCTGATTGTAGTTCTGAAGGCACATTTTCAACTTCTGTAGTTCTCAGGTTGGTCATCAAAACTTGTAAGACCAGTCTTTGTGAGCTCTCTGCGAAGCATGTACCTCACAAACTCTTCTGTCTCAGTTGTCTCCGCCTTTATGTGAGATGCTGTTGGCTGTATGGTGCTGATTGCGTTATCTTTGACATTGTTGTTAAAGGACACAGGGAAATATGGTGCAGCAGATGCATCCAGGTGAGTTACTTGCTTGAAGTCAGTTGTTCCAATGGTACGTTGATTCAAGGCTGTACCGATGACTGGAGATTGATGACTTGCTTGAAGCTTGCGCTGATGCTCTGTGACGTATGAAGGCAGGCAAGGTAGGCAGGTAGGAAATGCAGTGGAGTGATTTTGAGTGCAGGAAGTTGCTGGAACCTCTTTAACTTGAAGCTGTGAAGGAGTCTCTATGTAGTCGGGAGCATTGAAGACAATGGAGTGTGCACTGCAGTGGCTTAGGACATAGTCTTTAGTGCGTTTGAGGGGGTCTTCCATATCTGCTATGTTTAGGTTAATGCTGTCTTTCTCACTTGCACCTTCGTCTGCACTGATAGCTTGCTGTAGGACCCTTAGCTTTGCCATAGCTGCGTCATGTTTACACTGTTCATTTAAGGTTTCCATTGTTGCTCTTTGACGTGCTGACTGAGCTTCCGACTCTGCTCTCTGACGTGCTGACTGCGCTTCCAACTCTGCTCTCTGACGTGCTGACTGCGCTTTCAACTCTGCCCTTTGAGCTTCCAACTCTGCCCTTTTTTCTGCACATGCCACCTGCACTTTGCTGGCTTCCACTTCAGCGCGGGCATTAATAAGTCGCTCACTGAGTGTTGAGTATCTTGAACTATGGGATCTTGACGAGTTTTTAGAACGTCTGGTGGAAACAGATCTGTGAGATGCAGTGTCCTGTAACAGCTTTATTTTTGCTTCTGCCTTTAATCTGGTTTGCTGGATAAAACTGCCTCTTTTAATATTGAGAGCATTGACGCGCTTTAATTGCATCATCGCATTTTCTGACTTCATGTTTTGTAAGACATTAGTGAATTTGATGCTGGTAAGCTGATAAAGCTCATATGAGGCAGAAAGTTGTTTAATGGCACCCTCTAGTGTCAGTAGTTCACGTTCAACAGACACTGTATTGGCTTCAGCAAGGATTTTCTCCCAGACTAATTCCAAGCTATTTGACAATTCAGTCCTTGAAGCTTCGTAATTCTCCATTACTTTCCAAGTGGGTTTAACTGAGCGTTTGGGTAACTCAGTTTCTTCAGGAACTTGTGAGGAAGGAGATGTGAGTTCACATGCAGAAGCTTGTTCACTCATGATAGCAGACTGACTGTGAAAGCAGGCAGGATCTGTGTGCTGAAATATGACACTGTGCAGATTGTCTCAGGCTATAAGGCTGCCATGTGCTGCTCTGTCCCTTCTGTCTTGCTATGAGGGCAGTAAATCTTGTCTGTTTCAGTACTGACATGCAGAAATCTTGTAATTAGGCTGTGAAACTCCGTTTTTCTACTGTTCTGTCTCAACTACAAAGCGATAAAGTTCATCTCCAGGTTTAAGTAGGCCTTACTCAAGCTGGTTTGATATTCATCCCTTGCATCGATACAGGCAGTTTAACTCAATGAATAAACTCACAGTTAGGACGACAGACGATGAATCCTTTCGAATGTTCAGTTTAATGATGGATATTCATAGGTAGAAAAACGTTGCAGTTGTAAGCCACATGTAAGATGTTAGCATGGAAGAAATACAGGAGTAATGACCAGAATCAGGAAGTGGAGGAGATATATAAAGAACTACGATGAGAGAGAGAGTTCAGCTAGAAAGAAGGGGACAGATCTTAAAGACACAGAGCAAGAATAATCACATAGTGTAACACAACAGGGAGCACTTCTATTCTCTATTTCTTGTTTCTCAAGCTCACAACAATAACAGCCATCTAGATTTTTCCAGTTCCACTCTGATCTCTTTCACTGTGAATATATTGAATTGCAGGTGAATAGATAGATAGATTAGATAGATAGATAGATAGATAGATAGATAGATAGATAGATAGATAAAAAAAAAAAGGAAAAAACAGGCACTGACACGTCTTTTGCTTTTGTGAAGCCTACAGATATTCATAATTGGAAACAGTCTCTGCGACCTCCCAGAAATTATTGTTATATTCCTGTCCATGTATAATAGATAGGTTTCTCATAAAGACCTACAGCGCCTTGAAAAAGTATTCATACCCCTTGAAATCTTCCAAATTTTTTCATGTTACAACCAAAAACGTAAATGTATTTTATTGGGATTGTATGTGATAGACCAACACAAAGTGGCACATAATGGTGAAGTGGAAGGAAAATGATAAATGGTTTGCAATTTTTTTACAAATTAATATCTGAAAAGTGTGACGTGCATTTGTATTCAGCCCCCTTTACTCTGATTCCCCTAACTAAAATCTAGTGGAACCAATTGTCTTCAGAAGTCACCTAATTAGTAAATGGAGTCCACCTGTGTGTAGTTTAATCTCAGTATAAAAACAGCTGTTCTGTGAAGCCCTCAGAGGTATGTTAGAGAACCTTAGTGAACAAACAGCATCACGAAGGCCAAGGATCACACCAGACAGGTCAGGGATAAAGTTGTGGAGAAGTTTAAAGCAGGGTTAGGTTATAAAAAAAATCCCAAGTTTTGAACATCTCACAGAGCACTGTTCAATCCATCATCAAAAAATGAAAAGAGTATGGCACAACTGCAAACTTACCAAGACATGTCCGTCCACCTAAACTGACAGGCCGGGAAAGGAGGGCATTAATCAGAGAAGCAGCTAAGAGGCCCATGATAACTGCAGAGATCCACAGCTCAGGTGGAAGAATCTGTCCACAGGACAACTATTAGTTGTGCACTGCACAAATCTGGCCTTTATGGAAGAGTGTCAAGAAGAAAGCCTTTATCAAAAAGAAAGCCATAAGAAGTCCCTTTTGCAGTTTGTGAGAAGCCATGTGGGGGACACAGCAAACATGTGGAAGAAGATGCTCTGATATGATGAGACCAAAATTGAACTTTTTGGCCTAAAAGCAAAACGCTATGTGTGGCGAAAAACTAACACGGCACATCACCCTGAACACACCATCCCCACCGTAAAACATGGTGGTTGCAGCATCATTTTGTGCGGATGATTTTCTTCAGCAGGGACAGGGAAGCTGGTCAGAATTGATGGGAAGATGGATGGAGCCAAATACAGGGCATTCTTAGAAAAAAACCTGTTATGCTGTGTACCTTGGATGTTTTTTCCGACGGAATTCCGCTCAAGCTTGGCTTGCATACACATGGTCACACAAAAGTTCTCTTAACTTTCGACCGTCAAGAACGCGGTGACGTACAACACTACGACGAGCCGAGAAAATTAAGTTCAATGCTCCCGAGCATACGTCAAATTGTTTCGAAGCATGCGTCAGAATTTTGCGCATCGGAATTGCTACAGACGATTTTCCGATTTTTTTTAGTCTGAAAATTTGAGAACCAGTTCTCAATCTTTTGTTGGTGGAAATTCCGACAGCAAAAGTCTAATGGAGCATACACATGGTCGGAATTTCAGTCCATAAGCTCACATTGGACTTTTCTTGTCGGAATTTCCGATCGTGTGTACGGGACATTAGAGTCTGCAAAAGACTTGAGACTGGGGTGGATGTTCACCTTCCAGCATGACAAAGACCCTAAATATACAGCCAGAGCTACAATGAAATGGTTTAGATCACAGCATATTCATGTGTTATGCCCCATACACACGATCGTTTTTCTTGTCATTTTTTTTCTTGCCGTTTTTCACATAGTTTTTTTTCATGTTTCCTCTCAAGCCTGTCTTGCGTACACACGATCATTTTAAAAAACGATCAAGCAAAGCGCAGTGACATATACCACGTACGACGGCACTATAAAGGGGAAGTTCCGCTCGAATGGCGCCACCCTTCATGTTAGTAAAGTTTGTTGAGCAATGATTCACGCTTTTCAGCCTCGTGCTTTTCAGTCCGTTACTGCGTGACGAATGTGCTATCTCCATTACGAACGCTAGTTTTACCAGAACGAGCGCTCCCGTCTCATACTTGATTCTGAGCATGCGCGTTTTTTTCACGTCGTTAAAGCATACACACTATCGTTTTTCACGTCGTTAAAAAAAACGACATGAAAAACGACGTGAAAAAAGAGAGCATGTTCGAAATTTTTAATGGCCGTTTTTCACGTCGTTAAAAATGCTCTGGAGCATACACACGATCATTTTTAATGGCCATTTTTAAAAATGGCATTTTTAACGGCATGAAAAACGATCGTGTGTATGGGGCATTAGAATATCCCAGTCCAATTTAGAATTTGTGGCAAGACTTGAAAATGGCTGTTCACAGAGACTCTTCATCTAATCTGACAGAGTTTGAGCTATTTTGCAAAGAAGAATGGGCAAAAATGTCACTCTCTAGATGTGTAAAGCTGGTAGAGACATCCCCAAAAAGACTTGCAGCTGTAATTGCGGTGAAAGGTGGTTCTACAAAGTATTGACTCAGGGGGGCTGAATATAAATGCACGCCACACTTTTCACATATTTATTTATTTGTAAAACATTTTGAAAACCATTTATCATTTTCCTTCCACTTCACAAACAATTATGTGCCACTTTATATTGGTCTATTACATAAAATACATTTACGTTTTTGGTTGTAACCTGACAAAATGTGGAAAATTTCAAGGGGTATAAATAATTTTTCAAGGCACTGTAAGCACTTCTCTATCACTGCTATAAATAATTGTCTGTCTGATTGTCTGCTATTCTTTCTGTGTTGCATTAGGTGCCACCAGTATTGCCACTGGGACTGTCCTTCTTCCTACATTATCATTAATTGCAGAGGTCAAGAAATAACTTTGTGCATTAAAAAACAGATACACATACTAAAATTGGCAATTTCTTCCTTTTTTTCTTCCTTTGAAATATTGTGCTGGTCTCTTGAACTTGGTTGCTTGGTCACACTGACATCAGTTCATTAAGTGACGGGCTGCCCGCACCTGTGCACTAACATCCCATAGACTTGAAAGGGACGTGGCTTTTGCAGTACAGACACGTCCCATTTAAGTCTTTGCCTGCACAGACCGCTTGCCACTAGGTTTTTAAGGACTGTACAAAGCACAGGAGACCACTGGTGTCAGAGGAGGTTAGTAGGGATCTGCAGGGTGTATGGGTGACACAGGTTAACATCTTGGGACTATTTTTACAATTCTTAAACTCGTCCTTTAACTTACTGCAAATTACTAAAGGAAACACTTTTCTTAGAAGCTTTGCATGTTGACCATTGCATTTTTTTTCCTATGCGGTCAGCTTTTGGCATCCATAAATGTGAGACCTAAGAAGGGCCAATATTTTATTTTTTATGTGTAGATAATTTAGAAGAAACCAATGGCAATACCTTCTGATCTATGTCTGTTCCCTTTTTTCTATTTTTCACAGGAAACTAATTAGTGGTTCCCATCACTTCCAACAGAATTACCTTGTATGAATTAGGTGTTAGAGACATCCAAAATAACGGGACAGTGTAAATTGCAAACAAAACAAATTGCAAACATCTTCTCTAAATTTGGTTGATGTGTGTTTTCAGTTTTCTCATTTCCTTTACAACACTGAAAAATGGCATGACAGATAGGAATAATACCAAAGTATAAAAAAAAAATTGTGGAAAAAAATATTCATAGCTATAAAAAAAAAAAAAAAAAAAATGATAGTTTAAAGCATTGCTCCAAATAATCAGGCAGTCACAGCAGGGCATACATCTGTCCAGAAATCTAATATTGTGGCAAATTTGCGAAATGCTCCAATAGGGCATTGCCAAATGCTGATATCATGGCCCATGGACCTGCTTCCAAAATAAAATTGAAAGGAAGAAATATTTGTTTACTTCTGAAGTAATAGTCATAGTTACCAAGCTAAAGCCTTTAATTTGATTTATATTTTGAAGCCTAGTTTATAAATTATAGTGCACAGATTGTTTATTGACCTAGCAGTTCTGGGCTAGTGTCTCTAGAATCTGTCAAATGTCTGCGCCATTGGATTAATATTGTAAATCTGAAAGATGTGCAGCTTTTCCCTAGTCCTAGCTTAGGAGCAGGAGGAGCTGAATGCTAGTTTACACAGTATTGATAATGGAGTATAAAAAAGAACCTAAAACATTATACATTTACGTGAGTTAGAATTTGTTTTTACATTTAAAGAAAGCTACAATAGTTTCCTTTCAGAGTCAGTTTTCCAAAGCTATTTGGATCTGTGGTATCACAATTCAGTATTACTAGTTGAAGGCAAAGGTGTGTTAAGAAATATCTTGTCAAAGATATTTTTCAGTACATCAGAGTGCTAGGCAGCAAAATTTTAATCATACATACCGTAGCATTCCTTTATATGGTTTTCAAGCAGAAACAAAGTACCAAGGACAGGGTGGGTGCAAGGATTTTTGACACCCTAGGCAGAACCTCATTCTGCCCCCCCCCCTGCATTGACTCCGACCCTGATTACACCCCCTTTGCCATGCCCATTTATACGGTGGTGGGGGTGGAGAATTTTCAGCTTTCAGTGCTGTTGCACTTTGAATGACAATTGCGCGGTCATGCAACACTGTACCCAAACACATTTATCATTTTTTTTTCCCCGCAAATAAAGCTTTCCTTTGGTGGTATTTAATCACCACTGGGTTTTTTATATTTTGCTAGATAAATGAAAGAAGACTGAAAATTATGAGGCTGCACTGAAGGGCACTGATAGGTGGCATTGATGGGGTGGCACTAATAGTAGCAGAGTCTGGCTGTTCCTCACCCAGTGCTGCCTAAGGTGAGGTTGTGGAAGACAATCTCATGTCACAGGTCATACACCATGGCAAGACTGAACACACAAGGTAGTTACACTGCATCAGCAAGGTCTCTCCCAGGCAAAGATTTGAAAGCAGACTGGGGTTTCACCATGTGCTGTTCAAGCTCTTTTGAAAAAGCACAAAGAAACGGGCAACGTTGATGACCGTAGACACAGTAGTTGGCCAAGGAAACTTAATGTAGCTGATGAAAGACACGTCATGGCTACTTCCATTTGACATCAAAAGCTGTCCAGCAGTGCAATCAGCACAGAACTGGTGGAAAGTAGTGGGACCCAGGCACACCCATCTACTGTCTGGAACAGTCTGGCCAGAAGTGGTCTTCATGGAGGAATTGCAGCCAAAAACAACGTGGAAACAAGGCTAACTATGCATGAACAAATAGGAACTGGGGTGAAAAAATGGTAGCAGATGCTCTGGACTGATCATAGTCAAAATGTTAAATATTTGGCTGTAGCAGGAGGCAATATGTTCACCAAAGGGCTGGAGAGCAGTGCAATGGTGAGTGCCTGCAGGCAACAGTGGAGCATAATGGAGTTTCTTTACAAGTTTTGGGGCTGCCTTTCTGCAAATCGAGTTGGAGATTTGTTTAGGACCTATGGTGTCCTCAATGCTTTGAAATACAGACAGATACTTATCCATCATGCCATACCATTAGGGAGGCATGTGATTAGCCCCAAATGTATCCTGCAGTAGGACAACGACCCAAACATACAGCTAATGAAATAAGAACTATCTTCAGCATAAAGAACAGGGAGTCCTGGAAGTGATGGTTTGGCCCCACAGAGCCCTGCTATCAACATCATATAGTCTGTATGTAATTACTTGAAGAGACAGAAAGATTTGAGGCAGCCTACATTCGCAGAAAATATGTGGTTAGTTCTCCAAGACGTTTGGAACAACCTACCTGCTGAGGTCCTTCAAAGATTTTGTGCAATTGTACCTAGAAGAACTGATGCTGTTGTGAAGGCAAAGGGTGGTCACACCAAATATTGATTTGATTTGGACTTCTCTTCTGTTTATTTACTTATAAATGTTAATAGTTTATTTCTATAAATTAACAACATTAATATTTCTGCAAGCTTTCTTAATTTACAGTATTTTTTCACACCTGCCTATAACTTTTGCACGGTACTGTATGTTCAGTGCCTTGCATTTATGTTTATGGCCAGCTTGTATCATCTGAATTGGAAAGAAGATCTGGTCAATAACACTTCTGGATGAGAATTCTCCTTTACATTCCCGTGAACAAATTTTGCTGAAATTTATTAGTATTCAGTTCTGGTGCTACAACAATTAAAATGACACAACTTAGAAATTCTCCAACTTCTTTCAATTTGCCCTTCACGTCATACTTCTTGATATATAACTCTCTCAGTTTTGTCTTTGGCGCATATCATAGACAGCTATCTTGACTGTTTCATATTTATTATTTAGTGTCTTTCATTTGGAAGAATCAATCATGTAATGGTCAAGTAGGATCACAAAGGACAAAATGTATCATGTGTAATAGTTTTCTTATGCAATTCTTTCCCTAAATGCATGCAATGACTCAACAAGACATTCCACATTAAACTGTTGTTGAGTCATATGTTATGTAAAGATTCTTATCCAGATGGGGATTTGCAACTTTGTATTTATAATTTTCTAGGACGTCTTACAAAACGCCAAAGAATACACTTTACTTTTTAGTGACCTTAAGGCAGATATGATAGGGGTGGGTTACTCTGTATGTGGGTGGGATGTAAAACTTGAATAATTAATGTAGAACGTTATTTCTGTTCCTTGCATTAATTCACAATATGCCGAAGATAAGCCTTGATTTTTTTGCATTGTGTTACAATGTGTACCTCTCCTGCTGTATTTTATCCAGTTTTCAAAAAATAAAGAGGGCAAAAGAATCATATTGCTTTCTATATTATTTAAAGTGGTTCTAAAGTTAAAACTGCACTCCCTGCATTGAAAGAGAAGTGTGACTTTTGAAAAAATGTAGGGAGAACTAAGCGATCAAACACCACTGATCGCTCAGTTCTCCCCCTCTGTTCTGAGCAGAGAGCTGTAGTTTGTCAGTCAGCGGCTCTCTGCTCTCCCCTCCAGCGCTCACTTGGGCTCTGGGCAGTGGAGAGGGTGGGGGGGACTGGCTCAGGCGCTCAGCAGATTGCTGAAAAGCTGAGTCGGGTCCTGATCCAGGCTTCTGTGTGGATTCCGACAATATGGTTGGGATCTTTCCAGTGCCTGGACCGGCTTTGTGACGTCAGCCTACAGCGGGGCTTCAGGAGATCCACAGGAGACGTATAGCCAAAAAAGCTTTGGCTATATGCCTACTTTAAAAAAAGAAAATTCCCACCTCTTTTTGTGCCCCCCTCCATCCCTAAAACACTTACCACACTCCTCAGCCCATCCAACGCTGTCCCATCTGCAACTCTTCTCTTCCCGCTTGCTGGTTTCACAGGAGACTCGCCGGAGACTGCTGTCAGTCAAATGCTGTAAGGAGTGAGCTGGAGGGGCATGGTCAAGCTGCGCTATAGGCGTCTATGGTTTCACACAGACCAGCTCGAGAGCATGTCTGCATAGGGGCCCTCTCAACATACGGTTTGATGATGGGAGAGGAGAAGTGGACAGCGCTTACAGGGGCCCAAAAAAAAAGAGCTAAGCCACCACTCTGTGGAATATCCTTGCACAGACCAGGTAAATATAAACTCTTTTTTATTTCCATAAAAAATAAATAAAGGTTTTTGATGACTTTAACCACTTAACGACCACCCACTGTAAAAATACGTCGGCAGAATGGCACCGACAGGCAGAATCACGTATATCTACGTGATCGCCTTTGTATAGTTGGGGGGTCCGATCGGACCCCCCTTCTGTACAGTGAGCGGTAGTTAAGTGTTCGGGAGCGATCCGGGATGAGGGGACGGCCGTTCGATTCCGGCCACCCCCTTGCGATCACTCCCGGCGAGTGAGAGAGCTTCCCTGCCTGTGTAATGTTTACACAGGCAGAGGAAGTGATGTCATCTCTCCTGCGGCGCTCACATATACCGAGCGCCGCACAGGAGAAGATGCCAGGTTAGTGCACAAAACACTACACTGACACCAGGACACATAGGCACATAAATCACCCCCCCCAGGCCCCCCCAGACATCCCAGATCACCCCCCAGATCACCCCCCAGCCCCCAGTCACAGTGTCACTGATTGCAGTGACCATTTATTTACTGATCACTGCAATCAGTGACATTTGTGACTGTAAAAGTGTCACTAAAGTTAGTTTTAGGTCCAGTGTAGCCCCCTAACCCCCCCTAATAAAGGTTTAACCCCCTGATCGCCCCCCAGATAACCCTTTCACCCCCTATCACCACTGTCGCTAAGCGATCATTTTTCTGATCGCTGTCTTAGCGTCGGTGATGCAGATCGGTAGCCAGTTATTTTTTTTAGGTTCGCCGCAGGTTTTTATAGCGTCGGGTACCCCCATATATTACCTAATAAAGGTTTAACCCCCTTGATCGCCCCCCAAAAAAACCCTTTCAACCCCTATCACCACTGTCGCTAAGCGATCATTTTTCTGATCGCTGTCTTAGCGTCGGTGATGCCGATCGGTAGCCAGTTATTTTTTTTAGGTTCGCCGCAGGTTTTTATAGCGTCAGGTACCCCTATATATTACCTAATAAAGGTTTAACCCCCTTGATCGCCCCCCAGGTAACCCTTTCACCCCCTATCACCACTGTCGCTAAGCGATCGTTTTTCTGATCGCTGTCTTAGCGTCGGTGATGCCGATCGGTAGCCAGTAATTTTTTTTAGGTTCGCCGCAGATTTTTATAGCGTCGGGTACCCCCATATATTACCTAATAAAGGTTTAACCCCCTTGATCGCCCCCCAGGTAACCCTTTCACCCCCTATCACCACTGTCGCTAAGCGATAGTTTTTCTGATCGCTGTCTTAGTATCGGTGATGCAGATCGGTAGCCAGTAATTTTTTTTAGGTTCGCCGCAGGTTTTTATAGCGTCAGGTACCCCCATATATTATCTAATAAAGGTTTAACCCCCTTGATCGCCCCCGAGGTAACCCTTTCACCCCCTATCACCACTGTCGCTAAGCGATCATTTTTCTGATCGCTGTCTTAGTGTCGGTGATGCCGATCGGTAGCCAGTAATTTTTTTTAGGTTCGCCGCAGGTTTTTATAGCGTCAGGTACCCCCATATATTATCTAATAAAGGTTTAACCCCCTTGATCGCCCCCCCGGTAACCCTTTCACCCCCTATCACCACTGTCGCTAAGCGATCGTTTATCTGATCGCTGTCTTAGTGTCGGTGATGTCGATAGGTAACCAGTAATTTTTTTTAGGTTCGCCGTCAGGTTTTTATATAGCGTCAGGTACCCCCATATATTACCTAATAAAGGTTTTAACCCCCTAATTGCCCCTAGTTAACCCTTTCACCAGTGATCACCATATAAGTGTTACGGGTGACGCTGGTTAGTTAGTTTGCTTTTTATAGTGTCAGGGCACCCGCCGTATATAACCCAATAAAGGTTTAATCCCCTGATCGCCCAGCGGGTGATATCAATTAGGTTTTAGCGTCAGAGAGGGTCTGCGTCACACCCCAGATAGCGTCAGGTTAGTGCCAGTAGCGCTAACACCCACGCGTGAAGCATACACCTCCCTTAGTGGTATAGTATCTGAACAGATCAATATCTGATCTGATCAGATCTATATTAGCGTCCCCAGCAGTTTAGGGTTCCCAAAAACGCAGTGTTAGCGGGATCAGCCCAGATACCTGCTAGCACCTGCGTTTTGCCCCTCCGTCCAGCCCAGGCCACCCAAGTGCAGTATTGATCGATCACTGTCACTTACAAAACACAACACACATAACTGCAGCGTTCGCAGAGACAGGCCTGATCCCTGCGACTCCAGTGCTGTAGGAGGTGATTTCACCACCACAGTTAAAAAAAAAAGCATATATGCCGAAGCATTGGGGCAGCAGGAGCGGAGGAGCGATTTTGCGCCTAATGCCGCGTACATACGGTCGAAATTCCGACGGAGGCTTGCCCGTGGAAAAGTCCGACCGTGTGTACGCGGCATAACTTTTGCGGGAAGATGCCCCCATGCTTCGGCATGTATAAATGGTGCATGTATGCCCATCATTAGAAGTAGGTGGATGAAGGGCGGTATTCTAATGGTGGGTATACCCACCGATCAATCTTTTTTTTTCGTTCAGCCAACAGGCTGCAGGAAAAAAAAGATTACAATACATGTCCAACAAGGACCAGCAACGTACTGGTATGTTGCTGAACTTTGAATGTTTATACCAAAATGATGCCTGCGGGTTTAGGTATCATCTTGGTATCATTCTTTTCAGCCAGCGGCCGGCATTCATGTAAAAGCAATCCTAGTGGCTAATTAGCCTCCGGACTGCTTTTACAAGCAGTGAGAGGGAATGTCCCCCCCCCCCCGGATATAAAAAGCGCCATTGGGAAATTGGGAAAGCATTTTATCACACCGATCTTGGTGTGGTCAGATGCTTTGAGGGCAGAGGAAAGATCTAGGGTCCAATAGACCCCAGTTTTTTCAAAAAAAGAGTACCTGTCACCTATTGCTATCATAGGGGATATTTACATTCCCTGAGATAACAATAAAAATTATAAAAAATAAATAAATATGGAAGCAACAGTTTAAAAAAAAAAAAAAAAAAAAAAAGCACCCCTGTCCTGCCCTGCTCTTGCCCAATGGCGAACGCAAGCATCGGTCTGGCGTCATATGTAAACAGCAATTGCACCATGCATGTGAGGTATCACCGCGAAGGTCAGATCGAGGGCAGTAATTTTAGCAGTAGACCTCCTCTGTAAATCTAACGGCGTAACCTGTAAAGGCTTTTAAAGGCTTTTAAAAATGTATGTAGTTTGTCGCCAATGCGCGTTTGTGCGAAATTTTAAAGCATGTCGTGTTTGGTATCTATGTACTCGGCCTAAGATCATCTTTTTTATTTCATCAAACATTTGGGCAATATAGTGTGTTTTAGTGCATTAAAATTTAAAAAAGTGAATTTTTTCCCCAAAAAATGCGTTTGAAAAATCGCTGCGCAAATACTGTGTAGAAAAAAAACGCAACACCCACCATTTTAATCTGTAGGGCCTTTGCTTTAAAAATATATATAATGTTTGGGGGTTCAACATAATTTTCTTGCAAAAAAATAAATGTTTTCATGTAAACAAAAAGTGTCAAAAAGGGCTTTGTCTTCAAGTGGTTAGAAGAGTGGATGTTGTGTATAAAATGCCAGAACAGTTCAAAACCCCCCAAATGACCCCATTTTGGAAAGTAGACACTCCAAGCTATATACTGAGAGGCATGTCGAGTCCATGGAATATTTTATATGTTGACACAAGTTGCGGAAAAAAGACAATTTATTTTTATTTATTTATTTTTTTGCACAAAGTTGTCACTAAATGATATATTGCTCAAACATGCCATGGGCATATGTGGAATTACACCCCAAAATACATTCTGTTGCTTCTCCTGAGTACGGGGATACCACATGTGTGAGACTTTTTGGGAGCCTAGCCGCGTACGGGACCCCAAAACCAAGCACCGCCTTCAGGCTTTCTAAGGGTGTAAATTTTTGATTTCACTTCTCACTGCCTATCACAGTTTCGGAGGCCATGGAATGCCCAGATGGCACAAACCCCCCCCCCAAATGACCCCATTTTGGAAAGTAGACACCCCAAGCTATTTGCTGAGAGGTATGGTGAGGATTTTGCAGATCTCGCTTTTTGTCACAAAGTTTTGAAAATTGAAAAAAAAATAAAAAATTTCTTTCTTCATTTTCAAAAACAAATGAGAGCTGTAAA
Organism: Rana muscosa; assembly: GCA_029206835.1. NCBI lineage: Eukaryota > Metazoa > Chordata > Amphibia > Anura > Ranidae > Rana > Rana muscosa. The sequence goes on along the minus strand of CM055121.1, from coordinate 52,787,050 downwards.
ATACTCACCATGCCTCTCATTAAATAGCTTGGGGTGTCTACTTTCCAAAATGGGGTCATTTGGGGGGGTCTTGTGCTATTTTGGCATTTTATGGCCTTTGAAACTGTGATAGGTAGTGAGGAGTGAAATCAAAAATTTGTGCCTAGAAATCCTGAAGGCGGTGCTTGGTTTTCGGGGTCCCGTACGCGGCTAGGCTCCTAAAAAGTCCCACACATGTGGTATCCCCGTACTCAGGAGAAGCAGCAAAATGTATTTTGGGGTGTAATTCCACATATTACCATGGCATGTGTGAGCAATATATCATTTAGTGACAACTTTTTGTAATTTTTATTTATTTTTTTGTCATTATTCAATCACTTGGGACAAAAAAAAAATATTCAATGGGCTCAACAGGCCTCTGAGCAATTTCCTTGGGGTGTCTACTTTCTAAAATGGGGTCATTTGGGGGGGTTTTGTGCTATTTTGGCATTTTATGGCCTTCAAAACTGTGATAAATAGTGAGGAGTGAAATCAAAAATTTGTGCCCTTAGAAATCCTGAAGGCGGTGCTTGGTTTCTGGGGGCCCGTACGCGGCTAGGCTCCCAAAAAGTCCCACACATGTGGTATCCCCGTACTCAGGAGAAGCAGCAAAATGTATTTTGGGGTGCAATTCCACATATAACCATGGCATGTGTGAGCAATATATCATTTAGTGACAACTTTTTGTAATTTTTTTTTTTTAGTCATTATTCAATCACTTGAGACAAAAAAAAATATTCAATGGGCTCAACATGCCTCTCAGCAATTTCCTTGGGATGTCTACTTTCCAAAATGGGGTCATTTTGGGGGGTTTTGTACTGCCCTGCCATTTTAGCACCTCAAGAAATGAGATAGGCAGTCATAAACTAAAAGCTGTGTAAATTCCAGAAAATGTACCCTAGTTTGTAGACGCTATAACTTTTGCGCAAACCAATAAATATACGCTTATTGACATTTTTTTTACTAAAGACATGTGGCTGAATACATTTTGGCCTAAATGTATGACTACAATTGAGTTTATTAGATTTTTCTTATAACAAAAAGTAGAAAATAATTTTTTTTTTCAAAATTTTCGGTCTTTTTCCGTTTATATCGCAAAAACGTAAAATCGCAGAGGCAATCAAATACCATTAAAAGAAAGCTCTATTTGTGGGAAGAAAAGGACGCAAATTTCGTTTGGGTACAACATTGCATGTCCGCACAATTTACAGTTAAAGCAGCGCAGTGCAAAATTCTGAAATCACCTCTGGTCCTTTAGCTACCAAATGGTCCGGGGCTTAAGTGGTTAAGGTAACCCTATTTTATAAGCAGGTTATTTTTAAATGACAGCTGCTATCACCTCTGTCCATTCATGCAACCCAAGTCAACTTTTCTGATATTTACCCACCATTAATCATACATACTGTATAGCCCATAGCTTCACTATCTGCACCTGTACACAAGGATGGATGGATGTCAAAAGATTGAATTTGCCTGTGGTATGCAAATTCCAAGAACAGTGCTGTTTTCCATACCACCAACCATTCTGAAATCATTTTTGAAAGCTCAGTGTTTATTGGTTGCAAGGATTATAACACAGTTTTGCGTATAGTATGGACAACTACAAATGGTATGAGAATTACATCATTAATGTAAAGAGAATGCAAAATGTTACATTAAAGCCTTTATCTTTCCTACATGAGATTTATTACAGATACTTATATAGTGCCGTCGATTTGCGCAGCCTTTCTCACATATGCATTGTACATTCACATCAGTCCCCGCCCTCAAGGAGCTTACAATCTAAGGTCCCTAACTCACATTCATACCTGGGCCAATTTAGACAGGAGCCAATTACCCTACCAGCATGTCTTTGGAGAGTGAAAGGAAACCCACACAGGCAATGGGAGAACATGCAAACTCCAGGCAGGTCGTGCCATGGCTGGTATTCGAACTGACAACCCTAGTGCTGCCAGGCGGAAGTCACTTAGTCACTGTCCTGCCCGATAGTTTATAGTTTATTACGTTTTTATTTTAAGATAGTCGTCATGATATGAAACCAGAACAGCTAAGGCAACCGAGTTACAATGATAAAGGACAGTAAAATGACAGTATATTTTTTTAAATAAAGGATATAAGCAATTAGACAACATAAAACTGTACATAGTACTGTTTTTCAGTCCAATAGCCAATGTTTTTGGTAATATATTTTGGTACAATTACCAAGCTATTTCCATATTTACCTACTTCATAGTTAACTGTGTACATATAGTATTAGTGTTTTGTTGCATTCATATTTATAAGTATATTCCTTCTGTGTTCTTACTCAGCATTGCCGAGTTTATCAGTGTCCAAACACATATGTTTCTTTATCAATACGAAAGAAAAAGGCTAATCAGTACATGTGGACATAATCCCTGTCAGCCAATTGAATAGAGACACATGGTCCACTCTATGGCCTCAGCTTTCTCACAAAATGCAAAGCTTATGTTTTTTTTTCTACGAGACTCTTTAACCACTTAAGCCCCGGACCATTTGGTAGCTAAAGGACCAGAGGTGAATTCAGAATTTTGCACTGCGCTGCTTTAACTGTAAATTGTGCGGACATGCAATGTTGTACTGAAACGAAATTTGCGTCCTTTTCTTCCCACAAATAGAGCTTTCTTTTAATGGTATTTGATTGCCTCTGCGATTTTTATTTTTTGCGATATAAACGGAAAAAGACCGAAAATTTTGAAAAAAAATGATATTTTCTACTTTTTGTTATAAGAAAAATCGTATAAACTCAATTGTAGTCATACATTCAGGCCAAAATGTATTCAGCCACATGTCTTTAGTAAAAAAAATGTCAATAAGCGTATATTTATTGGTTTGCGCAAAAGTTATAGCGTCTACAAACTAGGGTACATTTTCTGGAATTTACACAGCTTTTAATTTATGACTGCCTATCTCATTTCTTGAGGTGCTAAAATGGCAGGGCAGTACAAAACCCCCCCAAATGACCCCATTTTGGAAAGTAGACACCCCAAGGAAATTGCTGAGAGGCATGTTGAGCCCATTGAATATTTTTTTTTTGTCCCAAGTGATTGAATAATGACAAAAAAAAAAAATTACAAAAAGTTGTCACTAAATGATATATTGCTCACACATGCCATGGTTATATGTGGAATTGCACCCCAAAATACATTCTGCTGCTTCTCCTGAGTACGGGGATACCACATGTGTGGGACTTTTTAGGAGCCTAGCCACGTACGGGACCCCGGAAACCAAGCACCGCCTTCAGGATTTCTAAGGGCGCAAATTTTTGATTTCACTCCTCACTACCTATCACAGTTTCGAAGGCCATAAAATGCCAAAATAGCACAAAACCCCCCCAAATGACCCCATTTTGGAAAGTAGACACCCCAAGCTATTTACTGAGAGGCATGATTAGTCCATGGAATATTTTATATTTTGCCACAAGTTGCGGGAATATGACAAACTTTATTTTTTTTGCACAAAGTTGTCACTAAATGATATATTGCTCACACATGCCATGGACATATGTGAAATTACACCCCAAAATACATTCTGCTGCTTCTTCTGAGTATGGGGATACCACATGTGTGGGACTTTTTGGGAGCCTAGCCGCGTACGGGACCCCAAAAACCAAGCACCGCCTTCAAGGTTTCTAAGGGCATAAATTTTTGATTTCACTCCTCACTACCTATCACAGTTTTGAAGGCCATAAAATGCCAAAATAGCACAAACCCCCCCCCCAAATGACCCCATTTTGGAAAGTAGACACCCCAAGCTATTTGCTGAGAGGCATGTTGAGCCCATTGAATATTTTTTTTTTTTTGTCCCAAATGATTGAATAATGACAAAAAGAAAAAAAAAAAGAAAAAATTTACAAAAAGTTGTCACTAAATGATATATTGCTCACACATGCCATGGTTATATGTGGAATTGCACCCCAAAATACATTCTGCTGCTTCTCCTGAGTACGGGGATACCACATGTGTGGGACTTTTTGGGAGCCTAGCCGGGTACGGGGCCCCAAAAACCAAGCACCGCCTTCAGGCTTTCTAAGGGCGTAAATTTTTGATTTCACTCCTCACTACCTATCACAGTTTCGAAGGCTATAAAATGCCAAAATAGCACAAAATCCCCCCAAATGACCCCATTTTGGAAAGTAGACACCCCAAGCTATTTACTGAGAGGCATGTTCAGTCCATGGAATATTTTATATTTTGCCACAAGTTGCGGGAATATGACAAACTTTGTTTTTTTTGCACAAAGTTGTCACTAAATGATATATTGCTCACACATGCCATGGGCATATGTGAAATTACACCCCAAAATACATTCTGCTGCTTCTCCTGAGTACGGGGATACCACATGTGTGGGACTTTTTGGGAGCCTAGCCACGTACGGGACCCCAAAAACCAAGCACAGCCTTCAAGGTTTCTAAGGGCATAAATTTTTGATTTCACTCCTCACTACCTATCACAGTTTTGAAGGCCATAAAATGCCAAGATAGCACAAAACCCCCCAAAATGACCCCATTTTGGAAAGTAGACACCCCAAAGAAATTGCTGAGAGGCCTGTTGAGCCCATTGAATATTTTTTTTTTTGTCCCAAGTGATTGAATAATGACAAAAAGAAAAAAAAAATGTACAAAAAGTTGTCACTAAATGATATATTGCTCAAACATGCCATGGTTATATGCGGAATTGCACCCCAAAATACATTTGGTTGCTTCTCCTGAGTACGGGGATACCACATGTGTGGGACTTTTTGAGAGCCTAGCCGCGTACGGGGCCCCGAAAACCAAGCACTGCCTTCAGGATTTCTAAGGGCACAAATTTTTGATTTCACTCCTCACTACCTATCACAGTTTTGAAGGCCATAAAATGCCAAAATAGCACAAAACCCCCACAAATGACCCTATTTTGGAAAGTAGACACCCCAAGCTATTTGCGGAGAGGCATGGTGAGTATTTTACAGCTCTCATTTGTTTTTGAAAATGAAGAAAGACATTTTATTTTATTTTTTTATTTTTTCAATTTTTAAAACTTTGTGACAAAAAGCGAGATCTGCAAAATACTCAACATACCTCTCAGCAAATAGCTTGGGGTGTCTACTTTCCAAAATGGGGTCATTTGGGGGGGGGTTTGTGCCATCTGGGCATTCCATGGCCTCCGAAACTGTGATAGGCAGTGAGGAGTGAAATCAAAAATTTACACCCATAGAAATCCTGAAGGCGGTGCTTGGTTTTCGGGGTCCTGTACGCGGCTAGGCTCCCAAAATGTCTCACACATGTGGTATCCCCGTACTCAGGAGAAGCAACAGAATGTATTTTGGGGTGCAATTCCACATATAACCATGGCATGTTTGAGCAATATATAATTTAGTGACAACTTTTTGTAATTTTATTTTTTTTTCTTTTTGTCATTATTCAATCACTTGGGACAAAAAAAAAATATTCAATGGGCTCAACATGCCTCTCAGCAAATAGCTTGAGGTGTCTACTTTCCAAAATGGGGTCATTTGGGGGGGTTTTGAACTGTCCTGGCATTTTATGCACAACATTAGGAAGCTTATGTCACACATCATCCACTCTTCTAACCACTTGAAGACAAAGCCCTTTCTGACACTTTTTGTTTACATGAAAACATTTTTTTTTTTGCAAGAAAATTATGTTGAACCCCCAAACATTATATATATTTTTAAAGCAAAGGCCCTACAGATTAAAATAGTGGGTGTTGCATTTTTTTTTCCACACAGTATTTGCGCAGCGATTTTTCAAACGCATTTTTGGGGGGAAAAACACACTTTTTTTATTTTTAATGCACTAAAAAACACTATATTGCCCAAATGTTTGATGAAATAAAAAAGATGATCTTAGGCCGAGTACATGGATACCAAACACGACATGCTTTAAAATTGCGCACAAACGCGCAGCGGCGAGAAACTACATTCATTTTTAAAAGCATTTAAAAGCCTTTACAGGTTACCACGTTAGATTTACAGAGGAGGTCTACTGCTAAAATTACTGCCCTCGATCTGACCTTCACGGTGATACCTCACATGCATGATGCAATTGCTATTTACATATGCCGCTAGACCGACGCTTGCGTTCGCCTTTGCGCAAGAGCAGGGGGGGGACAGCGGTGCTTTTTTTTTTTTATTATTTATTTTGCTTTTTTATTTTATTTTTAAATTGTTCCTTCCATATTATTATTTTTTTATCATTTTTATTGTTATCTCAGGGAATGTAAATATCCCCTATGATAGCAATAAGTAGTGACAGGTACTCTTTTTTTGAAAAAAAATGGGGGGTTAGACCCTAGATCTTTCCTCTGCCCTCAAAGCATCTGACCACACCAAGATCGGTGTGATAAAATGCTTTCCCAATTTCCCAATGGCGCTGTTTATATCCGGGGGGGGGCATTCCCTCCCACTGCTTGTAAAAGCAGTCCAGAGGCTAATCAGCCACTAGGATTGCTTTTACATGAAAGCCGGCCGCTGGCTGAAAAGAATGATACCCGCAGGCATCAATCTGGTATAACCATTCAAAGTCCAGCAACATACCAGTACGTTGCTGGTCCTTGTTGGACATGTATTGTAATCTTTTTTTTCGTGCAGCCTGTTGGCTGAACGAAAAAAAGAGATTGATCGGTGGGTATGCCCACCATTAGAATACCTCCCTTCATCCACCCACTTCTAATGATGGGCATATATGCCGAAGCATGGGGGCATCCTCCCGCAAAAAAGTTATGCCGCGTACACACGGTCGGACTTTTCCACGGGCAAGCCTCCGTCGGAATTTCGACCGTATATACGCGGCATTAGGAGCAAAATCGCTCCTCCGCCCCTGCTGCCCCCATGCTTCGGCATATTTGCTCTTTTTTTAACTGTGGTGGTGAAATCACCTCCTACAGCGTTGGAGTCACGGCTTTATGTATCGTGGGAGCAAACGCTGTTGCTGTCAAGATAAATAAATCCGCGATGCAACTGAATGGCGTACCTGCTAAGCAAATGATGGTTAACATTAAAACAAAGTAACATTACAGTACAACAGTAAGACCTTACCATACCATACCTGCAAAGCAAATACCAAAACAAAACCTAGTAAAAAATAAAAAATTTTTTTAACGCAACCTGTGCTTAAAATATATATATGCCGAAGCATGGGGGCATCCTCCCGCAAAAAAGTTATGCCGCGTACACACGGTCGGACTTTTCCACGGGCAAGCCTTTGTCGAAATTTCGACCGTATGTACGCGGCATAAAAGGTTATGCCGCGTACACACAGTCGGACTTTTCCACGGGCAAGCCTCCGTCGGAATTTCGACCGTATATATGCGGCATTAGGAGCAAAATCGCTCCTCTGCCCCTGCTGCCCCCATGCTTCGGCATATATGCTCTTTTTTTAACTGTGGTGGTGAAATCACCTCCAATAGCGTTGGAGTCATGGCTTTATGTATCGTGGGAGCAAACGCTGTTGCTGTCAAGATAAATAAATCCGCGATGCAACTGAATGGCGTACCTGCTAAGCAAATGATGGTTAACATTAAAACAAAGTAACATTACAGTACAACAGTAAGACCATACCATACCTGCAAAGCAAATACCAAAACAAAACTTAGTAAAAAATAAAACATTTTTTTTAACGCAACCTGTGCCTAAAATATATATATGCCGAAGCATGGGGGCATCCTCCCGCAAAAAAGTTATGCCGCGTACACACTGTCGGACTTTTCCACGGGCAAGCCTCCGTCGGAATTTCGACCGTATATACGCGGCATTAGGAGCAAAATCGCTCCTCCGCCCCTGCTGCCCCCATGCTTCGGCATATATTCTCTTTTTTTAAACTGTGGTGGTGAAATCACCTCCTACAGCGTTGGAGTCACGGCTTTATGTATCGTGGGAGCAAACGCTGTTGCTGTCAAGATAAATAGATCCGCGCTGCAACTGAATGGCGTACCTGAAAACAAAAAATTACATACCTGAAAAGCAAGCATGATAAAACATTGCAGAATAGAATACAGTAAAAAAGAGCAGAACAATAGAGAGAAAATAGAGAGAGCGAGAGAGAACAATAAAACGACAACTATTTTTGGTTTTTTTATTTTATATTTTTTTTGTGTTTTGTTTTTTACGTTTTTTTTTTTCTTTTTTACACTTTTTTTTGTAACTTTAACAACTGTAATGGTTTGGGTCTCTCAAAATGTAATGGCATCTTGGGAGACCCTATGTAAGTGTGTCCTAGTCTGTGAAATGCTGTACCCTACGCTAAAACTTCACTTTTGAGTGGTAGCGATCAAAACATTCACCAAGGCAAAGACCAGGTTTGTCAGGACAGAGTGGACAAAAAACACGGGTGTCACGCCTAAATCCGCGCTTGCTACAGACACGACATCTTTTTTGGGGGGTTCGTTGGGTAGGGGTACTCGGGAGGGCATACGGATAATGCCTCTCATGCAGCCGGCTTACTGCATTTGGTAGGGGATGGTGAGGTGCAGAACCGCCTGGATACAGGAGTTCTGTGACTATCTCATTCTGGAATTTTAGAAGAGATAACGTCCCGCCTGAAGCTCTGTATAGCACATGAGCATTCAGCAAAGCCAATTGGAATAAGGATAGAGACACTTTTTTGTACCAGCGTCTCGCCTTACGGTCAATTAGATACGGCGCCATCAACTGGTCGTTGAGGTCCACCCCTCCCATATTTTTGTTATATTCGTGGACACAGAGGGGTTTCTCCACAACACCAGTCGCCGTACGAATTTGGACTGTCGTGTCTGCATGAATGGAGGTAAGAAGGAAAACATTCTTATTGTCCCTCCACTTCATAGCGAGCAAGTTATTACACTTCACGCAGGCTCTCTCCCCCAGCCTAAGACGGGCATCTACAAGCCGCTGGGGAAAGCCCCGGCGATTAGGTCGCACGGTGCCACATGCTCCAATCTGATGATAAAACAAGTGACTAAACAGTGGCACGCTCGTGTAATAATTGTCCACATACAAGTGGTACCCCTTTCCGAATAAGGGTGACACCAAGTTCCACACTATCTTGCCAGCGCTCCCTATGTAATCCGAGCAGTTGACCGGCTCAACCTGACTATCTTTTCCCTCATAAACCATAAAGCTCCATACATAGCCTGTTGCCCTGTCACAGCACTTATAGAGCTTGACCCCGTATCTGGCACGCTTGCTGGGAAGGTACTGCTTGAAAGCCAAGCGGCCAGAAAATTTAATCAGGGACTCATCAACGCAGACAGCTTGATCGGGAATAAACAAGGCTGCAAAACGTTCGTTGAAGTGGTTTATGAGGGGCCGAATTTTATAGAGCCGGTCGTACTCAGGGTCCCCACGTGGACGACAAAGTTCATTGTCGTTGAAGTGCATGAACCGCAAAATCTGCTCGTATCGTGTCCTGGGCATGGAGGCAGAGAACACGGGCATGTGGTCAATTGGGTGCGTGGACCAATAAGCACGCAATGACGGGAATTTATGTGTGCCCATGTTGAGGGAAAGGCCCAGAAAGGTCTTAAATTCGGAAACCGTAATTGGTTTCCAATCTTTGGCAATTTTAGGCAACTGGGGGTTAGCGGCGATGAATTGACCAGCATATAAATTACTCTGGTCCACAATAGATCTATAGAGATCTTCCGTGAAAAACAGCGAATAATAATCGATTGGCATAAAATCAGCTGTTTCCACCTGAATACCGGGTTGGGCAGTGAATGGGGGAAGTACGGGTTCTGCAGAAGTGGTGGGGACCCAATCAGGATAGGCGAATTCTGCAGGAAGGGCACTATGGGCACGACGGGCCTGCCTTTGTCTTCTTGGTGGCAGCGGGACACTACTTGTGCTTGCCACCTCGCCAGCTTGAACTGCACTTATGGGACTCGCCACGTCACCACGTGATACTGCAGTGCTGGATGTACGCCCAGGCTGTACTAGGCCGCTGGTGCTTGCCAATTCACCAGAAGGAATAGCGGCGCTTCTACTACTCTGCTCCATGATACGAGAGCCCTGCGGTTCTTGCTCCTCAACAACCTCAGAAGATCGGGATCGGGTACACCTGACCTTAGCAGGGACCTCAACTTTGTCGTCAGAGCTATCTGACGTGGGGCCGCTGACGTCACTGTCTTCTACGGGAAGATATTCTGAGCCTGAATCTGACAGATACGTGACCTCCTCTTCACTATCTGTCATGCTCAGAATCTCGTAGGCCTCTTTACTAGTGTACCTTCGTCTTGCCATTTTGGGCTCTAAATTTAGGGGTACACTAGTAAGATTCACAGGAAAAAAAGCACCTGACTGTCACCAAATGTATCAAACGCTACCAAAAAAACTGTTAGCGATCGCAGGGATCAGGACTGTCTCTGCGAACGCTGCAGTTATGTGTGTTGTGTTTGGTAAGTGACAGTGATCGATCGATACTGCACTTGGGTGGGCTGGGCTGGGCTGGGCTGGGCGGAGGGGCTAAACGCACGTACTAGCAGGTATCTGGGCTGATCCCGCTAACACTGCGTTTTTGGGAACCCTAAACCGCTGGGGACGCTAGTATAGATCTGATCAGATACTATACCACTAAAGGAGGTGTATGCTTTGCGCGTGGGTGTTAGCGTTACTGGCACTAACCTAAAGCTGCCTGGGGCGACGCAGACCCTCTCTGGCGCTAAAACCTAATTGATATCACCCGCCGGGCGATCAGGGGGTTAAACCTTTATTGGGTTATATACGGCGGGTGCCCTGATGCTATAAAAAGCAAACTAACCAACCAGTGTCACCCGTAACCTTTATATGGTGATCACTGGTGAAAGGGTTAACTAGGGGCAATCAGGGGGTTAAAACCTTTATTAGGTTAAATATGGGGGTACCCGACGCTATATAAAAACCTGACGGGTTACCTAAATAACGAAATAACTCACTGGGTAACCAGTGTCACCAGTGACGCTTATACGGTGATCACTGGTGAAAGGGTTAACTCTAGGGGCAATCAGGGGGTTAAAATAATATATGGGGGTACCTGACGCTAATAAAAACCTGCGGCGAACCTAAAAATAATTAACTGGCTATCTAGGACACCAGCGACAAGAAAAAAGCGATCGGAAAAACGATCGCTTAGTGACGCTGGCGTTAGGGGGTGAAAGGGTTACCTGGGGGGCGATCAAGGGGTTAAACCTTTATTAGGGGGGGGTTAGGGGGCTACCCTGGACCTAAAGGGGCCTAAACCTAACTGCCCTGCAACTTTTTACAGTTACAAATGACACTGATTGCAGTGATCAGTAAAAAAAATGATCACTGCAAACGGTGCACTGTGACTGGGGGTACTGGGGGTGATCTGGGGGGTGATCTGGGGGTGACTGGGGGGTGATTTGTGTGCCTACGTGTACTGGTGTCAGTGGGCTGTTGGTGCACTTACTGTGAGATGTCTTCACTCCTCGCGCCGGATCGAAAAGACCGACACGAGGAGAGATGACATCACTTCCTCCTGTCTGTGTTTACATTACAGGCAGGGGAAGCTCTCTCATTCGCCGGGAGCGATCGAGAGGGGGTGGCCGGAATCGAACGGCCGTCCCCTCATGCCGGATCGCTCCCGAACACTTAACCACCGCTCACTGTAAAGAAGGGGGTCCGATCGGACCCCCCAACTATACAAAGGCGATCACGTACATATACGTGATTCTGCCTGTCGGTGCCATTCTGCTGACGTATAATTACAGTGGGCGGTCGTTAAGTGGTTAAAATCATTGTGTAGTATGTTTAAAGGGGTTTAAAGGGGTTGTAAAGGTAAAAAAAATGTCACCTTAATGCATCCTATGCATTAAGGTGAAAAAACATTGTTTTTCTTACCTGAGCCCTCGAATGTCCCACGCTCGCCCCCGTCATCCTCCTCGTTTCTGAGCCTGGCCATTGATTGGCTACACTGGATGAATTGAAACCAGCGAAGCCATGGGCTCACGCTGCTGTCAATCACATCCAATGACGCGGCACGCCGGGGGGCAGGGCCGAGTGATACAGTGAGCGGCTATAGCCGCCGGCTGTATCACTGGAGCGCGCCCGCATTCACTCACCACCATATAGGTGGTGAGTTCTTGCGGGGAGGAGCCGAGACAGCCGCCGAGGGACCCCAGAAGACCAGGTTCGGGGCCACTCTGTGCAAAACGATCTGCACAGTGGAGGTAGGTATAACATGTTTGTTATTTTAAAAAAAATTAAAAAAATTCCTTTACATACCCTTTAATTTCATTGGTCTGACATAATCTATTAGTAATGACTTTAATGCAATATGTTCAACTAGACGACACACTCAATATTCCTGATGCCAGGAAATCTTTGTAGGAAAGTACACAGCACTTTATCTCTAGAAACATACATTTTATATTACTGTAAATGTCATATTATAAAAAAAGACAAATATGTCAGAGATCTTAAAGCTGGTTGATTTAACAAAACACTGAGTAGCCAACCAGTGGTATTTGGTGTACCTCTTCAATTATTGTGCATACACGTATATCTTTAATAAAGTAAGAGCAAACACAAACACATTGGAACTATATACAGTAAAACATTGGATTGCGAGCATAATTCGTTCCAGAAACATGCTTGTAAACCAAAGCACTCTTATATCAAAGCAAATTTTCCCATAAGAAATAATGGAAACTCAGATGATTCGTTCCACAACTATTTGATCATAAGTCCTTTAGTTTATAGCTCATATAAAAAGATTATGGCAATGTGATAGGATGTGTAACCATAAAATGTCCATCCATGAATAGAAGCCTCCACAAGGGGAGGGCGCCTCTTGTGCCTTGTTTCCACTGAGTGGATCGGTTCGGGTTGGTACAGTTTGGAACGGTTAGAATGGTCCGGTCTATTCTGGTGAGCGTTTCCACTGCAAGTCGGACCGCCAGGGGCCATACAGATTTTAGAAAAAATGCCTCGTGTGATGTCACACTAGTGCGACGAGAAACGTGACGCAGCGTCAGTCAGCATCAGCAAAACAAATACAACAATGGAGGTCATCCAGCAGCTCGTCTTTTCTCTACTTGCCTTTTGGTTCTTTGTAGTCAAAATACATGCCACACTGTATGAGAGAAGGTTGCGAGCAGCAATGAGAAACACAGCAGAAAAGAAAAGAAAACTTCTAGCTTGGATGTGTAGCCAGGAGGAGAAGTACACCTTTGTGCGGCAAAAACAAAGACGGCAGCGCTATAGGGTAAGCACAACTGACCGACTTACCTGAGACACACACATAAACACACTGACCCACCTACCTGACATACACACACACACTGACCTACCTGACATACACACACACACTGACCCACCAACCTGACACACACACTGACCCACCAACCTGACATACACACACACTGACCCACCAACCTGACATACACACACACTGACCCACCTACCTGACATACACACACTGACCCATCTACCTGACATACACACACACACTGACTCACCTACCTGACACACACACACACTGACCCACCTACCTGACATACACACACACACTGACCCACCAACCTGACACACACACTGACCCACCAACCTGACATACACACACACTGACCCACCAACCTGACATACACACACACTGACTCACCAACCTGACATACACACACACTGACCCACCTACCTGACACACACACACACTGACCCACCTACCTGACATACACACACTGACCCACCTACCTGACATACACACACACACACTGACCCACCTACCTGACACACACACTGACCCACCTACCTGACACGCACACACACACTGACCCACCAACCTGACACACACACTGACCCACCAACCTGACACACACACTGACCGACCAACCTGACATACACACACACTGACCCACCTACCTGACATACACACACTGACCCACCTACCTGACATACACACACACACACTCTGACCCTCCTACCTGACACACACACACACACTGACCCACCTACCTGACATACACACACACACACTGACCCACCTACCTGATATACACACACACACACTGATCCACCAACCTGACATACACACACTGACCCTCCAACCTGACATACATACACACACACACACACTGACTGACATTTATGTTATATATGTTGAATGATGTTATATTTTTTGTGATATGTTACCATCTTTGTTTTTTGTTTTTTTTAGATGCTTCTCCTTTTGGCAAAGCAGCGCCACCGACCAGTCATTTGGGCTTTCTCCCGTGCCAATGAGTGGTGGGATGAGACCGTCCCGGGATTCACACACACACAGTGGGTGCAGAATTTCAGAATGTCAGAGGAAACCTACTCATACCTTTATACCAAGCTACGTCCAGCGATGGAGAAGCAAAGCACCAACTTCAGAGCCAGTTTGCCTGTGAGGAAAAGAGTTGCCATTGCAATGTGGAAGCTGGCTACCAACAGTGAATACAGAAGTATAGGTCATATTTTTGGTGTCAGTGAATCATCACTGTGTCGGTGTGTGCAGGACTTCTGTAAGGCTGTCTGCACATTGCTAGCTCCTGAAATTGTGCATTTTCCGGACAGGGAAAAGCTAAAAGACAATATACAAAAATTGCAGCGCTATGCGTATAACAATATATGACACCCAAGTGCTCAAAAATAAACTGAATCACAAAGGATTAAATATAGGTCCAAATGTATATAAACTCCAAATGGATGTGATGAAACATAAAATTGAATCAGTTCCAAATTATATAGGTGAATCTTCCGAAGTAAATAAGTGACTTGTGACGTAACCACCACCACGTGAAGGGGAGGCTTACCAGATGTAGTGGACCCAATGCACATATGTGTATGGGGTCAAACAGGCTGAATATGTATATGTCCATACATATGGAAACCAGGCCGGCACAGTGCACCCTTATGTCCAAGGTCCAAGCTCAGGAAAAAACACCAGAAGTTCAAGCCAATAGGAGTAATGAAATGGCTCACATAAAGTTCATGTGGAAAAAGAAGGGAGATGGCACATAGCGTAATAACGCAAAGGAATTTTAATGAATATAGGCAGATACACTTACATTCAATCCATGAATATAGCGCTTTGCAAAGACACTCAATGGCAGCAGTGGAGTCTCCCGACGCGTTTCGCAAAACCTTGCATCGTCTGGGGCATAACTCCACTGTTGCCTGTATACTATTTATAAGTGACAAGGACCTCCCCCTGGTCTGCCCACTGAAACAGTACTTCCTGTGAGATCCAAAATGGCGCCGGAGCGTGCATTCCAAGCCTCTCTATGGAACCCCTCCATAGATGGTTATTACACGTGGGAAGCTGTATTGGCCAAAAAGGGGAGGTGCTAATAAATCAACATCTATAACCACTTACCTATACATGGTAAGGGCTGAACCCTGCAGTCCATGTGTGTGTGAAACCCTCATGGTGCGGAGCCATGACACTTAAGATGCTGTCATTAGGCCAAATAGTGGCTTAGCGTGTCAGTCCCGCAACACCGCGTCACCCGGCTTGCAGACGCACACAGAGCGTCACCCGGCGTGCGGACGTTCACGTCTCACAAGAGTCACGTAGCGGCGTCATCCAGCTCCACATGACCGCCACGTGACATCACGTCACATGACCATCACGGAGCGTGACGTAGCAACGTTATCCAGCTCCACGTGACCGTCACGTAACATCGCGTCACATGACCATCACGGAGCGTCACGCTACACGGGGACGTCCGTACCTAACAGGAGTGATGCATCGCGTCATCAACAGCAGGCACGGTTTCCCCGGAAAGGGGTTCTCCCTAGCTGACTACGTTAACTGCGCTGTGCTCCAACGCCATATAATACACACGGCGTGGAACGCAGCCCAGAATGAAAATAGGTTAACCCTTAATGGTCCGCATAGATTTGATAGATCTACCACTGCGGCCAGAAAAGGGGAAACAGATGTGTGCAAACAAAAGGAGATGAATGCAATAGTAACTGCCATTAGTAATGATAATAATACAACACTAAAAGAGTCATAAGACAATTTAAAATTGAATATTAGATGACCAAAAGGAGGAATTAGACCTCTGGATCATCGCACTGTGTGAGATAAAAATCTCACATAAAAAGTAAATCTCCTATGGGAGACAAACTGGGAAGCCCTTGCCCTAAATTCTCACAAAAGGAATCCCAATTGTAGCAACAGTGAACTGTCCAATAGGCAAACCAGAGGCGGTCCCAATCAAACCACACAGTGACAAATAAAAACAACATAATATATGACATATATATAAAAAATACACAAAATGCATTAAATAAAACAAATTAAAAAAGGAAATAGTCATGGGGAATTGTATTTCCCCATACAAATTCCCTTAAAGAAAAGGTGAAATTAGGTCCATGATCCAATGGAAACCGACATTATTAGGATTGGTCGATGAAGGAATTAATATCCCACTCGACGTTTAAACCGGACGGCCTGTGCGTTTGTAATTCATAAATCCAGTAGGTCTCCAACTGGGACACACCCCTAATTTTGAGGGCACCCCTCCAATGGGGAATGAAATGATCAATGATCAAAAATTGTGTGCCAGCTGGATTCCTACCGTGATGTAGTCTGTAGTGTCTGGGCACCGTATGATTAACATCACCCCCCAGGATGAGTGAAACATGTTCCCACACTCTAACCGAAAAAGGCCTGATGGTACGGCCTACATATTGTTTCCCGTAAGGGCAGGTGATGAGGTATACAATATGTGTGGTGGAGCATGTACAAAATTGTTTAATCAGATACAACTTTCCTGTACTAGTTGACCTAAACTCTAAGGTTTTGCTCCTACCAGATGTATTGTACCTACACACTCTACACCTCTTGCAGGGATGGTAGCCCACCAATTGGTGAAAGAAGGAAGGGCGTACTGGGGGGTTGATGATATTAGGTGCTATTCTACCCTGAAGAGTAGGTGCCCCTCTAAAGATGACTTTGGCCTGATCCAGTAAAACTGAACCGAGGATATTATCGTTTTTCAAGATATCCCAGTGCTTTGCTATAATAGCTTTCACTTGTTTATGCTGTAAGGAGAAGGAAGTAAGCATCGCCCATTTGAAAGCATTATTGGGTTCGCCTTTCTGTTTAACCTCCAACAGAGAGCGCCTATCAGTCTCTAATACCTGTCCAAGATCCTTATCTATATTGGCGGGATCGTAACCTTTGTCAATAAAACATTTTTTAAGGATCTCAGCCTGAGTAAGGAAGATGTTGACATCACTACAGTTCCTTCTCAATCTGAGGAACTGACTCCGCGGGACAGATTTGAGCCACAATTGATGGTGGCAGCTATCTTGTGGAATGTACCCATTCCAATCAGTTTTCTTAAAGTGTGTTTGAAAACAAAACTGGCGGTCATGGATACTAATTTCTAGATCAAGAAACTGGATCATTTCATGGCTGGCAGTGTATGAAAGGGAAATCCCCCTATCATTAGCATTAAGATGATCCATGAAGATCTTAAGTGATGTAACACTGCCACTCCATAGGAGGAGGATGTCGTCAATATACCTAGCCCAAAGCACCAAGTGCTGGGTGTCATAGGTATAGACGACATCCTCCTCCCACTTGGCCATGAACAAATTGGCCAAGCTGGGGGCATATTTGGCCCCCATGGCCACACCTCTCAACTGGAGGTAGAAATTGTCATTGAACCAGAAATAGCTACTTCTCGTGGCGAACTCCAACAATTCCATAATGAACGCCCTTTGAAAGGGAGCTAAAGTTTCTTCCTTCTCCAAAAAATATTGTACAGCTTCTAACCCTTTGTTATGTGGGATACATGTATAAAGCGAGGCTACATCAGCTGTCACCAGGATGTAGTCCCCATCAATATTCACATCCTGTAATTTTCTAATAGTGGTCCCCGTGTCCGCCAAATAAGATGGCACACGCCTGACCAAAGGTTGGAGATAATGGTCAATGTAGCGGCCAATTCTGGATGTGACGGAATTAATCCCACTCACAATTGGACGACCGGGTGGATGCACTGGATCTTTATGGACCTTCGGTAGGTAATAAATGGTCGGTATCCTAGGGACCACCGGGACCAAAAACGCTTTTTCTTTTTTGTTTAAAATATTTCTAGAAAAACCGCTGTCAACCAAGCCCTGAAGTTCAGTTTTGAACCTGGAAGTAGGATTAGAAGACAACTGTAAATAAGTATTGGGCTCATGTAGGATTCTGAACATTTGGGGGGGGGGCATGGCCGGATGTGAACGAGGCAACAAGTGTTTCTCTGGAGCTCCGCAACTATCCTGGATATTAACTGATTTTCGGAGCTTTTATCACCCCTCTTTCGGTCCTTACACCATCGGTAGGTGATTGCAGTGTCCTGGTCATGAGAAAGACAGGACGCAGGCACGGGCAGACATCGCAACACACGCAGCGCCAGACACGCTCTGCACGAGGCACAGAACAGGGAGCAGCCGTCGCCATCTTGCCGCCCAGTCACTCATCTAAGCAGGCTAGAAAGAAGGGGAAGCCGATGGAGCAGGGGACGGCTGCGGCGGGTCGCAGCCCAGAGGAACACTCGCAGGACATCCAGGAGCAGGGGGGGGGCCTCGGATGCAATCACCAGACCCATCCTGGAGGCCATAGATGCTAGCAAGGCCGCGGTGATGGTGAGAATCGACCATCTTGCTACTGAATGTACGCTGATCAGGCATGACCTGGATAAGATCCGAGGACGGCTCACCACGGCGGAGGATCAGATCTCGGGGGTTGAGGACCTGTCCCATTCACATGGGGTACAACTGACAGAACTGCAGGATCTGGTAAGATCTCTCCAGCATAGAGCTGACGCGGCTGAAGACCGCCAAAGGAGAAACAATGTCAGAGTGGTGGGTCTGCCTGAGAGGGCTGAAGGAGATAACACCATCACTTTTGCTGAGCAATTTTTCAAACAGATCCTGCAACTGGGTGATTTACCCCCCACTTATGTGGTGGAGAGGGCACACAGGGTGCCCACGGGTATTCGCCCTCCCGGAGCATATCCACGGCCTTTCTTAGTCCGGTTTCTCAATTATAGAGACCGGGACATGATCCTGCGAGAATCTAGGAAACATCAAGACCTCCGCTTTGATAATGCCAGAGTGATGTTATTCCCTGACTTCTCAGCTGAGACACAGAGGAAGAGGCAATCCTTTAATAAAATCCGTAAGAAGCTGAGAGAAAGGGAGATCCAATATAGCATGCTTTATCCCAGCAGACTCCGAGTACAACATGAGGGGGCAGTTGAGTTCTTCGACAACCCGAGGGAGGCCTCAGAATGGCTAGAAAGAATACCATAAATACATCTGCTTGAGGCCTGGCTGGTTCCTGCTTTTTAAGTGGCAGGGAAAATCCGGATCAGTATGCGGTGTGGGGCCACGGAAGTTTTTGCCTTGGGCGCGTTTTACTTTTCTAGTTTCTGTTTTTGGCTTGTTTTTTTAGTTTTTATCCTATTTAACAGTATCAACCCTGAGGCTCGTGCCTGGGTCTGTCTAAGCTGGCATTTCCTGGGAGGCCACTAGAGGGCCCTGACGGTCCACTGACTGCTAGACTGCCAAGTTTGGTGTGTTTTGCCCTGTGCTCCTTGATCCTTGTACATGGGGCTCCATGAGGGCATGCAAGAAGATCAGAATAAGTTGCTGAACAATTCGTCACAAGGTTGGAGACTTCCTAATCTAATCTTTTGTTATCTCCCTCTTTTTTGGGAGTTTGGGACTAAGCTGAATACCAGTGTTTGTTTTTCTTCTATTTTGTTTTTGTTTTTTAGGTAAGGTTCTGGTATAATGGCAGGGGAGGGATGTTTAAACTCAGTTAACCACAGACAGGGGGGGAAAAAGATTATTATTGTATGGCATTGGGTAGAGATCTCTGACAGTTCATCTGGACTATTTGAAATTATGCAGCAGAGTGCCTGGTATTCATGCTCACCACAGCAGGGTTATGGCTGAACATATTCAAATTGTGTCATGGAATGTAAGAGGGTTAAATAATAAGTTCAAGAGGGCATCGGTGTTTAAATATCTTAGGCAAACCAAGCCGCATGTCGTGTTTCTGCAGGAGACCCACTTGGATGGTAGCAGGGTACTTGCAATGCATAGGCCATGGGTGCAAAAGGCTTTCCATGCGACATACTCCACATTTGCAAGGGGGGTCTCAATTCTTATTAGCAGAGCTATGCCCTGCACCATCCACCAAGTGTTCTTAGATCCGGAGGGACGATATGTGGCGTTGCTGTTAAATATTTTTCAACACAAAATGTTATTGGTGAATGTGTATATACCTCCTCCTTTCAATGTACACGTGCTATATGACCTGTTTGCTAAACTGGCTCCCTATGCCCATCTCCCTCTGTTACTGATGGGCGACTTCAACGCCATCATGGATGGGTTGGACTCGTCCAACCAGGGGAGACAGGGGTCGGTAGATCTTATCTCTTGGGCGTCGGTGACTGGGCTGACTGACATGTGGAGATCTAAAAACCCCCTTTGCAGGGTTTATTCCCATGTCTCGGTGACTCATCGCTCATCGGCTAGGATTGATATGGCCTTTGGTAATCAGGCCCTGTTGCCGCTCTTTCATGATGCAGGTTATATGGCGGGGGGTATATCAGATCACTGCCCCTTGTCCATCGCTCTCAGTTTTACTGCGGGTGGGGGGAGGGGGGGTGGAGGTTGTCTCCAGGCTGGTTACAGAATGAGCAGGTGTCCTCCCGTTTGCAGGAGGCGATTCCCGCTTACTGGTCTAGCAATGAGGATACTGCAGACCCACCTGTGGTGTGGGATGCTTTTAAGGCAGTGATTAGGGGGGAATGTATTGCAGCTATTAAAACAGAAAGGATAGCCCATAACGCTGAAATTCAAATGTTACAAAACACTGAAAAGGAGTGTGCGGAGAGGCATGCCGGCGGTCCCTCAGATGCCTCTTATTTGGCTCTGATGGAGGCTAGGCGTCTGCTCTCTTTGCATTTCTCAGACTTAGCCCACACAGAGGCCAAAAATAGGGCAAACTCTGTTTTCTCTGAGGGGGATAAGAATGGGAAATTGCTGGCAAGATTGGTGGCAGTGGACAATCCGGTTACAAATATTCCGGTGATTCGGGGTAGGAATGGAGACCTGGTTAGTGACCCTTCCGAAATACTGACTGAATTTCAAAACTTCTTTGCTACCCTTTATGCCCCTATACCAACTTATGATCCTGTAGCATTGGAAGCACTCCTGGAGGGATTGGATCTTCCAAGGTTGACTGAAGGTGATCGGTTGGCTCTAGACGCTGAGATTACAAATAAGGAGATAACAGCAGCTATTTTTGATTTTCCCCCTCACAAAGCCCCGGGGCCGGACGGCTTTCCGGCGGATTTCTATAAGAGCTACGTGGAGGTAATTGCCCCTAGGTTAAACTCGTTATTTGCCAAATGCTTAGAACTGAATAGGCTCCCGGCATCCATGTTGGATGCATACATGGTGTTATTGCTCAAACCAGGTAAAGATCCTCTAGACTGCTCAGCTTATAGACCCATAGCTTTATTAAATATGGACCTCAAGATCCTAACGAAGGTCTTGGCTAAAAGGCTTGTCGGGGTGATTTCCTCTCTGGTCGGTATTGACCAGACAGGTTTCATGCCGGGGATGTCCACAGATACGAATTTGCGGAGGCTATTTACTCATCTTCAGCTCCCGGGGGCAGAGGCGGGTGCCAGAATCGTTGTGTCGATTGACATTGAGAAAGCTTTCGACTCAATTGATTGGCAGTACATGCACCGGGTGCTGGAGAGGATGGGGTTTGGACAGGTCTATAGGCAGTGGATTAAGATGTTATATAGCAAACCCAGGGTGGCGATTAGGCTTGGTAGGAACACTTCTCCGTACTTCTCGGTGGGTCGAGGTACTAGACAGGGATGTCCCTTATCCCCGTTTATATTCGCACTCATGATTGAACCTCTTGCAGTGGCACTCCGATCGTCTAGTGAGGTAGAGGCTATCAAAGTGGGGAGTGTTCGGGAATGTCTGGCATTATATGCTGATGACATGCTTTTATTCCTTGAGGATCCCGGGTCTTCGCTTCAGGCGGCCTTGAGGATCTTCGAGAATTTCGCTATATACTCGGGTCTGAAGGTGAATTGGAGCAAATCCTCTATTCTACCTCTAGACGCCGGAGCCAGGGAGAAGGCGGATCCTAATATGCCTTTACAATGGGTTTCCTCCATTACTTATCTAGGAGTTAAAATCACAGCAGACAGCACAGACTACATGAAACTCAATTTGCTACCGCTGTTAATTTTTTTTAAACAGCGGGCCCTAGCTTGGCAGAGGCTTCCGCTGTCACTTATAGGGAGAATAAACCTACTGAAGATGAAAGTTCTCCCGGTCATATTGTACTTCCTAAGACATGCCCCGGTCAGAGTTCCTAAATCCTTTTTTAGACAACTTGATGGCATCACCAGTTCGTTCCTCTGGGCCCCTAAATCACCACGCATTGGCCTAAAAGTACTCCAGGAACCCTGGGGACAGGGGGGACTGGCTTTGCCTGATTGGAGGAAATATTACCTTGCCAGTCAACTGGTGTTTGCCCATAGATGGCTTACGGCTGAATCAAGGGATTCTGCTACAGTGGTGGAGGCAGCACATCTGGGGTCGTACGAGACCCTTCGCTTGGCTATATATAGAGGGGTAAAGTCTGATCTGCAGCTCACGCTGTCCATGAAGGCGACTGTTAGAGCATGGGAGGAGGCGGTAGGCCTGGCCTGTCCGAGCTACCTGGGTTTCTCGCCGCATACTCCGCTGTGGGGGAACCCTAGGTTGGCAGAATTTTACTCATTCTCGGATCCGGGGGTGTGGGCGGTTAAAGGTATCAAGCTTCTTAAAGATGTTACAATGGACGGGGTTTTGCTTACTTTTGACCAATTTAAAGCCAGACATGATATCCCCAACTCGTACTTCTTTAGGTACATACAGCTCCGTCATGCTTTTCAGGCTCAATTCCGGGAGAGGGCGGTGGAGTCTCTTCCGTCAACCTTGGAGGATCTACTTATGATGGAAGACTTGCCTAAGACTCTATCTGTCACGTATAAGGAGCTATTTAAGAGGAGTCCAATGGCCTTGACTAAATGTCGGGAGAGGTGGGAGAGAGATGTCCCAGGGATAGATGGAGAGGATTGGGATGATATGTGGGACCATCCATTTAAGCACTTGGTTTCCGCTAGAGATAAATTAATTCACTTTAAATTCCTGCATAGGATTTACTTTACCCCGGCTAGACTTTCAGTGATCTACCCGTCTGCATCTTCAGAGTGCTGGAGATGCTCTTTTTCTCCAGCTGATGCCACACATATCTTCTGGGAGTGCCCTCAGATTAAGGCATTTTGGGAGGGGGTGGCATCCTGCGTGGGGGGTGTTTTGGGGGTGCCCATCCCTTTATCGATCCGAGTATGTCTCTTGGGTCTGGTGGAGGATGTGGTCCCCTCCGGAGCACTCAGGATGCTGGTGACCATTTTATTTTTTTATGGAAGGAAGGCCATTTTGCTCAAATGGAGATCGCCTGCCCCCCCGGAGATTAGTTTCTGGAAGGGGCTGGTGAACTCTATGCTACCATTTTACAAGGCAACATATATTTCCAGGGGGTGTGAGGGAAAGTTTAATAAAGTATGGCAGGCATGGTTCAATTCTGATACTACTGTTGGCTAGTTCGATAGTGGTTTTGCCTGCTTGGAATAATCGGTAACAGGGGCCGGATATAGAGGGGTTAATGGGTGAGTGAATGGCTGAACTGAGGTAGGGGGTTTAGGTCGGTTGGTCGGTAACTCTGGGAGGGGCGGGGTCCTGCTGTGGGTGAGAGAACTCTGACATGTCCATCGCGCTTACATTATACAATGCATACATAGAGAAGTCCATGTCCCCATATTATTAGGCTTGTGAATCCCTAAAAGGTGGTATACTGAGTTTTTGGGTGGTTGGGGGGAGGGGGGGTAGGATGGGTGGAGGGAGGGTGGTTATTAGCAATGGGGGGGTTTTCTTTTGTGTTACTGCATGTAGTCAGCTGCCTATGTTAGGTAGAATGTATCACATGTCGATTGTTGACCATGTTGGTCATAGGAAGGCCGGGCGATTTGTCATGGCCTTTTTTTTTTTTTTTTTTTTTTTGTTTCTCTCAATGTTTGTATGTCTTACAAAAAATTCAATAAACATAATTTTCAAAAAAAAAGGATTCTGAACATTTCTTTCTCATAATCTAATTTGTCCAGAACAACTATGCCTCCGCCTTTGTCGGCGGGACGAATTACCAAGTCCTTGTTAGAACACAGAGACTTGAGGCCCACACTGGACACAGTTTGTCGAGAACTTTGTCTCTCTGAAATTTCTGACAAGTCCTTCAATACTAAGTCTCTGAAGATACTTACAGAGGGTGCTACAGGGACGGGGGGTTAAACAGTGACGGGTTGGATAAACCTGAGTGTACCGTCCCAAATGCAGCTGCCCTAGCCTCACTCACAATGGGGTTGGTGATGAGGTACCGTTGAATATTAACCTTTCGAACATATTTTTGAATGTCGATAAAGGTACCGAACTTATTTAGTTTCTTTGGAGGGGCAAACTTGAGACCTTTGTCCAAAACTGATAATTCTTCGGGGGTAAATTCCTTAGTGCTTAAAGTGGAGCTCCACCCTAAATAGCAACTTTTGCTATTTGGAACCCTCCCCCCCTCCGGTGTCACAATTGACACCTTTCAGGGGGGAGGGGGGTGAAGATACCTGTCTAAGACAGGTATTTTCACCCACATCCGGGAGTCCTGTCTCCGGGAATCTGCGGGAGTTACGTCACTTCCCACAGACTTCCCTTGGTGTTCTGGGAGACACTCGGCTCCCAGAACACAGGAGCACCAATCAGAACGGCGCAGCGCGACTCGCGCATGCGCCGTAGGGAACCGGGCATGAAGCCGCAGGGCTTCACTTCCTGGTTCCCTCAGCGAGGATGGCGGAGGGAGCAGCAGAGCGACGAGCGGTCGCTCGTCCTCTGCTGCGGACGTCGCTGGACTCCAGGACAGGTAAGTGTCCAAATATTAAAAGCCAGCAGCTGCTGTAGCTGTAGCTGCTGGCTTTTAATTTTTTTTTTCCGGTGGAGCAACCCCTTTAAGTTAAAAACGCCCTGGCCTTTTAGACTCTCCTTCTTTTTCCTTTCCTGAACTCTCTTCCCCCCTCTGGTCCCTCTCTTTGGTCTAAACCTCTTTTGTGGGTGTCTGAAACCCAGTGAAAATCCCGTGTACCATGGCCCTGTGAGTTGGAATAACCAGGACTATAATACGTGGGTTCCGGAGGGTACCTGGCACGTGTATGATAACTATCATCACGTATCTCACCTAAAGGAGCAAATCTGTTGTGGGTAGAGATGGAGGGGGGACCATAATAAGATGGATAATCGTAATGGGACGATGGAACAGCTCTCTGTCGAGCTGGGGAGGCATTATATGAATAGTCCTCATATCCATAATGGCGTGGACCACTATGATGACGCGAGTGACCTCGAGAAGAACCTCTAGTGCCTCTTGTCCCTCTAGATTTCCCCCTACCCCTTTGATGAGTAGGGGTATGGGGGTTTCTAGATGGAGGTGCACGAACCGAACCCCCCTGTGAGCTGAACAAAGGGGCTGGAACACTAGGTGCCATCACAGACTGAGTCAATGAAGGACCATTGGTGGAGATCTGGGTAGAACTACCTGCAGAAGGAGCAGAGTCCATTTCTGCTCCAAATGATGTAGAAAATAACTTCTGCCACCCAAATACAGTGTTGTTCCTATAGTCCCCAGCATCCCTGGAGTATTTTTTATGTTTTTTTAACTTCTGATCTCTATCTTCTTTCTCAAGATGATTCTGTAGACTAGTCGATAGAGAGAGATACTCAAGAGATGATTTGTGTGAAAAAAGTTTCTCTTTGAGGTCCTTAATCTCTCTATCTAACTCAACCAGTCTCACCTTTTTCCTTGAGATCAGGATGCCTAGGAATTTGATCCCTGCGTCATTAAAATAATTAAACCAGGAATCAATCTCAGAATCCCCCTGTTGGGGTTGAACCTCCCAACGGAGACTTCTGGGAACCATACGATCAACTATGTATTGCTCCAAAAAAAACAATGTCCCATTGAAGGTGTAATTCTGAAGACATTACATTTTTCAATCTGATAAATAAACCCCCTATTTCAGTGTCACTGTTGGTGGTGGAAAACACCCCTTCAGTGTTAACAGTGCGAGAGGCTCTGTAATCAAATACATCCATCACTGGTTGCGTTTGGAACAGAGAATGTAGCTGCAGCAAATATAACAAATCCAAAATAGAACAAAAAATACAAACAATATTCGCGCTGCTAACACATATAAGTAGCTACAATACCTGTGGAAAAAAGCAACAACAAACAATATACAAAAAATGCAGCGCTATGCGTATAACAATATATGACACCCAAGTGCTCAAAAATAAACTGAATCACAAAGGATTAAATATGGGTCCAAATGTATATAAACTCCAAATGGATGTGATGAAACATAAAATTGAATCAGTTCCAAATTATATAGGTGAATCTTCCGAAGTAAATAAGTGACTTGTGACGTAACCACCACCACGTGAAGGGGAGGCTTACCAGATGTAGTGGACCCAATGCACATATGTGTATGGGGTCAAACAGGCTGAATATGTATATGTCCATACATATGGAAACCAGGCGGCACAGTGCACCCTTATGTCCAAGGTCCAAGCTCAGGAAAAAACACCAGAAGTTCAAGCCAATAGGAGTAAGCTAAAAGACAAGGCTGACTACTTTGAGAACAGGTGGGGCCTTCCACAGTGTGTTGGTGCTATTGATGGCTCACACATACCAATAATAGCACCACAAGAATATCACACTGACTACTTCAACAGAAAAGGCTGGCATTCCATCATCCTCCAGGGAGTAGTGGATGGCAAGGGACTATTCTGGAATGTGAATGTAGGAAAGCCTGGGAGTTTGCATGATGTTCGGGTTCTACGATTGCCTACATTTTGGGATTGGGTTGGCCAGGGAGGCCTGTACCCTGTTTGCACTAAGAACATTTGTGGGGTGAATGTTGGCTATTAT
The DNA here is from genome assembly GCA_029206835.1 of Rana muscosa. Classification (NCBI taxonomy): domain Eukaryota; kingdom Metazoa; phylum Chordata; class Amphibia; order Anura; family Ranidae; genus Rana; species Rana muscosa. Next base: position 52,759,959 of record CM055121.1, on the reverse strand, counting down.
GTGCTCGGGGACTCTGCCTACCCTTTACAAAATTGGCTCCTGAAACCATTTCCTGACAATGGCCGCCTAACAACAGAACAGCAAACCTACAACAAGAAAACATCCAGGGCACGTGTCATAGTGGAAAATGCTTTTGGAAGACTTAAGGGTAGATGGAGGTGTCTTATGAAGAGGAATGACAGTGACATTAAACTTGCCAAATCCATGGTGCTTACTTGCTGTGCCCTTCACAATCTTTGTGAAAGTCATAGAGAAGACTTTGACCAGGATTGGAATACATCTCCAGAAGAGCCAGTACCAGTAATAGCAGCACAGGATATGGAAGAAGAGTGCAGTGAAATACGTCAGGCTCTGATGCGGCACCTCAACGTTTAATTTCTTACCATGAATTATTAAAATTTTTAATAATTTTTTGCTATATTTTTAATAAAGTCTTACATTAAATTAGACATACTCAAAAGTCTCTCATGTTTTTTATGTCTTTAAAGTAAAAATTAGAAAAATTTATCAATAAAGAAACATTTCTTATAAAAACTTAATTAAATAAAAAAAAAAAAGGGTACAGGTCCTGTGCTGCATGAAAGGCACTACTGTCTGGGTGGTGACCTGGGTTCACGACTGAAAGGACTTGAACAAGCTGACCTAGGACACCGAGGAAGGCCTGGTTGAAGGTAGCCAACTGCTCCATCTGCTGCCGGGCGATTTCTGCCTCCTGGAGCATAGCTTCCTGTGCATCCTGACGCAGTGCCTGAAACCACCTCTCAGAAAGGTTCTCAATTCTTTCCAGCTGCCTTTCCTCTGCTGCCCGCATATCCTCCATGACTGTGCGCAGATCCAACTGCAACCGTCTTCTTTCACCTGTAATATACAAAAGACCAAACTAGTGGAGAGTCCATCAGCTGTTTCTGAAAATAAACATATGGTTATATATATATATTTAAATGGTTAGCAGAGCGAAATCCTATGCCAAGTATAAAAAAAAAAAAAACACTTATCAAAGGGGTCTACCATGGATTCGAGAATTGCAGTTGCAGAGTCCAGACCACCCTCCCTGCCTTGGTTTGCCGGCCTATGACCGTAAATGGCGTCCATGGCGTCGTACCAACTCCAAGTACTCGGACAGTTTCCACTACGGCTGTTGGCGTCCTTAATTTTTTTATATTGTCCTTTAAGCTTCTTAAGCTTTGCCCTACAGTGACCCGACGTCCGTTCAAATCCCTCAGCTGCCATCCCTTGAGAAATATCTTTGTACACCTTTTCATTTCTCACTGATCCATCAAGCTCACTCTGAATAACGCTATCACCAATAATCGTTAGGAAAGTAGATAATTCCTGAGATAACCAGACCCTGCTGTTGTTTGCAGGCATCCTTCTCCTTTATATTGACTGAACGGCGACGTGGTGTTTGTTTGGCGCTTTGCTTTGACGTCAGCATTGACGTTTTTCTGTCCGCCAATCAGTGGAATGTATCGTGTGACGGCAGTAGCTCCTCCCTAACCGTACCGTTCCATTTTCTATGGCCCCACATCTGAAGCAGGACCCTGAATGGTGCGGTACGGTTCAGTTTTATGGCACGCTTTCATAATGGAAACACCCAAAATAGCGTGCCGTACCGAACCGATCCGCTCAGTGGAAACAAGGCATTAGTGTAGCAATATGGTTACATTTAATGAAGATACAACATTTAGCAACTCACATGGTTAATGAATAAAAGAGGCACATCTAAGTATGCAGGCATCCGGGGTAAATCTGTCCACATAGACCATCCTTCTCACCGCCGACTCTCACTGCTGTCAGTCAGCAATCATGACCAGGAAGACTACCCTGCAGTAGAGCGATCATAAAGCGAGGCTTGAAGTGCTGGTGGAGCGCAGTGTGGAAGGGATGATGTCGATGACAGTGAGGAGGTCTGTCTATGTGGACAGCTTTACCCAGATGTCTGCATACTTAGATGTGCCTCTTTTAATCATCAACCATGTGAGTTGCTAAATGTTGTAACTTTATTAAATGTAACCATATTGCTACACTTAGAGGCGCCTCTCTTCTCTTTTACACTCAGTTGTGACATGACGTAACTCTTATATCAAGATATTGCTTGTATATCAAGTCAATATTTATTTAAAAATTGTGCTTGTCTTGCAAAACACTCTCAAACCAAGTTACTCTCAAACCAAGGTTTTACTGTATTTTTTTAAGAGAAATTCATCAATATGGGTAACAGTAATGAAGAGATAATAATAATATACAGTATAATGCATACAAAGACAATGGTATAGGAACAAGGGTAAAAATATTTAGCAGCTCTAGAGAGGCTTACGCTTCGTAAAACTCTGCCACCTTCTGGACTTTGAATGAAAAACCAGTCCAGGAAGACAAGAAAGAAACACACGTGGACTGTACTTACTAATAAAATCATTAACAGAACAAACGGTTCCTTGTTAAGTGTGAAACGTCTAGAAGAGCAATCAAAGCCTTAGAAAGTAAAAAGACTCTTTCACACTGTAATTTAACATGCACCTTTTGCCTGAGCTGTGTACATTTAAACCAAAGCCGCTGAAAAAAATAAGCTAAAAATGAATAGCCCTTTAAAAGATAAAACAACAAAACCAGCTTTTCTGCAATATTCACTTTTAGTCCAGAGATTTTTAATTCCTTTTTTTATCATGGCCAGCATTATATAACCCATTTTCTCTGAACCCAGGGTGTCCTCACACTGTAACCTATGATTAGACATTGAAAGGAGAAACAGGACAGTGATGCGCTTATCTCCTGTCTGTCTGCATTCTCTTTATTTCAGCATGCTCCTTTCAGCACATGAACTGATTGATAGAAGTATAAAACATGCTCATGGACTTTTTAGATGCTACCTCTGATCAAAACATATACACCAACATCAAGGGGTATCAAGAAGTGTGTACGGGCAGTCCCATTCATGTCTATTGGGATGCAGTGGCTACATCTACAGGTCCCAATTTGACAGCCGTGTAGGTGTAATTACCTGTTCCCAAACACACGCTCTACATTTGACGGACGCACACCCACACTCGAGACCTTACTGCCTTCAGAGACCTTACTGTAGTCAAGATTGAGGACATGGGGATGCTTTTTATCAGAATGCCTTGATCACAAGACTTGCTAAACTATATTACAAATTCTTTGGTAGGTGAAACAGCTCCAATCTATTTCAGTAAAACTCCAGTTTTGCTGAGAAATAACCCATTTCAGGTCAACTATATACAGGGCTATTCAAACTGAAAGGGATAGAAGCACATGAGATTGCAGGCCACACCCGCCCAGACCAAAACTTCCCCAGATACAACTACTTAAATAAAGACCTGAAACATTTTATTTGGCAAAAACTTGGCCGCGACACCTTTATTGGTTTTTCACAAATAATTTTCCATAAATCTTTATTACCATTCAAAACTTCATAAATATTCAAATAACATTTCTACCTGCTCAGTTATTAGAACTCAAGCAGTAGCACAACTTCAAATATAAATAACAGTCCCCCCTGGATCCAGGGTGACCCACCACATAAAAGTGATCGCGACTGGGGCGGGAGGGAGGGAGCTCAAATCTTCTTTGCTGTCCGCCGGAAAGAGGAAGAACCCTGCACCTGCTGGCCCTTTTATAGCCAATCCCTATAATTCCAGAAAATTCCCTGAACCCCCATTGGCTCTTCCTGACTATCTGTAATCTAGCCCCTTAAAGGGGCAGGCTCCTGACTAAACTAAACTACTGCTGCCAATCTAACCTAATTTTTTATTAATTTGGGCTAGGGAGGCCACAATCTCAGGAAAGTGGCCCCATAATGTGACCCCTTTATTCATGAGATTGCAGGCCACACCCGCCCAGACCAAAACTTCCCCAGATACAACTACTTAAATAAACACCTGAAACATTTTATTTGGCAAAAACTTGGCCGCGACACCTTTATTGGTTTTTCACAAATAATTTTCCATAAATCTTTATTACCATTCAAAACTTCATAAATATTCAAATAACATTTCTACCTGCTCAGTTATTAGAACTCGAGCAGTAGCACAACTTCAAATATAAATAACAGTCCCCACACGCCGGTCTTGAGCATCAAGACCGGCCCACCCCAAGCATCGCGGCCTTCTCAATCATGTTTTGCAAACCCACATTAAAGATATCATTACCCACTTTGGATAAGTGAACGCCATCCAGTCTGTATAGACCTGGATAACCCCCTTCCAAGTCCACATGCCGATACGACTATCCCCCCACCTGGGGCATGAACTTTTCAAGAGCCCTATTGACTCTTTTCCTCATTTTTTCCATAACCCTCCTCTGTGCAGAGGAGAGCCATGAAAGACGAGGAACCACCTCAGAAAAAACTAACGTTGTACCTGGGAAAGTCGTACTGAAGCGATGCAAGTCTTGCTTGATCATGAACAGCAAGTCTAATGTTTTAACGTTTCTCAAATCATTACCTCCCAAGTGAATTATCAGGATAGATGGCAATGGCCATAGGTGACACAACCTTGATAAATGAAAGTTCAGTTGAAACCACTGAAGGCCTCTTATACCTTTCCAAAACAACCGAAAAGAGTCCGGGTGCAGAGACAAATTCGATGAATAGCTGCGTTGAGCCGCTCTTTTTTGTGCCCAATAAATAAATGAGTGCCCCAGAATCCAAACTGTGTGTTGGGTACCTAAAATTAAACAAACAAATTAGGACGAACATATAACTTAAAACATTTCGACTTCCACTTCCCCATTGCTTTAATATCTGATTCCGGGACACCCGATCAAGCCGCCTCCGAGGCTGCGCCAATCTGAAAGGAGTGGGAGGAAAACCTGAAATTACTTAATCCCATGCTACCCAAACTCTTCTTTAGGACTGCATCGAATTGGTACTTCATCAGGGGCAACAAATTAACGTGAGTGAGAAAAAATCCCCCCCCCGGGAGGCCTAAGTCCCATGAATTGCTTAACTAAGGCTACTGGACACATGAAAACATCATCGTGCTCCCTTAGATGAACCCATCTGCCCTTGCCACATTGATCCGTTTTGGAATGCTGCAGCCACACATGAACACCCGATCAAATCGAATTCCAGAACCACCCTGCTTGCTTCCCGGAACTAATTCCGAGATACGGAACGCCCCAAAAAAGGCAAGAACAAAGGCTGTCCTAAATAATAAAGTAAATAAAGTAACGTAAGAGGAAAAACAGACAACTGAAGTAATTCTGCAAAGGCCACTGAGAATGTCAAGAGAGATTGGTCTTCTGTCATCTGTGACGAAAGTCAATCTCTTGTACCCCTTCAGCGCCTGTTTTACAGAAAAATAAGAAGTACAAGGTCTCAGACCTAAGAAACGGAAGCAAAATGACATGCCGGCCAACATTTTTGTCACATGACTATGTGAAAATTGCTGCCACATTAAACTGGACAGAAAAGCCAAAATAGCACCCTTAGAAGGTCAATTAAACTGAAAACCTTCAGTACTGGCAAAGGCTATCCAGCTGCTCCAAGCTGCGGAGTAACTTGACCAAGTCTTAGGAGCTAAGGAGCCCCTAATAGCATCTGTCACAGCACTCAGATCATCTCCCACAAATAGGCCGGGCACAGGATGCCAACTGCGTCCGCCTCCGGAAGCAAACTACAAAAACGCTCCACCTGAAAACGAGATAGAGAATGCTTTTCAATATCCCCGGAGTATACCTAGCCTTCAACCAAATGTTAAATTTGAGGCATCTGAAGACCACCTGACGCAAGATTTTGATTACCAACCAAGAACTAGACGATAGACAATTCACTGCATATAACACACCTTTGTTATCAGTTTCCACCAAGATGAGCCTATTACCAAACTCTGAGCCCCACAACTCCAGTGCCACTAAAATTGGAAACAACCCTAGCAATACCACATTCTTGGTAGCTCCTGATCTCACCCAGGACTCCGGCCAAGCCGCACAGCACCAATGCGATCTCCAGATGGCTACAAAACCATTGGAGCCAGCCGCATCTGTAAACAGACAAAACTCCCGTGCCACAACAAATTCGGCCTGAAACAAGGACTTACCATTATAACAATCAAGAAAGCTAGCCCAAACCATCAAATCCTCTTTAATAGGGGTAGCTATCCTAACATGATCCAAGGGAGATTTCGAGCCCGAAATAACCAGGTAAAGCCGACGTGAAAAATTCCTGCCAACAGGCATGATTCTGCACGCAAATGCCAGAACACCCAAGAGTGACTACATTTCTTTCAAAAGTATCTTCTTTTGCAACACCGTCGCGATCAACCATTTTATTTTATTCAATTTTTTCGCTGGCAAACGGAATTCCATACTGCGGGTATCTATCTCAATGCCCAAAAATTCCAACAAAGTGCTGGGCCAGCAAGTTTTTTCCTCCACCAATGGGACGCCAAATTCAAGAGACATAGCTTGAAATGATAGCAACAAGTCCGAACATAAACTAGAGTCTGCTGGACCATCAAATAAGAAATCTAAATAGTGCACTGTACTATCAAACCCGGACCGAATGCCAAGTACCCAGTGAAGGAATGTGGAAAATGTTTCAAAGTATGAGCAAGACAACGAACACCCCATTGGGAGATACATGCCAAAAAAGTACTGTCCCTCAAAATAAAAACCCAAGGAATTAAAGGCCTCCGGGGAAACGGGCAAGAGCCGAAAAGCTGATTTTATGTCAGCCTTCGCCAACAACGCCCCCGGGCCAAACAACCTGATCTTACCAATCTCTTCCTCAAACGTAGCATAAGACATGGAGCATAGGTTCCTATCAATATCATCGTTCAATGAATCACCTTTAGGAAAGGATAGATGGTGTATAATACAAAATTCATTAGGTTCCCGTTTGGGCACTACTCCATATGGGGAAATCAGAAAATTACAAAAAGGGGGGTGCTCAAAAGGGCCCCGCAATCCTGCCCTCCCTTAGTTCCTTACATAACTTATCCCTTACCAAAAATATGCTGCGCCTGGCTAGAACCTGCAGCTGCATTTCTCTTAAAACATTTTTGCCGGTGGGTGCGTCCCCGCACAGATGGAACATTCATTTCTGTATTTGCAAGAATTATTCCAGCGGCATTGACTAACATTAAATGCAAAACAGCAGTCTTTTATAAAGGCCGCCGTGGAAGAGTTAACAGTGAGTTGCCTAGGTGCTACCTGCTTCTGCGGAAATATCAAATTGAGCCACAGGCCCCCATCTTTCATACCCCACCTAAGTGACGGGTGAATGGACAATTTCTGACAAAAGAATTCGTCATAATAGAACCAACCCAGGCCACAAAATTTTTTGTAGGCTTCTAGGATATGAACAAATGTTGGAAAAGTCCCCCACGCCGCTCTGGGTGCTTTTCCGCCATTATACCAGAATAAATACAAAAAGGCTTGCAGCCAATTGTTTAAATGACCTAGGGATCACCCTGCGCCTTTCCTCCTCACTTCTCTCCTCACCCCTCTTGTCAGCTCTGACCATGAAATCCTTATGAGCAGGCAGGAGGGAGAGAATGTCTACATATTCCCCTTTCCAAATTTTGGCTTTAATATTTGCATTTAAATGATATCCTAAAGGGGACATCTCACAAGGCATGACATCTTTCATATATGTCTCAGGTACATGGATTTTAGCATGCACAGGTGTCTGTAATGAGGGGCTAACCTGACTGACTGTAAAACACTAACAGTACTTTTTTCTTGTTGAGAGGATAAACTGACAGGAAGATTAGACAACACAGGAGTATGAGAGGAAACAGAAGGGTTAACAGGCAGAGAGACCAGGGAAGCTGAAGACACAGCAGGAGCTGACACTTTGGACAGTGATTGAATTAAAGAAGACAGTGAACCTACCAAATCAGATACACATGTAATTGAGTCAACTCACCACCTGCTGGAGCCTGTAACACCTGCAACCTGTGGAGTCTGCACACCTAGCACCTGTTGGGGCACCTCTGCATGCTGAGTGCCTTGCTGCGATGATACACGCTGCTGCCTGGGAGACTGCTGCACAAGCTGTCTCCCCCTTGTGTCCTGTGCAGCCTGCTGGAGCTGACCATGCCGTCCGCTTCTTCCTGCTGGCGACTGCGAACAAGTCCGCCTCTTCTGACCTCCGCGGCGGCGGCGTGACAGCACGGTGCCGCATCTTCCCTTGGCTTCCCTTGAGGCACACGAGTCTCTTCAGCTTCTTCCGCAGCCCGTCCTTCTCGCTCTGGAGGCGCGCTTCTCCTTGCTCTTGCAGGCGGTGCGGGCACAGGAACACCCCGCCCTGTATCTGTGTCCTCCATCAGCTCGCCGCCCAGTGCCAAGCCTCCTCCCTCTTGCTCCATAAGCAGTGCCTCCTCCTCCGGAGCTGACGCCAGGCAATGTCTCATTCATGCCTCTCCTCCTGAGCTGCCTGCATTCTCCAACAGCTGCATCACCAGAGCTTCCATCAGGTAAGAGAAACGTCTTCACAGCTCGAGCTCAAATCTTCTTTGCTGTCCGCCGGAAAGAGGAAGAACCCTGCACCTGCTGGCCCTTTTATAGCCAATCCCTATAATTCCAGAAAATTCCCTGAACCCCCATTGGCTCTTCCTGACTAGCTGTAATCTAGCCCCTTAAAGGGGCAGGCTCTTGACTAAACTAAACTACTGCTGCCAATCTAACCTAATTTTTTATTAATTTGGGCTAGGGAGGGCGCAATCTCAGGAAAGTGGCCCCATAATGTGACCCCTTTATTCATTCTGCACATCATTAAATGGAGGAAGGTCCAAAGTTGAAAGCCTGCTTAGATGTTCCATGCATTGCCACACAGCGGCACTGTTTTTTGTTTATAGGAAAATGGCGACGCCACAGGAGAAGTCGTTTTGTGTGGTGAAGTTTGCAAGGTGTGAATCCATTGTTCAAGTGCAACATGAATTCTGCTGTCGGTTCAACAGCCGCTTCGTCATAAGCAAATTTACGTGTGACATAAAAAATTTGTTGAAGATGGTTGCTTATGCAAAAGGAAAAGCACTGATAATCCATGAAAGTCAGATGAAAATGTTGTGAATTTCCGAGGACTACAAGCAAATGCACCTCGGATATGCTTAACATGGGCAAGCGTTGAACTTGGAATTTATCAAACAACGGTATGACGTGTTCTTAAAAGCCGCCTGCATATGAAGCTGTACAAGTTGCAGTTACTGCAGGCACTGCATCAAGGTGACCATAACAGAAGGTTTGAATTTTGCGCTGAAATTCTGCAAGATATAGAAGAGGACAATTTTTTAGAAGGGCAAATTTTTTTAGATGAATCAATGTGTCATCTCTCTGGTAAGGTTAATCGCTAAAATGTTCTAATTTGGGGAAATGGAAAATCCTTGCATAGTCGTCAAACATGACCCAAATTAGAACATTGTAGCGATTAAATCTTGATTTACTTCAAGATCTGAGGCAACAAATTGTTCAAACAGTGATTTTAGTAACTAGCGACCAGTGGATTTGTGTGGCAAGAAATGGTCTACCATTTTGATGTTTGTTGTGCAACCCATGGTGTATATGTTACTCATGTTGATTTTTAAGGGTAAAAGTTTGTTGCCATTCCACGAGCAGGCGCAATTTTTAAGTGTGACATGTTGGATATCAATTTACTCGGCGTAACATTATCTTTCACAATATAAAAAAAAATTGGGCTACATTTACTGTTGTCTTATTTTTTAATTCAATAGAAATGCGCTTGTAAGACCGCTGCACAAATACGGTGTGACAGAAAGTATTGCAACGACCGCCATTTTATTCTCTAGGGTGTTGGAACCCCCAAACATTATAATTTTCTAGCAAAAAAAAGATCTTAACTTGTAAACAACAAGTGTCAAAAAGAGGCTCTGTCCTTAAGTGGTTAAAGAATACTTTGCTCTTTCAATATACTCAAGCATAGTAAGCAGTTTTGGAAATATAACCTCTTACCGCTATCTTTTCTTTCCACTTGCTTTGAGAGCTGACATTACAGGCCCAGGTCTGTAAATTTTGCTTTGTTTTTATTCAGCCTGTCTTCAGTTAGCACAATATCTGGAGACAAGTACTTTTAAAAACAAGTAAACATTTGCTTCACATTGACCTCAATGCAAATAACGATAAATGATCTTTTCAGAAACGATCCTTTAACTGGAACTGAATGCCTCATTGTAACAATTTTACCTTTGTAGAAACAGAGGGTTTGTGCCTTGCTAAGACTCAGATTATTTGAATGCTGGTGCTATGGCTTATGCTGTCAGCTATCTGGACCTGCTGGTACTGTGGTTATTGTATTTCCTCCCCTTGTGCTTGCCTTAACTTTATTAGTATAAAGAGCAGTGAGAGCAAAGGAGGGGAATGTTCTTTGTTACCTGTACTGAGTGTTTCTGACAGAGGTCCAGATTTCATTCCATTTGGAAACTTGTTTAAGATAGAAATGCTTGCTTCATATGAATCAGTAAATAACTGCATACTGAAATGGTGCTGGCAATGACTTTTTGCTCAACTGGACTGTTATTAGGAAGCATAGCAACATTTCAGCAAACATAAACCAGAACTCCATTAATATTATAACTCCCTTATAATTATATGACTACACTCACAGTATTTCACACTATGCATTTTGGAATTCTGTGCAACAGGATGTGATATTCCCAACAGTGCCTAAGCAGCACTTTTCTCTTCTAGTAGAAAAGTTAAGGAGAATTTTAAATCCCTCTTGCACTGTCACTATACAAATCCAAAACCCACAATGTCATGGCTACATAACACTATAGGCAGTCCCCGAGTTACGAACATCCGACTTGCGAATGACTCCTACTTACAAACGGGAGGCTGCATGGCCACTTTTCGAAGGCGGGCACATTTGACGGAACCTTTACGATGGCGGGCACATTCGACTGGACATTTTCGTCGGCGGGCACATGCGACGGAACCCCTTTCGATGGCGGGCACATTGAGCGGAGATCCGACGCGGATTCCCAACAAAAATAGGCACTGCGTTTGGTATGAATCCTGAGCGGGAACTCCACGCCAATTTTTAAAGAAAAAAACGGCGTGGGTTCCCCCTCCAGGAGCATACCAGGCCCTTGGGTCTGGTCTGGATTTGAAGGGGAATCTTACGCCGAAAAAACGGCGTGGGGGTCCCCCTCAAGATCCAAACCAGACCCTTATCCGAGCACGCAACCTGGCAGGCCGCAGGGGAAGAGGGGGGGACGAGAGCGGCCCCCCCTCCCTCCTGAACCGTACCAGGCCACGTGCCCTCAACATGGGGAGTTTGGTGCTCTGGGGCAGGGGGGCGACCTGCGGCCCCCCCACCCCAGAGCACCCTGCCCCCATGTTGATGAGGACAGGGCCTCTTCCCGACAACCCTGGCCGTTGGTTGTCGGGGTCTGCGGGCGGGGGGCTTATCGGAATCCGGGAGCCCCCTTTAATAAGGGGGCCCCCAGATACCGGCCCCCCCACCCTATGTGAATGAGTATGGGGTACATCGTACCCCTACCCATTCACCTGGTGGTAAAAAAATGGTAATAAAAACACAACACAGTTTTTCAAAGTATTTTATTGCACCGCTCCGGAGGTTTTCTTCCGACTTCGGGGGTCTCCGGTGTCGTCGCCGCGCTCTCCGGTTCTTTCTTCTGCCGGGCCACTGCTATCTTCTTTTTAGCTCTTTTGCTAGCGGAGGCCCGGTCTTCTCCGTCGCCTTCTTCTTCTCCCGCTCTCCGGTTCTTCTCCCGCTCTCCGGTTCTTTCTTCCGCCGGGCCTCCGCTAACTTCTTTTTAGCTCTTTTGCTAGTGGAGGCCCGGTCTTCTCCGTCGTCTCGTCCGGCTCTCCGTTGTCCTTCTGCCGGCCCCTCCACTAACTTCTTGATAGCTCTTTTGCTAATGGAGGAGCCGGTCTTCTCCGCCGTCGGCGTCTTCTTCCCTCTTCTCCTCCTCGATGTTGACTCGTCGTTTCCTCTCGCAGTAATGATAAATCTTCGTTCCGCAGAGATTAATATAGGCTTCTCATGACGTCACAGTCACATGTTCCCATGACGTCACAGTCACATGCTCCGGGGCCATGTGCCCCGGAGCATGTGACTGTGACGTCATGGCACCATGTGACTGTGACGTCATGAGAAGCCTATATTAATCTCTGCGGAACGAAGATTTATCATTACTGCGAGAGGAAGCGACGAGTCAACATCGAGGAGGAGAAGAGGGAAGAAGACGCCAACGGCGACGACTGGAAGACCGGCTCCTCCACTAGCAAAAGAGCTATCAAGAAGTTAGTGGAGGGGACGGCAGAAGGACAACGGAGAGCCGGACGAGACGACGGAGAAGACCGGGCCTCCGCTAGCGAAAGAGCTAAAAAGAAGTTAGCGGAGGCCCGGCGGAAGAAAGAACCGGAGAGCGGGAGAAGAACCGGAGAGCGGGAGGAGAAGACCGGGCCTCCGCTAGCAAAAGAGCTAAAAAGAAGATAGCGGTGGCCCGGCAGAAGAAAGAACCGGAGAGCGTGGCGACGACATCGGAGACCCCCGAAGTCAGAAGAAGACCTCCGGATCGGTGCAATAAAATACTTTTAAAAACTGTGTTGTGTTTTTATTACCATTTTTTTTCCACCAGGTGAATGGGTAGGGGTATGATGTACCCCATACTCATTCACATAGGGTGGGGGGGCCGGTATCTGGGGGCCCCCTTATTAAAGGGGGCTCCCGGATTCCGATAAGCCCCCCGCCCGCAGACCCCGACAAACAACGGCCAGGGTTGTCGGGAAGAGGCCCTGTCCTCATCAACATGGGGACAGGGTGCTCTGGGGTGGGGGGGCCGCAGGTCGCCCCCCTGCCCCAGAGCACCAAACCCCCCATGTTGAGGGCATGTGGCCTGGTACGGTTCAGGAGGGAGGGGGGCCGCTCTCGTCCCCCCCTCTTCCCCTGCGGCCTGCCAGGTTGCGTGCTCGGATAAGGGTCTGGTTTGGATCTTGAGGGGGACCCCCACGTCGTTTTTTCGGCGTAGGATTCCCCTTCAAATCCAGACCAGACCCAAGAGCCTGGTATGCTCCTGGATTGGGAATCCACGCCGTTTTTTTCTTTAAAAATTGGCGTGGAGTTCCCGCTCAGATTTCATACCAAACGCAGTGCCTGGTATTGGCGGGAATCCGCGTTGGATCCCCGCCTATCGGCAATGCGTGTCGCTCATCGTGAAAGGAACATTTTTTCCTTTCCCGATGACGAGACAGCTCGGCGCTGGCTCTCGCGACGGAGCTCATAGGGTGTCAATATCGCCGCTAGAAGCGGTGAGATTGACACAATATCGGCGGCACCTACTGTAGGACATTTGGAAGCCTAGATTTAGAGCCCAACTCTGCACATGATACAACATCTACTCTTGTAGTGCCCCACCCCACACTGTAACAGTTAAATTCTTCTTATGTTTAGGGCAGGGGTCTTCAAACTTTCAAAGCAAGGAGCCAGTTTTTTGTCCTTCAGTCTTTAGGGGGGGCCGTAGCAGTGGAAATTTTTCTGGCATCAGTAGGTGTAAACATCTCCATATTTGGTATTGGTGGGAGGAATAGGGCCCCATCATTGGCATCATTAGAAAGAATGGTGCCCCGTTATTGAGGTCAGTGGGAGAAATGGTGCCCCATCCTTGGTGTCAGTGGGAGAAATGGTGCCCCATCCTTGGTCAGTTGGCAATATATTGTCTCATATCAGTGAGAGGAATAGTGCCCAAGGGCTGGATAAAGGAAAGCAAATTGCCACAGTTTGGAGACCACTGGTCTAGGGGATACATGAACAGGCAGCGTTACTTACTCTAATTCCTGCTCCTGCACTATCTTTTTTATTCCAAAGCTCTGGCCTCTGAGCTAACCCTTGACATAATCATGTACAATGCAGGACCTTAACCCTGCATTGTATGTGATAGAGGCAGACATGTAACCATGGCCAGGAGTATTTTAGCCTTTCCAGGACTGATTGCACAGTTGGGGGGACCCTGCTGTAGTGAGGAGTAAGGTAAATATTACTCCTTATCTATGAACCGCTGGATGTAATGAACATTTAACCCTTGCAGTGAAAGGGCCTCACTGCAGTGGTATTTTTTGTTGTGCATGGAGTTGGGCTTTATATCTTCTGTTTAGTTAAAAGTTTTGGTGTAGATACAGCACCAGGGACATACCTTACCTCTAATGAAATGTGTGCCATTCCCTTCATTGAAACCAGATACTCCCCACAGCAGTGATCTTCTGGCACTATCAGGAAGTCAGTCTAGAACATTGATGGGTACCTGACGCAACAGTGGGTACATATAAACAGGAAGTGGTTGAGAGAGTCTGGAAAATATTAGCAGCATTGCGATTTAAAAAAGAGTGGACAATTTATTTTTTATTAAAAAAGAAAAAATATGCCTATGACACATAATTCTCTAGCAACCTAAATGGTATCCAGTTAGGGGTTTGAGCCACTTTAAATGCTGACATGCTATTGTTTGAAATCATGTCTGGCTCCTTTCACCATAGCAGTGTATTTGAGAACCAGAAAGCATACTGTACGAGTCACTGTTGGCATGTAAAAACTTGGATAAGGCATTGGTGAGAACTGGCCCCATTTTAACACTAACATTCCTACATACAGTTTGAAGCATAATTTTCCAAATTAAATTCAGTGGAAACAAAATAAAGTAAAAAAAAAAAAAAAAGCATGAAATGGAAAGCAATGAATAAAAACGCACAGACATCTTTTACCACTATTTATAATTATTCTGATTACTCCCATCCCTATAAGGTTCCCAATACTTACTCCAGTTTTCCATTCTCAGTCTGTCAGATCTTGTTAATAATGTTGGTGATGGCTAGATGAGCTCGATAAGAAGATCCTAAGGGATGATTTCATGAGGCAAATAACAATGAGCATGGTGCTGGAAGTCATAGCGGCAACTCTGAGAACAGCTTTTAACAATTTGACTATAGTAAACTGACACTAGATTGGTTGATATCCGTGGTATATCCTGATTGCTCTTTGCACTGGCTTATTGAATAGATCTAATACCACTGTGTATGTACAGATAAGGATTCAGTACAGTTGGCCATACACTTCGGGCTGAACAAAAAAAAATCTAAAGCCCTGTACACACGATCGGATTTCCTATGGCTTTTAAACTGATGGATTTTTCCATCGGAAATCCAATGAAGCTGACTTCCATCAGTCTTGCCTACACACCATCAGTCAAAAAACCGATCGTCCCAAACGCCGTGATGTAAAACACACCGACGAGCCAAGAAAAATTAAGTTCTATGCTTCTGAGCATGTGTCAACTTGATTCTGAGCATGCGTGGGTTTTTTATCCGATGGAGTTCCCCACAGACGATAGTAATTTGCTATAGTTTTTTTTTCCATCAGATAAATTTAAAACATGTTCTATTTTTTAACACCGATGGAAAAAAGACCGATTGGGCCCATACATGATCGGTTTGTCCGATGAAAAAAGTCCATCGGACTGTTTTCATCGGTAAAACCGATCGTGTGTACAGGGCTTAACAGATTCCTCCATCCATGCTGAACAGAATGAATGGACAAATCTTCTGCTACTACTATTGTATTCTGGCAGCTGGCTTTGCCTGCTGTCAGAATGCCCAAACTGTTCTTGTATGAAGGCACTATTCAGCTGTTACTTTTCCGCGGCCTCCTTTAATTATTTTTTTTTGGAAGTATATCGGGCAGAGTGGTGCCAGCAGGACCACCCAATGATCAGATTTTGGTTGATTCATCTGGAACCCACCAAAATTTGCTAAGTGTGTGGCCAGCTTTTTATTCACCTGCATTGTTTCCTAGAAATTATTAACGATTCACTTATTAAGATAATGTATTCCCTGTAATAGACCCCAGAATTCTCCTCTGCTCTCCAAAGCAGCCGATCAAACCGGGATTCACTTTACATACTTCACAACCAAAGCACGTAAATATGTCCTTGTTGGGAAAAGGTTATGCCAGGATCATGGCTGCCGCTGCAGCCATGATCCGTTCCTCCACCTCCTGTGACGAAAGCAGCTAGTAACCGACTAGTAAAAAATGTATATCAAACCAATCTCCGTTTGACCGGATGCTTTTGAGGGCAGAGGAGAAATCTGGGTTCTATTAGACCCCAGATCTTTCCATAAAGAGTGCACATCACTGCCGTGCTATCACAAGAAATGTTGATCATCTATTGAGATAGCAATAAGGTTGAAAATTTAGATAAATTAAAGAAACGGTGTAAAAAATTGATTTAGATAAAATTGATAAGTAAATAAAAAATTGCACAGCCACCGTCTTTGCTTTCAAAAATATACAATGCTTGGGGGGTCCAAGTAATTTTCTAGCAGAAAAAATGCTGATTTGGGCTTGGGTCGCAGAGAATGCGACCGGAGCCCACCCAGGTGTGTTACAGCAGCGAATGAATATTCACTGTTCTAACACTGATCCTCAATCTGGCCAATCAGAAGCGGGTTAGACCCGTTTTCCGATTGGCCAAAAAGAAAAGACTCCCGATAGGGAGGAAAAGCAGGGGAAGCCGTCGGTGATGGGGTAAGAGCCACCTACGGCGGACGGACGGACAGACCGGGGTGGGGGGGTTTGGTGGCATACTGTTTGCCACCCACCCCAAAAAAAATTCCACAGGCCGTCACTGCATGTATGTGAGAAATGTCAGAATTTACCCAGATGGCAGGTGGTTAATTCTGGCATTGGCATTGCCACCTACCAAAATTCTGATAGTAAATGTTTACATATTTTAAATATTGTCAAAATAAATTTGACATACGTAAAAAAAAAATAGGTTGCCAAATGATTGGAAAGATACAGAATAATGGTCATGGGCCACAACATCTTTGTTCGTATAAGAACGAATGCGATAAACCAATATATATATATATACTATTGTGATCTATCATAAATATATTTATCGCAACCATGTAATAATTGTATTAGTCCCTTGTTTGCTAGTCTTACCCTTAAGAGAACTCTAGGCCTGAAGATGCACTATATAGTATAAAGACAAACACAATTGCTCAGTAGAAGAGATTACATTTATTTCCTTTAAGTAGGAATGTTACATACTAACAAGCAATATTCTATACAGCCTATATCAACAGTACTAATGAAAAATGATACTTATGTCTCCTCGAGGCCAAGGTCCCTGTTGGCTGAGCTCCCAGATGTAATAGAGGGCTCTCTCATACCCAAACGTCCTGTTTTAAAGGGTCCCATGCATACCTCATTCAAACACTCCCCTCTGCCTCTCGACCAATCATGGTCCTTTCATGATTCTCGTATTGTCGTGCCATATCTAGCCTCTGGGGGCGATGTTGTCCATATAATCTCCAATATCTTGCTGGTGCCTTTACACTCTTGGTAACAGCTGCCCTTCCATTTGTCTCCGGAAGGTGCTAAATACATTAGTACCTGGTCCATTGTTATCAACCCTTTGAGGCTTCCACCACCCCAGGGGGCCTTGACAAGCCTTCCTATGTATTATTTGGGGATGGCAACTGCCATATGGTCTTAGTTGTAAAGTCCAGAACTGTAATCTCAAGCCATGTTTGCTTCTCCAACATATGCCGCTTTGTGCCTAAAGGGCGCATACCATCTTTCTTTAGATATGGCTCCCATTGAACAGTCCATATGGTCTTAACGTCCACCATGTGTTCTTGCACCAATACCTTTGGACCGGTAAACAGCTCCTATGAAACAGCCCATAACTGTCTTCCACCATGTGCTTCGGAACCAGTACCTCTGGAACAGTCCATAACGGTGTTACTGTGTTGCCACTTAACATAGGCTTCAGATAGAACAGTCCATAATGGTGTTACTGTGTTGCCACTTAACATAGGCTTCAGATAGAACAGTCCATAACGGTCTTATTGTGCTGTGTTTCCCCACACGTGCCGCTTTGCTACTGGGTGACATACCTTCATCAATCTTCCGTGACAGCTTCCCTGTCACCGTTCTGTATCTTCTTCTTCTTGACATCTTCCTGAAGGGATATAGTATCGGCAAGGGGTGTCCATTCGCTCACCATTCACCAATACACACTCAGAGCAACGACTCAACCATCTTTCAGCTGCAGAGCCTCGAGGAGGACCTTATTTGCCCATATTATTAGCCTAAAATACACCTTTGTCACACTACACCATAACATAAATCAACCCACTACCATAATATCTATGGGAGAAAAAGAAACCCTGGACTGCCGCACTCTGTATAGACAGTTATTTATTCCAAAATTTCAAGTAAAATATCCAAATTCAAAATAAATCCATAGATCCAAAACAACAAATGCAGATAGTGTGCATGCAGGGAAGGGTGGCTAACGCGTTTCACGTCACGAATGGACGCTTACTCATAGCTCAACCATAATATCTACACATATACATATGACCCATCAAATCACGTATCCCGCTCCCAACCTCCTATAACTCCTCACCGTAAATACGGGTCGGGATTATGCAGGTTCGTTCACCATGGCCTTCCCTACCGCAATTCTGGCATGTCGGCGGTATTTCAGTGTTCTGAATTGGCAGCAAAGCCTCTAACCTGTATGAAGAGACCTCACCACCAATCCGTCCCTCAACATGCATAGACAAATGCGATACTTTCCTATATAAACGTTGCGTCCAACAACACATACCAACTTGAACCAAATGACGAAACTGCAGCAATAATGAGCAATACCACAACGGGATGTATCAAATAATTCAAAATACTGTTGGCCTTACTGGAATGTCCAAATATTACCTCCCACCAAGACCCTCCCGCATCATTCTCTAGTTGATGCACTACCTCCTTAATTTTGTTCTGATCGTGGTGGATGACTATAGTGGCATTAGCTCTCTCTTGCTGCAGCGTCCTCATAAGGCTCTCATCTCTATCCCAATCTGTTAACCATTCCTGTATCTGCCTTCCCATACCCAGGTTCAGGGCTCTCAGATTAACAGGGCGGTTATGGTTGATATCCACAGACAGATTGGCATTATGCGGTACCACATAATTCCATTCCTGTGTCTGGATTTCAGAGACACCGCCAAGGGTACACCATGCTCCTCTAGCTAGTGTCAGGTTTACAGAACATCCTATTTCCATGACCAATGTTACATTAGTATCCTTTAGGACAAAGAAACAAACTCTCCCATGTCCCAAATAATACACCGGTGTTCCCTTCCCGACAATGTTTTCCCCATCCAGAACACAGAGCGAGGCATCTTCCCAACATTTCTCATTCACCACTGTGTATTGACCTGGCATACATAGGATGTCATGGTCATGCTTCCGACAGAGGGAAATATCAACCTGCCTCCAGCTCCCATCCTCTCTGATCATATGTGGGTAATTTAGCCTCAGATGTAACAAAGTAGACTCCCCAGTCAGCAAGCCCATTGATACCACCAAATACACAGACTGAGTCTGTACTTCTGTATATGGGATCAGTGAGGAAGCATAGCATCTCTCATAATCCAAATTAGTACAGCCCATCCAGGCATTTGACCACCACTTTGGATTAGTGTAAGAGATGTGCTTTGGTAAAATCTTACTGAGCTGTGATGCTAACTCATAAGGCCACTGTCCCTCATACAGAGATTGTACAATCAGCTTGATGTTGGTTGATAGTTCCGCCTGCCCCTGCGTGCACGCCAGAGCCCATGACATATTTTTGCCCTGTATCACCACACTATCTACCAACCTCTTAAAATGGCGGATAAAATCTTGAGCCACTTTTACCTGGGTATTTAGGTGGCGTTGTTGAATGTTATCGAGAATGTCATTGATCTCTCTCTGAGCAACAAAGCCCTGCTTGCTGTCTGAAGCTATGGCTGAGAGTTTGTTCCTCAGGAGATCGATGTCGACTCCATTAACAACGCCCATTCCGGTTCCTATTCCCATCAATATAGTGCTGAGTACATCCCTCCTCTTCCGGTTACTCCTCAGAAATAAGCGTCCTGTCTGAACCTCATTCTGTGTCTGCCCATCCCTGGGAGCAAGCCACTGATCTACTGACCGCACTTGATTCAGAGTATACTCAGCACATATAGGGTAATAGGATTTTATCAACCACTGCGAGACGTTGAAGTGCCATGTGGTGAAGGCATACTGTACCCTGGTAGCCAGCGTTTGGGATGAGCTTAGATCTATTTGTAGTGGTTCCCCTTTCTCTAACGGGGCATGCCCCTGTGTGTGGTCACTGGCATTACCTGTGCAGGGTTTCAACCTCTCAGGTGAGACATCAACCAGGCGTATCTCCCCTATGTCCAATTCTGGTGTCCCACATGTCCAGTAACCGAGAGCTTCTCTGTAGGACTGATAAGACTGGGATACCGCGCCCACAAGGAAATTTTCACCCCGTTGATGTGTCATCTGGAGCTCCCTAGTTTGGCCAACCGACACCTTACTATGCCTAAGTGTCAGCCTCCTGGGCCTCTGCACCCTATTCCTTTGGTCCTGCCAATATATGCCACACATGAAAACATACTTCCCTTCTTTCAATTCTTCACCAAAAACCCCATATTCTTCGTCCCTTGTTTCCCAAGGCTTGGGTAGCTTGGGATTTTTTCCTAACCAATAACCCGTTTCATTCATATATATAGTTGCATTCACAAACGGCTGGAGGGACTCTGGTATGATATTTCGCAAGTCTTGTTTATACGCCAGTCCTTGAGATGTTATGTTAGGATTAAATCGTCCAAAAGCAAAAGAAACTTTGTATTGCAAAACGCCATGGTGACCCCATTGATAGGTCTCTGGTAACTTAGGACACTCTGATATTATCCTGACCTTTCTCCTTCTCTCAATTCCCCCCTGCCCCCACTTCTGCCCTAACAAGTCCAACATTGATGACACAGCAGAAGTGGATGCATGATCTTCCTCACGATTTTCACTTTCCGCACCATCCCCTGAGTGTTCGTCTGAATCAATTTGAGATGTTACATGGCTCAGATGGATCGCCAACGCGATAATTATGATCCTTCTATCCATTCTCCAGAGACTTTGCCAATCTTTGCTCCACCAGGACTCTGGAAAAACAAGAACAAGAGTGGAATCAATTCTTATCAGCAGTACTTTTTACATTGATCAGCATGAACCCATTTCTCTATCTCCCTCTTTTTCATGCCTTTTGCACCCTTATTGTCCATGAGCCGCTTTACCTTGACTACCTGATCACTAAGGGCCATAGTGACTGTGAATGGTCCGGTCCAGTTTGCGTCCCATGAAGATTTGGAAACAAAGTTCTTTACCATAACCCTGTCTCCAATCTTCAAGAGAACAGGAGGCCTTTCAGGCTGCTCCTTCTCTTTAGGTGCCATGTTATTTGCAGCAAATTGCAAATACCCCTGTACCTGTTCTTGCAGCTGGACCAGAAATTTGTCCCTTTCAGCACTCTCTCTCATGGGGGTGCTAAGTATTGGGTCTGCTGGATGGCTAAGGTTCATCATTCTTCCCGTCATCAACTGATATGGGGTTAATGATGTACCTCTCGCTACAGACCCTCGTACAGCCATCAGGATTGAAGGCAGATGAATCAGCCAGTTCTTTCCTGATTGCAGTACCATCTTTTTAAGTCTCTCTTTTAGTGTCCGATTCATCCTCTCAACCATCCCCGCTGATTGTGGATGGTATGGTACATGGAATCTCTGCTCTACTCCCAGCAGCTCACAAATATTTTTCATGACCCTGCCGGTAAAGTGAGTCCCCCTATCAGATTCCAGGACTTTGGGGAACCCCCATCTTGAAAAGACATCGGTCCACAAAGCTCTAGCTGTGGCAGTAGCAGAGTCCTTTCTCAGGGGTAGAGCCTCTACCCACTTTGAAAAAACATCCACAACTACCAGCAGATATCTGTATCCTCCAGTGGCACTTGGTAATGGACCAACAAAGTCAATCTGCAGGTTTTCCCAGGGTCCATCAGCTACTGGTACCCTTGCTAAGACTGGTTTCTGTCCCTTTGGCCTAGGGTTCATTTGTGCACAGATCAAACATTCCTGCACTACCTGTGACACTGTGTTACCCATTGCCTCCCACCAGTATCTAGCTTGCACAAATTTCAAGGTACCCTGAACACCCATATGGCCTGTTAACCTGTGATTTTCCCGGACTAAATCCTTCTGATGCTGGGAGGGTACCACAAACCGTCTTCCTTCTGAAGTCTCTCTTAACAGTAGATCGTCTTGCAATACATAATTTTGTGGAGCATCC
Organism: Rana muscosa; assembly: GCA_029206835.1. Taxonomy (NCBI): domain Eukaryota; kingdom Metazoa; phylum Chordata; class Amphibia; order Anura; family Ranidae; genus Rana; species Rana muscosa. The sequence goes on along the minus strand of CM055121.1, from coordinate 52,737,782 downwards.
ACTGCTTTTATTTTAAGCTGCTTTTTGATTGAGCTCAAGGCCACATCCTTATTTTGTTCAACTGCTAAACATGGGGTAGGCATCCTTAGCACGGGCAGGAGTTCATGTGACCCTGCTTTCACCTCCTGCTCCTCAAAATTATGTTCCTCCCAGGCCTGTCTCCCTTCAGCATCATAGGGTGTCCACTTGACTCCTATCAGGGCTGCCTCCTTTGCCAGCTCATCTGCCTTGTTGTTGCCCACAGTAACCTCCTCTCCACCTCTCTGGTGAGCTCTCACCTTAATGATAGCCACTCTCTGAGGTTCCACACTTGCTCTCTTCCATATATCTCTTAGCACCGCACTATGTACCAAGTCTTTTCCAGAGGCATCACTGAAGCCCCTTGACTGCCACAAAGGCATGTATTCGGTCAGAGACCTTGTTACATAGGCGCTGTCAGAGAATATGGTTATGGGACCTGAACTGAAATGCGTGATGGCCTCTCTCACTGCCTCCAGTTCAGCTCTTTGGGCAGAAAAGCTTTGAGGGCATTTTGTCATGATTCTTTCATTGGTCTGGGGGCACCACAGGGCATACCCTGTGTGAAAACTTCCTTCATCCCAGTACCTTGATCCATCCACCCAGATTTTAAAGTCTCCATCACCTGTTGCTAACCTGAATACCTCCTGTGTTCTGGTCCGATGTACCTCCCCACAGTCGTGCTGCTCCCCCTCATATTGCATCAATTGTGGGAGAGTGTAGGTGGCATTGTGGGTCACAGCCAGATTTCTGGGTGTCAAATCCACTAGCCATCTGGCTACCCTTTGGGAAGATACTCCACTGAGGGTATGTTCCAAAAGCATTTTAATTGGAGAATGGGGTGTCTGAAGAATGATTTTGCCAAATCCCACAACATGCTCTGTGGCGAGAACCGCCCAGTGCGCTGCCAAAAGGTTTCTGACACATTCATCGAATCCCCTCTCTACCGGGCTTAGTACCCTGGACCAGTATCCCACAGGTACCCATTTGCCCTGCCTCTCCTGCAGCAACACCGCTGTTATTGCTACTGCAGAGGCATACACTTGTAGTGCAAAGGGCAAATCGGCATTCGGATTGCTCAAGGCCGGGGCCTGCATCAGACTCACCTTTAGCTTGGTGAAAGCTTGCTCATACTCTCCCATCCAGTCTAAAGGGTCTGTTTCCTTCTTGTCTCCTTTGAGAAAATCATACAGGGGTCTTGCCTTTTCTGCAAAGCCTTCAATGAAGTCCCTGCAGAAACCGACCATCCCCAGGAATTGTCTCAGCGCAGTTTTAGTGATTGGTCTTGGTAATTTCCTGATAGTTTCACATTTGTTTGGGTCTGGAGTCCTTCCCCCCTGTGAAACTATCACACCCAAGAAACATACTGAATCCTTCATCAATTGTGCCTTTTTGGGGTTTAATTTCAGACCTGCATTCTCAATCAGTGTCAGGAGCTCCTCCAGCAGAGCATAATGCTGCTCTTTTGTCTCTGTTTGAAGCAAGATGTCGTCCACATACTGAATGATGCATTCTGGCTCAGAAAATGTCTTCAGAATGTCCACCATACAGATATGGAAGTACGTAGAGCTGGATTTGAACCCCTGAGCTAATCTACAGAATGCATACTGTTTCCCCTGAAACGTAAAGGCTAGCTTGTATTGGCTATCCTCATGTACGGGAATGGAAAAATAGCCATTTGATATGTCAATTGATGAGTACACCTTTGCTGAAGGTTTCAGTGCCGTCATCATGTCTGGCATCTTAGCAACTACATTTGTAATAGATGGGGTGCATCTGTTTAGCGCACGGAAATCTACAGTGGGCCTCCACCCTCCCTCCTTCTTCACTGGCCAGAGGGCTGCATTTGTTTTAGATTGGCACTCTTTAATTACATTTTGTGCTAACAAATTCCTCACTGTGTTCTCTATGTATGGGATAGATTCGGGCGGAATTTTGTACTGACACTGAGGTGGTGGATCAGGGCCTTCAATTTTAACAATCATGTTTGAAACTCTACCACATTGCGCTTTAGACGTTGCCCACACTTCGTTATGTTGCCACAAGATTTTAGCCAATATTTGGTCCTCTGTTTTCAGTAGTGCCTGTGGGTCAAGGATTTCATTTGTTTTAACTGATGCAATCTCCCAGCTGTCCATGACCATGTGCACCTTGCCTTTGTATCTAGACCCTTTCCACAGTACCCAATTACATAAATCTAGAATCAGTCCATGTGCCCCCATGACATCAGAGCCCAATATAGTGCCCTCATGTGTTGGGGAAAGAAAAAAACTGTGTTCCACACATAACCTCTGTATTTCTATGGGTACAGGTATTGATTGCTCAGAAGGTACTAGTTGTCCTCCGAATCCTCTAAGGAAGATTTGTTTCCCATTAGGATCCTTTTGCAGTTTGATATTCGTTACACTTACAGCAGCTCCCGTATCTAATAGTACATTTGTGCGATGGCCCCCTATCGCCCCTTGGATACGTGGTCTGCCGCTTTTGTCCCTCTCCAGATGACATACTAGGGACAATACCGGGGCCTGACATCCCTATGGTTTAAAATAAGGATTGGTTGGGGGTGGGGTTTTATACTCCTCCTGGTTTTCTTTAACCCCTTGCCTTATCTACTCTAACTCCCTCAAAAGGGATTTAGAGAAGAGGACCATATACTGTAGCATCAGGTGCCTTGTTCGGCTCCGTTGCCACCTTATCTGATCCAGGTTTTTGCTGAAAACTACTGTCATCAGAAGACATATCAGGACAATTGTATGTGGCTTTATAAATAGTGAAGTATTCACTGCAAAAGAGTATTGGATCAATTCCCCTCCTAAATTTTGTATTCTCTAGGGCGTCTGAACCCCTAGTATCTCTTCCTCCCATTATGCGCTGCATTTCCCTCATTCTATCTGCCGAGTTTCCCCAATTTGAGTTTAACTCTGGAGTTAGACCTCTATGATTCCCGACTGGTGGCTGCAGTTTTTCACACAGTTGCAATGGGGGGAGTGCGCATGCATCCCTATTGTTTAACCACTTAAGCCCCGGACCATTTCGGGCCATTAGGACCAGGCCTGTTTTTGGGATTCGGCACTGCGCTGCTTTAACTGTAAATTGTGCGGACATGCAATGTTGTACCCAAATGAAATTTGCGTCCTTTTCTTCCCACAAATAGAGCTTTCTTTTAATGGTATTTGATTGCCTCTGCGATTTTTATTTTTTGCGATATAAACGGAAAAAGACCGAAAATTTTGAAAAAAAATGATATTTTCTACTTTTTGTTATAAGAAAAATCGAATAAACTCAATTTTAGTCAGACATTTAGGCCAAAATGTATTCAGCCACATGTCTTTAGTAAAAAAAATGTCAATAAACGTATATTTATTGGTTTGCGCAAAAGTTATAGCGTTTACAAACTAGGGTACATTTTCTGAAATTTACACAGCTTTAAATTTATGACTGCCTATCTCATTTCTTGAGGTGCTAAAATGGCAGGGCAGTACAAAACCCCCCCCAAATGACCCCATTTTGGAAAGTAGACACCCCAAGGAAATTGCTGAGAGGCATGTTGAGCCCATTGAATATTTTTTTTTTTTGTCCCAAGTGATTGAATAATGACAAAAAATAAAAATAAAAAAAAAATTACAAAAAGTTGTCACTAAATGATATATTGCTCACACATGCCATGGTTATATGTGGAATTGCACCCCAAAATACATTTTGCTGCTTCTCCTGAGTACGGGGATACCACATGTGTGGGACTTTTTAGGAGCCTAGCCGCGTACGGGACCCCGAAAACCAAGCACCGCCTTCAGGATTTCTAGGCACAAATTTTTGATTTCACTCCTCACTACCTATCACAGTTTCTAAGGCCATAAAATGCCAAAATAGCACAAAACCCCCCCAAATGACCCCATTTTGGAAAGTAGACACCCCAAGCTATTTGCTGAGGAGGCATGGTGAGTATTTTACAGCTCTCATTTGTTTTTGAAAATGAAGAAAGAAAATTTTTTTTTTTTTTTTTTTTTTTTCAATTTTCAAAACTTTGTGACAAAAAGCGAGATCTGCAAAATACTCACAATACCTCTCAGCAAATAGCTTGGGGTGTCTACTTTCCAAAATGGGGTCATTTGGGGGGGTTTTGTGCCATCTGGGCATTCCATGGCCTCCGAAACTGTGATAGGCAGTGAGAAGTAAAATCAAAAATTTACACCCTTAGAAAGCCTGAAGGCGGTGCTTTGTTTTTGGGGTCCCGTACGCGGCTAGGCTCCCAAAAAGTCTCACACATGTGGTATCCCTGTACTCAGGAGAAGCAACAGAATTTATTTTGGGGTGTAATTCCACATATGCCCATGGCATGTTTGAGCAATATATCATTTAGTGACAACTTTGTGCAAAAAAAAAATAAAAAAAAAAAAATTGTCTTTTTTCCGCAACTTGTGTCAACATATAAAATATTCCATGGACTCGACATGCCTCTCAGTATATAGCTTGGGGTGTCTACTTTCCAAAATGGGGTCATTTGGGGGGGTTTTGAACTGTTCTGGCATTTTATACACAACATTAGGAAGCTTACATCCACTCTTCTAACCACTTGAAGACAAAGCCCTTTTTGACACTTTTTGTTTACATGAAAACATATTTTTTTTTTGCACGAAAATTATGTTGAACCCCCAAACATTATATATATTTTTAAAGCAAAGGCCCTACAGATTAAAATGGTGGGTGTTGCATTTTTTTTTTCTACACAGTATTTGCGCAGCGATTTTTCAAACGCATTTTTTGGGGAAAAAATACACTTTTTTTAATTTTAATGCACTAAAACACACTATATTGCCCAAATGTTTGATGAAATAATAAAGATGATCTTAGGCCGAGTACATAGATACCAAACACGACATGCTTTAAAATTTCGCACAAACGCGCATTGGCGACAAACTACATACATTTTTAAAAGCCTTTAAAAGCCTTTACAGATTACCACGTTAGATTTACAGAGGAGGTCTACTGCTAAAATGACTGCCCTCGATCTGACCTTCGCGGTGATACCTCACATGCATGGTGCAATTGCTGTTTACATATGACGCCAGACCAACGCTTGCGTTCGCCATTGGGCAAGAGCAGGGCAGGACAGGGGTGCTTTTTTTTTTTTTTTTTTTTTTTATTATTAATTTTGCTTTTTTATTTTATTTTTAAATTGTTCCTTACATATATTTTTTTTTTTATAATTTTTATTGTTATCTCAGGGAATGTAAATATCCCCTATGATAGCAATAGGTAGTGACAGGTACTCTTTTTTTGAAAAAACTGGAGTCTTCTAGACCCTAGATCTTTCCTCTGCCCTCAAAGCATCTGACCACACCAAGATCGGTGTGATAAAATGCTTTCCCAATTTCCCAATGGCGCTTTTTATATCCGGGGGGGGGGGGGACATTCCCTCCCACTGCTTGTAAAAGCAGTCCAGAGGCTAATTAGCCGCTGTGATTGCTTTTACATGAAAGCCGGCCGCTGGCTGAAAAGAATGATACCAAGATGATGCCTAAACCCGCAGGCATCAATCTGGTATAACCATTCAAAGTCCAGCAACATACCAGTACGTTGCTGGTCCTTGTTGGACATGTATTGTAATCTTTTTTTTTCATGCAGCCTGTTGAGATTGATCGGTGGGTATGCCCACCATTAGAATACCGCCCTTCATCCACCCACTTCTAATGATGGGCATACATGCACCATTTATATATGCCGAAGCATGGGGGCATCCTCCCGCAAAAAAGTTATGCCGCACACACATGGTCAAACGTTTCCACGGGCAAGCCTCCGTCGGAATTTCGACCGTATGTATGCGGCATTAGGAGCAAAATTGCTCCTCCGCCCTGCTGCCCCCATGCTTCGGCATATATGCTTTTTTTTTCTTAACTGTGGTGGTGAAATCACCTCCTACAGCACTGGAGTCGCAGGGATCAGGCCTGTCTCTGCGAACGCTGCAGTTATGTGTGTTGTGTTTTGGAAGTGACAGTGATCGATCGATACTGCACTTGGGTGGCCTGGGCTGGACGGAGGGGCAAAACGCAGGTGCCAGCAGGTATCTGGGCTGATCCCGCTAACACTGCGTTTTTGGGAACCCTAAACCGCTGGTATAGATCTGATCAGATCAGATATTGATCTGTTCAGATACTATACCACTAAGGGGGGTGTATGCTTTACGCGTGGGTGTTAGCGTTACTGGCACTAACCTGACGCTGCCTGGGGTGTGACGCAGACCCTCTCTGACGCTAAAACCTAATTGATATCACCCACCGGGCGATCAGGGGGTTAAACCTTTATTGGGTTATATACACGACGGGTGCCCTGACACTATAAAAAGCAAACTAACTAACCAGCGTCACCCGTAACACTTATATGGTGATTACTGGTGAAAGGGTTAACTAGGGGCAATTAGGGGGTTAAAACCTTTATTAGATCATATTTGGGGGTACCTGACGCTATAAAAACCTGCGGCGAACCTAAAAAAAATGACTGGCTACCGATTGGCATCACCGACACGAAGACAGCGATCAGAAAAACGATCGCTTAGTGACAGTGGTGATAGGGGGTGAAAGGGTTACCTGGGGGGCGATCAAGGGGGTTAAACCTTTATTAGATAATATATTGGGGTACCCGACGCTATAAAAACCTGCGGCGAACCTAAAAAAAATTACTGGCTACCGATCGCCATCACTGATGCTAAGACAGCCATCAGAAAAATGATCGCATAGCGACAGCGGTGATAGGGGGTGAAAGGGTTACCTGGGGGGCGATCAAGGGGGTTTAACCTTTATTAGATAATATATTGGGGTACCTGACGCTATAAAAACCTGCGGCGAACCTAAAAAAAATTACTGGCTACCGATCGCCATCACTGATGCTAAGACAGCATCAGAAAAACGATCGATTAGCGACAGCGGTGATAGGGGGTGAAAGGGTTACCTGGGGGGCGATCAAGGGGGTTAAACCTTTATTAGATAATATATTGGGGTACCTGACGCTATAAAAACCTGCGGCGAACCTAAAAAAAATTACCGGCTACCGATCGCCATCACTGATGCTAAGACAGCCATCAGAAAAATGATCGCATAGCGACAGCGGTGATAGGGGGTGAAAGGGTTACCTGGGGGGCGATCAAGGGGGTTTAACCTTTATTAGATAATATATTGGGGTACCTGACGCTATAAAAACCTGCGGCGAACCTAAAAAAAATTACTGGCTACCGATCGCCATCACTGATGCTAAGACAGCATCAGAAAAACGATCGATTAGCGACAGCGGTGATAGGGGGTGAAAGGGTTACCTGGGGGGCGATCAAGGGGGTTGAACCTTTATTAGATAATATATTGGGGTACCCGACGCTATAAAAACCTGCGGCGAACCTAAAAAAAATTACTGGCTACCGATCGCCATCACTGATGCTAAGACAGCCATCAGAAAAATGATCGCATAGCGACAGCGGTGATAGGGGGTGAAAGGGTTATCTGGGGGGTGATCAGGGGGTTAAACCTTTATTAGGGGGGTTAGGGGGCTACACTGGACCTAAAACTAAACTTTAGTGACACTTTCACAGTCACAAATGTCACTGATTGCAGTGACACTGTGACTGGGGGCTGGGGGGTGATCTGGGGGGGTCTGGGGGTCCTGGGGGGGGCGATTAGTGTTCCTATGTGTCCTGGTGTCAGTGTAGTGTTGTGCTCACTGACCTGATGTCTTCTCTTGTACGGCGCTCGGTATATGTGAGCACCGCACCAGAGATGACATCACTTCCTCCTGCTTCCTCTGTCTGAAACAGACAGAGGAGGCATTTCCATTCGCCGGGAGCGATCGCGAGGGGGGGGCCGGAATCGAAAGGCCGCCCCCTCATCTGGGATCGCTCCCGGTGAAGTAACGACCGCTCACGGCACAGAAGGGGGGTCCGGATGGACCCCCCAACTGTACAAAGGCAGTCACGTAGATCTACGTGATTCTGCCTGTCCGTGCCATTCTGCCGACGTAAATCGGCGGTGGGCGGTCGTTAAGTGGTTAAAATGTACTGTGTCACTACAGCTTCCAGCCTGTTCGAAAGACTAATGGGTGAAGCACTCGTGTCAAATTTTCCCAAAATCTGGCACAGATTTGTGCGATCTTGTATGAAGAGTGTCGTGGATTGGGTGCTACCCTCCCTTTTTATAATTGCAGATCCTGGCCAAGTCCTTTCTGACGCAGGGGTAAAGAGAGAAGAACTCTGATCTGGGGGCTCTTCAGGACTGTCAGCTGACCATATTGGTTGCTGTTCGATCAGCATCCTTTCTCCCTGCTCCTGTGTCACACTGGAATGTGTATCCTTGTTAGCACAACAATGGCTGTGCACTTTCTCCATTGCCTGTGCTTTCCAAGATAGAATGGCATGATCTTTTTGAGCTAGCTGAGTTTTACATTCTTGTAACTCTCTCTTAAGTATTTCTATTGCAGATTCATTGCCCGCCTCTTTCTTTTCTAAAGATGCAATACACTGTTCTCTCAACATGCATGTTTCCTTCCATTCATCCACTCCTTGCTCCAACAAACCATTTTCCGTCACCAATAATTCAATCTCATCCCTCATTTCATCACACTCACAAACATTCATGTCAGCATTCGCAGCTATAGCTGAAATATCTTTACTCACATTTTCTATTTTCCCTAATAATTCTGTCCTATCTTTACACCACTCCAATTCTGTCTGTTCTGAGATTTCTTTCATCTTTAGTAACATGCATACCACATTGGCTATTCTCTTCTTCTTGCCTTTTTTGGAAGACTTTTTAGACTTGATGGCCTCATTATGAGTATTGCATTGCTTTAATAGATCATTAAATTGGTGTACCAACGCATTCTTTTGTATATCATTAAATTGGATACACGCATTTTTCCCAATGAACTGTTCAAGAATATCCATTGTTATGCTAATCTGCCAGTAGTTACACTGAGCAGTTGATTAGATAATATACAGTAACAAACAAACAGACACAGACCTACAGGAAACAACAAACAAAAAAAACCCAAAAGAAACTGGTAAAAAGCTATTTAAAACACGCTACCACTAAAGCTATTTAAAACTTGCTACCACTTGTAGTTCTACAGAGCGCACTCTTAATCAACGCTCTCCTGTCAAATCGCAGGCCACATTGAACTTCTATTGGAACAGAGAGCTCTTTCACTCCCACATGGGTAAAAATAAACTAATAATAAAAAAAAACTTTAAAAAAAATAAAAAAATTATAAAAAAAATAAATAAAAAAAAAATAAAAAAATAAAAATAAGTCTAAAACTCCTTTTCAAAAAAATAAATAAAAATAAAAAAATATTTCCTCCAAAGATTATCCCCCAAAAAAACTTAAAGTAAAAATGTTTTCAAAGGTTTCCAAAAAAAATAAATAAAAAAAAACAATCCTATATCTTTCCCACTTTTTCCTCAAAGATGTGCGGTTTATCCTGACAATCTGCAGACTATATCCGATATACAGCAATATCCAGGGATGATCACTCCCTCACTCACCAGTATAATTAACTGGCTACAGGCCTAATCGGGCATTAACAATACAATAAACGTTGAACATATAAACATAAATCAGCCAAAAATACTCACCAGGTTTGCGCGTCCGCTTGCTGATGAGATACTTCACACGACCTTCCGGATCGTCAAAGTAGGCTTCAGAATTCGCGATCCAGCGCCAATCTTTGTCCACACTTGAGACGACTTCCAGTTCTCGGTTATTTTATTCCCTAGCTTACATGGACTCAGAAAAAAAAAAATACAATAGGGTTTGTGAATCCTGGTCAGAAATAAAACTGTGTCCCCAGTTATCTGCGGTGCCAAATATAAGAACGAATGCGATAAACCAATATATATATATACTATTGTGATCTATCATAAATATATTTATCGCAACCATGTATTAATTGTATTAGTCCCTTGTTTGCTAGTCTTACCCTTAAGAGAACTCTAGGCCTGAAGATGCACTATATAGTATAAAGACAAACACAATTGCTCAGTAGAAGAGATTACATTTATTTCCTTTAAGTAGGAATGTTACATACTAACAAGCAATATTCTATACAGCCTATATCAACAGTACTAATGAAAAATGATACTTATGTCTCCTCGAGGCCAAGGTCCCTGTTGGCTGAGCTCCCAGATGTAATAGAGGGCTCTCTCATACCCAAACGTCCTGTTTTAAAGGGTCCCATGCATACCTCATTCAAACACTCCCCTCTGCCTCTCGACCAATCATGGTCCTTTCATGATTCTCGTATTGTCGTGCCATATCTAGCCTCTGGGGTCGATGTTGTCCATATAATCTCCAATATCTTGCTGGTGCCTTTACACTCTTGGTAACAGCTGCCCTTCCATTTGTCTCCGGAAGGTGCTAAATACATTAGTACCTGGTCCATTGTTATCAACCCTTTGAGGCTTCCACCACCCCAGGGGGCCTTGACAAGCCTTCCTATGTATTATTTGGGGATGGCAACTGCCATATGGTCTTAGTTGTAAAGTCCAGAACTGTAATCTCAAGCCATGTTTGCTTCTCCAACAGTTCACAATGGTGTAAACAACTGATTAAGGATTTAGAAAATATTTTACAGATAAAATTCTTATATTGATCATGCATAAAGGAATCTGAGCTCTTATAAACAAATTATCAGACCAACTGACAGGCTTCTCTTCACAAGATGTGCAATTCAGTTTAATTTAGGCAATTGTTCATTACTACATATCATATTATCAGTATCAGTATCAATTTCTGCATCATTGGAAAAATGAATAACATTTTATTTTATATGTTGTTCGGATACCCACTGTCAGCCAATACAGCCAGTCACCCTTCATACACAAAATTATCAGTCATAGCTGTGCCACAAACACACAAGCATTTTTGCCTCTGTAGGTCCTAAATAGTTAATATTGATCTGATCCTTGGACTTAGGATATATAGGACACATCAAGGTTATGTGGAGCTGCCTGAAAATTGTGGGTAGAAGAGGCACTTGTGAGTCTTGTGCTCTAACAGGCCGTGCCTCAGTACAGGATATCCACTCCGGTGGTCACCCACAAAATATTCATCTTTGGATTCTCTAATTGTTTGGCATACAGGGGAGGAAATGAGTAAATGGCTAGAAAAAGGAAAAAGTGACTCCTCTTTTCAAACATCTCATCATTTCCTCAACACATCCTACACCCTTTTGTTCCTTTGAAAACTAAAACTAATGGATGTGCTCTTTAACCTGTGAGGACACCAGACTATGACCAGACAATGATCATGTTTGAAATAGGTGGGTCGTCCATTACATGGATGGCTACGCTTTCAAGGGCTGTCTGTTTATTTAATCCCATTGACCATATCAAACTCTTTTCCTCTATAGATTGAGGTCAAACACTCTAACCTTAAGGTCAAGATTTAGTTAGAAACAACTAACTCAGAAGACATTCAATTCACTGCAATACATTTAATACTAACAGGGATAGGCAGATAGAACAGAAAGTAGACACAGGTCAGAACTGGAATGCAGAGGCTGCCCATCCCTGTCCTATTGTACATGAATGTTAGTTATTATTTTACATCCCAATTCTCTAAACATTATTAAACATGGATTAAGGATTTTCTTTTCTTGATGTATCTACAGAACTGGTTTTGTAATATGACAGCATGCCGCTGAACGTGTACAGCTGGGATTTTAATATATTACAGTGTAATAAACACATTAATGCTTACTTGTATCATAAAATGGTTTGAAGTCACTTTATAATGGGAGAGTTATTAAAAACACAAATGCAGTTAGCTAGTGAATAGAAAAAAACGGTATGAATAACACATGTACAAAATCTGTTGGCACGAGCATTTAATGTATGACTCACCTTCAAATTATTATTATTTTTTTTTATTCGTGCTCATTTCTAAACATATTCATGCATACATTTGCACGTCACGGGAGATTTTTACAGTTTGAATTTTTTGACACATCTACAGTATATTCACAGAGGTAAGGGTGGCCATACATGGATTGAAATTGGGCCAGTTTAGCAGGAACTGTCTGAATTTTGATCTATGTATGGACAGGCTAGTTGTACACAAGTTGATCTATTCATCAAGTTGTGTACAACCACTCGGTCATGTTTTTCCTATATGATCAGTTCCACCGGATACAGCCGGCAGCACTGATCTTTGTATTCCGCCGGTGGGGAAGGCTTCCCGCCGTCAGAAGACAATAGCACAGCAGGAATGATTCCCCCATCCACCTTGAATGTGTGGATAGTGGAATCTGATATATATATATATTTTTTTTCAATCAGCGGGTTGAAAAAAATGATTAATGTATGGCCAGCCTTATTCTAATAAGCCAGAACAGCTGCTATGATAGTCTGGGTATGAAAGTGAACCAAATGAGCAGGCACTAAGAAATCCACATCTAGGGAAGTGAGATCATTACAAATCTACACGCTTTACAGGCTTCATTCATAAATACATTTTATAAGTAGTGTTATAATGTATTTTAGTGCTTGTGCTATATATAGTAATAGGCAAGACTGCCCTGTTTCAGTTCGCCATGGGTTTGGTGTATCTTGTGAAATCATGGACATTTGTAGGGCTAATAGGTAAACTACTGTCAAAAATGGTGTAGGAAACTGGGTAGTGCCATGGGGGTCCGTTTTTGGTTGCTCTTCTCTGCACATTCTCCAGTTCCCTATATCCTTTTTGTGAGTTGGTGCCCAAAACTTAACTGCATATTCCAGATGAGGTCTTACTAATGATTTGTACAGGGGTAAAATTATTTCTCTCTCTTTGCTGTCCATACCTCTCTTAATACAAGAAAGGATTTTGCTCGCTTTGGAAACTGCAGCTTGGCATTGCATGCTATTATTTTTTTAATACAAATGTTTTTTTTATTAGGTATAGGCAGAAGAAAAAAGCACAAATCTTATCGGGATGCAACCCACATACATAGAAATTTTTTGTCACATAATATAATACATAGAGATAAAAAGCATAGGGAGGTAAAACAAAGGGGCAGAGACTCTATGTGTTACTTCAGGTCGGGCCCAATGTTGGCTTTTCGGGGTGCAACCCAGGATCCAATAATAAGAAAAAAATATATATTTATTCATAGGAAGGATCAAGAAAGAATCGGGACTAGAGGGGAAAAAGAAAATCTCCATGGGAGGATAAAAGAAAGGGAAAGAGAGATTAGAGAAAAGAAATGCTTAGATAGGCAGAGGGGGAAAAAAGGGAAAACAACATATTGAAAAATAAACTTTTAACCTGCTACTTCGGGTAAGAATAACTCGACTGACCCAGTACTAAAAGAGAAAAAACCAAAAAATTAATATACTCAATGTTAAACTGCCTTCGGATGTCAATGCCATCTCCTCGTGTCCCCAGGCCCAGGGCCCACCGGAAACGGAAGAATACGGGGTTCCCATCCGACCATATAGAGTCGGTGTCTCAGGAAGCAAAGCGCTGGTTATAGTATAGCACCACCAACAGACCATGCAGCCCATTTATTATGGAAGATCTGCATGGTGTCCATAATGGTGTGATGGATCCTCTCCATAAGACGAATAGACTCCATCCGCTGGAGTACCTGCGTCCATGGAACCGATGGGGACCGCCAATTCAAGGCTATGGCCCAATGGGCTGCACAGAACATGGTATTCACTAGTTTCTGGGTAGGTGGAGGCGACAATGCTTTTAATGTCAAGAGGGAGTTTTGCACCCACCAGTGGAAACTCTCAGGGGATTGGAAAGCAGGGGGAAAACTGGGCGAACCCAGGAAGGAGGTCAGGGGGGATCTGCATGACCTAAGTTTAAAATTGTGGTGATACAGGGACCAAAGGTGTACTGTCTGGCCCACTATAATGTTCAGTGTGCCTATCTCTCTGGGTTTCAGGCCAGTCTGCCAAAGGAGTCCCGGAATGTAGTATGGGCTGACTGAGGACATTTCAAACTGCAGCCAGGGGATGCTATCTGGTGTGGCGTGCCATTGTGCCGTCTGAGCTAACCTGGCCGACAAGTAATAAAGCCAGATGTTGGGAAGCCCCAAACCACCCTGTGAAGACGGTCTGTGTGTGATAAGACCACCATACCTAGGGCGCTTATTATTCCATATAAACCCATTAATCTCACGTTGGATTTGTACTATTGTTCGTCGGGATATATAAAGGGGGAGAGCCCTAAAGAAGTAAAGCAATTTCGGTAAAATGGACATTTTGACGGCCGTGACTCTGCCTAGGAGATGTGAAATGACAACCATAGGCGTAGCCATTGCCTGACTTTGGCAAAGATTTGTGGATAGTTAGCATTATATAACTCACGAAGGGTGGGGGCTAGATGTATACCAAGGTATTGAAGGGTTTTATTCGACAGGGAGAAGCCAAAAGAGGACTTAAGAGCAGAGGCGACTCTGGGAGGGATATTAATAGGGAGGGCCGAACATTTGGAGAGATTGACGCCAAGGCCCGAAAATGTGTGGAAGGATTGCAGTGTAGAGATTAAATTTGGGAGGGAAGTAACTGGATCCTGAAGGAACATAAGGATATCATCCGCATATAGGCTCACCTTATACTCCCCCTCCTGGTACCCCCTAATGTTAGGGTCTGCGATGATCACCCTCGCCAAAGGCTCTATGGCAAGGGCAAACATCAGAGGGGACAAAGGGCAGCCCTGACGTGTCCCCCTGCCCAGGGGGAAGTAATCCGAGGAGCAACCTGGAAGCTTGATGCGCGTGTGAGGATTGTGATACAGTGCCTTAAATCCGTGGACAAACTCCCCTGAAAAAACAAATCTAGCCAAGACCGCGTCCATGTATGGCCACAGGACACTATCAAAGGCCTTGTGTATATCCAGACCCAACAGAAGGACCTTGCGGGAGAATAGTTCAGTATCCTGGATAATGTCTGTCGCCAAGCGAATGTTGTCCGTGATTTGCCTAGAGGGGATGAATCCGGTCTGTTCGGGGCCAATCAGAGTTGAAATAATGGGGGCTAGTCTATCCGCAAGCACACGGCCCAGGATTTTAATGTCATTATTGAGAACCGAAATCGGTCTGTAATTCTGGGGGAGGGAGTGATCTTTGTTGGGTTTAGGGATTAGGGTCATATTAGCTGCAAGCATTTCCTCAGGAAGTGAATGACCCTGTAGAACATGGTTAATTAATTTAGTCAGTTTAGGTGCCAGTGTACCTGCAAATTTTTTATAGTAAGCTGCGGTATATCCGTCTGGGCCAGGAGCTGTTGAAGATTTAAGCGACTTAATAACCGCCATGACTTCCAGTTCAGTGCATGGGGCATTCAAGTTGGTCAGTTGTTCGTGTGACAGAGCCGGAAGTTGGAGGGAGTTCAACCAATCGTCAACTCCAGCAGGGGGGGGGGGGGAGTCTGGGGCAGATAGTAGGGAGCTGTAAAATGCGGTGAAAGTGCTGAGCACCTCCTTGGGGTGGGAGACTAGCTGGCCAGAGGTGTTTCGCAACTTGTAGATGTGGGAGGGTTGAATGGAGTGGTGCAGCTTACGTGAAAACATAGCAGAGGCCGCGTTTGAATGTAATTGGAACTTCGCTTTGGCCCATCTAATAGATTTCTCTGTATGGTCTGAAAGGATAGTATCCAATTCCACCCTTTTCAGGTCTATCTGCCTAAGAGTGTCCGGGGCTTGGGATTGTGCATGCATGTGATATAGTTTAGTAAGGTCTGCAGTTAGGGATTTAATTTTGGCTAACTTCTGTCTCTTCTTAATAGTAGCCAATTCTATCAAACGGCCGCGAAGGACCGCTTTGTGGGCCGCCCAGAGAATTGGGGGAGAGATGTCTTCTACGTCATTCAGCCTGAAGTACTCCTCCAACTGGTCTGTTACCTGCGTAGTTATGTCTAGGTCTGTCAAGAGGGAGTCATTAAGCCTCCAGGAGGCTGTCAGGGGGGAAAGGCCCACATGTGAGGTTTTAAAGGAAACCACCATGTGGTCTGACCATGGGCATGGGTGTATAGTGGCCGATGAGGAATTGGTTGGTAAAATTGGGGAGCTGAAAATGTAATCTAGCGTCGCGTAACTCTCATGAGGGGATGAATAATGTGTGTATTCCCTAGCTCCTGTATTTAGGGCCCTCCATGTTGCATGCTATTATTAAGCTTATGATCTATCAAAACATTCAGATCCTTCTCCACCATTAATTCCCCCAGTTGTACTCCCCCTAGTATGTATGATGCATGCTTATTCTTAGCCCTTAAGTGCATAACTTTACATTTATCAACATTAATCCTCATTTGCCACACAGTTGCCCACTTAAACTGTAAATTGAGTTCGTTGTAAGTTGGAGACATCCTGTAAGGATTCCACTGCATAGCTTGGTGTCGTCTGACAAAGACTAAAATTGTACTTTTAATCCCAGACCCTATATCATTTATAAAGGTATTAAAAAGTAAGGGTCCCAACACTGAACCTTGGGGTACACCACTAACAACCCTAGCCCATTCCGAGTAAGAATCATTACCGTATATACTCGAGTATAAGCCAAGGTTTTCAGCCCTTTTTTTAAGGCTGAAAATACCCCCCTCGGCTTATATTCGAGTCAGTGTACCTGAAATTCTTGACAGGCTGCGGGCGTCCATTGTTTAAAAGGCGCAGTCTCCTCCTGGTTCCTTCCATGATAGGCGTTTCCCAGCAGACACTGTGTTCAGTGTTCTGCCTATCACGGACGTTCTCTCATCCTCGGACTCAGTTTCCCAGCAAACACTGTGTTCAGTGTTCCGCCAATCACGGACATCCTCTTGTCCGAGAATGAAAGGACGTCCGTGATTGGCGGAACACTGAACACAGTGTCTGCTGGGAAACTAAGTCCAAGGATGAGAGAATGTCCGTGATAGGTGGAACACTGAACACAGTGTCTGCTGGGAAACGCCTATCACGGAACGGGACCAGGAGGAGACCGCGACTTTTAAACTGTGAATGGACGCCCGTAGCCTGTCAAGAATTTCAGCTACACTGACTCGGGCACAGTGAGGTTGCAATGGGCACAGTGAGGTTGCAATGGGCACACCGAGGTTGCAATGGGCACAGTGAGGTTGGGCACAGTGAGGTTGCAATGGGCACAGTGAGGTTGCAATTGGCACAGTGAGGCATGCAAATGGGCACAGTGAGGCGTGCAGATGGGCACAGTGAAGCTGCAAATGGCCATTGTTGACCCTCTTTTCCGCTTACAGTAGCTGCTGCATTCTCACCCTAGGCTTATACTCGAGTCAATACATTTTCCCAGTTTTTTGTGGTAAAATTGGGTACCTCGGCTTATACTCGGGTCAGCTTATACTCGAGTATATACGGTAACCACTACTCTCTGAATTCTGTCTTTTAGCCAGTTTTCTATCCATTTACAAACTGATCTTTCCAAGCCTGTAGACTTTACCTTACACATTAGCCTGGTGTGGGGAACGGTGTCAAACGCATTTGCGAAATCCAAGTATACCACGTCCACCACCGCCCCTCTGTCCAAGGTTTTACTTACCTCTTCATAAAAAAATCTGATTGTCTGACAACTTCTGTTTTTCGTGAATCCATGTGGTCAAAATACTATCTTGTGCTATACTAATACATCATTATCACAAAATAAATAAATTCATAATACACTTATATTAAATAATATATGAAAATGAATAAATAATAAAGTCCATAGATTCAAATTAATAAATAATTTCATGTGATTCAAAAAGTTTTGCGGTGCAGCTTTGACTACAGATATGCAATGTAATGTGCCAAGTGCCGAAACAAACATCAGTGCAATCCGTACTCCTCTCTGTGTGCCCTCTCACAGAGGGTGGCTGTGATTGGTGACACAGCATGTGGGACTACTAGCTGCGGCTTGCATTGCCCTCACTGCGCCATCAGAGATCCAGGGAATCACATTGGAAAGTGTGCAGACGTTATGAGGACTGCTGGGCTCTGTGGTCCCACGTGCTATGTCTCCAGCTACGATGGTGTGGTCCCTGCGTGAATCCATGTTGCTTAAGGCCTCTTTCACACAGGGCGGATCCGTGAAGATCCGCCCCGGAAGCTCCGCTTGCTCAGCGGGGATCGCTCCGTTGATCCCCGCTGAGCCGACGGATGACTGGGCGGTCCCCGCACACTGTGCAGGGACCGCCCTGTCAGAGCGCCGCTCTCCCCTATGGGGAATCGGATGACGACGGACCGTAGAGTCCATTGTTATCCGATCCGCTCCGCAGACGGAAGGAAAAATAGGATTTTCCTCCGTCACACTTTTTTGGAGCTGAGCGGAGCGGATGTCAGCGGACATGTCACCGCTGACATCCGTGCTTCCATAGGGGTGCATGGAGGATCCGTTTCAGGTCCGCCTAAAAAACTGACAGGCGGACTTGAACGGACCTCCGTGTGAAAGAGCCCTTAAATATTTATTTCCAGCAAGAGCTCATCTATGTGGTCTATTATTTAACTAACAGGTATATAGTTAATTAGTCAAGACTTTGATTCCTTTTTAAATATAGGCACCACATTGGCCTTTTGCCAATCCAGTGGTACCATACCAATCATTAAAGAGTCCTTAAAAAAATGAGAAACAATCGCTTTGAAATGACAGAGCTCAATTCTTTTAGGATCCGTGGGTGGATGCCATCTGGTCCGGTTGCTTTTTTCACCTTTATGCTGTCTAAATATTTCTGGAGCATATCAATTTTGATATGTATGGGGATAAGGAGTTGTGGTAGATGTGAGTGATATAATGTGAGGGGGTTTAGGTGCACACTGATCTTGCACTCCGCACCAAGAACAGATGAGCAGTAACAAGGGGACGCATAATTGTTATAAAATTATCATAATCACAGCCAGAGCCATGCTACAAGATGTATTTAGTGAAATGTCACTAGAACAATAGTACTGCCATGGAACAGAAGTCACAGCTGTGGTATGTTACAGTAGCAGTGTTTTGATACCAGATGCAGAGACAAGCTGTGTTTCAAGATCCAGTAGCAATCGGAAAGAAAGGGTCCAAGTTACTAGAGACATTCTTCCCTTATTAACAAAGTCAGCAAATCGATGTAATTAGTGTCAGCATGTTACCAGTCATGGTAAACCATTCTACGAGAACTTGTGTTGCCTTTCATGATCACAATGCACTATTACCACCTATCCACCATTATACACAACTTTAGGATTCTTTAAGTGCCTACTTAATAAAAGCTTTCCCTGCAGAAAAGAAAGTAAATACATACCTCTCGTGCTGCCCACACTGGGTGTCAACCACCTGGTTTCCTGCTGCACTCAGCGGTTTTTCCTTTTGTTAAGCTGGCCATACAATTTTCTTTTTCAATTTCCTTTAGATTTACCTTCAACTATGTAGTTCAAGGGCCTGCCTAATTGCATACAAATTGAAGGTGTTTAGGTTTGACCTCATATTAGATGGTTTTGGTAAATCTAAAGGGAAATTGTACAAGAAAATTGTATATTGTGTGGCCAGCCTGAGGCCTGATTCACACCTATGCATTTTTAATGCTTTTTGCATTTGTAAAGCTTTAAAAATGCTGAATAAATGCCACATGAAAACAGGGTATTGACACGTGTGTGAAAGAGCCCTAAATGTCACTTCAGAAGTAGTCAGACTGCATGGTTTACAGACTCGGTGTACAGAGCTATCTCAAGGGGCTCTGTACATGTGATTACTGTAATGACCAATTACATGAGTAATTACAAATGTAGATAGTATGAGAAAAATGCACTG